>OY754943.1:13884857-15084857 GCA_963576515.1 Cryptocephalus primarius | reverse complement strand
GTGCGGATAAACCGTGCGGGCCGAGAGCGCTTTGTCACAACTCTAGAGGTTCCTTCAAATGTCAGTGCCCGCTAGGAACCGTAGGAGATCCTTATAACGAAGGCTGCAAATCTCCAGTCGAATGTAATTCCGATAAGGATTGCCCCGTGGAAGCTGCGTGCGATAAAACAAACGGCCTGCCCAAATGTAGGAACGTCTGCGAGCTCAGCTCGTGCAGCCTCAACGCTGAGTGCCTAGCTGTCGCGCACGAAGCTCACTGCACTTGCAGGAACGGGTTTCAGGGCGACCCATTGAAAGGGTGCAAACCGAAATTGATCAACTGTAGAACAACGGCCGATTGCCCAGCGAATACTTACTGTTACGGGGACATCTGCAGTCCCCCGTGCGAAACCAACAACGAATGCCAAAGCGACGAGTTGTGCTTGGAGGGGCAGTGCTTGGATCCTTGCGTAGTGAGGTCTTCATGTGGCATTAATGCGATCTGTAAGGTTGAAGAGCACATGAAGTCCTGTAGATGCCCTTCCGGATTCACTGGGAGTCCTGATGTTGAATGTATCAGATGTAAGTAGATTTATATATTATGAGCGTACACTGTGATGTCCTCGGAATCTAATTTCATGTCTTTGAAACTAGTGAATTGCATTCAGTCAAATGAACGAAGTTCTTTTTGGGTTCTTCCCAGTTTCTGTCCAGTGTTTTAGCTTTCATTCGAACTTTACTGACACTAACAGACATTCATTACGATTTTCCGTTTTCAGTGCCTCAGCCGTGCGCCACCAACGCCTCTTGCGCAGCGGGCAGCGTATGCAAAGACCACATGTGCCACCCTCAGTGCAAATACGACAACGACTGCGCCTTCAACGAGAAATGCCTCAAGGGGCACTGCCAGCTCACTTGTCGCGTCGACAACGATTGCTTCCTCGGGCACATCTGCCTGAACAACATGTGCTTCCACGGCTGTCACAGCGACGAAGACTGCACGAACAGCGAGTCCTGCAGGAACAACAAGTGCGTGGACCCGTGCAGCGTGAATCCCTGCGGCCCGAACGCCCTGTGCACGGTGTCGAATTACCGAGCGGTCTGCTCCTGCGGCGAGGGCTTCGTGCCGAATCCCTCGGCCAAGGTGGCCTGCGTGCGGGTACCCGCGCAGCCTTGTAAGCAGAACAGAGACTGCCTCGTAGGAAACGCGTGCGTGGAGGAGTCTTGCAGGACGGTCTGTTCCTCCGACGAAGGATGCTTGAGCAACGAGCGATGCGACGCCTCGGTCGGGATCTGCAAACCGGTGTGCAGGAAAGACGACGACTGCAGGAACGACGAAGTTTGTAAAAATCTCGTTTGCGTGACCGGTTGTAGAAGCGACCAAAGCTGTCCCCAGGACAGGTCCTGCGTTAACAACAAATGCGTCGATTTATGCTCGACTCCTACGTCTTGCGGTACGAACGCCGAATGCGCGATTGTCAATCATCAAAAGCAATGTAAATGTCCTGGAAATCTCGTCGGGAATCCTCTTGAAAGCTGCAAACATCCTTTCAAAACCTGTTCTAATAATTCAGAATGCGTCTCAGGGCAAAGCTGTTACGGAGGGGCATGCCAGGGGGTCTGCAAAACGTAAGAAACAGTTAAAATATCACAGCACCTTTCGATAACAACGATTTTGTTACAGCGATCGAAATTGCCTCAGCGACGAAAGATGTGTCAGGGGAATGTGCAGGACAGTATGTAATTCCGACAGCTCCTGCGGACCTAATCAGATATGCGAGAGCAGGATGTGCCAGATTGGTTGTCGTAGCGATTCAGTTTGTCCTTCCCATCAAGCTTGCATTAATAACAAATGTGAAAGTAAGTGGCATGATAGAATAGTAGATAGATAGAATAGTAGAGAATAGAGGCATGATAAAAACGTAGACGTTCTTGTACTGTAATTTCTCTATAGTGTTATAAATTTAACCGTTCCAGATCCTTGCGAGAAGACGACTTCCTGCGGCACGTGCGCGAACTGTACTGTGAAGAACCACGTAGCGCAATGCAGTTGCCCCGTGAACTTCCTAGGCAACCCCCTGGTGGCTTGCACGCAAGCCGCGACCAGGTGTAACTCCAAATGCGAATGCGACAGCGCCGGCTATTGCACGAAATCCTGCAAGACCACCTCGAATTGCGTATGCGGAGAGACTTGTGTCTCCGGAAAATGTCGCAACAAGTGCGATTCGCAAACGCAATGCGCGCAGGGGCAGCTTTGCACGAGGGGAGCCTGCCTGCCGGGCTGCAGGTCCAATTCGGACTGCCCCAACGCGGAGATCTGTAAGAGCAGGAAATGCGTGAGCCCATGCAACGACAAGAACGCGTGCGGCAGGGGAGCCATTTGTAAGGCCTCCGATCACAGGAAAGTCTGCTTGTGTCCCGACGGTTACCAAGGCGATCCCAATAAGCTATGCACGCCGTACGAGTGCAGGAAAGACGAAGACTGCGAGACCAATAAGAAATGCGGTAGCGACGGAGCTTGCAGGAACCCATGCCTAGAACATGGAGCTTGCGGGGTCAATGCCCAGTGCAGGGTGTTGGATCGAAAACCCTTATGTTCCTGCCCCCCAGGGTACATAGGTAACGCTCAGGTGGAGTGTAAACAACGGGAGAACGAGGAATGCAAAAGGAATCCTTGTGGGGCTAATACGCAATGTAGGGATGTTCCCGGAGGATACGAGTGTTCCTGCGCTGATGGTTGCGTCGGAGATGCTTATAGGGGGTGCGTTTGCGAAGAGGAACTGAAGAACTTATGTAAGGACAAGCTTTGTGGTACCGGCGCTGATTGCAGAGTTGTAAACGGAAAAGATGCTCAGTGCTATTGCCCATCCGACAAACCTATCGGCGATCCGACGATTGAGTGTAAGTATGGAACATGTTTTTAATCGAGGGGAAAGTGTTTGGGTGCCATTTTAGGCAGAGGCCTTTTGCCTAATGAGGCGACTCGAGAAGAGGGCTTTTTGTGACGGATTTTAGACGAATTTACTTAAATATTATGTTGTGTTTTAGTCCCTCTTGAGTATTGTTTGATTTTCTTCCCCTGTTTGAAGTTTGCTGTAGTACTCGCAACTTTCGTTCACGAAACTATATTTTAGGTTCCTCGGAGAACATAACTTCCGACTGTAGGACCGAAGGGTGCCCGAAGAATTCCGAATGCCTTCGAGAGGACGCATTCTTCGTATGTCGTTGCCTGTCTAGATTCTCGGGCTCTCCCGAAACTGGTTGCAGAAGGGGTGAGTATGCGGCGTCTCCTCCCCTTTTCAGGTTTTCATCACATTTGTATACAGTACATAGGCTTTTCTGCTCGACTGATGCGTTTTTTGCATTAGCAACTTTTTGAATTTATGATTTTTGTCTCTTTCCACACACTTTTTGTATAAAGAGTTTTGCACGAGTGTAAATAGTTGTTCGGCCAGCGTAAATGTGGAATGTACACTTCAGGGTTCCAATCTGCCTGTCCAGAAATCGCCCACGCTTCCTATCACGACACGGCCACATTCCACACATCACCGACTTTTTCAGTCCGGAGATTGCTCGCGTCCATTCTCTCTATTCACGAACTGAAATGCCATCATATCACCGCAAGGGGATGATACTAATACTTTCAAACGATATTTTGGGTGAAGGTGATAACAATATGAGGGTTCTCGAGTTGGCAAGACTTTCGATCCAGCGACATTCTTGAACCACGTTAAGAAAAGCCTCTGACTCGTCGAGTGGTAAAGCGTGACTAAAAGTGCGACATGCGCAACGCTCGACTTCGTCGTGACTAACGTGTGATTTTAATATTGAATAATGTGTTAAGTTCAAACGTGTCAGTGATCAAGAGTCCAAACCGACCGGGAACATTGCAGAGTATTAGTATCCCCGTTACAGTTTCTGGGTTAAATATCGTGAGAATAGAGAATGAGCACGAGTAATAAATGGAGCTACACCCCCTCTAAGCTTCCATGAATATATTTACAATACTCGAAAAATTAAGAAAAAAATTTGGTAGCACATGCGGTTGAACGCAGAGCGGGTCTGATGGATGATAAGTCAGATTGGGAACTATGAAAGGAGCATTCTCACATAGCATACGACTTGTACAGTGTATTTAGTCACCTATTTATATATAGCTAAAGCTGAGCTTGTAAATAGCTTGTGTCGGTCCCGTCGAGACGGCCTCTTTCATTTCTCTCATTCTCTGACTGTGTCTTGGTCATGGCCCG
This sequence comes from Cryptocephalus primarius, assembly GCA_963576515.1. Classification (NCBI taxonomy): domain Eukaryota; kingdom Metazoa; phylum Arthropoda; class Insecta; order Coleoptera; family Chrysomelidae; genus Cryptocephalus; species Cryptocephalus primarius. The sequence continues at coordinate 15,080,628 of OY754943.1, read as the reverse complement.
CATGCGATTGATATCTGTTTGTGTTCGTTTGTGTGTGTATATTTTCACCAGTTCTGATCGCTTTTTCTTTTTCTCACCTCCGATCCTCAAACAGCTGCCGAATGTAACACTGACTTAGAATGCCCCCAAGAGAAAGCTTGTATCAACTTTCAATGCGTCGACCCGTGTAGGTTAAGGGGAGCTTGCGGAACCAATGCTATATGCGAAACAGTCCTACACAGACCGAGATGTTCCTGCCCGGAGTGTTACGCTGGCACAGCGAGCACGGGTTGTTACCCAGATCACAACTGCCTAGGGGCTAAGGCGAATTTCTGTCGTTACGATAAAGACTGCGAGGATTCGTCCGCTTGCGACGTTTCCACTGGCCAGTGCCACGATCCCTGCAAGGACTCGCAGTTCAAGTGCAAGGGGAACAAAAAGTGCGAGGTGCACCACCACAGACCGACTTGCGTGTGCACGAAAGGCTTCGTCGTTAACGAGCACGGCGAGATATCCTGCGCGCCAGACCAGGCGCAGTGCTATCAAGACAATCAATGCCCCTCGAAGAAGGCATGTATCAGAAACTCGTGCCAAGACCCGTGCAAACTGTCCCCTTGCCCGGCGGACAAGAGCTGCGACGTCCTCGATCACAAGCCCGTGTGCATATGCTTGAAAAATTGCAGTCCCTCGCTATCGATATGTCTGAGGGACAACGGATGTCCGATCGAGCAGGCTTGTCGTGCTTTCCGGTGCGAGGACCCGTGCCTGACGGCGAATTGCCCGGAAAACACGTGCCGAGTTGAAGACCACAGACCGATTTGCCAATATTGTCCGCCAGGATTTATATCCGATACCAAGTACGGATGCGTCAAAGGTAAACACCCCAACCAACCCCCGTTAGTGCGAGGATGACACGGTGTGCTTTCAGTATTACAGGCGAGAAGTACGCCCTCGGAAATATGCAGAAAAATCGGCCTGAGCGACCAAAAATGCCGCTAAGATAAAATCTAATGGAATCAGACGATTGCCAACGAGAAATTTCATTATATCTAGATCTACTGACTTATTTCTTCAATTTTGTCACAAAGTGTAAAAGTTGTAAGTGTAAACATGACATTTACCAAGTTATGCTCTTCATCTAATGACACCTTTTTTTAGTCCTAGACACCTAGTCTTTAGTTCCGTCATATACAATATTCTATAAAATTTATATGACCATTTTTAGAAATTTTCCGACCTTAATTAGCATTTCTGGAAAAAACGCCAAAGAAGAAAGTGTTTTGTTTATAACAAGTTAAGGACCACCTGGACAACAAAAAATTATTTAGTTTTTTGTTGACGATCGTTCGATTCCACCAGATTTCATCCTAGCTCCTTTTTTGATTGGTTACCTTGATTTTTTTACATCTTTTTAAGAGTGGACCGCTCGCCTGTTACGAACTTTCTCTGCTGCGATGGATAAATTTTGTTTGCATTTTGTTCTTTCCCTATCTCTCGCCTTCTCTTGTTTGTCGGTTTACTCTTCTGGAATTTCAAGCTTTCAAAAAACAAAGCGGTTTGTTGTTTTTTATTTCGTTAATGCTCAGCCTGCTACTAAACACCATAATTTAGCTGGAGTTGCTTTCACTAAGAAGATCGTCACGACGGATGAGGAAGTTTCAGGATGGACAGGATATTACGAGGATAGATAGCATGACGTTTCATAGAAAAATCTGGTCGGATCGGTAGCTTTCCACGGTCTTTGTAAATACCTTTGTAAATATTAGTGCATGCTGTAGATAGCAGGTTTCTGGTACGCTTACTTGTAAATAAATCGTCAATATCGCACGCTGATAGGGTCGTTACAATTATTAATAAATTTTCAATCCGACGGAGGCAACGTTACTTCCTATGTTGAGTTGCCTGTATGTTGGGATTTCAGGTCCCGTTCTGAGAATTCCTAACGTGTATTAACGACGACCTTATTTGCTTTCAACGCACTTAAGCAAGGCGCAATGTTAAAAATCGAGCCACTTTTGCCTATGGAGACGAGGCTAATTTAAAAATGTAATCCACTGAATTGGATGTCGCCTCGAAACTAGCTCAAAATTATTTCGTGCAAGGCGAAAGATGCTTGCACTTTCTTACGATATGCATAAATTTTCACAGCGCCATCGATCTCAGCCTATACATCGTCTTACTAGTCAAGAACTGGCTCCCGTTTAACGTTGTCGTTCCCATGGGGCGTTCAGGAAGGATTTTCTTCTCGCCCCCGAGCTTGGCACATCTAAATACCCCAATGTTTTCTCTTTCTCCCCGTACAGATCTGTTGTGTCGTTCGCACGACGAATGTTCCGTCCAACAGGCTTGTATTAACCAAAAATGTCAGAATCCCTGCTCCGTCTCGAATCCCTGCACCCAATCGCAGGACTGCCAGGTGCAGGAACACCAGCCTGTTTGCGTGAAAGGTAAGGGAGGAAAACTGTCGCGATTCAATGTTTAATGCCGTGGATTTTACAGTGTGCCAGTGCCAGAGGGACCAGGACTGCGGCGATGCGAAGTATAAATGCGACGGGTGTAAATGCGTCTTCGGTACGTTAAGGGATTTGTTGTTGGTTGATTTAATGCATTTGTTTTGTCGTTTGTAGAAGAAGAGAGGATACCCCTGTGCTCCCACTGCCCGTTCGGGAAATGCGACCCGTTGACGGGAGCCTGCTTGAAAGGTGAGTGGTTTTACATGTCTTGATTATGGTTTTTTTTTGTTTTTACCGAAACGTGTTGCTGTTTTTCGATTCCCACCCCTCACATCATTTCATCAACCCCCACCTCTATCATCACGAGACAATTTTTAACAATTTTAAAAATGAACAATGGATAAACGCCACAAGAACTGGTCAGCTTTTCGCAGGAGAGACAAGTCTCAAGGTAATCGGATACGAAACAAGACCGAATTTCTTTTCAGGCTTTTTCAGATCGTACTAACTGTACATTCTCTCTGTAACTCTCATATCGTATCATTTGTACATTGTTTTATGTGTAAAAATAGCAACACTTTTTTGCGATTCCACATTTTTCGCCGTCAAATACGACTTGACAACACCTATTCTACGAGTGAACTCGATACTAGTTTCACTTTAAACTCTTTCCTCTCGAGCCTTTGTTAGATTGTAGTAAATGCGAATCTGGCGGTAGGTCAGGTACTTGTACTCTTTCCCTCTACTCTGTATATATAGATGATTTCTCCAATGTAGCCCGTAGTGTATAGTGCGTATAGTAGTGCATTCGCTTGTTCATCGCTTAGGACACGACGTCACTAACACCGATCACATCACATCAAACCCGTCATTGTAAAATAGTTGTATTACTCACTTAAAAATTATTATTTGTTTTGAAATAACAGATATGGTTGCCACAACTGAAACACTAATTCCTCTTCCAACACAAACCGTGTTCACACAAATAACAAACGCTACTACTTCCGCTACCACTCTAACAATTCCGGAAACCGGAATAGAACTAACAACAACGGAAGAAAGTATGGCGCCTTTCACCTCAGGACCGGTGAACCGTAGCACCACCACAGAACGGAACGGGACCCTGTTCACGTCAATGCCTATAACTAGCGAAGGCGCCACCTTCTTCACTAGCAGACCGAAAGAGGAGGAAACCACGATCTTCACCACCGAAGGAAAAATCATCGTTTATCCCGTCACTACTACCACTGAGAAGTTCGTTAAGGTCACGCCTGAATACCCTGCAACGAAGCAAGGAAGTACCGGTACTCCGGACACCCTTACGTTACCCTACAACTTCACCGAATCCGAAACTGAAACAACCACCGCTCCTTCGCAGCTTTTCACCGGAGTAAACGGAACTGCATCGACGACACAAGTACCTACGGTTATTACAATCCCGACGCAATCCCCTTACACGACTTTAGAAACCTTGACAGGATTCACTAGCCCAACATACGAATCCTCCACATCACAAAGTGCTACTGAAGTAATTCCCACTATCGGCAACGAACAGCCCACGTCGGAATCCGCTATTACGATCGAAAATCTACACTTGGAAACTTCCACTGCAACATCGGAGGAGGCGACTTCGCAAAGGACGAACGTCTCGTACGAAGGCAGGCAAAAATCTACGAAGGCTTTTATAGAAGAAACGACAGCCACAGAAGAGGCAACAAGCGTAACGACACAGAAAACTCGCGTTGAACTCAGCACTCCATTACCAAGTACCACGCCATCGATGGAAACTGAAACGATTACCACTGCTACGGTTGAAGAAGGAGAAATCTTTACTACGCAAGTAGAAGGCGCAACTTCGAGAATTGCAATCACTGGAAAAAGTCTCTCACCGACAGAATTGGAAACAGAGAAAATCCCATTCACATTCACAACAGAAAGTGGCATCAATGTAAGAACAGAACAGGCTACAGAAGAAATGACTTCTACACAGGTAGAAGGTGGCCCAGAGGGAATGAGACCGTCTACTAGTACAGAATCCGTTATTTCTGAAAGTACTACTGCGGAATATCCAGAAGGAACCTACAGACGGCTACCTACAAGTACCGAGTTTGTTGTTCCTCAAACTACAACAATTGAATATCCGACAGTAACTGGAGAAGCTTCAACTACTGCGAAAATTATTTCTATAGGGGAAACACCGAGTACTTTGGTACCTGGTCCTTCAGAAGAAGTAACTACGTTCAGCGGTACAGAATCTGTTTTTTCTCAGCCTACCACTGCGAGATATCCTGTGGGAACAGGAGAAACTTCGACTGCAACTTCTACAGGAGAAATTACAGCTACAACTGTTTCTTCAGAAACTGTAGAAGGATTCCAATCATCTGTAGGTACAGAGTCTGTCACTTCTCAAACTACCACTGCGAGACAACCCATAGCAACAGGAGAAAGTTCGACTGCAACTTCAACAGAGAGAATTACGACTACAGCTAGTTTTTCAGAAACTGTAGAAGGGATAACTTCAAATACAAGTACCGAATCTGTGACTTTCCAAGCTACGACTGAAAGATATTCCACAGCAACAGGAGAAACTTCGACTTCAACTCCTACAGGAGAAATTACAGTTACAACTGGTTTTTCAGAACCTGTAGAAGGGATACCCTCATCTGCAAGTACAGAATCAGAAATTTCTCAAACTACCACTGCGAGATATCCCGTAACAACAGAAGAAACTTTGACAACGCCTACAGGCGAAATTACAGCTACAACTGGTATTTCACAAACCGTAGAAAGTGCATACCCATCTACAAGTGCAGAATATATCACTTTTGAAAGTACTACTGTAAAATATTCTGGAGCAATAGGAGAAACATCGACTGCAATTCCTACAGGGGAAATTACAGCTACAACTGTTTTTTCAGAAACTGTGGAAGAAATACCCTCATCTACAGGTACAGAATCTGATACCTCTCAAACTACCACCGCGAGATATTCCATAGCAACAGGAGAAAGTTCGCCTGCAACTTCAACGTATGGAATTACAACTACAATTAGTTTTTCAGAAACTGTAGAAGGGATACCTTCAACTTCAAGCACAGAATCTGTCACTTCCCAAACTACGACTGTGAGATATTCCACAGAAACAGGAGAAACTTCGACTGCAACTCCTGCAGGAGAAATTCCAGCTACAACTGGTTTTTCAGAAACTGTAGAAGAAATAACTTCATCTATAAGTACCGAATCTGCAACTTCTCAAGCTACCACTGAAAAATATCTTTCAGCAACTGAAAAAACTGCAATTACAGCTTCTACAGGCGGAATTTTAGCTACTACTAGTTTTTCAGAAACTGTAGAAAGTACGCGCTCATCTACAGGTGAAGAATCTTTGACTTCTCAAGCTACCACTGTAAGTTATCCAATAGTAACAGAAGAAACTGCGACCACAACTCCTACAGTCGGAATTACAGCCGCAAATGATTTTACAGAAACTGTAGAAGGAATATATTCATCTACTGGTACAGAACACGTTACTTCTCAAGCTACCACTGCAAGATATTCTATAGAAACTGGAGAAACTGTAACTACATCTCCAACAGGTGGAATTACAACTACTACTAGCTTTTCAGAAACTGCTGAAAGTACACATTTAACTACTGGTACAGAGTCCGTGACTTTTCAAACTACAACTGCGAGATATTCCACAGCAAGAGGAGAAACTTTGACTACTACTCCTATAGGAGAAATTACAACTACACCTGGTTTTTCAGAAACTGTAGGAAGTACACAGTCACCTACAGGTCAAGAATCTGCGACTTCTGAAACTACCACTGTGAGATATCCCACAGCAACAGCAGAAACTGAGAGTCTAACCCCTACGGCCGCAATTACAGCTACAACTGAGTTTCCAGAAACTGTAGAAGGAATACATTCATCTTTAGGTACAGAATCTGGAACTGCCCAAACTACTACTGTAACATATCCTGCAGCGACAGCTGAAATTGCAAGTACAACTCCTATAGGCGGAATTACAGCTGCTACTAGTGTTTCAGAAACTATTGTAAGCACATACTCATCCACTGGTACAGAACACGTTACTTCTCAAGCTACCACTGCAAGATATTCTGTAGAAATTGGAGAAACTTCGACTCCAACTCCTACAGGAGAAATTACATCTACAACTAGTTTTTCAGAAACTGTAAAAGCAATACCTTCAACTGCAGGTACAGAATCTGTCACTTCCCAAACTACCACTGTGAGGTATCCCGCAGAAACATCGACTGCAACGTCTACAGGAGGATTTTCAGGTACAACAGGTTTTTCAGAAATTGTTGAAAATACACAATCATCTACAGGTACCGAATCTCTCACTTCTCAAACTGTACGATATCCTACAGCGGAAGGAAAAACATTGACTGAAACTTCTACAATTGGAAGTACTGTTACAACTGAATTTTCAGAAACTGTAGAAGGAATACCGCTTTTCACAGCTACACAATCTGTAATTTCCGAAACTACCACCGGATTTTACTCTACAACACCAGAAAAAGCTTCAACAGTAAGAAACCTTGAAACAAGTACAGTCGAAGATACGAAGCATATAACGGAAGGAATTCCGGCTTCAGCTATTACGTCAGAAACAATAGAGGAAGTACAATCACCTAGAAGTACAGAGCCTATAGATTCTGGAACCACAACTGCAATATATTCTACGATGATAGAAAACGTTTCAACAACAGGACCCATAGAGACTACAATCAGAGAATCACTAGGAACCATTACTACAGAAAGAGTTTCAGTTTCAACAACAGAAATTGGTGCTACAGATACGAAAATACCACCGATTACTCAATCAACAGAAGAAGTATCGAAGTTAAGTACAACTACAGAGAAGGCCGCTTCCGAACTGTTTACCTCTGAAAGTATTCCAGTTACAGCAAATACGGTAGAAGGGATTCAAGTACCTACAAGTACAGAGTCTGTTTCTGAAACTACAACTTTTGCACCAATTACTACGGAGGAAATTCCATCTTCAACCGTAGAATTTGTTAGTCAAACAATACAGGGAGTAATTACATCACAAGTTTCTTCTACAACAGAGGATGTTTCAGCTATACAAACTGGATCTACAGAAGGTGTACGACCACCTACTGAAACTATAATTACAAATTATCCGACGACTACACAGGAAACTTCAACAATCGGTGTTGCTGGATCAGAACTGACGTACCAAGCTACCGAAGGAATCAGTTCTACCACACAGCAGATACCAGTTTCAGAAACTGTAGTGATAGAAACAACCCAAGGAATTTTACGTTTTACAAGTACAGAATCGAGTGCCACAGGCGAAACTACTTCTACACAGGGCATTGCAATTGTAAGTACCGAAAGTGGCACTGAAGGAGCACTGTTGTCTACTAGCGCAGAATCTATGGTTTCTGAACTCACAAGCAATGAAGGAAGTATTGGTACGAAAGCCAGCACACAGTTTTCAACAGAAACTCCATCCTCGACTATAGAAACTGGTTCTGTAGCTACAGTGGAAGGAATACGGCCATTTACCAGTACTGCACTCGGATCAGGTGCAACAGAAACGACTGTAGGAGAAGTATCTCAACCAACAACTGTAGGAATAGCTGCGCCACCAGTTACAACAGAAGAAATTCCAATCTTTACGAGTTCTACAGGAGGTACAGAAGGAGTTGTATCTAATATTTCAACTACGAAGTACTTAACAGAAACTGAAACTGTGGCTATAACCACAGTGAGCCCTACTGAAGCTGAATCCAGTGCTGGAGAAATAATCTCCCAATCAACAACTGTAGGAATAACTGCACCACCAGTTACAACAGAAGAAATTCCAACATTTACGAGTTCTACGGGAGGCACAGAAGGAGTTATATCTGATACTTCAACTACGAGGTATGCAACAGAAACTGAAACTGCGGCTACAATCACAATGAACCCTACTGCACCTGGATCCAGTGCTGGAGAAATAACCCCTCAATCAACAACTGTAGGGATAACTGCATCACCGATTACAACGGAAGAAATTCCAGTATTTACGAGTTCTACAGGAGGCACGGAAGGAGTTGTATCTGATATTTCAACTACGAGGTATTCTACAGAAACTGAAACTGGAACTTCAACAGGAGGAATTTCAGAATCTACTGTAACAACTGGTCCTACAGTAATACAGCCATTTACTAGCTCGGAGTCTGTTGTGGCAGGAATTACAACATCTAGGTATTCAACAGTGACCCAAGGAGTATCAACTGGTACAACGATCGGAATGATTTCAACAACAGAAGGGATACCATCGTCGAGTACAGAAACTGGTTCCACAACAATAAGAGAAGTAGCACCCTTTACAAGTAAAGAATCTGTTATTACCGACACAACATCCTCGAGTTACGCAGAAGTGACTAAAGAAGTACCACTAAGTGCGACTACAGAAGAAGGAATTACTGGATCTACCATAAAAGTAGTTGCACCGTTCACAAGCAAGGAATCTGTAGTTACAGAAATTGCCACTGAAATTAGTGGAGGGACACAACCAACAACGCAAGGAACTGTATTTACGACAGAAGTAATCTCAGAAATTACTTCTACTGAAGCTGTGGTAAGTACAACAGGAGAAACACCGACTACAGCAAGTGAACAACGGAAACAAACTGAATTTACGCCGTTTACGACGGAGAGAATACCAATTTCAACAATAGAATCTAGAGCAATGGAAACTGTAGAAGAAATGGAATCATTTACAGGTACAGAATCTGTTATTTCTCAAACTACCACCGGGATATACTCAATAGCAACAGAAGCAGCTTCAACACTCGGGAATTTAGAAACCAGTGCAAGTGAAGAAACACATTACACAACTGAATCACTTATATCTACAGAAAGGACTCCTGTTTCTACCGACACTCTTGTCACAATGGAAACGGTGGAAGGAATACATCCACCTACAAGTACAGAATCTCAAACCTCGACTGTAAGTCAAATAACGTCATCAGCAATTTCAACAGAAACGATCGTAGGTAAAGAATCACAACCTACAGAAGAAGTTGCAACAAAAGAAATTCCAGTTACGACAGAGGAAATCATCTTCTCTGGAACTGTGGAAGGAATCCGACCTTCAACAAACGGCGAGTCTATCGTATCCATGACTGCTACTACAGAAAGCCCAAGGGGCACGGAAGGTTTGTTAAAAGAGTTTACTACAGAATATAGGACTACGACGAAGAAAGAAGATCAAGTAACGGAATTTCCAACCGTTACAACAGAAGAAGTCTCAGAGGGAATCCCTGAACAAACGGTTGTTTTTGAAACTACGTATTACCCAACTATCACGACGGAAAGCTTTACTAAACTTGAAGTTTCTTCTACTGAAGGAAATCCGATAACAACTGTGGCAGTTGAAGCAATAGGAACGACTGAAGAAATGATCAAATTTGAAACCACCACAGGACATGTAATCTCTGAGGAAACAACGATTACAACAGGAGGATCAGGAGTAAGGATGACGACCACAGCGACCCCCGAGGAGAGAACCTTTACAGCGATAACCGAAAACCCAACGGTCACTACACAGGGACCAACAGTAAGCGTGACGCCGATCTCAGTGAAAAATTTTACGGAAGTACACGAAGGGAACGTGCCTGTATGCACGACCGTCGACGAATGTTCCGGATCAGAGGTCTGTATATCGAAGATGTGCATTGACGTTTGTTCTGTTGGTGGATCGTGCGCCCCTAACGCCATCTGCGTCGGTTTAGAGCATAAGGGTATGTGCTCGTGTCCGCCACATCATTACGGGGATCCACACAGGATGTGCTATCAAGGTATACAGAAATGTAGGTTTAGTCGTACATGACATTTTACATCGAGCCCTGTATAAATTGTATATTATTTCGAAGTTAATTAATTTGCACAAATAATATTCAACTAATTTTTGCACAAGATAGTTAAAAATTTAAAGAGATCCTGCAGCGAATGACGGCAAAGTAGTTGTAAGGATGAAGTACTGATGACAGAGTTGCACAGTGCGATCAAAGTAATGTTTTTATCAGGAAGTTAGCTTATATTTGGTTCATATGCTGTAAGTGATTTGAAATGTGCTGCAAACTCGAATTGTAACTGCTATTAGTTGTAAAATTTCATTTTCATACCTATATATGATTAAAGTAAAGCTAGATTTGTGCTCTGAACTTATTCGAAGCAGAATGGAGTTTTCAAACGGTTGATTGAGGGAAATAATGGCAAGATTTTAGAGAATGGACGAGAAAAGCGAAGGAAAACCTGAAAAACCAATGTTTTTAAAGTTTAACATATTTATAAAAGATTAAATTTTGCTCCAAACGTTATGAAAAAGTTTCACGTTGTAACAAATAGGAAAAAAACTGAAATCAAGAATATCAGGTTTTTTCGTGTAAGGGGTTAAGGAAATGTTTTGATCGCACTATGACGCTGTGTATTTGAAACTTGCCAGTGACATTAGCGTATAGGATGTCGTCATTTTTCGCGCCTGCAGGATCAACAGCTGCATGCTTTGAGTATTTCCTTGGTACAAGGTAGATTTTGAAGTTTTTATTTTTTTGTAAATATTGATCTGCACACCTACATCTACACATAGACACAAGAACATCGATACCGTTTAACAAAGTAACCAATTAATCTTTTAATTCTAACTTGTTCCCATAATAGAACCGCATAACGAAAGGGCGCCAAAGCCTTGCAAGTCGGACGGTGATTGCCTGGAAAGCGAGGCTTGTTACATGTCGTTGTGTCAAGACCCTTGCGAATTCGCGAACGTATGTTCTAACACGGCGGAGTGCCAGGCGAAAATGCACAGACCGATTTGCACGTGTCCGACCGGATTCGAGGGGAACCCCGCGACTAAATGCTTCAAATCGCCCACAAGTAAGGATACGTAAGAAGAGTTTATCAACGATTTGCCACCACATACCCCACATACACGTTCTCTAATTATTAATTGTGTTAATAACAATCAACATAACAAAATTAACTTGTACAATTTTTGTTGGGGACTAAATTCGTCACATCCAAAAGGACCCTACATTTTAGTCTGAAGTAGCAGCGATGTACATACTAAGTAAATATGTAAAGTTGTACAAAATACTCAGTACCTCTCGTAGATGTACTTCCTCGCTATTTTCCCTTTCTCCTCACTCTTATCTATCTTTTGCACTCTTTTCTATCTTAGTGAGTTGCACAATCAATGAAGACTGTCCGATCGTTGAGGCCTGTATTGACGGGGCTTGCCAGAAACCCTGCGACGTTAGAAATCCTTGCGCCCTACACGCCGTTTGCATCAACACCAATCACGGATGCGACTGCAGTTGCGAGGAAGGTTTCCAAGGCAACGGATACGTCGGATGCACGCCAGGTAAGAAGACTAAGCTATCGTTTACCTTATATATAGTATAACAAGCAGTTGTCATGAAGACTCGTGAGGTTTTTTAGTGGTGATTTGGTTAAGGCCTATTTTTATAAGGGAATGCTGAGGAAAATATGTATATCTCAATCTATAATAGACGGGCTAAAACTATCCTCCTGTAAAATGTGTAAACTAACTACCTACTTGTTTTCTGTGGACAAAAATTATCGTATGTTTAAGTAAAAAGTTCAGACAGGTGTTAATAAGACTTGGCCTTACTTGTGAACTTAAGACCCCAGCCTCTATTATACACCACATAGTAGTAACGAGCCTACAGAACACTTTACAATGCTCTGCAGTCTAAGAAGTCGTATTTCGAGCGGTTCGCCATGTATGGTAGAAAATGGCGAATGCGCCAAAATATTTTTCACGCCGGGAGCGGAACCAGGGTAAATAGAACCTTCCGGGATGGCTCAGCGGTTGCTTCAGGGATTTTTCCAACTCCAGAAAAACGAACGGTGCTTGACTTACCTCTGGAAGCGAAGATATTCAGGGATAATCCTGGAGACTCCAATGATGGATGAAGCGACAAACCCTGATACTCGCTATTACGCGTTTCATTTTTAAGAGCTTCTACGAATTGGTGTAAATTTGATTGAATTGATAACTGCTAGTTGTATACATAGCTTCTTCAAAATTTGTTCACATCCACAAAAAATGTCACCAGCTCTTAAACTAAATATGATCAGGCCTTTAATCTAATTTTTGACAGCTTACCAGTTTATCCCAATACAAACGACTTCGTAATCTCTCACGACTCATTACGTTTCAGTCATCGATTACAAACCGATATGTCAATACAACGAGGACTGTCCCCCGAACAAGCTCTGCGACAGGTTAAACCGCATCTGCATCAATCCTTGCTTCGAGGATTCCTGCGGCGAGAACGCCGAATGTATACCGAAAGACCACGGCGTAGACTGCAGATGCTTGCACGGTTACCTCGGCAACCCCTTCGTCGAGTGCGTCTCGGTGCAGAACTGCAGATCGGACGAGGAGTGCCTCAGCCACGAGGCGTGCATCAACGGGGAGTGTTCATCGCCCTGCAGGTGCGGCGTCAACGCGGTATGCGAGGTGCTGTACCACAAAGCGATATGTAAGTGTCCGCCCGGTTACCAAGGGGACGCGCTGGTGTCGTGCGGGCCTCCGACCAATCCTTGCGATCCGAATCCTTGCGGCCAGAACGCCCTATGCGAACTCGACAATGGGAATCCTATCTGTTACTGCCCGAAGGGGCTGACCGGGAATCCGTTCATCAATTGCTGTAAGTAACGAAATAATTATAACTTGAATCGAAGATATGCCTCGTTAAAGAGGGATATTCCCTGTTTATAGTCCTCTTTATATGTCCATTTGGCGCACCAAGTAATAGTTGAACACGAATGTATGTGTAATGTGTTTCCCCTTCTTCTAGTCCCAGAAGGCGACGATTGCCACCCGAACCCCTGCGGCCCGAATTCCGGCTGCCGCGTCGTCGGCGGCAGCGCCGTCTGCTTCTGCCTCCCGGAGTTCGAAGGCACCCCGCCGCACGTACCCTGCGCCCTACCGAGCAACCCTTGCGATCCGTCGCCCTGCGGCCCGAACACCCAGTGCAGCATCCTCAGTAACGGCTTCGCGAAGTGCACGTGCCTGTCCGGCTACCTCGAGCAACCGAACACCATCAGAGGCTGCGTCAAGGCGAGGAACCCCTGCGAACCGAACCCGTGCGGCCACGGCGCGCTCTGCGACCCCTTGAAAGAGCACGTGTGCTCCTGCCCGCCCGGTACGATCGGGAATCCGTTCAAGAGCTGCACGGTTCCGCAGGTGACGTCGCTGTGCAGCCCGGGTCCTTGCGGGTTCAACGCCGATTGCTACGTGTCAAATAACCAGGAGCAGTGCTACTGCAGGCAAGGATTCATAGGGAACCCCTATTCCGGCTGCAGATTGGAACCGGCGAGTCCTTGCGTGCCGAATCCTTGCGGCCCTCACGCCCTCTGCCACGTGACGCCTGAAGGGAACTCGATGTGCACGTGTCCCGAAGGGTTCGGAGGAGATCCGACCGGGCCGTCGGGTTGCCACGGCTACGAGTGCGTGGTCGACGATAACTGCCCAGACTATCAAGCTTGCATCGGCTACAGGTGTAAGGATCCCTGCCCGGGTTCTTGCGGAATCCACGCCAGTTGCAGAGTTGAAATCCATCACCCTGTCTGCACTTGCGAGAGCGGATTGACCGGTAACCCGGTGATCCGTTGCTTCCCGATACCGCGTCCTCTTCCTGAACGGGACCCCTGCATGCCCAGCCCTTGCGGACCTAACACCCTCTGCCAGACCATCGGCAGTAGGGCAGTTTGCTCGTGTCTACCAGATTTCCACGGCGATCCACAACTTGGTTGCAATCCAGAGTGCGTCCTCAACACCGACTGTCCAATCAACAAAGCTTGCCTGGATAGACGTTGCGTCGATCCGTGCTCCTTGGGCAACATCTGCGGCATCCACGCCATCTGTCAAGTACGAGATCACACGGCCACGTGTCTATGTCCCGAGGGATACATGGGAGATCCTTTCCTGCAATGTCTTCTGACGCCAGTGGTGACGGTCCCGTCTTATCCGAACGTAACCACGCAACCTTGCGTACCCTCCCCTTGCGGCAATATGGAGTGCAACATATACGGGCCTCAGGTCGCCGTGTGCGATCCTTGCTTAGGCGTGGATTCGATATACAACCCTCAGTGCAAACCGGAATGTTTGACCAATGCCGATTGCGCATTCGACAGGGCTTGCCTGGGATTGGCTTGCGTCGATCCCTGCCCGGGTTCCTGTGGAGTAAACGCTGTTTGTGAAGTCTACCAACATACGCCTGTCTGTAGCTGCCCGAAGGGACTAGTCGGGGATCCGTTCCAACATTGCTCCGTTCCACTCAGTAAGTAAATACATACACACCTTTATGAACCATAGAAACACACTGATTTTGGTCGGGTAAAATGTTTGCATCGTTTTCACCCTTTACTTATTACACTTTTCATCATTTTGCCATTAATTTCAGTAACCTTAAATGTTATAATGCCAACGTGTGCACTTTTTTTTCTAGAACCAGAACCTCACGTAGAGACCTGCGCATCTGTTCGCTGCGGAGCGAACGCAGACTGTAAACAACTGAAGAACTCATTGGCATGCGTCTGCAAGAAGGGCTTTTTCGGGAATCCCTGGATAGCCTGCAGGCCGGAATGCGTCATCAACCCGGACTGTCCCCTGAGCAAAGCTTGCATCAACAACAAGTGCGTAGATCCGTGCGCAGGAGTGTGCGGGTTAAACGCTAAATGTCAAGTGACGAACCACGTTCCGGTATGCTACTGCCCACCGTCTCTAACCGGAGATCCCTTCGCGTCGTGTTATTCCTTCACTCCTGTTGTGGAAATCGTGCCTAGTCCGAATCCATGCGATCCTTCTCCCTGTGGACCGTTCAGCAGATGCCTTGTCTCACACCAAGGTTACGCGACTTGTTCCTGCTTACCAAACTTTCAAGGAGTACCACCCGCCTGCAGACCAGAATGTATAATCAGTTCAGAATGTCCCCAAGACAGAGCCTGTGTGAATCAGAGGTGCGTCAACCCTTGCGAAGGAACGTGCGGGATAAGCGCTTTATGTCACGTCATCAACCACAACCCGATATGCAGTTGCACCCCAGGACAACAAGGAGATCCCTTCGTGAACTGTTACACTCCTGTGGTGGAAGAACAACCCAAATCACCGGAAAATCCATGCGTACCGTCGCCTTGCGGCCCCAACTCCATCTGCCAAGTGAAAGAAAATCGACCGGTCTGTTCTTGCGTCGCTAATTACATCGGTAGCCCTCCTTACTGCAGACCAGAATGCTCCATTAATCAAGAGTGTCCCGTCAACAAAGCGTGCGTCAAGGAGAAGTGCATAGATCCGTGCATAGATCTATGCGGACAGAACGCCAAGTGTAACGTCGTGAATCACAACCCGTTCTGCGCCTGCCTTTCGGGATACGAAGGGGATGCCTTCCTTGGGTGTTCCAGAATACCGACCAAACCGAAAGATCCTTGCAATCCGTCGCCTTGCGCGGAAAATTCCCAATGCAGCGTCATAGGAGAAGCCGTGAAATGTACCTGCATACCACCGTACATGGGGAATCCGTATGTGGGAGGATGTAGGCCTGAGTGTACCATGAATTCCGACTGCGCTAGTCATCTGGCGTGTTTGTCACAACATTGCAGAAATCCTTGCGAAGGATTATGCGGGATCAACGCGGAATGTTCCGTGGTTAACCACGTCCCTGTTTGCACTTGCGCCAGGGGTTTGATCGGGGATCCGTTCACTGCTTGCAGGGAAAGGCCTATCCAACGTAAGCTATTTAGGCCCGCTCACTTTCTCACAATATACTAACTCTTTATACTTCAGCACCTGAAAATCCATGCGAACCATCGCCTTGCGGACCGAACAGCGTCTGTCGTGTCAGGAATAATCAAGCCGTCTGCAACTGCCAGGTCGGATACTCCGGAGCACCTCCGGCGTGCAGACCGGAGTGTCTGGTCAGCTCGGAGTGCAGCTTGGATAAGGCTTGCATCAACCAGAAGTGCCAGGATCCTTGCCCGGGAACGTGCGGGGTAGGGGCCAGGTGCCAGGTTAACAACCACAACCCGATATGCAGCTGCCCGCCGAGCTTCGCGGGAGATCCGTTCGTGCAATGCATCAAACAAGGTAAGATCGAAACAAAAGTGAATTGAAAATTGAAGCTGAATGCAGAATAGTAGGGGAATTCCAGTTCATGGATTAGGAGTAATATTATCTCCATAGGTTACTCGTGCAGTGGGTAATAATAATAATAATGAAGCCTTTAGAATAGAAAATATCAGCAAATAATAGCAGATCAGTTCTTTAGTATATCTGCATCCGTTATAAAATCATAAAAGATTTACCTTAACATTGCATCAATTGCTTTTACAGAAAGACCTGCGCCTCGCCCAGTGTCCCCCTGCATCCCCTCCCCCTGTGGAGCGAACGCGGAATGTCGCACAGTCGACAACAGGGCCGTCTGCACGTGTCTCCCGGATATGTTCGGCGCCCCGCCGAATTGTCGCCCGGAGTGCCTCATCGATCAGGACTGCCCGCTGACCCTCGCCTGTATAAGGAACAAGTGCAAGGAGCCGTGCACCGGTTCCTGCGGATTGAACGCCCAGTGCAACGTCGTCAATCACAAGCCGATCTGCAGCTGCTTGTCCGGATACGAGGGCGATCCGTTCTCCGGGTGCAACTCCGTACCAGGTAAGTCGCATGGGTCCCGTTACGTTTGTATATACTTCTTTTCTGCAGCTAGTTTCCACCTGTACTATTTTCAGTTTCTGTACATTTGTAAATCTTTCTCTTTTTCTTTCTCTTAGTCTTCGAATTGCCGTCGAACCCATGCAATCCGTCGCCTTGCGGCACTAACGCTGTATGTAAAGAACGAAACGGAGCGGGTTCATGCCTTTGTCTCGAGGGTTATTTCGGAGATCCGTATACAGGGTGTCGTCCGGAATGCGTGACGAGTAACGATTGCCCTCACGATAAAGCCTGTCTGGGGATGAAATGTAGAGACCCTTGCCCCGGTACTTGTGGATTAAACGCAGAATGTAGAGTCAATTATCACGTCCCTCAGTGCTATTGCTTGGAGAGGTTCACCGGGAACCCGTCGCTCTTGTGTGCGGAGCTTCAGCCGAGTAAGGGACTAACTGTGATTTGTGGGTCAATGGTCGAATTGGACACTTGACTCATTAATCACACTAATTGGTCAATCGTATTGGGTGATACAGGAAGAGTTATTAAAGATGATAGATGCAAATGAGATCTGGGAAATCCTTCCTTGAAATTATTCCAATTACTCCCAATAATTTATCCCAATAAATTATTCTGAATTCAATGCTAGTGCCCTTTTCTGTTGTAAGAAAGCCTCAGGCAAGAGGCGAAACATCGGCCATCGAGAATTAAAAGAATTTTTGTGAATAACTATAGTTTCGATTTTATTTTGGATGCTCATTAAGGTATTAAGACAGTTAAGAAAGTTTCCAAAGAGACTCCATCTTCACGCTGACCGGCCTTGCATATTCCCCAGACTTCATAATAACTCTTGCTGTGCCATCACAAAAATATTTTAGTGACGAACGCTCTCTTCTTGTAGTCGTCTCTGAAGAGCCAAAACGAAACCCATGCATACCATCCCCGTGCGGTCTCTACAGCGTATGTCGTGTACAAAACGACCGACCGGTATGTTCGTGTCAAGCTAATCACGTCGGCGTTCCGCCGAATTGCAGGCCCGAGTGCCAGGTGAATTCCGAATGTCCTCTAGACAAGGCATGCCAGAACCAAAAATGTATAGATCCTTGCCCGGGAAGCTGCGGATACAATGCTTTATGTAAAGTAGTCATACACAGCCCGATATGCAGTTGCCCGCCAGGTTTGGTCGGAGATCCTTTCACCAGATGCGTGAAGGAAGAGAGTAAGCATGGCTTTCGGCTTATCGTACGACGTTGCATGACGCTTCTTTTTCTAGAACCCCTTATCGTGTTCGAACAACCGGAAAATCCATGTTTCCCATCGCCCTGCGGACTCTTCTCCGATTGTCGCGTGACGAACAATCGACCTGTATGTTCTTGTATAGCGAATTACGTCGGGCAACCTCCGAATTGTAGACCCGAGTGTACCGTCAGTTCGGAATGTTCCCAAAACAAGGCTTGTATTAACCAGAGATGTTCGGATCCTTGTCGTGGCTCATGCGGTTACAATGCGGAGTGTAGGACGGTTAACCACTCCCCGCTCTGTTACTGCTCTCCGGGTTTCACTGGAGATCCCTTCTCCGGTTGCCGACAATGTAAGGATCGACTTAGATTTACAAGTGTCTTGTCCCACAGGAAACCCCGAACTACCTTCGATTTCTATTTCAGTTGTACCTATCGAGGAACCTGCTCATCCTTGCAACCCTTCTCCGTGCGGTGCAAACGCGATATGTAAAGAACAGAACGGCGCAGGGTCCTGCGCCTGCATACAGGATTACTTCGGTGATCCGTATTCAGGATGCCGACCCGAGTGCGTCATGAACTCGGATTGTCCGAGGGATAAGTCTTGCTTTAATAACAAATGTAGGGATCCTTGTCCTGGAACTTGCGGGTTGAACGCCGAATGTCAGGTGAACAATCACGTTCCGTCTTGCTTGTGTTTGCCGGGATATACTGGGGATCCGTCGAGGTCCTGCCACCTTCCACCTCGACCTAGTAAGGACTTGTCATTCTTGATCGGGGATGGATTTGAGAGACGTTTTCCGGGCAACGATTTTTCTTGCTGTTCTTTTAGATTTACGTGGTCTTTTTGTATATTTGGTTAGGTGTTTGTGTTCTCATGAGCCTCTTAGACCAATCAGTGGACACATAATTTTATGAAGACTTTGAGAAAATTAATATCGGGGTGAAAATACAAACCAAAATTAATAAAACGGTCATTTACATCCCAGGGAAAGTCCATTCAAATCCATCCACCACCTTTACTTTACTCTCTTATACTTTGAACTACCTGTTCTTCATTTTCTGCTACTTTCATTTCCAGCTATTCTAGAAGAACCCAAAAACCCTTGCCAACCTTCCCCTTGTGGACCTTACAGCCAATGTCGCGTAGTTAACTCGCACGCCGTGTGTTCTTGCCAAGCGAATTACGTAGGAGCACCCCCGATGTGCAGGCCTGAATGTGTTGTCAGCACGGACTGTCCTCAGAACGAGGCTTGTATCAATCAAAAATGCAAGGACCCGTGTCCTGGCACTTGCGGTCTTAACGCCAATTGCAATGTCATTAACCACAACCCGATCTGTAGTTGTCCCTCTGGACAAACCGGCGATCCCTTCGTACGTTGCTTCGTTGAAGAAAGTAAGGAGTGTCCAACGAAAAGGGGGCGTATTGCTCAAGCTTTATTTTTTTAGGAGTCCCAGTTGTTTCGAATGAAAATCCTTGCGTGCCTAGCCCTTGCGGCCCGAACTCGCAATGTAGAACCGTCGGTACCCAAGCGGCTTGCTCTTGCCTACCGAATTTCATCGGGAGAGCCCCTAATTGTCGACCCGAGTGCACTATCAACGCCGAATGTCCTGGAAACTTAGCTTGCATAAACGAAAGATGCAGGGATCCTTGTCCAGGTTCTTGCGGCTATCAAGCCTCTTGTATAGTTGTAAAACACCAACCGAACTGCCAATGTCAACCTGGATTTACCGGGGATCCCTTCGTGGGTTGCTCGGAGATCCCTGTCAGGGTTGTAGAAGAGGAAAGACACCCGTGCAACCCTTCGCCCTGCGGAGGAAACGCCGTGTGTAAAGAACTGAACGGAGCCGGATCTTGCGCTTGCTTGCCCGAATACTTCGGCGATCCTTACACGGGTTGCAGACCGGAATGCGTCGCTAACACCGATTGCCCCAGAGAAAAGGCCTGTGTGAACAATAAATGCAAGGACCCCTGCCCCGGGACTTGTGGGATAAACGCAGAATGCAGGGTGTCGAACCACGCACCCTCCTGCCTATGTTTCGAGGGATACACCGGGAATCCTTCCACCGCGTGCCATTTGATTCCTCCTGTTCTTAGTAAGTGAAATGGGGGTTCATCGATACAATCTAAGGGACAGTGGACAGGGATACAATGGTGATACGCCATTTTATACGCTGTAGCTTGGTGATTCCACCTTTTCTCACCATAGTATTGGTTCTAGTTGCACATTTGGCACTGGAATTTAATTATTCAACCATTCCTTACCTGCTTGTTAAACTGAAATTTCAAAAACCACGACTTCACACGTTTACTAACTCAAATATCAACCTCCCATCGAGTCCCTTAGATTGTTTCGATGCGCTTTGGTGTCCGTGATCGTTCTCTTCACCGATTCCTCTACAGTTCAAGAGACGCAGCCTTGCCAGCCGTCTCCTTGCGGCCCTTACAGCCAATGCAGAGCCGTAAACGGCCACGCGGTATGTTCTTGCCAACCGAACTATATCGGCTCGCCCCCGATGTGTAGGCCTGAGTGTATGATAAGCGCCGATTGTGCGTTGGACAAAGCTTGCGTCAACACTAAATGCCAGGACCCTTGCCCCGGAACCTGTGGGATCAACGCCAGATGCCAAGTGGTCAACCACAACCCCATCTGCACTTGTAGCGTCGGTTTCACCGGAGATCCTTTCGTCCGTTGCATAGAAGAGAAACGTAAGAGTAACCGAACAGGATTCGACGGGATAATACAAGGGTTATTTCTGTAGGTCAACCTGTCGAACTTCCTCCGCAAAACCCGTGTGATCCGTCACCTTGCGGGCCGAATTCTCAATGCAGGGTGATCGGGAATACCCCGGCGTGCTCATGCCTTCCGAATTTCGTCGGTCGAGCTCCCAACTGTAGACCTGAGTGTATGATAAACGCCGAATGTCCAGGAAACTTAGCTTGCCAAAGAGAGAGATGTACCGATCCTTGTCCGGGTTCTTGTGGCGCTAACACCGATTGCGTGGTCATCACCCACAGGCCGGTCTGTACTTGTAAAATCGGATACACCGGAGATCCTTTCGCCGGTTGCAACTTATTACCGAGTAAGAGATTACACCGTCGAAACAGGACGAGTGCCTTAACCGCGTGGTTTATTTTTTAGTAATCAGACCCACCGAGGCACCTCCGAACCCTTGCAATCCTTCCCCTTGCGGCGCGAACGCCGTTTGCAACGAACGTAACGGCGTCGGCTCCTGCGTGTGCTTGCAGGAATATTTCGGCGATCCTTACACGGGATGCCGACCGGAATGTGTCACGAACTCTGATTGTTCACGGGAGAAGGCCTGCGTGAATAATAAGTGCGCGGATCCCTGCCCGGGGACCTGCGGGATAAACGCCGAATGTAGCGTCATCAATCACGCGCCGTCGTGCTCTTGCCTGCCGGGATTCACCGGGAACCCCCTTACATCCTGCAGGCAACCGCAGCCCAGTAAGGATCTCAGTCCGAGTAAATTACGCAAACGGGTTGCAATAGAGTGGCGGGCACTTGAGCTAAAAACGCGAGTTTGCTGTAGTAGTCCAATCAGTGAAACTCCAAAGTCAAATTAGATAACTCTAATGATGCTTTTCCGATATGCTGTTGATGATTACATCTCGAGAACTTTAGGCTTTATCTGTAACATACCAAAAAGCATCGTTATAGTAACCAATTTCAGAGCTTCATTGATTGGGCTATAGTTGACGTGTCCCATGAGTACCTAGAGAGTGTAACCTATACGTACCTATAGACGAGTAGGTCCATTATGGCTCTTTCATGGGAGCCGCAATCTAAAATTAATTTCACGTACCCTATTGCAATTTCAATTTGTCTAATTTACCTGGACGAAGCCAATCGTAATATCGTTATTTCAACTGGAATTTTTCCCTCAGTCGAAGAGCCGAAACAGCAAGACCCTTGCGTTCCCTCTCCCTGTGGCCCGTACAGTAACTGTAAAGCCACGAACGGACACGCGGTGTGCTCCTGTCAGGCAGATTACATAGGCGCTCCTCCCGCGTGTAGACCCGAATGTACAGTTAGCTCGGAATGTCCCCAAAACAACGCTTGTATCAGGAACAAATGTACAGATCCTTGTCCCGGCACGTGCGGCATCAGCGCTAGATGCCAGGTAGTGAACCACAGTCCTATATGTAGCTGCCCTGAGAATTACGTAGGGGATCCTTTCGTTAGATGTATATTTGAAGAAAGTAAGGCTGTTACCGTTTCCTTTCTCTTCACTCTTTTGCATGTACTTTTTTTCTAGAAAAAGCTGTCGAACTTCCTCCTGGTAACCCTTGTGTGCCGTCGCCTTGCGGGCCGAACTCTCAGTGTAGAGTGATCGGTTCTCAAGCGGCTTGCTCTTGCTTACCAGACTATATAGGTAGAGCGCCGAACTGTAGACCTGAATGCACGATAAACGCAGAGTGTAGAGGGAACCTTGCATGCCAGAACGAGAGGTGCAGGGACCCTTGCCCGGGTTCCTGCGGCTCTTTCACCACTTGTACGGTCATAAAGCATGCCCCGGTGTGTCAGTGTTCGCAGGGATACACCGGAGACCCTTTCACCGGATGCTCTTTCATCCCGCCTTGTAAGACTATTCTATACCTTTACTGCTAATTCTTTTACTATGCTCTGTCTTTTCAGCTCCTCCTGTCACTGAAAAACCTCGAGACCCTTGCAATCCTTCACCTTGCGGCGCGAACGCCGTGTGCAAAGAGAGGAACGGCGCCGGTTCTTGCGCCTGCATACAGGATTACTTCGGTGATCCTTATACGGGCTGTAGGCCGGAATGCGTAGCGAATACCGATTGCGACCGTAGCAGGTCTTGCGTCAATAACAAATGCGTTGATCCTTGTCCGGGAACCTGCGGGATTAACGCGGAATGTAGAGTCATTAACCACTCGCCTACTTGTACTTGCATTGCGGGGTATACTGGAGACCCTAGCAGAATTTGTAGGGTCATTCAACCTGGTGAGGAAATGTTACGTTTGATGTACAGTGCCATTAAGACCGCAAAATTTGAGACGACAGTCGTCGTTTTGTTTAGTAAAATTTAGTTCATGGACGGTGTTTGCTGAAAACCTTTCTTAATACAAATATGTTGATGTTGTTACCAAAGGCAAATTTGCTTGTTTTGACCTTTTTTCAAGATGGTCTCAAGGCTGATAGTGCCTATAAGTTCTTTCGTCATCTACCCCAGTTCATTATTCAGGTAATGAGGTAGTCTTAACATTTGCTTGAAGAAGGACATTACCCAATGCATTAGCTATTGCTACGAATGTTACTAGCTCTTCCCTCTCTTCTGAAGAGTCCCGACTTGCCTGTTTCTTGCTGTTCATAGCTCTGGTGATTCTAGTCCCTTCCAAATTATAAATTTGTTATGCTCAAAAGTTTTTTCTGATAGATAGTTTTAGCTGATAGGCGATTGTGTAACAGCCGGAGTTATCCATGAACTTAATTATACTATACAGGATGTTACTTAAATTTCGGACATGTATTTTAACGCGTAGCAGAACTCAAAATAGAATAATGTGCCCCATCAGGCATTTTCACTGAATCCAGATCGTTTTTAACCGCTCACCATTACTTTTTAGTGGAATCTCCACCGGAAAATCCCTGTCAACCTTCCCCCTGTGGCCCTTACAGCCAATGTAGGGAAATAAACGGCCACGCGGTATGTTCCTGCAACGTCGGCTACATCGGTTCGCCCCCGATGTGCCGGCCGGAGTGTATAGTAAGCTCGGAGTGCGCCCAGGACAAGGCGTGCGTCAATCAGAAATGCACCGATCCCTGTCCCGGAACGTGCGGCCTTAACGCCCAATGCAGGGTCGTCAACCACAACCCGATCTGCATATGTTCCCAAGGATTCACTGGCGACCCGTTCGCTAGCTGCTCGAAGATTGAATGTACTGTCATACTCTCTTTCTGTTTCTCTTCGCTATGTTCTAAACTTTGCTTTTTTTCTAGTACCTCCGCCACCCCCAGAAATCACAAACCCATGTGTACCGTCACCTTGCGGGCCGAATTCCCAATGTAGAGTAATCGGTAGTCAACCTGCATGCTCTTGCTTGCCCGATTTCATAGGTCGCCCTCCTAACTGTAGACCGGAATGTATAAACGACAATGAATGCCCAAACAATCTAGCGTGCAAGAACGAAAAGTGCAGGGACCCCTGCCCGGGGTCCTGCGGCCAAAACGCCCAATGCACCGTCGTCAATCATAACCCTGTGTGCTCTTGCCTGCAGGGTTATATCGGCGATCCTTTCACTCTTTGCACGTTACCTCCATTACGTAAGACACCACATGTCCCGCTGTAGCTCAATTTACTTACTTTCGTTTTCTTTAGCAACGGAGAAAACGCCTTCTACGCCATGTTCGCCGTCTCCTTGCGGGCAGAACACGGAGTGCAGGGAAAGGAACGGAGCCGGCGCGTGCATTTGCCTTCCAGGATTCGAGGGCAATCCTTACGACAAATCCGGTTGCCGCAGAGAATGCGAAACCAACGACGAGTGCGCTCTCACCCTGGCCTGCGTGTCTTTCAAATGCGTCGATCCCTGTCCCGGAACATGCGGCGTTCTAGCCGATTGCAAAGTGAACAACCACGTGCCGACCTGCGCTTGTCCGCCCGGATTGACCGGCGACCCGTTCTTCCAATGCAAGGAATTGCCGCCGGAGCCGAAACAACCCCTGAGACCCTGCCAACCGTCGCCCTGCGGGCCGAACTCTCAGTGCAGAGAAGTGAACGAACAAGCGGTCTGTTCCTGTCTACCGACTTACTTGGGAAGTCCTCCGAATTGCAAACCTGAGTGCTTGGACAGCTCGGAGTGTCCCCTGGATAGAGCGTGCATCAATCAGAAGTGTAACGATCCTTGCCCGAATACTTGCGGCTTGGGCGCGGTGTGCACCACCAAGAATCACAATCCGATCTGCGCCTGTCCTCCTGGATTCACGGGGGATCCGTTTACCAGGTGCTCTCCACAACGTAAGTGAATGCTGCCTGCGTCCATTAGACGTGCATCAACTAATGTTTATAGGATTGTTCCCTAACGATTTGTAATTATTTTCCTTTCCAGCCGTTATTGAGGAACCTCCACAAACTGAACGACCACCGTCATGTTACCCCTCACCTTGCGGACCAAACTCCCAGTGCAAAATTATAGGAAGCAGTCCGAGTTGCTCTTGCTTACCAGACTTCATCGGCACCCCTCCGAACTGCAGGCCGGAATGTATCCTCAACAACGAATGCAACAATCAACTGGCTTGCATCAGGCAGAAATGCAGGGACCCGTGCCCCGGCTCGTGCGGAGTGAACGCCGAATGTCGCGTGATAAAACACCTACCGATCTGTACCTGTCTGGTTGGATACACCGGAGACCCGTTCGGGCAATGCAATCCGATTCCGCCCGCGACGACCCCTTCGCCGCCGATCGACCCTTGCAACCCTTCGCCCTGCGGACCGAACGCTCGATGCGACAACGGGATATGCAGCTGCTTGCCGGAGTACTTGGGCAATCCTTACGAGTCCTGCAGACCGGAGTGTATAATCAACACGGAATGCTCCAGGGACAAAGCCTGCATCAGGACGAAGTGCGTGGATCCTTGTCCAGGAACGTGCGGCCAAAACGCCAGGTGCGACGTGATCAACCACATACCGAGCTGTTCTTGCCCCGACGGTTTCACCGGAGACCCGTTCACTAACTGCCGCGTCGCCGAACAACCTCCGACCGTTAGAAGAGAGCCCTGCAATCCATCGCCCTGCGGACCGAACTCCCAATGCAAGAACGTTAACGACCAAGCGGTCTGTTCCTGCCTGCAAGGCTACCAAGGCAGCCCACCGTCTTGTAGACCAGAGTGCGTCGTCAGCTCGGAGTGCCCTCAGAACAGAGCCTGCATCAATCAAAAATGCATCGACCCCTGCCCGGGTTCATGCGGAGTAAACGCCAGATGCGAAGTTAGAAACCACAGTCCCATATGCAGCTGCCTGGAAGGCCAAACCGGAGATCCGTTCACCAGTTGCAGGGAGATACCCAAGGAAGCCCCGAAACCGATAAATCCTTGTCTGCCTTCTCCGTGCGGTCCGAATTCCGAGTGCAGACAAGTAGGAGAAACGCCATCCTGTTCCTGTTTGCAAAACTACATCGGCAACCCGCCAAATTGCAGGCCGGAATGCGTTATTAACCCGGATTGCCCGACGAATCAAGCTTGCATCAACAACAAATGCAGGGATCCATGCCCGGGGAGCTGTGGGGATAACGCGGAATGCCGCGTCATCTCTCACACAGTTTCCTGCTCATGCGCCGCTGGTTTCACAGGAAACCCATTCATACAATGCGTGCTACGGCCTGTCACTCCACCGAACCCCTGCGAACCGTCGCCTTGTGGTGCGAACGCAGAATGTCGCGAGAGAAACGGCGCGGGGGCTTGCGTTTGCATCCAGGATTACACCGGAAACCCCTACGAAGGCTGCAGGCCGGAATGCGTGCTCAGCTCAGACTGCCCTACCAACAAGGCTTGCATCAGGAGCAAATGCGGAGATCCTTGCCCCGGGATCTGCGGACAGAACGCGGAATGCTCGGTTATGAACCACGTACCCGCCTGCTCTTGCATTCTCGGTTACGTCGGGAATCCGTTCGTTTCCTGCTCGCCTGCTCCGCCTGAACCACGTAAGTTTTGGTATTTCTTTGAGTAATTTTTGGAATGTACTCATGTTTCATCATCATCATCATCATCATAATTTTCCGTATGACATACGTCTCTCTGGTGCTGAATTCGTCAAATTGAACATTATCCAAAAAGGTGTTTTTCATTAACGGAAAAGACCTGCTTCTCTAACCTCTATGAACACCAGCATTCCTTGACTGCATGCAGCAATATTTATTGTCATTTCCATTGTTTTACCGTTTGTATTGCAGTGCCAACGGAAGCTTCTATGATCGACCCGTGTAGTCCGTCGCCTTGCGGCCCTTATAGTCAGTGCAGAAACGTGAACGATCAAGCGGTCTGTTCCTGCCTGCCGGAGTACACAGGTTCTCCACCGAACTGCAAACCTGAATGCGTCGTCAGCTCAGAATGCCCACAACACCTCGCTTGCCACAAATTCAAATGCGCGAATCCGTGCTCTCCGAGCACCTGCGGACTCGGAGCCAGATGCGAGGTGATAAACCACAATCCCATCTGCAGCTGCACGCAGGGCTTCACCGGAGACCCGTTCACGAGGTGCTACGAATTACCGCCGCCGTCCCCGCCGCCTGTAATCGTGAATCCATGTCAACCTTCCCCGTGCGGACCTAACAGCGAATGTAGGGACATCGGCGGTTCCCCGTCTTGTTCTTGCCTCTCCAACTACATCGGCGCCCCACCGAACTGCAGGCCCGAATGTGTGGTCAACACCGATTGCCCGAGCAACTTGGCTTGCATCAGGGAGAAATGCCAAGATCCATGCCCCGGTTCCTGCGGTTTCAACGCGGAATGCAGGGTGCAAAACCACCTTCCGATCTGCTCATGCTTGCCGGATTACGTCGGAGACGCTTTCACGGAATGTCTCAGGAAACCTCCTCCTAAGGCGGAACAACCTGTGAATCCCTGCGATCCCTCGCCGTGCGGTCAGAACTCTCAGTGCGATAACGGAATCTGCTCTTGTTTGCCTGAATACAGAGGCGACCCTTACGTCGGATGCAGGCCAGAGTGCTCGCTGAACACGGATTGCTCCCCTAACAAGGCGTGTGTTAATCTGAAGTGCGTCGATCCTTGCCGAGGCACCTGCGGACAAAACGCCTTATGCGACGTAATCAATCATATACCAGCTTGTAGTTGTCCTGCGGGGTACGAAGGAGATCCTTTCACAAACTGTAGAGTTAAGAAAATAGGTAAGAATATACTGCCTTATTACTTAGGCCGACTATACCGCGACCTGGACCATTTTTCCAGAAACCCCATTGAACCCGTGCCAACCGTCGCCGTGCGGCCCGAACAGCGTCTGCAGGGTAAACAACGAAGTGCCCGTCTGCTCCTGCGTAGTGGGCTTCATCGGGAGCCCCCCGGGCTGCCGACCAGAGTGTATAGTCAGCGCCGAGTGCTCTTTGACGCAGGCCTGCCTGAATAACAAATGCATAGATCCGTGTCCGGGAACCTGCGGGATCAGCGCCAAGTGTCAAGTGGTCAACCATAATCCGATCTGCAGCTGCACTGAAGGGAACACCGGAGATCCGTTCGTGAGGTGTCAACCGTTCGCCAAGGGTAAGAAATGTATTGTATTTTTGGTGTTTAGAGAAGTGGTTGAGATATTTTTTCTGAAATCAACGTGGCTAAGGCCAACTAACGAAATTTTTGTTGGGTCTTTTTCTTTTTAAAAAAACCAGACTACACATAAGTAGTACAACTAACGCCGGACTGGCTCTCCAAGTCGGTATAAGGGTGAACCGCGTTACGAACCTGTCGAACTAGAAAACAGCCATATCCTCCAGGGGATGCCTCGTGCATGACTTGCATTTTGAGCCAGTCCCGCGTTAGTAATACTACTTACACACCTCCACGAAGAAAACGTCCACGATGACCCCTCACGTTCTCCATTCCAGAGCCGCCGCCGCCGGTGA
Organism: Cryptocephalus primarius; assembly: GCA_963576515.1. Classification (NCBI taxonomy): domain Eukaryota; kingdom Metazoa; phylum Arthropoda; class Insecta; order Coleoptera; family Chrysomelidae; genus Cryptocephalus; species Cryptocephalus primarius. The sequence continues at coordinate 15,051,639 of OY754943.1, read as the reverse complement.
ACCCCTGCGAGCCGACGCCGTGCGGGCCGAATTCCGTGTGCCAGATCCGAGGCGAGACTCCCGCGTGCTCGTGCCTCGCGGACTACGTCGGCGCCCCGCCTAACTGCCGCCCGGAGTGTACGATAAACCCGGAGTGTCCGGGCGCGCGCGCGTGCATCAACCAAAAGTGTCGCGATCCGTGTCCCGGTAGTTGCGGTTCGAACGCGTTGTGCAACGTCATCAATCACAACCCGGTCTGCACGTGCCTGCCTGGGTTCCAGGGGGACCCGTTCAGGGGATGCCTGCAGGCGCCCGGTGAGTACATTTTGGGTACCTGGTACGTTCGGTGGTAGCGGAAGGGGAAAATGCCAGGGAATATTACAGGTCGCTGCTACGTACGAGAAGTATCGCTTAATTGGTTTCCAATTAGATAAAAATCTTAACACAAATGAATCTGGATACATAGTAATAACACCAATGAATTTTTTGATATCCACATTAACTTTGGCAATCTTTTATCACAGAAATAAATACAAGGATTGTATTGCTAACACGAAAAATAAATAGTTCTAAAATTTTTCCATGTAGAAATTACATTTTGACAACCATTTTCCACAATTTGACTATTCCGATTCATTTCAATGCTTTCAAATCCAAAATAATCGAGCGTTACATAGGTAAAGTCAAAAAAACCGTGACTGATTCTCCTTAATAACAATTATTGTTTCTTTCCTGGCATTTTTTCTGATATTTGCATGCGAAATAAAAGTATCTAGGTGTATGGATTAAATCGATTACTGCACAATAATCAATTGCTTCGAGCAATATAATCAACTGATAAAGTTATTTAAAAAATGTACCTATCTGGATTGGTCACGAGAGATAAGTTTAAATTGCTATTCATTAAATTGTAATGATCGAAATTAATATGTAAATTACGGACGAGTTGTGTGGACAAGTGATTATATATTTATTTCAAACGATATTATTTTTATTAATCCGTAAAAATGGATTTCATTTCGATATCTCTTGTTCTAACCGTCCACATTTTACTTCCAATAATATTCACAATGTAGCGTTAAATTTTGACGTATATAAATATAAAAATATAATTTTATACATTGATTTTAAAATTTGTATGTACATATATACGTTTCATTGTGACCAATCAGATTACATTTGTTTAAAACTTACATAACAAATAAAAGGTACTAATAGCATATCTCCGCTGTAAATAACTAATGCTTAAGGGGATGAGAAGGTAAGGAACATCCCCCAACGTGGAGCTTTATGGAACCGGAACCCCTTGCCCCCGCCCAAACCTCGGTCAGTCGCTAATGCCCCAAAACGCCAATATAATGAAGCTAAAACACTCCCCCCTCAACCCCCCAGAAACAAAATAACCAAAAGCTTTGGAAATAAAACTATTCACCAGCCTACACGAACATACTAAGCCCATTTACCCCTGCCAACCCCCTACCGCCCCCAGCCCCGCCATGCCCCGCCCCGCCTCAGCGCTTGAAACATAATTTTTAATCAACGGCGTACGCCATACCCCCACCCGAACGCAAAAAGCAGCTAATAATCGTGAAGATATAATTTACACAAGCCGGGAGAGCTTGGAACGCGTTGACTAAACCAATGGTTGTTGTTACTGATCCCTATTGAACCAGTTGTGATGATTTTGCTCGTTTCCAGCGAATATCCCCCGACCGGAACCCGTGAACCCCTGCCAACCCTCCCCGTGCGGCACTAACGCCGTTTGCAAACAAAGAAACGGCGCCGGTTCTTGCGTCTGCCTCCCCGAGTACGTGGGGAACCCCTACGAGAACTGCCGCCCCGAGTGCGTGCGGAACGCCGACTGCCCCCCGCAGAAGGCTTGCATCGCAAGCAAATGCTTGGACCCCTGCCCCGGTACCTGCGGTCAGAACGCTGAATGTCAAGTGATCAATCACGCCCCGTCTTGCTCTTGCATCCCCGGGTTCAGCGGGGACCCGTTCAAGTTCTGCTCGCCGTTCATCCAAGAACGTAAGAATGGGTTCCAGCCTATCTCTTTGAATCTCCCGGACAAATTTAAACAGAAGCTACGATTTTTACATTCGATGTCTTGTTTCAAGCTTGCGTGGAATCTTGAATTCAAGTTTGGTAGGATGTAAATGGAATGTAAAAACCGATTTCTACGCCACCAACTCTGTCCGGGAGTTCTCGATACTTTCAACCACTCATCCCAATTTCTCCCGTTTAGCTGTTCGCGACGTAGTCCCATCGAACCCGTGCCAACCATCGCCCTGCGGACCGAATTCCCAGTGTCGAGAAATCAACGGGCAAGCCGTTTGCTCTTGCCTACCCGCGTTCCTCGGCAGTCCGCCCAGTTGTCGACCCGAATGTACCATAAGCTCAGAATGTCCCCTGAACCAGGCTTGCATTAACCAGAAGTGCTCAGATCCTTGCCCCGGCACTTGCGGCCTCAGCACCATATGCCAAGTAATTAACCACAGTCCTATTTGCAGTTGCCAGGTCAGCTACACAGGAGATCCCTTCTCTCGTTGCTACCCAATGCCTCGTAAGTTTATTCGGATTGATGTACGATCCGGTGTGTGATTATTTAATAATTGTAGCGCCGCCTCCGGAAGTTATCACCCCGGTTATTACAAACCCTTGCGTGCCGTCACCTTGCGGCCCGAACAGTCAATGCAGGGACATCAACGGAAACCCTTCGTGCTCTTGCTTACCAGAATTCCGAGGTTCTCCTCCGAATTGTAGACCTGAGTGCACCTTAAACCCGGAATGCCCGAGCAACTTAGCTTGCATCAGGCAGAAATGCGCCAATCCCTGTTCAGGTGCTTGCGGATTGAACGCTCTTTGCAACGTCTTGAATCACAACGCGATCTGTACTTGCCAAGACGGTTTCACCGGGGATCCGTTCTCCAGCTGCTTCCCCAAGCCTCAAGAGGTACAACCCGTCGAAACAGACCCTTGCAATCCCTCGCCTTGCGGCACAAACGCTCAGTGCAGTAACGGAATTTGCACTTGCTTGCCCGAGTATCAAGGAGATCCCTACAGGGGTTGCAGGCCTGAGTGCTTGATTAATAACGATTGTCCTAGAGAAAGAGCTTGTATCAACTTCAAATGTGTCGACCCGTGTCCCGGCATATGCGCCCCGAGCGCGATCTGTCAAGTGATAAACCACATTCCCATGTGCAGTTGCTCCCCGGGTTTAACTGGAAACGCGTTTCTGTCCTGTAACCCTATTGAAAGTAAGTACCTATTCAAAACATAAAGACATTTCAATTAACCTTTTATTCCTCAGATCCGAAACAGAACCCCTGCAATCCATCACCGTGCGGCCCTAATTCGCAATGCAGAGAAATTAATTCGCAGGCGGTTTGTTCTTGCGCACCTAATTTCATGGGTAGTCCACCTACTTGCAGACCGGAATGCGTGACTAGCTCAGAATGTTCATTAACTCAGGCTTGCGTCAATCAAAAATGTATAGATCCTTGTCCTGGAACATGTGGAATCAACGCGAAATGCCAAGTGATCAATCACAATCCGATTTGCAGTTGTGCATCTGGTTTCATCGGAGATCCATTCACTAGATGTACTCCACAACGTAAGAACATGTCTGTGTTTTTTTAAATTTTTGTCACTATTAATGGATTTTTAGCGGTGGAGGAACCTGTGAGGGTGCCAACGGATCCTTGTCAACCATCCCCTTGTGGACCTAACGCCCAATGCAAACCGATTAACGATTCTCCTTCGTGTTCTTGCCTTCCAGATTTCAGAGGCCCTCCTCCGAACTGCAGACCCGAATGTGTAGCTAACAGCGAATGTCCGTTCAATCTCGCTTGTATCAATCAGAAATGCAAGGATCCATGTCCAGGAACGTGTGGATCTAACGCTGAATGTCGTGTTATTAGTCATACACCGAATTGCGTTTGTATCCCGGGTTACCGAGGTGATCCGTTTACCCAATGTGTCCAAATCCCACAGCCTGTCGTACAAGATTTGGTGAATCCTTGCAATCCTTCTCCGTGTGGAGCAAATGCAATTTGTAAGGAGCGAAACGGTGCCGGTTCTTGTGTGTGTTTACCGGAATACATAGGAAATCCATACGAAGGTTGTCGACCGGAATGTACTCTAAACTCTGATTGCCTTTCTAATAAGGCTTGTATCAGGAATAAATGTCAGGATCCTTGCCCAGGAACCTGTGGTCCCAATGCAAACTGTCAGGTTATAAATCATCTACCGTCTTGTACTTGCATTCCTGGATATACTGGCGATCCATTTAGATATTGTAATATTATTCCACCAAGAGAAGAACGTAAGACACTGGTTTGTACTTTAGGTTTCGTCGTGTTATTGATATATTTTTAGCTCCAGTACCGACGAATCCATGTCAACCGTCACCTTGTGGACCAAATAGTCAATGTCGCGAGGTTAACAGTCAAGCTGTTTGTTCTTGTTTACCAGAATATATCGGTAGCCCGCCAAGTTGTCGACCTGAATGCACAGTCAGCTCTGAATGTGCTCAAAACAAGGCTTGCATTAACCAAAAGTGCTCAGATCCTTGTCCAGGAACTTGCGGCCTTAATGCAAATTGCCAGGTTATCAATCATAGTCCAATTTGTAGCTGTAGAAATGGATTTTCTGGTGATCCGTTCACTAGATGCTCCCCAATACCACGTAAGATAGTTTTGATACCTCACGTGTACTTGTAATTATCACATCTATTTTAGCACCTCCTCCGGTACCGGTCGTTGAACCCGTAAGAGATCCTTGCGTGCCTTCACCTTGTGGGGCTAACAGCGAGTGTCGAAACATAGGAGGCGCACCGTCTTGTTCTTGTTTAGCGACTTACGTTGGAAGTCCTCCTAACTGCCGACCGGAATGTAGCATAAGTTCAGAATGTCCCAGTAATTTAGCTTGCATCAGGGAAAAGTGTCGGGATCCTTGCCCAGGATCTTGCGGCACTAACGCTGTTTGTAACGTTATTAATCACATTCCGATTTGTACATGCTTGGAAGGGTATACCGGAGATCCGTTCGGTTCATGTAACGTGAAACCTCAAGAAATCCAACCGGTAGTTCAAGATCCCTGCAATCCTTCGCCCTGTGGTTCAAACGCTAGATGTGATAACGGAATATGCAGCTGCCTGCCTGAGTACCAAGGCGATCCTTACAGAGGTTGCAGACCGGAATGTGTATTGAATAACGAATGCCCGAAGGATAGGGCGTGCATAAGGAACAAATGCCAAGATCCGTGTCCAGGAACTTGTGGCCAGAACGCAGAATGCTCCGTCATCAACCATATCCCGATATGCACATGCGTAGTTGGTTACGTGGGAAATGCCTTCATAATATGCAACCCAATTCCAGGTACATGTCACTCGATGTACAAGGTGGGCGTTTTCAAAGCGGTTTAGGGATACTTACTTCGTATTTTTTGCATTGTTGCATACTATTTTCATCTATGGAAACTCAATGGGCTCATTGAAATATTATATATAACAAAAAGCCAGTTTTCTTACAGAATTATTACTTTCAAGCCTTACAGCCTTACACAGTCATTACATCTTAGCACTATCTTTAGTTTTTTGACCAGCCTTTGATATAGTTGCTAGAGATGGTCAGAAGGTGTCTTGAATCAATGCTTGTACATATCTTGTCTGCAGATTAAAGAAAAAATAGTTTTCCCTATAATTTGCTTCTGTAGCCATCAGTGCAAAATTTTGGATTTTAAAAATCTCCCTATTTTCTCATACATATTTATCATCACCAAGCTCATTATCATTTCTGTACGTGAAATTTACATTCAAGAGTACAAGAAATCGTTATTTCCTCCGCTTTGAAAATGTACACCCTAGCATATATACCTAGTACCTATACTGATTACCATATTTTAGTCGAGACCCCCAAAAATCCATGCTCTCCATCTCCGTGCGGCCCCAACTCGCAATGTAGAGAAATTAACGGACAAGCCGTGTGTTCCTGCGCTCCAGGATTCCTCGGCAGCCCGCCGGCCTGCAGGCCTGAATGTACCAATAGCGTCGAATGTCCGCTAAACCAAGCCTGCGTCAACCAGAAATGTATCGATCCTTGCCCGGGAACTTGTGGAATCAACACCGCCTGCCAAGTCGTAAATCATAACCCCATATGCAGCTGCTCGCCAGGATTTTCAGGAGATCCGTTCACCAGATGTACGCCAGTCGTAGAAGAACCTGTCGTAGTCGTCAATCCTTGTGAACCTTCGCCTTGTGGCCCGAATGCTGAATGTAGAGTTGTGGGGGAACAACCTTCTTGTTCCTGTCTCCCGGATTTCATCAACTCACCACCGAACTGTAGACCGGAATGCGTAAGCAACTCGGAGTGTGCAAGCCACCTGGCTTGTATAAACAGGAAATGTAAGGATCCATGTCCTGGAATATGTGGATTAAACGCTGAATGCAGAGTAATTAGTCACACACCGAACTGTGTATGTCTACAAGGATTCTTCGGAGATCCATTCACGCAATGCAACGTACAACAGTCTCCGATACCAGAAGTGATTAACCCTTGCCAACCATCTCCGTGTGGAGTTAACGCACAATGCAAGCAAAGAAATGGTGCCGGGTCTTGTATTTGTTTACCTGAGTACATTGGAAACCCCTATGAAGGATGTAGACCGGAATGTACTTTAAATTCCGATTGTCCGTCGAATAAAGCTTGTATTAAAAACAAATGCCAGGATCCTTGTCCCGGAACGTGCGGCCAAAACGCCAACTGCCAAGTTATCAACCATCTACCTTCTTGTACTTGCATCCCGGGATATACTGGAGATCCGTTCAGATACTGTAATATTATTCCTCCACGAGAAGAACGTAAGCTACTTCTTAACTCCTCTGCTTTATACATTATTGCTGTTTCAATTTTCAGCACCCGTTCCAACAAACCCGTGCCAACCCTCACCTTGTGGACCGAACAGTCAATGCCGCGAAGTCAACAATCAAGCCGTTTGTTCTTGCTTACCAGAATATATCGGTAGTCCACCGGGTTGCAGACCTGAATGTACTGTCAGCTCTGAATGCGCCCAAAACAAGGCTTGCACTAACCAAAAGTGTTCAGATCCTTGCCCCGGCACTTGCGGCCTTAACGCTAATTGTCAGGTCATAAACCACAGCCCTATTTGTAGCTGCCAGTCCGGTTTCACAGGAGATCCGTTCACCAGATGTTTCCCAATGCCACGTAAGAACCAATCAAACGTTTCGTTACTCGATGTACTTACCATCAAATTTTAGCTCCTCCCATTGAACCAATTAAGCCCGTTCAAAATCCATGCGTACCATCACCTTGTGGTCCAAACAGTGAGTGTAGAGACATTGGAGGATCGCCTTCTTGCTCTTGCTTACCCACCTACATTGGAAGTCCGCCGAACTGCAGACCAGAATGTACCGTTAACTCGGAATGTTCCAGCAGCTTGGCCTGTATCAATCAAAAGTGCAGGGATCCTTGCCCGGGTTCTTGCGGTTCAAACGCTTTGTGCAACGTGATAAATCACACCCCAATCTGCACTTGCTTGGAGGGTTACAGGGGAGATCCCTTTACTTTCTGCCAGATTAAACCTCAAGAAATCGAGCCTGTCGAAACGGATCCTTGCAACCCCTCTCCATGCGGTTCAAACGCCCAATGCGACAACGGAATATGTACTTGTTTACCAGAGTATCAAGGAGACCCTTACCGAGGTTGTAGACCTGAATGCGTATTGAACAACGACTGTCCCAGGGATAAAGCTTGTATAAGAAACAAATGTCAAGACCCTTGCCCGGGTACTTGCGGCCAAAATGCAGAGTGCAACGTCATCAATCATATTCCCATGTGTTCCTGCCAACAGGGATTCACAGGAAATGCGTTCTTAATATGTTCCCCGATAAGAGGTACTACTAACGTCTCCCCGTTAATTACCTAAATTTTAAACTACCCATTTTTAGTCGAAGCTCCCAAGAACCCATGCAGCCCATCGCCTTGTGGACCAAATTCCCAGTGCAGAGAAATCAACGGGCAAGCCGTGTGTTCTTGTGTACCAGGCTTCATTGGTAGCCCACCGACATGTCGACCTGAGTGCGTTACCAGTCAAGAATGTCTTCTGAGTCAAGCTTGCGTCAATCAGAAATGTATCGATCCTTGTCCGGGAACATGCGGTTTGACTGCCATTTGTCAGGTAGTCAACCATAATCCAATATGTTCTTGTCCGTCAGGTTTTACTGGAGATCCCTTTATTCGATGCCAACCAATACCGAAACGTAAGGTCACATCACCGTTATTGAATTATTGGTAATTTTTTAAATTTGTAGAAGAAGTTAAACCTTTGAATCCCTGTCAGCCATCACCGTGCGGACCTTACTCTCAATGTAAAACAACTGGCGAATCCCCGTCTTGCTCTTGTATGCCGGAGTACATCGGATCGCCGCCAAATTGTCGTCCCGAATGTATCAGTAATGGCGAATGCGCGAACCACCTCGCCTGTATCAATCAGAAGTGTAAAGATCCTTGCCCTGGAGTTTGCGGCTTAAACGCCGAATGCAGAGTTATCAGCCACACCCCTAACTGTGTTTGTCTCGATGGTTTCGTAGGAGATCCGTTCAATCAATGCACGCAGAGACTGCGTAAGGTTAAATCCGCTGCAATCAAAACTTTCCTAATTTTATTTCATTTCAGCTGAAGTCGTTCAGGTACCAATAAATCCTTGTACTCCGTCGCCATGCGGTGCAAACACCCAGTGTAAAGAACTCAATGGTGCAGGCTCTTGCACTTGCTTACCTGATTACGTCGGAAACCCATACGAGGGATGCAGACCTGAATGCGTACTAAATTCTGACTGTCCGTACAGTAAAGCTTGCGTTAGGAATAAATGCCAAGATCCATGTCCCGGAGTTTGTGGTCAAAATGCAAACTGTCAAGTTATCAATCACTTGCCATCTTGTACTTGCATTCCTGGATATACCGGAGATCCGTTCAGATACTGCAACTTACCACCACCAGAACGTAAGGATTTATTAACACTAGTCGAGTTAAATTAAGCAAGCTATTTGGTTTAATTTGTCTAGACCAAGTTTAAACGGTTCACAAGTTAATACGATATATTTTAGCTGTGCGAGATGAAGTGCCTCAGAACCCTTGCAATCCGAACCCCTGCGGACCAAACAGTCAGTGCAGGGATGTGAACAGCCAATCTGTTTGTTCCTGTTTACCCAATTACATAGGAAGTCCTCCGGGTTGCAGGCCTGAGTGCACGGTCAGTTCCGAATGTCCTTTGAGCCAAGCCTGTATTAACCAGAAATGTTCCGATCCTTGCCCTGGAACTTGCGGCCTTAGCGCCAAATGTCAGGTCATCAACCACAGCCCTATCTGTAGCTGCAACTCAGGTTACACCGGCGATCCCTTCACGAGATGCTACCCAACACCTCGTAAGTTTTAATTCAGCACCGGAAAAGCTAAAGGAAATTTACATTCAAACTTATTTCGTAGCACCCGCACCGGAACCTCTTAAACCAGTAATACGAGATCCGTGCTTCCCATCTCCATGCGGTCCTAACAGTGAATGTAGGGATATTGGAGGCAATCCATCTTGCTCATGCTTACCGTCCTTCATAGGCAGTCCGCCGAATTGTAGACCAGAATGTACTATAAATCCGGAATGTCCTAGCAATCTGGCTTGTATTAGGGAGAAGTGCAAAGATCCTTGCCCGGGATCTTGCGGTTCCGTTGCGATTTGCAGCGTTATCAATCACACGCCGATTTGTACTTGTCCGGAAGGTTACACAGGAGATCCGTTCACTTTCTGCCAGTTGAAACCTCAAATTGTGGAACCAGTGGAGACTGATCCTTGCAATCCTTCTCCATGTGGCGCAAATGCCCAATGCAGCAATGGAATATGCACTTGTTTGCCGGAATATCAAGGAGATCCTTATAGAGGATGCAGGCCCGAATGCGTCTTGAATAACGACTGTCCAAGAAATAAAGCATGTATTAGAAGTAAATGTCAAGATCCTTGTCCGGGAACCTGCGGCCAAAACGCTGAGTGCTCCGTCGTAAATCACATCCCGATGTGTAGTTGCCTGCCCGGTTTTACTGGAAGTGCCTTCGTAGCTTGTAACCGCATAGAACGTAAGACACCAACGTTTACATCTAACAAGATTTCATTATGTGTATCGTAGGTCCATTACCGAAGAATCCCTGCAGTCCATCCCCTTGCGGGCCGAACAGTCAATGTAGGGAAATCAACGAGCAAGCAGTTTGTTCGTGTATACCAGGATACATAGGAAGTCCGCCTACTTGCAGACCTGAGTGCGTCACTAGTTCAGAATGTGCCTTGAGTGAAGCTTGCCAGAATCAGAAATGTATTAATCCCTGCGTCGGTACCTGTGGGATCGGCGCTAACTGCCAGGTCGTCAATCATAACCCGATATGTGTTTGTCCGCAGAGGTTTACAGGGGATCCTTTCGTGCGTTGCATACAAATGCGTAAGTTTAAATAGCGAGTGGATTCTGTAAAGTGGATGGAGAATGTTGCTTGACCCTGTAGATTACAGACAGCCTCAAGTGGAACAGACAGAATGAATTCTGGTATAGACTGGCGTTTTGTTAAGACAGTGATGGTGCCCAATTTTGGTTGAGCAACGATAGTTGATGAATATGCTTTCCTATTTTCTTCCTCCAGAAATATGGAAGGTTGCCCATTGCAGGGTATCGATTGCAAGACTGATCTTGAGTCTATCGCATCCACTCTCTATCATCTATCATCTGTTTGATGATCTTCTTCTAGATCTTCACAGTAGAAGCCTGTTAGTCCATCTGTTATCCTTTTTTTTTTTCTTTTGACTCTATTGAAGACTACCTTCAGTCTACCATGAGCGAGCCAACTGAGACCAATTCTCCCCTGTTATTCCCCCTTTAGGTTGCTTATTTCTTCCCCCAATTATCATGACTCAAGTTTTTGTGTTCCTTTATCTCTTCATTCTTTTCATCTCCTAGTTTTATTTCTCCTCAAAGAATCGTGTTTGACATTAACTGGAGGTCACTAGCAATGAAGTCCCTGTCGTCATTAAAGAAGCTAGTGAAAAATATAAATTTGAGGGTTTCAGGGATGTTCCCATGGGCATTGTACATCCACGTTACAGAATATCTTTCCAGCTAGTTTCCGTTCCTGCATTTTCCCATTTTTTAGCCGAAGAAGCTGTAGTAACACCGACAGACCCGTGCAACCCGTCCCCCTGCGGTCCTAACGCTCAATGTAGAAGCACCGGCGACTCCCCGTCTTGTTCCTGTCTGACCGGATTTATCGGCTCTCCGCCGAACTGCAAACCGGAATGCGTCAGCAACAGCGAATGCGCCAATCACTTGGCCTGCATCAATCAGAAATGCAAAGACCCCTGCCCAGGAATATGCGGTCAAAACGCCGAATGCCGCGTCGTGAGTCACGCCCCTAACTGCATCTGCATACCCGGATTCACAGGCGATCCGTTCGTGAGGTGCCTGCCACCTCCTCCGGTCCAAAACGAGGTTTTGTCCCCGTGTTCCCCGTCGCCCTGCGGCTCGAACGCCAGGTGCCGAGAACAGAACGGTGCCGGGTCCTGCACCTGCGTGGAGGACTACATAGGCAATCCTTACGAGGGATGCAGACCTGAGTGTACCTTGAACACCGACTGTACTTCCAATAGGGCTTGTATCAATAACAAGTGCAAGGATCCGTGCCCGGGAACTTGTGGCCCGAACGCCGTTTGTCAAGTTGTCAATCATGTTCCTGCTTGCACTTGCGTGGCAGGATTCACTGGAGATCCTTTCAGATACTGCAGTCCTAATCCTGTGCAACGTAAGTTACTTCGCTTAACCCTGAATGCCCAGTTTTACATTGGTCATACTTATCTTAAAAATACAGGATGATTCATTAGCCCCTTTACGGTTTATTAAATTATTTACTTAGCAATTTCTATCCAGCACCGGCAAAGTTTGTAATGGGCTAATGAATCACCTCGTTTAGGGAAAAGCAACCCATTCTAAGCCGATTTCTTTCAACTCCCTGGATCTTTTCAGCTTCCATCGAAGAACCCACGAACCCTTGCCAGCCTTCCCCTTGCGGACCGAACAGTCAATGTCGCGAAGTCAACAATCAAGCCGTTTGTTCTTGCCTACCAGAATACACCGGCAGCCCTCCTGGTTGCAGGCCGGAGTGTACCGTTAGCTCTGAATGTCCCCAGAACAAAGCTTGCATCAACCAGAAATGTGCTGATCCATGTCCTGGAACTTGTGGAATTAACTCTAACTGTCAGGTCATAAACCATAGTCCCATTTGCTCTTGTAGGACCGGATACACCGGAAATCCCTTCACGCGTTGCGATTTAATACCACGTAAGCAAACTTGGATTTAACGTTGTAACATTTCTTTCAACTTGATAATTCTTTAAGCTCCCCTGCCGGCTCCAGTTCCAGTACCAACGAATCCTTGTGTGCCATCACCTTGCGGCCAAAACGCTCAGTGTAGAGATAATAGAGGAACGCCGTCTTGCAGCTGCCTGCCCAACTTTTTCGGCAGCCCACCTAACTGTAGGCCTGAATGCACGATCAACCCTGAATGCCCCAGCAACTTGGCTTGTATCAGGAATAAGTGTCAGGATCCTTGCCCTGGATCCTGCGGTTTAAACGCTGAGTGTAAAGTGATTAATCACACACCGATCTGCAGTTGTATCGTCGGATACGTCGGTGATCCTTTCAACAGTTGTCAAGTTAAGCCTGTTCTTCGTACGTAGTTGTTGTGAGAGATTTCAGTCTCTTAACTGATCTTTTAATGATTTTTAGAAGCACCTGTAGAGCAAGACCCTTGCAATCCTTCACCCTGTGGTTCGAACGCTCGTTGCGATAATGGTATATGCACTTGTTTACCTGAATATCAAGGAGATCCGTACAGAGGCTGCAGACCTGAATGTGTGATAAATAACGATTGCCCAAGGGATAAAGCTTGTATAAGAAACAAATGTCAGGATCCTTGCCCAGGCACTTGCGGTCAAAACGCGGTTTGCAACGTCTTCAATCATATTCCTATGTGTTCATGCATATCTGGATTCACTGGAAATGCTTTCATTGTGTGCTCTGAAATCAAAGGTAGTTGAAATGTTTTTAGAAATTTCCCACTTACAATTTACAATTTTCAGCACCGATTGTCGTCAATCCATGCAATCCATCTCCGTGTGGACCAAACAGTCAATGTAGGGAACTCAATAATCAAGCCGTATGCTCTTGCTTGCCACAATACACTGGAAGTCCTCCGACTTGCAGGCCTGAATGTGTTTCCAGTTCCGAATGTCCGCTTAACAGAGCCTGCGTCAACCAGAAATGTATAGATCCTTGTCCAGGCACTTGCGGACTTAACGCAAAGTGTCAAGTAGTCAATCACAACCCGATTTGCAGTTGTCCTTTGCGATATACAGGCGATCCGTTTGTGAGGTGTCTCGTCATCGGTGAGTGAAAACGAAAATCAAGACACAGCGGTGTTATATGTAAACGTGAACTGTTTTTAGTCGAGGAACCCGTGGTTGAACAAACTAATCCTTGCGTACCCTCACCATGCGGACCTAATGCAGAATGCAGGGAAATCAACGGCTCACCCTCTTGTTCGTGTTTACCGGAATTCACTGGATCACCACCGAACTGCAGACCGGAATGCGTTTCGAACAGCGAATGTGCTAATCATTTGGCTTGCATCAATCAGAAGTGTAAAGATCCGTGTCCAGGTACTTGCGGCTCTAATTCTGAATGCAGAGTGATAAGTCACACTCCGAACTGTGTTTGTATCATTGGATATACCGGAGATCCTTTCACTACCTGTACTCAGATCGTTTTGGTGCCTACAGAGCAGGTGAACCCTTGCTCTCCGTCACCGTGTGGTGCAAACGCGGTCTGTAAAGTACGCAACAATGCTGGAGCTTGTAGTTGTCTGCCGGAATACATTGGGAATCCCTATGAAGGCTGTAGGCCGGAGTGCACCTTAAATTCCGACTGTCCTTCCAATAGGGCGTGCATAAACAACAAGTGTAAGGACCCTTGTCCTGGAACCTGTGGCCAAAACGCAAATTGTCAGGTTATCAATCATCTACCTTCTTGTACTTGTATCCCTGGATATACAGGAGATCCGTTCAGATATTGCAACATCATTCCTCCCCGAGAAGAACGTAAGATATTTCTCACTTTTAAACTTCAGTAATTAACTCTTGTAACTTGTAGCGCCTGTACCAACCAATCCTTGCCAACCATCGCCCTGTGGACCGAACAGTCAATGTCGCGAAGTCAACAATCAAGCCGTCTGTTCTTGCTTGCCAGAATATATCGGCAGTCCACCAGGTTGCAGACCTGAATGTACTGTCAGCTCTGAATGCGCCCAAAACAAGGCTTGTGTTAACCAAAAGTGCTCAGATCCTTGTCCAGGAACTTGCGGCCTTAATGCAAATTGCCAGGTTATCAATCATAGTCCAATTTGTAGCTGTAGAAATGGATTTTCTGGTGATCCGTTCACTAGATGCTTCCCAATACCACGTAAGACAGTTTTGACACCTCACGTATACTTGTAATTATGTATCACATCTATTTTAGCATCTCCTCCGGTACCGGTCGTTGAACCTGTAAGAGATCCTTGCGTGCCTTCACCTTGTGGCCCTAACAGCGAATGTCGAACTGCAGGAGGGGCACCGTCTTGCTCTTGTCTAGCGACTTACGTTGGAAGTCCTCCAAATTGTCGACCTGAGTGCACCATAAGCTCGGAATGTCCCAGTAATCTAGCTTGTATCAGGGAAAAATGTAGAGATCCATGCCCAGGAGCCTGCGGGACTAACGCAGTGTGCAATGTCATCAATCACATTCCGATTTGTACCTGTTTGGAAGGGTATATCGGTGATCCTTTTAGCACTTGCAGGTTAAAACCACAAGAGGTTCAACCTGTGGTTCAAGATCCTTGCAACCCATCGCCGTGTGGCTCAAACGCTCAATGCAATGATGGAGTCTGTACGTGTTTGCCTGAGTACCAGGGCGACCCTTACAGAGGTTGCAGACCAGAGTGTGTCCTTAACGCTGACTGTTCGAAAGATAGAGCGTGTATAAGAAATAAGTGTGTGGATCCTTGCGTGGGGATTTGTGGCATTAACGCCGTCTGTTCCGTTATTAATCACATCCCGATGTGTACTTGTATTGAAAATTATGTCGGTAACGCATTCGTTGCTTGCAACGCCGTTCCAGGTAAACAATACTTACTTCCCCTTTCCGTATTATTTAATCACACGTCACTTTTCAGTTGAGATTCCCAAAAACCCATGCAATCCATCACCGTGCGGACCAAACAGTCAGTGCAGGGAAATCAACGGACAAGCTGTTTGTTCATGTGTACCAGGATTTATAGGAAGCCCTCCTACTTGCAGGCCAGAATGCGTATCGAGTACGGAGTGTCCATTGAATCAAGCTTGTGTCAATCAAAAATGCATCGATCCATGCCCGGGAACGTGTGGAATTAACGCCCTATGTCAAGTAGTTAATCACAATCCGATATGTAGTTGCCCTGCACGATTTTCTGGCGATCCATTCACGAGATGTACACCTGCGCTAGAAGAACCCGTCGTACAATCAAATCCTTGTGAACCGTCTCCTTGCGGTCCAAGCGCAGAATGTAGAGTGGTTGGGGAGCAACCATCTTGCTCTTGCTTGCCTGAATATATCGGCTCACCGCCAAATTGCAGACCCGAATGTGTCACTAATGGCGAGTGTGCAAATCACTTGGCCTGTATCAATCAGAAATGTAAGGATCCTTGTCCGGGAACGTGCGGACAAAACGCAGAATGTCGTGTGGTTAGTCACACTCCAAACTGTGTATGTTTGACGGGTTATAGCGGAAATCCTTTCGTTCAATGCCAGATTCCACCATGTAAGTCGATCAACAGGAATCCATAGAATCTTAATTCACTTGTAAATCTTTCAGCGCCTCCGCCAGTAGAAAACGTTTCTCCTTGTATACCATCCCCTTGCGGAGCTAACGCGCAATGCAAAGAATTGAATAGGGCGGGATCGTGTACTTGTCTACCTGATTTCATCGGTAATCCGTATGAAGGATGTAGGCCTGAATGTACATTGAATTCTGATTGCCCTTCCAACAAAGCTTGTATTAGGAATAAATGCAAAGATCCTTGTCCTGGAACGTGTGGACCGAACGCAGATTGTCAAGTTATCAATCATCTACCTTCTTGTACTTGTATCCCAGGATATACCGGAGATCCGTTCAGATATTGCAATATTATCCCACCGAAACAAGAACGTAAGAAAGGTTTGTTTGTCTTGGAATGCGTGATGTTATTTATGAGTACTTTCAGCACCAACACCGACGAATCCTTGTCAGCCTTCCCCCTGTGGACCAAACAGTCAATGTCGCGAAGTCAACAATCAGGCCGTTTGTTCTTGCTTACCAGAATATATCGGTAGTCCACCGGGTTGCAGACCTGAATGTACTGTCAGCTCTGAATGCGCCCAAAACAAGGCTTGCATTAACCAAAAGTGCTCAGATCCTTGCCCCGGCACTTGCGGCCTTAACGCTAATTGTCAGGTCAT
The DNA here is from genome assembly GCA_963576515.1 of Cryptocephalus primarius. Lineage (NCBI taxonomy): Eukaryota > Metazoa > Arthropoda > Insecta > Coleoptera > Chrysomelidae > Cryptocephalus > Cryptocephalus primarius. The sequence goes on along the minus strand of OY754943.1, from coordinate 15,035,048 downwards.
AAACCACAGCCCGATTTGTAGCTGCCAGTCTGGTTTCACAGGAGATCCGTTCACTAGATGTGTCCACATACCAAGTAAGCTTTAGTTGATATCGCTATTTTTATTTCTAATCAACGTATTACCCATTTTAGCACCTCCTCCTGTTCAAGAGGTGGAACCATACCGAAACCCTTGCGTCCCATCTCCTTGCGGCCCGAATAGCGAATGCAGAGACATCGGCGGTGCTCCCTCTTGCACCTGTTCCCCTAATTACTTCGGAAGTCCCCCAAATTGCCGACCTGAGTGTACCATCAATTCCGAATGCTCTAGTAACTTAGCTTGTATAAGAGAAAAATGCCAGGATCCGTGCCCGGGCTCTTGCGGAACTAACGCCGTTTGCAACGTCATCAATCACACCCCCATTTGCACTTGTCTGCAAGGTTACGTAGGAGATCCGTTCAGTTATTGCCAGATCAAACCTCCTGAAGTGCAACCCGTGGAATCGGATCCTTGCAATCCTTCTCCTTGCGGATCAAACGCCCAATGCGACAACGGAATCTGCACCTGTTTACCCGAGTACCAAGGAGACCCTTACAGGGGATGCAGGCCTGAATGTGTCTTGAATAACGATTGTCCGAGAGATAAGGCTTGTATAAGAAACAAATGCCAAGATCCTTGCCCGGGGACGTGCGGCCAAAACGCCGAATGCTCAGTCGTAAATCACATTCCGGTGTGCACCTGCGCGACGGGTTATCGAGGCAACGCTTTCGTTATATGTTCAAAGATACCAGGTAGCTTTAACGTGATTTTCGATTTTCCTTCGTACTAATTAACGTCCTTTCAGAACCGGTTGTAACTAATCCATGTATCCCGAGCCCTTGTGGCCCGAACAGTCAATGTAGAGTGATCAACGGTCAGGCGGTTTGTTCTTGCGTACAAGGATTCATCGGAAGTCCTCCGACTTGTCGACCCGAATGCGTAACGAGTCAAGAGTGTCCCTTGAACCAAGCGTGTGTTAATCAAAAATGTATCGACCCTTGCCCTGGCACGTGCGGAATCACAGCTACGTGCCAGGTTGTGAACCACAACCCGATTTGTACCTGTCCCGCGGGATACTCGGGAGACCCGTTCGTAAGATGCCTGTCTATACGTAAGAGACTTACCATATTTTTAAGGTACCGGTGTAAATGTTTCCATTTTTAGCTGAGAAACCAGTAGAAGTACAAGACCCTTGTAGGCCATCACCTTGTGGTCCTAACTCCGAGTGCAGAGTAACGGGAGACCAACCCTCTTGCTCTTGCTTAGCTCAGTTTATCGGTTCTCCTCCAAACTGTCGCCCGGAATGTGTTAGTAACAGCGAATGCGCCAATCACTTAGCTTGCATCAATCAGAAGTGCAAAGATCCTTGCCCCGGTACTTGCGGACAAAATGCGGAATGTCGCGTAGTCAGTCACACCCCCAACTGCGTATGCCTGACGAATTACGTCGGAGATCCCTTCACAAGTTGTACACTTCCACCTCGTAAGTTATATCTTCACGAAATATTAGCTGCTTTCCCCCAAAGAAACATAATTTCCCAACCCAATGCGGTCGCTTGAAACCTACTAATCCTGGTTGAAGATAAACAAGAAACTATTCAATTTTTACCCTCTATTTCAGCTCTGCCCACAGAAAAAATAACGCCCTGTAGCCCATCGCCTTGCGGGGCGAACGCCGTCTGTAAGGAACAAAACAATGCTGGTTCTTGTAGCTGTTTACCCGAATACGTCGGGAATCCTTATGAAGGTTGCAGACCAGAGTGTACGCTTAACTCGGACTGTCCCTCTAATAAAGCTTGTATCAGGAATAAATGCCAGGACCCGTGTCCTGGAACCTGCGGTCAAAACGCGAACTGTCAAGTTATCAACCATCTGCCTTCTTGCACTTGTATTCCTGGATACACCGGTGATCCGTTCAGATATTGTAATATTGTACCGCCACAGGAAGAACGTAAGCGATAACCTAACGATTATTGATTTAAATTTTGTTACTACTTGATTTTTTAGCGCCTGTCCCAACGAATCCCTGCCAACCGTCCCCATGTGGACCGAATAGTCAATGTCGCGAAGTTAACGGTCAAGCCGTTTGCTCTTGTTTACCGGAATATGTCGGTAGTCCACCAGGTTGTAGACCTGAATGTACAGTCAGCTCTGAATGTGCCCAAAACAAAGCTTGCATTAACCAAAAGTGCTCAGATCCTTGCCCAGGGACCTGCGGCCTTAACGCTAATTGCCAAGTCATAAACCACAGTCCGATCTGTAGTTGCCAGTCTGGTTTCACTGGAGATCCATTCGGTAGATGTTTCCCTATACCAAGTGAGTACTACAAACTCTAGTCATTGCCTGTCGTTACAAACCCCATCACTTTTAGCTCCTCCACCTGAACCTGTAAGACCAATCATCAGAGACCCGTGCGTACCTTCCCCGTGTGGGCCCAACTCGCAATGTAGAGACATCGGGGGTTCCCCCAGTTGCACTTGCCTCGCGGAATTCCTAGGTCAACCTCCGAACTGCAGGCCTGAATGTACCATCAATCCGGAGTGTCCGAGTAACCTGGCGTGCATTAGGCAGAAATGTCTCGATCCTTGCCCTGGATCGTGCGGATCCGGCGCTGTTTGCAGCGTAATCAATCATACGCCGATGTGTACTTGTCCAGAAGGGTACACGGGAGATCCGTTCACTTCGTGTCGACTGAAACCTCAGCAGATAGAACCTGTTGAGACCGATCCTTGTAATCCTTCGCCGTGTGGTCCGAACGCCCAATGCAATAATGGAATTTGCACTTGCTTACCTGAATATCAAGGGGATCCTTACAGGGGTTGCAGGCCTGAATGTGTCTTGAATAACGATTGCCCCAGGGACAAGGCTTGTATAAGAAACAAATGTCAAGATCCTTGCCCTGGAACGTGCGGTCAAAACGCGGAATGTACAGTGATCAATCACATACCGTCTTGTAGTTGTTTGCGAGGTTTCGTCGGCAATGCTTTCATCATATGCAATCCCATACCACGTAAGTTTTCAATAATCATCATTCTCGCTTCGCATTACTACTCTCTTTAATCATTTTAGCTGAAACTCCAAAGAATCCTTGTAGCCCTTCACCCTGTGGACCAAACTCACAGTGTAGAGAAATCAATGGACAAGCAGTTTGCTCTTGCGTGCCAGGTTTCATCGGCAGCCCACCAACTTGTCGACCTGAGTGTGTAACAAGTCAAGAATGTGCCTTAAATCAAGCGTGCGCAAATCAGAAATGTATCGATCCTTGTCCGGGAACGTGCGGCATTAATGCCCTATGCCAAGTTGTCAACCACAATCCGATCTGTAGTTGCCCTCCTGGGCAAAGTGGGGATCCATTCGTGAGATGCACCGTTACAAGTAATGAGTCTATTCTTAACGCAAGTCTTTCTTTGTTTCACGCACTTATACTTCCAGGAGAGGAACCGGTTATTCCGGTAAATCCTTGTCAGCCTTCTCCGTGTGGACCCAACGCTGAATGCAGGGTTGTCGGCGAACAGCCATCTTGTTCGTGCTTGGCTGAATTTATCGGTTCACCACCGAATTGCAGACCGGAATGTGTTAGCAATGGAGAATGCGCGAACCACTTGGCTTGCATAAATCAGAAATGTAAAGATCCCTGTCCGGGAACCTGTGGACAAAACGCTGAATGCCGTGTCATCAGTCACACTCCAAACTGTGTTTGCATATCAGGTTATATCGGAGATCCGTTTTCGATTTGTCAGATACCTCGTGAGTAGTTTAATTTTGCTTCTAAATTCTCACTAGTAATTATTGGTTTTCCAGCACTCCAACTTCCGATGGAACGACCAACACCCTGTCTTCCATCTCCATGTGGAACTAATGCAGAATGTAAAGAACGTAATGGTGCGGGATCTTGCTCTTGCTTGCCTGATTATATCGGAAATCCTTACGAAGGGTGCAGACCTGAATGTACCTTAAATTCCGATTGTCCTTCGAATAGAGCATGTATTAGCAACAAGTGCAAAGATCCTTGCCCGGGAACATGTGGCCAAAGCGCAAATTGTCAAGTTATCAATCATTTACCTTCTTGTACTTGTATTCCTGGATACACCGGAGATCCGTTTAGATACTGTAACATTATTCCACCACAAGAACAACGTAAGCGAATTTCTCAACATTTCTTAAAATCGAGATTACCCACTCCTTTCATTTCAGCACCTGTACCGACGAATCCCTGCCAACCGTCCCCATGTGGACCGAATAGTCAATGTCGCGAAGTTAACAACCAAGCAGTTTGCTCTTGTTTACCAGAATACATCGGTAGTCCGCCAAGCTGTAGACCTGAATGTACAGTCAGTTCAGAATGTGCCCAAAACAAGGCTTGCATAAACCAAAAGTGCTCCGATCCATGCCCGGGAACCTGCGGCCTGAACTCAAACTGCCAAGTAATCAACCACAGTCCAATTTGCAGCTGCCATTCCGGCTTCACTGGAGATCCTTTCACGCGATGTTACCCTCTTCCCCCACCGCCACCACTTCCCACGATATCAGCGCCTGTTAACCCGTGCGTGCCTTCGCCGTGCGGTCCAAACAGTCAATGTAGGGACATCGGGGGCTCTCCGTCTTGTTCCTGCCTACAAGCCTACATCGGAAGCCCTCCGAACTGTCGACCAGAATGCACCATTAATTCGGAATGTTCCAGTAACTTGGCTTGCATCAATCAAAAGTGCAGGGATCCGTGTCCCGGGTCCTGCGGCCAAAACGCGCAATGTAACGTTATCAACCACACACCCACTTGTACGTGCCTCGAACGATACGTCGGAGATCCTTTCACCTTCTGTCAACTGCAACCTCCCCAAGTCGAACCAGTCAAGACCGATCCATGCAATCCATCACCATGTGGATCGAATGCGCAGTGCAATAATGGAATTTGTACATGTTTACCCGAATATCGAGGAGATCCCTATCAGGGCTGCAGGCCTGAGTGCGTTTTGAACAACGATTGTCCGAGAGATAAGGCTTGTATACGCAACAAGTGTCAGGATCCTTGTCCCGGCACTTGTGGCCAAAATGCCGAGTGTACCGTAATTAACCACATACCATCTTGTACTTGTCTACAAGGTTTCATCGGTAACGCGTTCATTATATGCAATCCCATACCACGTAAGTCCATATCAATGATCACACCCTCATTATCTCAATCACGAATATTTTAGCTGAAGCTCCGAAGAATCCTTGCAGCCCTTCACCCTGTGGACCGAACAGTCAGTGCAGAGAGATAAATGAACAGGCCGTTTGCTCTTGTGTTCCGGGATTTATCGGGAGCCCTCCCACTTGTAGACCTGAATGTGTCTCTAGCAACGAATGCCCATTAAATCAAGCGTGTGTTAACCAAAAATGTATCGATCCTTGTCCCGGAACTTGTGGAATAAGCGCCAAATGTAGCGTTGTCAACCATAATCCCATTTGTAGCTGCTTGCCTGGTCAAAGCGGTGACCCGTTCATCAGATGCACGCCGATAAGTAAATTGCTTGTTTCTGTTAGTTGAACGAGTTATTGAATGTGATTTTTCAGGAGAAGAACCAGCAATCCCCACTGACCCATGTCAGCCTTCTCCTTGCGGTCCTAACGCTCAATGTAGAGTCGTTGGAAACGCTCCGTCCTGCTCTTGTATTCCCCAGTTTGTAGGTACGCCACCTAATTGTCGCCCTGAATGTGTGGCGAACAGCGAATGTGCCAATCACTTAGCTTGCATCAATCAAAAATGTAAGGACCCTTGCCCAGGAAGTTGTGGACAAAACGCAGAGTGCAGAGTTGTAAGTCACACACCGAATTGCGTGTGCTTAGCAGGATATGTAGGCAATCCTTTCGTACAATGCATACAAAAGATCAAAGCTCCAATCGTCGAGCGACCGACGCCGTGCATACCGTCTCCTTGTGGGACGAATGCCGAATGCCGAGAACAGAACGGTGCAGGATCTTGCACTTGCTTACCTGATTACATCGGAAACCCTTACGAAGGGTGTAGACCCGAATGTACTCTCAACTCAGATTGTCCATCTAACAAAGCCTGTATCAGGAATAAATGCCAAGATCCTTGCCCTGGAACGTGTGGTCAAAACGCAGAATGTCAAGTTATCAATCACCTGCCTTCCTGTAGTTGTATTCCTGGTTATACCGGAGACCCATTCAGATACTGCAATGTTGTTCCCCCACAACAAGAACGTAAGGGAGTTTTATTTTTGTATGGGGTATTTGTGTCATTAGTTTAATTTTAGCTGCACCACCAACGAATCCTTGTCAACCTTCGCCTTGTGGACCGAACAGTCAATGCCGTGAAGTCAACAATCAAGCCGTTTGTTCTTGTCTACCAGAATATATCGGTAGCCCACCGGGTTGCAGACCTGAATGTACTGTCAGCTCTGAATGCGCCCAGAACAAGGCTTGCATTAACCAAAAGTGCTCAGATCCTTGTCCAGGAACTTGTGGCCTTAACGCTAATTGTCAAGTCATAAACCACAGCCCGATTTGTAGCTGCCAGTCTGGTTTCACAGGCGATCCGTTCACTAGATGCTTCACAGTGCCACGTATGAACTTACCACTGTTTTTCTCTACGATATGTACTTACCACTTTCAATTGTAGCTCCTCCAGTCGAACCAATTAAACCAGTTCAAAACCCATGCGTACCATCACCTTGTGGTCCAAACAGTGAATGCAGGGACATAGGCGGTGCACCCTCCTGCTCATGCTTATCGACGTACATTGGAAGCCCTCCGAATTGCCGACCTGAGTGTACAGTTAACTCGGAATGTCGCAGTAATTTAGCTTGCATTAACGAAAAATGCAGAGATCCTTGTCCCGGTTCCTGTGGCAGTAACGCTGTGTGTAACGTCATCAATCACACTCCGATTTGTACCTGTCTAGAGGGTTACGTAGGAGATCCCTTCAGTTATTGCCAGATTAAACCTCAAGAAGTCAAACCTGTCGAAGCAGATCCTTGCAATCCTTCGCCATGCGGATCCAACGCCCAATGCGATAATGGAGTTTGTACTTGCCTACCTGAATACCAAGGAGATCCTTACAGAGGTTGCAGACCTGAATGTGTCTTGAATAACGATTGCCCGAGAGATAAGGCTTGTATACGAAACAAGTGTCAGGACCCTTGTCCTGGCACTTGTGGTCAAAATGCCGAATGTACAGTAATTAACCACATACCATCTTGTAGCTGTCTGCAAGGTTTTGTCGGCAATGCGTTCATTATATGCAACCCTATACCACGTAAGTTTCCAATAATCCGCGTTCCTGTTTCACATTATTACTCTCTTTAACCATTTTAGCTGAAGCTCCAAAGAATCCTTGTAGCCCTTCACCTTGTGGGCCAAACTCGCAGTGTAGAGAAGTTAATGGACAAGCTGTTTGTTCTTGCGTGCCAGGTTTCATCGGAAGCCCACCTACTTGCAGGCCAGAATGTGTTTCTAGCACCGAATGTCCTTTAAGTGAAGCGTGTGTGAATCAAAAATGCATTGATCCTTGCCCTGGAACGTGTGGATTAAACGCCAGATGCCAAGTCGTTAACCACAATCCAATCTGTAGTTGTCCGAATAAGTATTCAGGAGATCCATTCATAAGATGCTTACCGGCGTTGGAGGAACCTGCTTCATTACCAACAGACCCATGTAGACCGTCACCGTGTGGCCCAAATTCGCAGTGCAGAGACATCAGCGGTTCCCCATCTTGCTCTTGCCTAGCAGAGTTCATAGGATCCCCACCCAATTGTAGACCGGAATGCGTGAGCAACAGTGAATGCGCGAATCATCTCGCTTGTATCAATCAGAAATGCAGAGATCCTTGCCCTGGAACGTGCGGCCAGAACGCAGAATGCAGAGTCATCAGTCACACGCCTAACTGCGTCTGTATCCAAGGGTACACCGGCGATCCGTTCAGTAGATGTACCGTACCTGAGTTGCCCAAACCGGCAGAGCAAACTAATCCTTGCTTCCCATCGCCATGCGGAGCTAACGCAGAATGTAGGGAACGTAACGGTGCGGGCTCTTGCGTTTGCTTACCTGATTACATCGGAAATCCTTATGAGGGATGCAGACCTGAATGTACCTTGAACTCGGATTGCCCATCGAACAAAGCTTGTATAAGGAACAAGTGCCAGGATCCTTGTCCTGGGACGTGTGGCCAGAACGCTGACTGTCAAGTTATTAACCACTTACCGTCTTGTACTTGTGTTCCTGGATATACTGGAGATCCATTCAGATACTGTAATGTTATTCCTCCACGAGAAGAACGTAAGGATATTTATTATTTTTCTTGCTTTCGATATTGTTAGAACTTAACTTTTTAGCACCTGTGCCAACAAATCCATGCCAGCCGTCCCCTTGCGGATCCAATAGTCAATGTCGTGAAGTTAACAACCAAGCAGTTTGTTCTTGCCTACCTGAATATATCGGTACTCCACCAGGTTGTAGACCGGAATGTACCGTAAGCTCAGAGTGTGCTTTGAGCAAAGCTTGCATCAATCTGAAGTGTGTAGATCCTTGCCCAGGAACTTGCGGCCTTAACGCGAACTGCCAAGTAATAAATCACAGCCCTATCTGTAGTTGCCAGTCCGGTAATACTGGAGATCCTTTCACCAGATGTTTCCCGATGCCACGTAAGAATCTTTTGTTGCTTATCTAGGCACTTCAGTTAGCAATGTTTGTTTTAGCACCCCCAGCGGAAGTTAAGCCGACTTTTGTTAATCCTTGCGTACCTTCACCTTGTGGCCCAAATTCTATTTGCCAAGACATAAATGGATCACCAGCGTGCTCGTGTATTTCGAACTACATCGGCTCACCTCCGAATTGCCGACCTGAGTGCGTCATTAATTCAGACTGCGCAAGCAGTTTAGCTTGCATCCAGGAGAAATGTAACGATCCTTGCCCTGGGTCTTGTGGAGTCGGAGCCAGATGTCACGTCATTAACCATACTCCAGTTTGTACCTGCCTGGAAGGATACACTGGCGACCCGTTCAGCAATTGCTACCCTAAACCGTTACCACCTCAAAAGGTCGAGGAAGATCCCTGCAATCCTTCCCCTTGCGGCGCCAACACACGCTGTAACAACGGAATATGCACTTGCCTGCCAGAATACCAAGGAAATCCGTATGAAGGCTGTAGACCAGAATGCGTCCTCAACAACGACTGCCCGAAAGACAGAGCTTGCATTAGAAACAAATGCCAGGATCCTTGTCCAGGGACGTGCGGCCAAAACGCAGAATGTTTCACTATTAATCACATACCGTCATGTACTTGCATCCAAGGATACATCGGAAACGCTTTTGTTGTATGCAGCAGAGTACCAGAACCTGTTCCACAGAATCCTTGCAGCCCTTCACCGTGCGGACCAAACGCACAATGCAGACAAATCAACGGACAAGCCGTTTGTTCGTGCGTGCCAGGATTTATCGGAAGCCCGCCAGGTTGCAGGCCGGAATGTGTAACTAGCACAGAATGTACGTTAGACAGATCTTGTGTCAATCAAAAATGCATCGACCCTTGTCCTGGAACGTGTGGCATAAACGCCTTGTGCCAAGTTGTTAATCACAACCCGATATGTAGCTGTCCTGCTAGATACTCGGGCGATCCCTTCACTAGATGCCTACCAGTAATTGAAGAACCTGTAAAAATTAACGTTTGTGAACCTACGCCTTGCGGGCCCAACTCGCAATGCAGAGAAACCAACGGTGCCCCATCCTGCTCTTGCCTCGAAGGGTTCGTGGGCTCTCCTCCGACTTGCAAACCGGAATGTATCAGTAACAGCGAATGTGCGAATAACCTGGCGTGTATAAATCAGAAATGTAAAGATCCTTGCCCAGGCATCTGCGGACAAAACGCCGAATGCAGGGTCGTCAGTCACACACCGAACTGTGTTTGCATAACTGGGTACGTCGGTAATCCGTTCCAGCAGTGTTCTGTAATGGAAACACCGAGACCAGTTGAGCAGGTGAATCCCTGCTTCCCGTCGCCTTGCGGAGCTAATGCTGTTTGTAAAGAGAGGAACAATGCTGGATCCTGCGTGTGTATTCCAGAGTATATTGGTAATCCTTACGAGGGTTGTCGTCCGGAGTGTACTTTGAATTCTGATTGTCCATCGAACAGAGCTTGTATAAATAACAAGTGTAAAGATCCTTGTCCTGGGACTTGTGGTGCTAATGCTGACTGTCAAGTGATCAATCACCTTCCTTCTTGTAGCTGTGTGCAAGGTTATACTGGAGATCCGTTTAGATACTGTAATGTTATTCCCCCGCGAGAGGAACGTAAGGGATTTATTAACGTTGTTGATGTTGATATTACTGCTACACTGTTTTATTTTTTAGCGCCTGCACCAACAAATCCTTGCCAACCTTCCCCTTGTGGACCGAACAGTCAATGTCGCGAGGTTAATAATCAAGCCGTTTGCTCTTGTTTACCGGAATATGTTGGTAGTCCACCAGGTTGCAGACCTGAATGCACTGTCAGCTCTGAATGCGCACAAAACAAGGCTTGTATCAATCAGAAATGCGCTGACCCTTGTCCTGGAACTTGTGGCCTTAACGCTAATTGCCAAGTAATAAATCACAGTCCGATTTGTAGCTGCCAATCTAGTTTCACAGGAGATCCATTCACTAGATGCTTCCCTACACCACGTAAGAAATTTACAACAGCTCTCAACCAGGTATTTATTATATTTCGTTTTAGCTCCATCCCCTGAACCGGTAAAGCCAGTCCAAAACCCTTGCGTACCATCCCCTTGCGGTCCTAATAGTCAGTGTAGAGATATTGGCGGATCCCCGTCTTGCTCCTGCCTGCCCACTTATTTCGGTAACCCCCCGAGTTGTCGACCCGAGTGTACGATCAATTCGGAATGCCCCAGCAATTTGGCTTGCATCAACGAACGTTGCCTGGATCCCTGCCCTGGGTCTTGCGGTATATCCGCCACTTGCGAAGTGAGAAATCACAACCCCAACTGCATATGTCCCCCCGGGTTCACCGGAGATGCGTTTGTGTCTTGCGCAGCGAAACCCCCGCCACCACGTAAGAATTTATGTAAAGTGTAACAAATTTGGTTTTAACGTGGGTGATTTTTAGCACCAGAAGCGAAAGACCCTTGCTACCCGAATCCTTGCGGCGTTAACGCCAGATGCGACAACGGCGTTTGTTCTTGTTACCCTGAATACCAAGGGGACCCGTACAGAGAATGTAGGCCTGAGTGCGTCTTGAACACCGATTGCGCTAAAAATAAGGCTTGCATCAATCAGAAATGTAAAGACCCGTGCCCCGGAATTTGCGGTCAAAACGCAGAGTGTAACGTGATCAATCACTATCCTTCTTGCTCTTGCATTCAGGGCTATGTGGGCGATCCGTTTGTTATATGCTCCAAAATCGAAGGTGAGTAAGTCGAGATGTCGTGGAATTGTAATCTATAAATACGTCGCTCGTTATAATTAACGTACGTAACAGATGTACAAAGGGTTGTATGTACACCCGATATAGGAGTGGAGGTTCCTTGCGAAATTACTTTTATAATGCGTTAGCCACTGGTAGACGTAGTAAGACTACTTCTACTCCTAACTTTGTTGTATTCAAAAGTTACAATTACACCGATAAGCATTCCTTTGTACAGCTCCTCTGCCTAAAAACCCGTGCAGTCCATCACCTTGCGGCCCCAACTCCCAATGCAGGGAGATCAACGGACAAGCCGTCTGTACTTGCGTGCAAGGCTTCATTGGTAGTCCCCCGTCATGTCGACCCGAGTGCGTCACGAGTCAAGAATGCGTCTTGAGTCAAGCGTGCGTAAACCAGAAATGCATCGATCCCTGTCCCGGCACATGCGGCCTGAGCGCCAGGTGTCAAGTGATCAGCCACAACCCGATATGTACCTGCCCCGATAGATACACCGGAGATCCTTTCATTAGATGCACCCCTGTCATTGGTACGTTGAAACTTTACCCGTGGTCGTGTGTCGATTTTTCACCCCTCTTTCGAATAGTTCAAGAACCGGCACCGGTGGTGCAAGAACGGAACCCCTGCCAACCTTCCCCGTGCGGACCGAACGCCCGATGCGAACCCTTATCCAACGGGACGCCGAAGTGCTCTTGCCTCGTCGGTTACTTTGGTTCCCCTCCGAATTGTAGACCCGAATGCGTTACCAACAGCGACTGCTCCAAAGATCTGGCGTGTATTAATCTGAAATGCAAAGACCCCTGCCCGGGATCATGCGGCTTAAACGCCCGCTGCCTTGTGGTCAACCACGTGCCCAATTGTATATGCCTAGACGGTTACAGCGGAGATCCTTTCAGTATCTGTCAGAGACCAAGTAAGAGTTGACGCCTCGGAGGGCTCCAGGAGGGAAATACTCCATCGTATTTTTCTCCTGTTCTCTCCACAGGTCCTCACGTAGCACTTAGATTGCCTCGCTAACACTACACACCAGCTTATTTTGCATGTGCATCAACGACACCGATAGCAAAATTTTAATCTGCTTTCCTCGTTCTTTCCTCAGCTACACCACCTCCACCACAGAAGAAGGAAGACCCATGCTTCCCGACGCCTTGCGGACCGAACGCGATTTGTCGCGTGGAAAGCGACTACGCCCTCTGCGAATGCATACCGGAATACCACGGTAACCCTTACGAGAGCTGCAGGCCCGAGTGCCTGTCGAACTCCGATTGCCCGATGAACAGGGCCTGCATCAGGAGCAAGTGCCAGGATCCTTGTCCAGGCACGTGCGGTATAAATGCCGTTTGCATTACGACCAACCATATACCGATATGTTCTTGCCCGGAAAGGTATACTGGAGACGCGTTCAGGATCTGCACGCCGGTTACTGGTGAGTTTTAGATTTTTGGATTATGTGCTCGAAGTTAAATGGCCCTATTATAACTACACACGGGATATCATGAGGAGTATGTGCCTAAACAATATCTTCCACTTCGATCTTTTCAGATCTATTGTGGGTATCCTTTACTTGTTTTACAGTACCTTACTTAGATTGATCTTTGTTACTAAACTACATGTTCTGCGTCAGTGCCCCATTATAGCTTGATACCTTTGTTTACAAATAAAATCTTTTACCAGGCCTATTATGCTTATATATTTGTTTGGATCTACAGTGCCTTATTCAAAATCTGCCTTATCTTGACTTAATAGAAATGCCCATTGTGCACCGTGGCTTGGTATCGAAATCAGGGTCATTTTATTTTGACTTCAGATTAACTATAGATTGCAGAGATTCACACATTCCAATTTTCCAGAAACGCCCCCGAGAGACCCGTGCAACCCATCTCCTTGCGGCATAAACACAATCTGTCGCCAAAATCAAGACCAAGCGACTTGTGAATGCCTGCCGGGCTTCTTCGGCAACCCATCTTCGGGTGGCTGCAAACCGGAGTGCACCATAAGCACCGATTGCCCGAGAGACAAGGCCTGCGTCAATACCAAATGCGTAGACCCTTGCCCGGGCACCTGTGGATTCAAGGCAGTGTGCAACGTCATCAACCACAGTCCGATCTGCAGTTGCCCCGCTCCGTTGGTCGGAGATCCGTTCACTTTGTGCATAGAACAACCGAAGGAGGAGCCGAAGAACCCTTGCGTTCCCTCCCCTTGCGGTCTTAACGGCCAGTGCAGGGTCACCAATGGAATAGCCAGCTGTATCTACCCGGAATGTATCATCAACCAGGATTGTCCCAGAGACAAGGCGTGTTATTCCCAGAAATGCAAGGATCCCTGCCGGGACGCTTGCGGGATCAATGCGCTCTGCCAAGTAGTGAACCACAAGGCGATCTGCTCCTGCCCGCCGGGTTACTTCGGAGTCCCCGAGGTTCAATGTAAGATACAAGGAGAGGAACGGAAACCGAAACCGGAGTGCGTAGCAGACCCGGAATGCACTAACGACAAGGCCTGCATAGACAATCGCTGCGTGAACCCCTGCTCGACCAGCCCCAACATCTGTGGTCAGAACGCGGAATGCAGGCCGCAACTCCACAGGGCGGTCTGCACCTGCAGGGACGGATTCACCGGGAACGCCCAAAGGGCCTGCTACGAGATCGGATGCAGGTCCGACTCAGAGTGCCCGCCGACGCAGGCTTGCATCAACAGGGAGTGCGCCGATCCTTGCTCCTTCACGTCGTGCGGCGTGAACGCCCTCTGCAGATCGGACGGATTCCACAAGGCGAGGTGTTACTGCCCCGACAACTTCAGGGGCGACCCGTTCGTCCGTTGCGACCGCCCGGAGTGCACCAGCGACGAGGAGTGCCCTTACACTCTGGCCTGCAGGAATGAGAAGTGCGAAGATCCTTGCAACTGCGGACTCGGCGCCGTGTGCAGAGTACTCAACCACAGGCCGCAGTGTTCTTGCCCGCCGGGTTATATCGGAAACCCTTTGACTTCCTGCCAGCTAGAACCGACTGTAGCTGAACCGGAATGCAGATCTGACGCCGACTGCGCAAGCAAGTTGGCTTGTTTCGAAGGCGTCTGCAAGAATCCTTGCCTGGAGACGAAACCTTGCGGGAGAAACGCCGAATGCATCGTCATCGACAGCTTACCTTTGAGGACCATGTCCTGCATGTGCTTACCGGGATATGTTGGAGACGCCGATACCGAGTGCAAGAAAGGTAAAACAGAGGGGAATGAATTTGCTGTTAGTTCAATTAATGTTACAGCTTTCTCCCGACCATTACAAGCTTTAAGTACTAATATCTACGATTATTTGATTTCAGGTACTTGAAGATGCATAGTCGTTCCATTTAACCCCATCCCCAACAGCAACACACATTAAAACGCATATTAATACGTACTTTATGAGACTTACTTGAGTCCTACTTCCGTTAAGCACTCGAAAATCGCTCGAAGCCCCGATTGTACAGCAGTAGAACTAACCTAAAGAGACCAAAATTATTTTCTTTCGATTTAAAGTACAAACGACGTTTAACCAGACTTTTCCGAAATTGAAAACCTCCATATAATAACTTCCATAACTTGAAAAACCCCCCCAAACATTCTGCTAACGGAAGTTCGACTCCATTTCTAATTCCACCGATCTTTAAACCTCCTCATATCGATTCCACAGTGCCGCAAGAAGAACCAGGATGCAAGACGAACGCAGACTGTCCCACGGTGCAGACCTGCGTGAACAGGCAATGCGTAAATCCGTGCGCAGTCGCGAATCCCTGCGCGTCGACCGCCGAATGTACTCCCGAATCCCACAAGGCAATATGCAGATGCCGCGCCGGATTAACAGGCAACCCCCTGGTGAGGTGCTACGAAGAGACCAAGACTAAACCGGAGTGTACGAACGACGCGGAATGTCCGAACGACAAGTCCTGCATAAACCAACGTTGCCAGGACCCGTGCGTCCTGTCTAATCCCTGCGGCGGGAACGCGGAGTGCAGGACTAGTTTCCACAGGCCTGCGTGTTACTGTCCGAACGGGTGGATAGGGAACCCACAGGTTAACTGCTACAAACGTAAGTAGAAACTTGTATACTTCGCTAATTTAACATGACCCTCGAGTGACAAACACACGAGCACACCAACCTTATTTCGTCGTATAATACAAGTCATCGATACCTCTCTTGTTCACAGCCGAATGCAAATCGAATGCTGACTGTCCCTACGACAAAGCCTGCATAAACGACAACTGCCTGAACCCTTGCCTGTCCGACACCTGCGGACGCGGCGCGCAGTGCACCGTCCAGAACCACTTCGCGCAGTGCCGTTGTCCAGCCGGCACCCAGGGAGACCCGACGTTGTCCTGCATAACCGGCATATGCCACTACAACGAAGACTGCGCCGATCACGAGGCCTGCGACAGGTTGAACCGCGTCTGTCGCCCCGTCTGCGACGAAGACACCTGCGCAGAGACTGCCAACTGCAGGGGAGAGCAGCACCAACCGAAATGCCACTGCCCGCCGGGTACGACCGGTAATCCCTTCGTCGAGTGTGTGGGTCAGAAACTACCGGAGCCGGGCTGCAAATCAGACTCGGACTGTAGGTCCCAACTGGCTTGCATCAATATGAAATGCATCAATCCCTGCGTTGCTGATAACATGTGCATGCCGGATCAGGAGTGCAGAGTCCTGGACTCGGAACCGTTAAGAACTGTTATATGCCAATGTCCACCCGATACCATCGTCGACTCGTCCGGAAGATGCGTCTCCGTGATCGTCCCTCAGCCTCAGTGCCGCGTCGACTCAGATTGTAATGACAGAGATAAGTGCCTGAAGGGTTCCTGCATTGAAGCCTGTAAGATCGACAGGTGTGGTGTGAACGCGCTCTGCAATTCCATCAGTCACCAAGCCGTCTGCACGTGCGCCCCTGGATACACTGGAAACGCTCATTTCGAATGTACCAACATACCGAAAACACCTCCTTTGGAGATCTTACCACCAGAGTGTTACACGGACAGCGATTGCACTTACGACAAATCTTGCAAAAATGAACGCTGTGTTAACCCCTGCAGAGAACCAGGAGTTTGTGCAGCGAGCGCTTTCTGTTCTGTAAACAGACATAGAGCAGTGTGTAAATGCCCACCTGGGTACGAAGGAGATGCTAGGATAAATTGCATCGCACGTGAGTAGATCCATTTCATTTTTTGGTAGTTTATTTCTACGGTGATTTCACCAACGTAACTTCATTTCTAAAACGTTTTATCAACTCTTATTTTGATTATTCTTTATTTGAAAGACGAAAACTAACACTTTCAATTCCATTAATACTACTGAAACCTTATTGTCTACATTTTCTTATATTTTTTCAGCATTGGGTCCACCTGCAGTCGGATGTACTTCCAATTCAGAATGCCCGAAATCTGAATCCTGCATCAATCGAATATGTATTAGTCCATGTAATTGCGGCCCGTACGCAGAATGCACAGTAACAAATCATTATCCTACTTGTTACTGCCGACCTGGATATTCTGGAAATCCACAGCTGGGCTGCGTGAAATGTAAGTCAGAGATTTAATATTTGCTCGTACAAAACCAAAACAAAACTCTAAAGTTCATTACCTCAGAAATTTCAAATATGCCGCTCATATCTTGGCACAACTTCGAGTGCCCCTTCTGATATTACCTGCCTATCCTGTGATATTAGTGTTCTGTGGCATAGCGAAACAATTATTTCTCTATCTCCTATGAGGCGCCACTTCGAGTTTCCTTTCTGGTATTTCCTATCTATCCTATGCTATTAGTGTTCTGTGACATAGAACGACAATTATTTTTCTATGTTCTGTGAGGTGAAACTTAGAGTGTTCCTTCTGGTTTTACCTGTCTATCCTGTGATATTAGTGTTCTGTGAAAGACTAAGGTTAGATTGTGATTTGATTACTTCCACTCAGAATTCGTTTTTAATTTCAATACTTGTAGTGGGATGCCAGTCGGACAGCGAATGCAGCGACGACAAGCAATGTTACAACGGCCAGTGCATCAACCCCTGCATCTTGGGAGACCCGTGCGCCAGAAACGCAGAATGCTACGGGGAGAACCACCGCTCCAACTGCAAGTGTCCCACTGGATTGGAAGGGAACCCCTTCGCCAGGTGCGAACGCGTCGAGTGCCATTCGGACCACGACTGCCCCACCAACAGAGCGTGCCTGCAGCAGCGTTGTGTCGACCCTTGCTCGGACATCGCCGATCCGCCCTGCGCCAGAAACGCCATCTGCTACGCCCAGAACCACAGGGCGAGCTGCCTCTGCCCGCCTGATCTACCTGAGGGTAACCCGTTGTCCTACTGCGAAGCGACGAGGGTTGTCGGCAGACCCGAATGCGAGTTCGACACAGACTGCCCAAGCAAACTGGCCTGTATTGGAAATAAATGTGTGAACCCTTGCGAAACCCTGTCGCCCTGTCACCCCACGGCGCATTGTTCCGTTTTGGACACCGTCCCTGTACGTACGATGATCTGCACTTGCCCCGAAGGTTGGGTACCGAATGAAAATGGAGAATGCCACGCCATCATAATTCCGATACCACCCGGTTGTACCGCAGACAGCGACTGCTCGTCAAGCGAAGCCTGCATCAACAGGTTGTGTCGCAATCCTTGTGACTGCGGCACAAACTCAGACTGTCACGTTCAGAACCACCGTGCGATATGTTCCTGCAGGACCGGATACGAAGGGAACCCTAACATCGCCTGCCACGCCGTCGGTTGCAGGATCGACTCCGAGTGCGGATCCGGGAAAGCTTGCGTCAACGGAAATTGCATCAACCCCTGTCTAGTCAGAGATCCATGCGGCGTCAACGCGGAATGCTTCGTTTACAGCAACAGAGCTGAGTGTAGGTGTTTGAGTGGGTACAGAGGAAATCCGCTTGATAGGTAAGTTACAAGAAATAATCAGAAATATCAGATCTTACAAAGAATAAAAAATTATCCCAGCAAGCTTTTCAGACACACATGTTGCATTGTTACACCACTGAAAGAAATTTGTAGAATCTTCTACAGGATTCAGACATTTCGGTGTTTGAAATCTAAAGTAAACGCTTTTAGGTTCTACTTGACACTATTTGAAAAAAACAGTTAAACATAAGTTAAATGCAACTTTTGCTGTGCTTACTCACAACTGAACAGTTTTTTATTCTTCTTATTCTTCCTTTCAGATGTTTAGTAGTGGGTTGCATTTCTAACAGCGACTGTCCCAGTGACAAGCAATGCATCAATGCCCAGTGCATCAACCCTTGCATATACGACAACCCCTGCTCGTCCAGAGCGGAATGCCACGTCCAAAATCACCTTGCCCTGTGCAGGTGCCCCCCAGGTCTTATAGGAAACCCATACATCGACTGCAAACCCGAACCTCAGCCTGAATGCCGCGAGGATCCTGATTGCCCTTCGAGGTTGGCATGCCTGAACAACAAATGCCAGGACCCGTGTGCACTACTGACCCCCTGCAGGCAACCTGCCGAATGTCAGGTGGTGGGATCTGTCCCGGTAAGGACAATGATTTGCGTCTGTCCCCCGGGATACATCAGCAGCGGAAGCGGAACATGTCAACCGGTCAGGGCTGTCAGCGTGGTAGGAGCTTGTGTCAGCGATAGCGAATGTCCGGCAGATAAAGCTTGTTTCAATGGTAAGTTAGTAAGGTTTTGTGTTTTCTCAAATAGAATGTTTATGATATTAATGGTAGTAGATTTTGAGAATTTGAAGCAATGTAATGTCTTGTAAATATTGCAGCACCCTTTACACATTAGAGTTTACCATTATCTTGCTGTAATTTGGAATTTCAGCAATAGTGCAAACGTGTTTTACTAATTTTATTCTTGAATAATATTCTCGTTCCTTGGTATTTCCAGCCATCTGCAGGACACCCTGCAACTGTGGTCCGAACGCCGACTGCAGAGTCAAAGACCACAAACCGGTCTGCACCTGTAAACAAGGATATGACGGGAACCCCGAGCTGGAATGCCACCGGGTCGGCTGCAGAAGCGACGACGACTGCTCCGGACAACACTCTTGCATAAACAAGCAGTGCGTGCCTGTGTGCTCAGCCGACGGTTCTTCTTGCGGAGAGAAAGCGACCTGCTACGGATACAACCACAGGGCTATTTGCGACTGCCCGCCAGGCCTGATGGGTAATCCGAAGATCGCGTGTGTACTGTTTGGTTGCAGGTCGGACAGCGAGTGCCCCGGGTCCAGGGCGTGCATCAACAACAAGTGCGAGTTACCCTGCGAGACGGCTAATCCCTGCGATTCGCCAGCGGAATGCAAGGTGTTCAATCACGTCATAGAATGTGTCTGCCCGCCTGGCACGGTCAGCGACGGCTCCATGGGTTGCTTGGAGACAGAGGTCATCTGCAGGAAGGATTCAGATTGTCCATCGCAGTTCGCTTGTATAGGGAACAAGTGCGTTAATCCTTGCACGGCCACGACACCCTGTGGGGTTAACGCCGAATGTACGGTGTTGAATACGGAACCTGTCAGGACTATGATCTGCCAATGTTTGCCTGGTTATCAAGGCAATGCTGCTGTGCAATGTGACAAAAGTAAGTAATCTATTGTAATTCAAGCATATATTTGAACAACAAGAGTAATGCAATGAGAAAAATAATGGGGTTTCAAATTTATAATGAACAGATATCGATCACACGCATATACGATAAGATCATAAGAACTGATAATAACTTATATCCGAAGCATAAATCTAATTAATTCCTATTATATAACTTTATTACACATTACTTAATATTATTATATCCAGCCTTGAACACAGGTCAGTCAATTAATTTTATGAGGTTATCCCAAAAACGTTGTGTAGCAAAAGTATGAACAGGTTAAAAGTATGTAATTTAATAGTTTATAGTATGCATAAACTAGTTTAAGAGCACAAGTCTCGATTTCAATTGTATTAATTCAATTTTTTTCCAGCTGTCCTCTGCAGAGTAGACAAGGGCTACGTCCGAACCCCTGATGGCAAATGCATCTGCCCACCAAACAGGGCCCTTAACGAGAACGACGAATGCGTACCCTGTCCGCCCGAAAAGGGCCTCAAAGTTGACGAGAAAGGACACTGCGTGTGCGCCCTGGAAAGAGGCTTGATCATCGACGAACGCGGTAACTGCGTCTGTCCGATAGAATTCGGCTACCGACTGGACTACAAAGGAAACTGCGTACCCAAGTCGGGACCGGAATGCGAGGTGGACGACGATTGCCCGGACATAAGGTTCTGTAATCCTAACACAAAGACTTGCGACGACCCTTGCGTTGTACAGAAGCACTGCGGGGAGAACACATACTGCAACACCACCAATCACAAGGCAGTGTGTCAATGCATCACAGGTTACACTGGAAATCCTGAGGTTTACTGCTGTAAGTAACAGAAAATTGTGGTACCTACAAGCTAACAGAAATTTTCTTGTCCGTTGTAACTTACATCATTGTTCAATTAACTGTTTGATGTTAGCATCATTATTACTAATTATTCTGCATTTTCTAGCCCCTGTGCCACCATATAGGACGGACTTCCCAAGACCAGATCTCCAAGTGAACTGTCTATCGGACGGTGTCCAGGTCACCATTACCCTTTCAGGATTCAACGGGATCTTGTACGTAAAGGGCTATAGCAAAGACGAGCAATGCAGGAAGATAGTCAATGTCACCAACGAGGATCTTACGGAATACTTCAAAGTGAAATTTGGAACTTGTGGACTTATACACGTCAATGTAAGTATTGTTGTTAATGGTAAAGAAGATGATTTAATTAGTAATGATAATAATGGGTCTTGCCGTAATTCTTGATGGTGCTGGTCATACATATGTACTTACTGTAAATTTGTTCCCTATACAATTTTGTTATTGTATTTGAACTCCCTTCGGGTGTTCAAAAAAAACCTAGAAACTACTGCTACTATACAACCCTTTATGTATATGCCAATTTGTGCTGTTTTCTTTAGGGTGAAGCCAGTTTCGTCCTGGTGATCCAAAAGCATCCCAAACTCCTGACTTACAAGGCACAAGCCTACCACATAAAATGCGTGTACCAAACCGGTGAGCAGAAAGTCACCCTAGGATTCAACGTTTCCATGCTGACGACAGCAGGAACGATCGCCAACACAGGACCACCACCGACCTGTCTGATGAAAATAGTCACGCCTACCGGCCAGGAAATAAATTCCGCCGAAATTGGAGACAACCTCATGTTACAAGTAGGTTCTAATAGATGTTACTTTCAAGTTTATTTGTACATGTACTTTATTAAGTATAAGTGATTATGATTCAGTATTATTATTCCATCAGAACTTGAGAATTTCTCTTATTTTAGGTCGACGTGCAACCGGGTTCGATTTACGGCGGGTTCGCCAGGACTTGTATCGCCAAGACCGTGGAGGACAAAATTGAGAACGAATACCTGGTGACCGACGAGAACGGCTGCGCCACCGATCCCTCCATATTCGGGGAATGGGACTACAATCCGGACACGCAGAGCTTGTTGGCCAGCTTCAACGCCTTTAAGTTCCCCAGCAGTGACAACATCAGGTTCCAATGCAACATCCGGGTGTGCTTCGGACGGTGCCAACCGGTAAGGAAAAACGTGCAGATATTACTGTATGAAACACACTGAAGTAATGCATGTTACATTTATGCTATCAGTTGTTACTTCTTTGAAAGTATTTCTAACTATTTTCAGTTAGTCAAGGTAGGATTTGGTTATTCTTTTTTCATAAATCAACAGAACTTAAAGCGGACCTTGAGTTACCCAAAAAACAAACGGATCTCACTCGCCGGTATAGAATGTTCTAATAGTTTTACGGAAGATATTTTGTCCAGTATCACTTCACTCTTTTTATCTCGATATCCTAAGGTCTATGTGACAGTTCCAATACTGTTGTTATCCAGCACTTCACACAGTCTTAACTCCTATTACATACTTTTAGGTTAACTGTCGTGGATACAACGCATTTGGAAGAAGAAAACGTTCGATCGAAGACAGTGAGAACAGCACCGATGTAGCCTTGGACGGAGACCTCCTAACAGGACAACTTAGGGAGGAGATAACGATACAATCGAACGCCATACTTACATTGGAAAAACGAGAGGAAAAATTCCCAGACTCGCAAACAGGTAAATACATATAGAGTATAGTCTGTTGATTTTATTTTGTGTGTAGCATAGTGGAGGCATATCAAATGTGGAGTGTGATAGGGGTGAGTGTTTATAGTAGGGGGTGTAGATCGACACCTAAGTTGTTGAGATTTGAACTTTAATTACAGTACTTGTAATATTAGAAAATATGTATTTTGAATAAACAGTAAATGTAAATGCAGCTTGTGGATTGAAATACCTTAAAGGTATGCAACTCCAAATACATGTACTTAAATACTTAACACTGATAGGGGTAAAACATTATTTATTTATTTTATTTTATTGAAAGATCAACCGACGAGGCTATAGGTGTTCGTGTTATGGTACCACGAATATAATGAATGCCTTATGTAGATGCTGGATGCATTGTGATTAATAAATTCCCCAAATTGTGTGAAATTTACACCTCTACACATTTAAAAAACGATTTATCGTTTTGTACATCATAATAGGGTAATTATTATGTTACTATTACCGTCATACTTGTACAAAAGATCTGCTCACGTCCCCTGCACGTGGTTCATACCATTCAGCACTTGTATATATGGTAATTGTTCGTATTTTCCAGCTGCGAAGGCCCAGCAAGACTCTGAGGAGATCTGCGTGTCGATGATCGGCTTCATAATCGCGCTGGTGATCACCGCGCTGCTGGCACTCGTCGCGGTCGCTGTCGCCGTGTCCTGCTGGCTGATGGCGTACCGCAGGAGACCGAAGGCGACCGGACCGCTGCCGCACCCTCCGGAGTTCCCGAACCCGCTCTTCACCACTCCAGAACCGATGGCGGAGCCGAGCCCGGACTACCTCACCTGAACGTATAGTATATAGACGAATCCCCGCTTAGAGAAATTCGAATGTGACTGGACTAGTTGTTTTTAAATAAGTAATACTCTCGAGCGGTCATCCTCCATACTGCCAACACTCGAATAACGAACGAAATACTCGAATTTTTAACGTTTTAAATTTTTTTGGGGTTTACGGCGTGTTTGATGGCTCTCCGCTACGACGAAAGCTACTCACTTGATTTATACTGCCGATGAGAGAGTCGTCGACACGTCTCGAATGCCTCATAGTGCATATATGTATTTTTTGAAGTTTTATTTTATTACGTGAAATGCGTCCGGCCATAAGACACGCACCCCCTCAATTAGAAAATTTTACTTATGGCTCGGAGCGCATTTCTTACTTCGTATCTTTTCCATTGGCTGCCCATTTTGCGAACAGAGACAAGGGAAATAAACTTGGTGGTGGTTATGTTTCATTATTTTTCTTAACGCTTTAACTGAAAAGAGATTACTTTATTTCCTAATCTGACTTCGGCCCTTGAATCTGTTTCATCTGTTGTAAATAATAAGATTTTTTGTTTTATTTTAAGACAGCCTTTGGAAGATTGAACTTCCCCTATATATTATAAATACTTTTATGAATCTGTAAAAAGTGTATGAATGGGTATTTGATGAATGTCAGAAGTGTTCCATGTTCCAAAATATTATTTTGGTGCTGACTGATGTCAAACGTTTAGTCAATCGATAATAATTAATTGTATCTGTGTGTTAATATAATTTTAAGTCGCTGAAAGAGACATATTTTTGAAATTGTATGCTCTGATCTTATTTATTTTCGGCTGAACGTATGCAACGAAAAAATGTAATACAAAAATGAAACATTGTTTTATAATTCAAATTCTACTAATATTTAACTGATTATTTATGTTATTTCTTTATTATACGACGTTCTAACGGTGATTCCTTAAATTTGTCATTTGTGATAATCGCTTCTTTAATAAAAATGATTGTTTAATAATAATTCGTGTTTCAATTCCACATACAATAGGGGGTAATTAAATAGGTCTGTAAATTGAGTTGCATAAGTCCCAGGGGCTATATGTCTGCAACAATAACGAACAGAAATTGGCGGGAAATTGTTTCTCTTCCTCCTAATAATCGGTTAACCTCCTCGCTCTTCTGTTATCCTGGTACCAAATTTCTCCTTCATAACCGAGTTTTGGCCGGATTCGAAAATTTATATGTGCGAAAATTCACTTTTGGGACCAAAATTTGGTACCAGGATCACATAAGAGCGAGGAGGTAAGGAGGTGTAGAAAATATTTGGCGCCGTTAATTTAAGTTGGCAGCAGTGTACAGTTGGCATCGGTAATGTCACTTCATGACGTTACAGGAAACTGTAATTGTTGGTTCAGAACAATAATAATATCGGCGGGATTCTCTTCTTCCTAATAATCAGTTAACCTCCTCGCTCTTCTGTTATCCTGGTACCAAATGTCGACTTTCAGACGCGATTTTGGCCGATTCAAAATGCGAAAATTCACTTTTGGGGCCAAAATTTGGTACCAGGATCACATGAGAGCGAGGAGGTAAGGAGGTGTAGAAAATATTTGGCGCCATTAATTTAGGTTGGCAGCAGTGTACAGTTGGCATCGATAATGTCACTTCAGAACAATACTAATATCGGCGGGATTTTCAAACCTCCATATTATTGTTTAGTTGGGAATTCATAATCAAAACAACAGATTGAAATCAAATATGTTTATTTCACATACAAAGTATAAGTTTTACAATAAAATAATGAAGTCTAAAAATGTGACGCACAAATACAATGAAAATCAAGTTACAAGCAGTGAGGGGCCTTCAGTTCCAACATTCAATTATTTTATCATCTATATATGTGCTGTGATGGTATTATTGTGTTTATATCAGCGTGGGGCAATGTGGCTTAACGTGGTGTAACCTCTGGACCGTTGTTCCTTCAGCCACCTCCAGTCGACTCCTAGGCAATGGCATCTCTTAACAAGCCGTCAATATTCTGGGCTTCTCTCGTTTACAAAAAAGCCCGGTAACCATCTACAAGTTCAATGCATCTGTGGCCTCGTTCTCATCAACTGTCCTCCTGTAATTCCAGAAACCTAGTATTTTTTGAAAAAAAAAAAACTGACTATTACACTTTAAGACATTTCATGCTTCTTAAAAACCAAAATCTGCTATCTGGAATATCTGTGAAGAGCCGATTAAAAAGTGTTAAGAAGTAAAGCAGACAGTCGAAACCCTATTGCATAAATTATTTTATTTGCCAAGTTTATACAAAACCTACGAGTCACTTGGATCGAGGATACTTATTCCTAACAATTTCCTTACACTGTCTCCATAAATCTTAACTGTATATTCGCTCTCTCCTGAGGTAAAAAAAATTCATGAGTAACTGTGTATAAATTTAAAACTAGTAACATACCTTCATTCATTAGTTTGCTGACAGCTCCTAAATATTCCTGGATGTTGAGAATTTCTTCTGATGGTTTACCGAAGAGTGCTTCTACATTTCTCTGTGAGGTACTACCCTTCCATTCGTAATACTCCATGTCTGCTTCGGATTTTAGATCTTCCCAAGGTTCTTTGTTCTAGTAAAGGCAAAGATTAAATTAGAGAATAAATAAATGGCATGATGGAAACACAAATTAAAGTATTGCCACGAAAAATATTCAAATATTACAGGATATATTGTAATTAATTGTAACAAAGGAAATAAATTTTATACATTGTGTTTTAAGGAGGTGTTATTGATACTAGAAAACTAGCTGTAATACACTGGGTGAAGCCAACAAATATGTGAACAATTTACTTCCTAATAACAGCATACAAAGAGAATATTTGCCTTTTTCGATATAAACCTGTAATTTTTCCTTGAAATGCTTTTTAAAATGTCTGTCTAAAATGTATCACATAAAGCGTCTTACCCATGATTCATGAAAGCAGGCTGTGATGAGATACATCGCATAATCATAATTCTGTTTCCTCAAAGGGCACCTATCAGCAACTATTGTGACCATGCCAGTCTTTTCATTATATTTCTCGCCGACTAGTCTTAAAAATTTGTCCTTCGCCCTCTCATCCAGCTTTAGAACACTCAATGGAAACCTCACGGTAACAATCCTCGCCAGAGGGTCTCGAATCGATGGTGCCGAATGACAGTAATTGCTAGAAATAACTTCGATGGGGAAAAGCTTCTCATGTTCCTCATCTAACTCCTTCGGCCAGGGTGTACAGAACTGTTTGAGGGCTTCACATTGTCGTTTGATCACCGGTGGGGTTAGATGTAGGAAATTAGGTATCTTCATAAGCTCCGCATTACCATATTTATCTGGAGGGCATCCCTTTTTTACATAGCCTTGCCGTAGGGGTAAGGGTACGGTCGCAGGGTGGAACGACCGAGGCCCCGGCCAGACGTTGCCCCAGTCCTGATCAACAGGCATCTGCTCTGCTCTAAATTATAGGGAAATTATAAAATCACGAACGTTTTACATATGCGCTTTACCTTGGCTGTAGCACTTCAGTTTTCCTCGTGGCCCTCCTCTGTGAAAGTTGTCCCTTAGTCTGTCTTATGTTTAAAACCCGGAATTCCTCTGAAAAGTACAGAAGTTACACTAAAATGTACACATGGGTGTAAACTAAGCAAACCTATTTTTTCACTTTTAGAAGACGAAGATGATGAAAAACGATAAAGTAATTGCATTTCTCTGCATCTCCAAAGCAGTTTTGGAATTAACATGATTGAATTCGGTGAATAAATAAAATCCCGCAGACTTCCGCGAGCGACTACAGTGATTATTTAAAGGTTATGTTACCCACACAGAACCAAAAAGAATTCTGATAACCTGCAGTGCCATCTGTTGTGCAAAAATAGATTCTCTAGAGTAAACCCCCATAACATATGCAACACTTTATACACCGCATAGGTACCATTGAACGAACAGGATACATTAAAGTCTCGTATGTATTAAAAACAAACCAACCTATAATTAATCCCACAACAAACTTGACAAGTGAATATTATCTCACAATTAATACTCTGAATAAAAGAACCACTGACCTGATAACTTAATCAAACATGCTACAGTGGATACCTGATGGACAAATTGCGCCCAGAACCCATAACCGACATCAAAAGCACAAAAAACATACACCCAGTGAGAAACAAACATACAAACTACAGCTTGTTTTAAATACACCACCGAAAAATGAACAACTACCATCCTCACCATCATTCCACCTGTGACATGGTCCCTATGGTCCCTCACTATTTCCTACAATTCACACTGATGGGTTCCGCGGTGATATTCGGTATCCTAGTGATCGGTTTCCTAGTGATATTGGACAAGGTGCGGTTCACTCCGGTAATACGGGCTAAAGACAGTACTCGTAATGATATACACGAACGGCTGATCCGAGCGCTGTCCCAATATGAACAGTGAATGGGTCGAACTCTAAATAGAACAACAGACAGTGAAGATGGTGATGTACGTGACACTTTACGAATTGGAAGTGTGCAAAGATGATAACAAGTAGTAAATAGTTGAATGATATCAATTAGATATATTAAAAAATAATAATTATAATAATAACAAATCACAATAGGTATAATGTTGTATATATAATTAAATAATGTTTGTAATGTTAAAGTTATTAGTTACTCGAGTACTTTTCCCAATAAATTAATAGAAACAAGGATATCTATAAAACTCGTAAATCATTAAACGGTCTAAAGGAAAACTCAAATAATGACTAAATATTAATAAAATTGGAGAAGTGCATGCCAAAATTATTTTTTCAAAATATTAATGCCTCGCTTGCGTCGTTAACTTATTAACTATCGCATATATAAAAACATTTTAACAAATTTTTCACAATAAATAATATAAGCATGTATATAATAATAATGGAAGTATTAGATTAGATCTTCAAATAACACAGATTATATATAATCATGTATACATATTTTTAATACATCAAATGGACAAGCTGGGAATTAAAACTAAACGAATTTCAATTCCCTGTCTCCATTTGAAATGTACACCTAGATATGTCGCTTTAAATACACAGCTTTGTACTACGTTCAAAAAGTCATTCCCATTGTTATTTACATTAATTACAATACTCGCACACAAGAAAATATATTACGTTACATTTATATATTTTATTAATCTAGCGCACTTAATACATATATAAATATAATTTATTATATCTTAAAATCCTGGATCATCATTAAAAAGTAAAAGGAATTGCCGAAATTTCAAAAGAAAACCGTACGATTTTCAAATGTTTTCAATGTGATCCCATTAAAGTTAAATATTTTTTGTAATTCATTGCACTTATTTACTTCACTGTACAAACTTGTTCCAAAAACCAGCATTCCATCTTCTTTCAAAAAATAACGACAATAATAATAGTCATCACCTATAAGCTACTATCAAGTCCGAAAACAAAAAGAAAAGAAAACCTCTCTTCACTAGTTTAGTACCTAAATATTATACATATAAAGCTGTAAGTTACCTATAATACTCGAATTTAACTGAGATCAGTTGCATAAATATAACCTTGCTGCTGGAGCACATAAAGACGTTTCTCCACAGCATCCTTATCTACAATCAATCAATCGATTCGATAAAGGTTGATTAAAATGATGAAGTACTTACATTTCGTTAGTAACATCCTATCCTGCTGATTGTGCACCTGCTGAGAAAGGCTGTGCAGTAAAATCTGAGCAGTCTGGTAACGTTGAAAGCAATCCTCAGGTTTGCCGAATAACTCATCCAAAGCTGCCGATTGACACTAGGACAACAAAGAATTTTACATTAAAAAATTGAAAATAATATCAAATTGTTAACTGTAATAACAAAATGTTAACTGAAAATTGTTCATTTTAGAAGTAACCGGGAATCATAAGTTTTCTAAGATACGTAAGTTAGAAAATGTTATTAACATTTGTTAAAGAAAGACACCAATTGATGATAAAATTAAATCAAAGTACAAAATTTGACGATGTAAATAATTTCAAGTTTAATGCACCCTTACCATCTGTATAGCATGATTATACAGAATCTTATCAGCAGTAATGCTAGTTGAGCCAATCTTGTTGAGAAATCCGGTACTATTCAGCTGCTTACATTCCTGAAGTGTAGTCCTAAACTTGGTGTTCAAAGTAGAGACAACTGAAATGTCAAAACATCATTAGATGATATACTTTCAGTTTCGATGGTCTCCCTTACCGCTCTTAACTGAAGTGCTTGGCCTCAGCTGCCCTGACTTCAGCTGCCTAGTGGCCAGAGCTAACCCGGAACTCAACAGCTGCAAAGCCCTTACCAACAACACCAGCTGTTCCGCCCTTCTGGTCGTCTCACTGACGGGCTGCTGATGATGCGACGCGTCTACTATAGCTGCGAGAGGGGCGGACCGTTGGGCCGCCAATTCCAGGATGCAGTTGCTGAGGGCGAGGACGAAGTTAATCTTCGCCAAGGTCTCGTTGTGTTCTTTCTAATCAGATGAGAAGAATAAAGGGATGAGAATCTAATTTCATAAAGTTTTGGATCGAATGGTTTCGACGCTTGTTACGACGAAAATTTCATTAAAACTGTACAGTACGTTCTGAATAACTTGTTCCTTACTTCTAACAAGGTCTCCTCAGGTAACTCCGGCGCTAGGAACGTTATGGGATGAGCATCTGTACTAGTCGTGGACTCATTGAAGAATGCCGGATAGTTTCCCATCTCGGATATTTCAGGTAGAGTCACCGCCCGAGTGCAGAAAGGTATGATGGGAGATTTACCGAGATTATTGTTATCGCTCAGATTGGGACTGCTTAGCATCGAGACTTTCGCCAGGGGGCCGCTCAGAATAGGAGGGGAAGTACCTAGAAAATAACATTGATTAAAAAAGAAAGCAAGTCTGCACTGAATCTCAAGAATTTAAATCTGTTGATTAACCTCAGTGATAACTTATTAATCTTATCAATGGGAATGTTTGTAACGGTTTGAAAGGAGAATAGGCAGAGTATGCTTTGATAAAATTTGTTTTTGGTCAACTAACTTGGACTGTATCGACCCTTTGTGTATTACCTGATCTGCGTAAAGGAGAGTTCATCGGCATATTCTTAACCGCACTGACTGGAGAAACGGTCCAAACATTAGGGGGCGGTGGCGTTTCACATAGACTACCCGATGTCGACCTCCTTCTGCCTCCAGGGGGTGTCCCGATCACGAATTGTACCTAAAAATTTCATCCATCAGTTGCACAACTCAACAAACTATCGCATTTTACCGTTGGGGGCGACATGGAGCTGATGTCTATGTCAGACTTCTGACGTTCTGGTCTTTTCTTCATAGTGATCGGTTGCGATCTCGGTACACTACTGCTGGTCTGTCAAAAATTATAGAATAAAAACCAAGTTTAGTTAGAATCCAAACAACTTAAAGATTGACCCAATATGTACCTTAGCAGGAGAGTGAGGCTCTTCCTTACTCTTCTCCGAATTACTGTACATTTTCTCGAATGCCTCGCGTTGAGTTGGTACAGGAATAGGTTCAGATAGTGGTAAGAAACTCGGACGAGTCGGGCTCACTATAGGAGGACCAGAAAAGGGGGTTGTTTTCAGTGGTAACTTCAATCTGAAAAGAAAATAAGCTATGAAACGTGGGTGCTTGAAACCTAAAAACATGCAGAAATATAACAAAAAATAAATTTAACATTCTTTTATGTCCTGTGGGGGCACAAAGAACTTCAGCAAGATTCTCAAAATGTAGTTACTCTCAGGCTCCGAAACGTACCACAATTCTTCAAAATTGCATTTACACTTACACTGGCTTCTCCTTTTCCAGACTGCCGTCCGTAGACAGATCCGAGGTTATATTCTGTGGGACTATAACGTAATCATCTTCTGGACTTGAACTGAGCGCATTCCTCGCCGATCTCGGCGAATCTATGATTAAAGGAAACAATAAATAAGTCTATGGAAAAACAATGTACAGTCTGAAGACTGCAGCAATGATATCGGACTCCACTCACCTGGCTGTGATGCAGGCGGTGTGGCTGATTTAACAGGTGTCGAAGCTCTTGCAGGTACTTTAGTTAATTGTGGCGGGGAACCGTAGATCGGCATTGGCAAGTCTAAAAATAAAGGCACTAACAAACACAGAAAACACTGTTAATAAATAATATGAACCACAGGGGTCAGAAGTGAACGAATGTCTTATCTAAAAGTGATAATGCGTTATGCTAACAAATAATCAAAATCGAAGCCATGAAAAGAAAATCTCCAGGACGCGAAAATTCCACGATCAATAAAAGGTACTTTACACCTTACCTCCACCAGGACTTTGCGACTGAGGCGGTTCTGGTCTCTTGAGGAACTTGTGATTGAAAAATGTCTCGAAGTTCATACGTTCCCGAGCGTTACGTCTTAAGAGACCGATCAGTAGCTCACTCAGTTCCGGACTGGTCCCGAAAGGAATCCTGGAAATCATGTATGTGAAAGAGGCATTTGGAAATTTTAATCCAAGAGACTTACTTAGGAGATAAATTAGCGTTCTTCTCATAGAACTGCTTCAAGGCCTGCGGTGTGGTTGCTTGGAATGGCGCTTTACCGGTCAAACACTGGAAAACTATCGTACCTAAGCTCCACAGGTCGGCTTTTGCGTCGTACTGAAGAGACATTATGACTTCCGGCGCCTGGAAAGATAAATTATGAAGATTTGATATGGTTTTTTTAATATTTCGCACGTACCATGTACATGGGACTTCCGCACAAAGTAGCGGCCATTACTCCGTCTTGGAGGAACCTCGCGAAACCGAAATCGGCTGTAAATAAAATATAAAAACCTTTAGCATGGCATACTCAAGAGAAAATTTACATTTTCACAACAAACAAAGTAGGGGTACATAGCCTCATGACATTACATGTTTACATCAGATGTAAATGTGTCATTATGTTAACTACTTGTGATTAGTCTTTATTATCGTATTTTAATTGTTTCGTTATGTGTATTTACAATTGTACAGATAATTACATTAACTAGGCTCATTAGCACTTACACAAAGTGACTACATAACTTTGAGAATATTGAAATTTCGTGTCCGACACAAAAACAGCAAGTTAATGCAATTTTCGATTATTCTAACCTTCTTTGTTGTTAATCCATTACCCATTTTATATATGTAAACTTATGTCGCTTGCCATATATGCCTACTTTCATTTTCAGTATTGACGCAAGTGGTTAATTTTGCTACAGTAAATATTACGTTTGACTGTGGGTGGTTTCGTGTTGCCATTTGATGTTTCAAAGACATGGACAGATTACAATACGTCTTTGCTAAGGAATTATGCATAATCTCCTAAACCCCAAATGATTGCACATGAATTTAATCCTTTATATTTTAAAATTATATTAGGTAGGTACGTACGTACATTGAAAAACACTAATCTATCCAATTACATGTATGTTGATTGCTCATATCTGGCTGGGTTATATTAATTTATATAAAACGTCATAAGTACAAATCCCACCAAATATAAGTCATGTCTTAATCCTTGACAACAGATAAAAAAGTTCAGTTTGACTGTTTTGATTAAAAGCAGCCAAAATTTTGACACCGACGTCGTTTAACACCAAGAAGACTACTTTGTCATGTTTATTTATTTTTAGTTTTTGGCGAACCTAACAACAAAAGATTACAACTACCCACAATGTGAATGCAAGCGAACGTTATTTTACACTTGGTAACTAAACTTAGCCAACTTCACCTTAAGTTAGTTGTACTAAAACGCTTGTTTGATGTTGAAACATTTATCTATTTGTCCTTACCGATCTTAAGTTTGATCTCAGATGGCTGCGGGTGAATTTTCATACCGCTATGCGACAGGAGGATATTCTGGGGTTTCAGG
This sequence comes from Cryptocephalus primarius, assembly GCA_963576515.1. Lineage (NCBI taxonomy): Eukaryota > Metazoa > Arthropoda > Insecta > Coleoptera > Chrysomelidae > Cryptocephalus > Cryptocephalus primarius. The sequence continues at coordinate 15,001,729 of OY754943.1, read as the reverse complement.
TCCCTGTGTACTATACCCTTGGCGTAAAGCGCTTTCATTGCTCCAGCTGTAAAAATGTTCATTGTGGCATATAGGAATAATCAACAATAAGTTGAGGGTATTACCTAATTGCACCAGAAATATGCGTATGGTATCTTCACTGAGCGTTCCTTTGGCTGAAAAAGAACAAATTGCAGAAATGTTACGATGCGTTGGGTAAAGATGAACTTACCATGTAGGTAGTCAGCTAAGTCACCTCCATTGCAATACTGTAAAAAAGAGTTATAATTGTAAAAGGAAATTGTAGTCTGGCAATTTTGATAAGTATGGCAAGGGTTATTAAATAATAATTGTTTAATATTTTAATATGTAATACACTGTATCTTAAAGACTACAACTTATCGAGCGAAACAAGCAGGGCGATATTTTTTTAATGTCACGCACTTAAAGTTTCCAATGGCAGCTAGATTGTTTTAGCTGAACAACAACTGCATCACAACTTTTGTTCAATTTTCTGAAACATGTTGTTTAGAACCTTACAGAAAGACTTACTGACCTAACCTTAGACTTACTGAAACAGACGAAAAGCACTACTTTGATGTTTCGGACTTTGAAATTTCTGATGATGACAGAGTGGAGGAACAGGCAGTTATCCAACGAGGCCAGATATTGAAACACTGGTTGATGTGGAAGAGTAGCACTCTGACAATGATGAAGAATGGCTCAATTTAGGCAAATTGCTCAAGATTTTGGTTAGGAAAGACCTCATTGCCTCATTTTTCATTAAATTCTACTTATTTTAAGATAACGCATCGAACATCCTGCATTCGATATAATCTCAAAACCCCCAATCATACTCAAATTATATATCATCATCTTACAACTTATGAAAAAACGAATTCTGACTCATCTCCTTTTCCCTAATGTGACGTCTACGTCGATTTTCGAGTACATCCAATCGAGATGTTATAAAATACAAGTTTATTGAGCAAATAATAACCAAACCCAATCTTATCTTATCTCCAGGTAGGTTATAACAATTTTTCAACGACGCGGCACTCGACGTTAGTACAGTTCGCGTGAATGATTGACTGACTACCAGACCCGGCCTCTTCTTTCATCCCTCAGGCGTCACGTGCGGTAGAAAAGGCGAAACATGAAGACGATCCTGGTGTGCTTGACCATCGCGGTCGGAGGGTAAGTCGGGGCAGGGCTTTCGAGGCGTCAAATTTGACCGGGGAGTGAAATGGGTGGGCGTTATCTCTCCGTTATCTGGCGGTTATATAAATACCGATCGGTCAATTTTGATGAGGGATTATAGTTATTTATGGAGGTTTCTGGATTTTTGACCTTAAAACCAAAGCAACCTACTAAGTACTATTGAAACCTATGAAACTCTTCGAAAAGGAGGGGGGAATAGCGTCCAGCCTGTTAAACCCAAACGAATCATCCTCTCCTTGAATTTCGCTTTGGCAAGTACAGTGAAATCCATGTTAACGAAGATTCGACCATTTAATCCTGCCAGCAAATTTTCCAAACCCTCAATATTTTGTAAATTCCGAGAAATTCCACTAAACTTTAGTGTAACTGGAGCGGACAAACAATGAAATTTATTGCTAATAAATACGTCAGGTTAATCCACTCTCGCCCCGCGTAATTTGCGAACAATCGAACGTTTAAACAATCAGCCTCTGCCGGGAATTCGAAGGAGTCCTCGTACTTTCCAGGTTCAAATAGTGCGTGACTCACAATGTTTGACAAGTTCGATCATTTTCTCGTGATCCTTATCGAAAAGTGAACCTGGAGGATTCTACGAAAAACATTGCTTTGAAAAATTACAGGGTGGGCAGAAAATCTCTTGGAGATATACAATGTTATAAATTTTTTTCTTGATGTAATACTGTCAATAAATTATTCGAGATAAGAGGAATTAAGACGATTGCATTTTCGATTGATAACGTCACACCTTTCAAACACATTGTAAGATGTATTTTATTAATTTCTTATTATTTTCCAGGTTGGCCTACAGTTCAGACGACTTGTTAGGATCGCCCATAGATTTTGTAAGTACGGTGCAAAAAAATTCAAAACCTGATAAGAAAAAAAACAATAGGTATTATCTCACGTAGTATTTGAGATGAGATCCGAGACAAACCAACATAAGTAATACGAATTTCGGTACTAGATAAGTTATTTGTATGATACTGCATTTTTAAAAAATTTTTAACAATGGGGAATTAGGCGAGCAAATATGGCGAGACTACTTTAACTCCAAGAAAACAAACACACTTTGTGTATTACACCATTCACACGAATTTGCCATCACCAAATTGTAGAGACTCCAACAAGAATTGTAGCTATCAGTACTTTAACTTGTAATTCTTATAATGATTATTTTATAAATCAATAGCACTTTTCCCGTAATAAACATACATAAAAGCTAAATTAACAATGTAATATTATTTACTGTGGCGTCATTTTCAGGACCTAAACGCCAATTACGATCAAGAACCAGATTTCTGGAACAATGTAAGTACAACCAATCCCAAATGTAACTTCCATTTGAAACACTGATTCCTAAAATCGCTGTAACAACCACTCCAGTCTTGAGAATTTCCCAAAAGCTCGCAAACTTATATGAGAAAGTTATACGATTGCCAATTATTCCTTCCCGTTTCTTCCTCAGGATCAGAACATTTGGAATGAGGAGTCGGTCGCTGAAAAATCATCAAATCCTGAAGAAGTCCTCAAAGAATTGTGCAGGACGTACGACATAAAAGTAGGCGACACCGTACTCGACTGTTCCCGATTTAAGATCACCGAAAAGGAACTGTCCGTTCATAATCTGGAGAAGCGCGAGGTAGAAGAGGAACTCGAAGGCTCCGGAGAAGGTAAAAATGTAATAAACAAAACCGGTCAAACAAATCTAAGCGTATTTTTCCACCAGCTGAACCAGCTAAAGAAAGATCTGAAGAACGAGAAACGTCAGAAAATGAGGAACTTTCTAACGAACCAAAGGAGGCATCGGAAATAGAAGAATCCGATGTCGCAGAAAATCCCGAAGGAGGAGACAAGGCCCTGATCGCAGAAGTCGAAGCGTCTGCTCCCGAACAACCAGAAGAAGCCGCCGAGAAAGCCGAATCGGTAGAAAGCCTCCCGTCAGCGGAACAAACGGAAGAAAAACCAGAACCAGTCGACCAAGAAGAAAACCCTGAAGCGCAACCTCTCGAAGAAGTGGAACGAGAAGTTCCAGAAGTGCAACCTCTAGAGGAAAACTTTGCACTTAAATCGCTTAGCGTCGACGAAGAACATCCTGCGGAAGCAGATGAGGCACCAGCAGATGAACAATCGAAACATGAGGGTGCAGACGAGGAACTTCTCGTGTCCGATGAAGCTCCTGCTCCCTCAGAAGCAAAAGAAGAAGGAGCGGTAGCAGAAGAGGAAAAGCTTGCTGACGAATTACCAGCTGCAGAAGAAGCTGTAGCAGAAGAAAAACCAGCAGAAGAATCACCCGCCGCCGAAGATTCGGTAAATGGAGAAGCTGAGGAAGAAGAAAAGCCTGCTGAAGAATCACCAGCCGCAGAGGACGCTGTAGAAGAAGAGAAACCTGCAGAAGAATCACCAGCCGCCGAAGATTCGGTAAATGGAGAAGCTGAGGAAGAAGAAAAGCCTGCTGAAGAATCACCAGCCGCAGAGGACGCTGTAGAAGAAGAGAAACCTGCAGAAGAATCACCAGCCGCCGAAGATTCGGTAAATGGAGAAGCTGAGGAAGAAGAAAAGCCTGCTGAAGAATCACCAGCCGCAGAGGACGCTGTAGAAGAAGAGAAACCTGCAGAAGAATCACCAGCCGCCGAAGATTCGGTAGATGGGCAAGCTGCGGGAGAAGAAAAGCCTGCTGAAGAATCACCAGCCGCAGAAGATTTGGTAGGTGGAGAAGCTGCAGAAGATGAAAAGCCTGCCGAAGAATCACCAGTGGTAGGGGAGGCTGAGGAAGAAGGAAAGTCTGCCGAAGAATTACCAGCAGCAGAAGATTCGGTAAATGGAGAACCGGCGGAAGAAGTAAAACCCGCTGAAGATTCGGTAGTCGAAGAACCCACAGCAGAAGAAAATACTGGCGAACATTCTCTAGACGGAGAACCTGCCGCAGAAGAAAAATCAGCTCCAGAAGAAAAACCCGATGAACCTGCCGAGTCGCAAGACACAATTCCCGTAGAAAACGAAGGAAACGCTGAAGATCCCGAAGGAAAAGAAATTAAGCCGGAACAAAGTGAGGACGCAAAGCCTGAAGAAAAAGTAGAAGTGGATGCACCTGTAGAAGTGAAATCCGTCGAAGGAGAAGAAGTCCAAGAGCAAGACGTCGGAGAAGCAGAAGCTAAACCTAAAGCAAAACCAGAAGAGACTGAATCGGAGACGAAGGTAGAAGAAGCGAAACCTTCAGAAACAGAAGTGAAAAATGAGGAAACCCTCGATATGTCAGAAAATGATGAGAAACCTGAGGCCTCTGAGAACTCAGGAAGTAAGAAAGGGAGAAAGTACATTGCTGAAGATGTCTCAGACCAACAGAGCGGCAACGCCGTGGACGAGAGCCTGAACAATGCAGAAGAAGCCGAAAAAGCCGGCAAAACCAGTAAGTACCAGTAAAAAACTTCCACATTTTACCAACCATTTACATGCCATACTTTTCTTCGCAGAATCAGCATCCATACTGAACGGGGAAGAGCCGAAGTCAGGTGAATCCTCGACGACAACGGAACAAGGGAAAAAAGACATGAGATTACTCGTAGGGCTGTTCGCGGCCGTTTTGGCAGTAGGTGCGGCGGCCTTCACCTACAACTACATCAAAAAGAGAAGGAGGAGATCAGCGAGATCAGAAAATGGCATCAACCACGATCCCGAAGAGGGTAAAGAGATGAAACCCCTCATGAAGGGCCCTGAAGGGACTGTCACATATAAAGACGAAAGGGTAGATGAGACAAAATAAAAACAATAGAAAGAGGAGCGAAAGAGAGAGAGTAGAAGTGAATGTAAAGACTGTGGATATTTTATGTGTGTCTTGTGACTGTAACGGTAAAATAATAATAGTTATAAATCCTTAATATAGTTTATTTCAGTTCTTTTTTAATTTATTTTTGAATATACTGATTATTAAAATAGGTTTAAATTTATACTTTGTTTACTTACTGTATTCCAAAAATATCTATGAATATCACATTGTTAAATAAGAGATGTCATTGATAAATATTCAATTGTTACCTAAAATAGATCGTTTCGTTTTGTTTGATGAAAGGTCAGCAGACAACAAAATCAATAGGTTAAAAATGTTACGAATAAATCATTTCGTAATAAAAAATATCTACAATAAGGCTCCAAGGGTAAAGTTGTTTTCTTACACCCAAAATGCTTAAAAATGTGAATGTGACACCTTTATGAATTTTTAGGAGAATAAAACCCATTAGATAAGTGGTTCATAGGCTTGTCCCAGTACAGTGCTTCTCAAATAGAGCCCAATAAATTACTCATTCCTAAAACATCAACAATATTTTTGGGGTAGTGTCAAAAACAAGCTTTCGACAAAAAGGTATACAAAAGCTTTATTTATTATACCAATTTCCAAGTCCACATGACATGGAATGAGTTGTTCGTGTTCCTTTAACGAACTAATTAAATGAACCGTTTAAAAATTATGGTTTCCTGATGTTCACCATTTTATGAAGGTGTAAAGTTTTACCACTCTTGAAAGTTAAAAATTACATTGTTTTTTTTTCACAGTAATACCAAGAAATAACTGTCATTTAGTATTACCTTCTACTATTGGCTAAACTACAAAATTTGTAAGAAAACTCACCTCCATGACCAAATAAACATTGTTGGCAGATTCCTTGCAGTCGAGTAGCGCAACAACATTCTCATGATGTAATTCAGTTAATTCCTGAAAAATAAACACGAAGGTGAGCAAAGCAAAGTTCCATCAATTTTTCTGGCTACATGTAAGTGTAATGATAAATTTTTAATTACGTTGTTTTGATGGGTATACTTATGGAAAGGTGAACAATGAATTGTTTTCATCATTTATCTGAAGAAGACAATATTTACAAACTGTCTGAAACGAAATAAATATTTTTGTTACCATACAAAACAGCATTTTACACCATCAACCTGCATAGAATTATGGGTATGAGGATAAACATTTTTTTGAGAAATTAGTCGTTAATAAAAACAGACTTGTTTATTTTTGAAGACAAAATACTTTACATGGAGCTGCCAGCAGTGCCATGGGAATAACCAATGCTCAAATGAAACGCAGAATTCATTACATAATAAGCAATAAAATAAATGTAGTGCCAGTAGTAATAAAAACTAGCAGTACGCTCAAAAATTTTTGTAGGTTAGGAAGATGAGAAACGCTTTTTAGACAAACAAGGAAATTCTCCTTGACAAGAAATTACTAATCTCGACATTAGAAATGATGTCCTAAATCACTTGAAAAAGAGGTTGTTAGATACAGGATGTATGCTTCGATAGAACCAGTCAGTAAATATAAGTGATATAACGATTGTGTGCATTTGTTCGCTACTTAACAATAAGGAGCCAGTAACCTACCTACAAGGAGTACAGGCCAATGATATAGCATGGTATGATAGTATGTAACGTTTCTTTTTATACCATGGTTTTAAAATTAGGTTTCAGGTAAGGAATTTCGGCCTTTCAAGTTAGGAATCAGAGCACCTAATTAGGTTAAAGACTAACGGGCAATATATGGAAATGTATTGATGATGGGTTGTTAATAAAGCTATTAGAGGTGTCTGTGAGAATTTCTGATGCAATTAATCTGGAAGTTGGAAAAGTTGTCTTATTGACAACCAATCAAGTCAGAAAAGTACTTCACAAGAATGTGATTTCAACTCACAACAGCTCACCTTTTAGCGAACACAAATGTAATTCTCTCAACCCAAAAATCACCAGTTTAGGCTATAACATGGGGAATGCAAAACAAACATGTAACATTCATAAACTTTGAACGCTTACCTTCAATATCTTGATCTCCTTCCCAAGCAAATTCTGCGACTTTGCCAAGCTTTTCTTCGTTATGCTTTTAATAGCGACCGTACGCGACGGATCCTGCGAAACCCGAAAAGAGGTTAATCAAAACAATTAGTCTCTCTGTCTCTCTCGCAAAATTTTGTCTGTACTTACAGCACGAAGTCGTCCCTTGAAGACAACTGCGAACGCCCCGTGACCGATCAGGTCCTTGGTGCTGTACTCGTAGTCGCCGACAGTCTCCATAATTAAACCGACTTACGTAAAAGAAATCAAACCCGGAAACGTGTGATGCGGAACAAAGAGTATCGTGCTCTCGATTTTTTTTATTCGTACCTAAATGAATCCGCTTCTACGTAGTCGGGTGGAGATCGACGAGCGACCGGGTCCTACATGTTGGATGGCACTTCGTTAACGTCCAGGCGAAACGCAACTTGATATTCGTCCACATTACACGCGTATTGGCACTGGTTATTTATCCATTTGTTTAAGGTAAATTAAAGACATCAAAGCACGGAGAGCATTGGCAACAAGCGACACTAGCGCCGCGACTTTTACCTCAAACTCGTCGTAATGACAGTGACAAGACGAGCATACATGTGTCCCGTGTCAAGTGCACAAAACGGTTAAATGCATAGACTGCTCGTGAAATCCCATCGTTTAGAAAGATATGCAAACAATGCCTACACCATTTGTCCTTCTCGTAGAGGGGAAATGGGGAAAGTTGCAACCGATAGTCTACCTTAATAAATTTGGGTCTCGTCCCATATGATGATTTACAGTTGCCTAACTTTCTAAATTAATAGTTCATGAATAGCGTAGATAGGCAACCAACACTACTAACAGGCAGGTAATAAATAATACATACACATACTAATTTAAAACCTCATATTGCTTCAAGCCAATTTAAGCTAGATTTCTAAAATACATGTTAATTTATGTTCAATTAAAAATTGACTATGAAACATCGATTTATTAAACGTTCCATTTGTTATGTATAAAAATTAAACCTGTGCATTATACTTAGTAATAAAACTAACAGCAATTATCATACATAAATGCATATTGCAATTACAGTAATGCTTTTTTAAATATTAAAATAGATAACTTGCAGGAAATATACGTAAGATTGTTATATTACGCGATATTTGATTAGAAACGTATACTAAAGTTGTACATGTACCTCTACACCCTATGGGGATGATAAAATGTACAAATTATATTTTGCACTATTACAGATGATTAATCAAACCTATTTATTATATACAATCTTTGTACTCATTGTATGTGAACATGGAAATACTCTAATAAAAGCATAAAAACGCAAGAATGATTTAGATTCTGCTTAATTTAACATTACACACACATACAAGGAGTATCAACTATAGTGTTTTCATTTACATGATCTGAGAATGTCTCATGAGTTATGAATATGGACGAAAGTATTCTAAAACTCGATAATTTCTTCCCAGGTACTTCCCACCACCGTATAAGTACTAGAAATATCCGGGAAAACGAAACCTACAAAATTAATAAAAAGTAAAAACAAAGCGCCAGTACGCCTCAATTTACCTGAAGAAATTTCATAAACGACAAGGAACTCAGGTCAAATAACTCTAAGTGGTAACTCTGCGTTAATCTCAGGATACTCCTCGTATTCCTCTTCGCCCTCTTCATAGTCATCACTACCTTCATCGACGGGGTCCTCATCGAAATCCGAAGAAATCGGAGGAGGTGGTGGCGGTCGGGGAATCTCCTGAAAGGGTATAAATTGTATACTTGGCACGAGTTTTATGATAAAAGTATATACTTTGGGTGGTCTCCAACCGCATCCGGGTAGTGGGAGTCCGTCAGCTCCCAAGGGACACGGTGCGTCTAATCCCGGGACTCCCTGATCCCCTTTGTCGCCCTTGTCGCCTTTCCGTCCCCTTTTCCCGATCGGACCCTGAAAATTTGTCGAAAGTAGTGGTATTGTTTTTCATTCGGGGCAGTTCTCAACTTACCGGCTCTCCTTTGCTGCCTTTGTCTCCTTTCGGACCCTGAAAAAATTACAGTTACGCTCCGCCATATGAAATTATGCACCCGCTCATTACCTCTTGCCCGGGTATTCCATCTGTACCCTAAAAATTAGTAATTGTACTCCCAATTTTTATTAAAATTAGTATTTTCCTTACTGGCAGTCCCGGATCACCCCTCTCGCCCTTGCTGCCGGGCTCGCCCTGCGCCCCCTGATAAAAGAGAGAGAAAAAAGCGTTACATCTAGTCACACGGTCATTTTTCCTCTCACCTTCAGCCCCCTTGACACTCTTCATTCGTAGCGCGCGCGACCTGGAAAAAGAAATTCCACATTTAAAAAACCGAAAAGTGTGTGTTCGAATGAAGAGTGTCAAAAAACAAAAAAAATCCCCATATTGAAAATCAGACTTACTTTCATCCCGTCCAATCCGGGAGGACCCTGTGAACAGTGAAGGAATGAAAATTTCGAACGACGATTTTCTTCAACGGTGGCGATCACAAGATATTCACTGAAGTGTGCTTTGGGGGGTTTAAGATTTTTCTTAGATTATTAATTTATATCCTATTGTGATGAAGGAGTACTTAACTTAAATTTTAAGATCTCTTCAATGTAGTTAAGCATTAATTTATAGGCCTTATTTGAATAAATACCTAGTGATACTTAAACTAAAAGGAAATAAACTGTTTCAATAATAACTGTTGAAGCGCTGAAGTGTATACTAAAACATAGGGTCTTTTATAGTTGTTCCATACTATTAGAAATGTTGTCCTTTTCGAAACTTAAAACCTGCCTGTCCTTATGGGCTATTATGGGTAGTATTAATTATTGACCATACGTCCCTTAAAAATAATTCAGTCTTCTTCACTCCTTTCAGCTCACTTCGATGAATACCTTGAATGAAAAAGAGGAATAGCATGCCGAAATGTAACGTTAGAGTTAGTATTAAACAAGACTTTCCAAGATACGTTTTTACTTACAACTGTCGGCGATAAAGTGCAGGATTCTCCAGGATTCACATTTTAAATGCAACGTATTAAAGCATGTTTTGGTATGTACAGCACATGCACGTACAATCATCGCTCACCTGTCACATCAATCGATTACCATATCTTAAGACTCGTATAATCAGTCAAGTTCATTTTTATTCTCGTTGCAATCATCTAATCTACTATAAAACACCTATAAAAATGTAACATTTATATTACAACACTATAATTATTTAGGTACCTTAAGATTAATGGTTTCACAGGATGTTTTCAATGTATTTTTTTTGTTGTTTTCTACATAGATTACAATAATCATAATTATTATATAAATATTTAGAGGTATGTATAATTTGTATTTTTATTTTGTATCAAAATGGCATTCTCTAATTGGCGCGCATCGAGTATGCTCCTCAATAGAATTAAGAAAATTGACGAATCAACGGCGAGATACAAAAGAACGTAATAAGTACAGACTAAATGTATGGACGTAAATCGGTTTTGTCGAGAGTCATTCCAACACTCCATTTAAGTTCTGGTCGGGAGTCCCGACGGATAACGTAAAACTCTGTATTTCCATTTCCATTTCCATTTGGAAAATGATCGGTAGTGCGTGTCGGGGAATTTTCCCATTAGAAAAGTTCCCGCCGCGTATTGGAACCATTAATAAAATCAACGAGGTGTAGAATTATGCCTGAATATTTTTAGAAATCTCATCCAGAATGATATGTTTAATATGTAACAGCTCCGGTTTTTAAAAATACACGCGCATCCCTGGAATCCGTGTTATTTTAAAAACGCGGGGTGGTGAAAGTTATTCGTCGCAACTCCGTTCCGACACAACGAATAAATATTTATTTATACTAGCTAATATTAATAAATATTTTCGTAGCGGCATAATTACAGCGGTTTGTATTTAAATACAAAGATAATATAAAAACATTTTCACATCTAATTCTACGTTCTTCAATAAATAATAATAGTAATAATCGTAACGTTTATAATAATTAATTGAAAGGTTTCCTTAAAATAGACTTGCTTGCAATTTCGTAGGCAGTTTTACTTTACTTTTCCAGCTTTATTGTCTTTCTGCGTTTCAGCTTTTCGTCGTTGGTATGTTTCTAGGCATTTTCTTTACGTTTGTATCGCTCGACAGCGAGAACAAGAACGCAACGAGCCCCTCTACCCCGTTACTCGAATTCGGCTCTTTCGGTGACATTTTCAAAAACTTCTCCGATTGCGTCCCGTCCGAGCTGCCTCGCCACCCCCCCCGTACACTTATCAAACAAAAAAAAAGTACTCGAATACGAAAAAGTCCACAAAATTAGGCAACAACTAATGTAAGTCCACTGGTTATAAATCACAATAACAATATAAATTTCATGAAACAACATTGACGGATTTATCTGTCCCTTTCTCTACAACTGTCGCATTCTTACTTTCATCTCTTCCATTCTCTCTACATCTTTCTCTCTCTCTCTCGCTCTCTCTTTCTCACCGAGACGTGCGTGCGAGGGAAGTCCACGTGGTTCCCGTTTCAGTTGCTGTAGTAGGTCTTCCTCACCATCGACGTCGGTTTTGCGTAATCGCTCGGCCTCCCGCTCAGACCCATCGGACCCTAAACGGGAACAGCCAGAGAACGGGTTCAAAACAAGTGGAACGCGAAGTCCCGCGTAAAAGTTACAAAGGTTTTGCAAACGAGCAAGACCTAAACGGCAGTAAATGGGTAGATACATTTGGAGCAATGTTTAAATAGTCAGAAGCATATTTGAGGTTTGGAAAATGGAAGATCCCAAATTGAAGGAGCAAGAGCTGAACAGGAGGATCCAAAATTTGCCTTCTTTTGGCATCAAACTGCTAGAAGGTCGGAAAACGACCCATGCTATGACAACAAACAAAGCATGTTTGGTGAAAAGCCTAAACAGGTCTGGAGCATACCTCCATACAGATATTTTTCAATCCAGGTTGAGGCTTAAAGACTTACACAAAACAAAAATTGCCAGGATTAAGAAGGATTAAATGAAGAAACGATGGATCAGTGAAAACAAGTTTGGGACGTTCCTGGAATTACAAGAAGAAGAAACAAATTGATGCAAAATTATAACACCTCCTTAATGAAACAAACAGGGTTGAAATATGTCTTAAATGAAGAAAACAATCGGGTTTTCTAAGAAATTGCAAAAGAAAGACTTAAACCGTAAAAGTAGAAACGAGTTTGAAACAAATCTCGAACAATGCTCATTTGATCAAAGATGACTGGTGACAAGTCCTACACAAAAAGAAAATAAATCGTAAAGTTACATGATTATTTTACTCACCGGTAATCCCATTGGTCCAGGATCGCCCTTTGCACCTTTCTCTCCCTGAAACATGGAGAAGTAGAAAGAGTTCTCATTGGTTAACAGGTGATTTAAAAAGGTAACATAAAATTGTGCTTCAAATCATTACCGGCTCTCCTTTAATACCGTCCATCCCCCTGTCGCCCTTGATTCCTGGCGGTCCCTGCAAGCCGGGCGTTCCCGGCGGACCCGGGGGACCCGGCGGGCCCATGACCTGCGTTAAGAAGGTGAATTAAAATAATTTCGAAGTAGTTACGACTCGAAGTAATTTTGTTTCAAACACCACCGGTTTATTTCTGGTGGATTCGAACAAAAGGGCGATTTCGCACGGAATTCCAGAAAAAATCCGGATAATCAAAATTTAAAGAGCGACCCGGCGACGTTATCGTCCCTCCCCGGAGCAATAACGGCTTATAATTACTTCGAAAAAAAAAAGAGATGGGAAAACCCCCTTTATTTTTCTTGTTCATACTTACGACTTCTCCGGGTGTTATTTCTCCCGTGCTATCTCCCTGGAACAGTATAGAGAAATAAAACAAAAAGATAACGTTGCCAAAACCGGTGTCTCATTATAAATGCAGGAGAGGGGAAAATTACAAAACGGGAGAGTGAGAGAGAAGAGAAAGTATATCGGAAGCTAGTAGGAAGCGAAAAATATTTACCTGTCGCCGTCGGATTTTTTTGTATTTCTGCGGGACGAAAGAGGCATTCCGGAAAAAGAAAAACAAGCGTATTAGCAACAGAAAAGTACCGAGTACGTGACGTATACAAGCGTATGTTGGTGTTCGATCAAAAAAATAAAACGACCATCCTCTCCTTTGACTCAAATTCCCTCCCTCATAAATTTTTAGAAGGGAGGATCCCCGAGAGGAGAAATTTGAATCCCGCAACAAGTTCTTACGATATATACCGTTCTCTTGCCCCAAAACCGTCGTATAAACTACTCCGGATTTGTCAGGGACGATTCCTGCAGGAACGTACGAACCTCTCTAAATCCTGCAAGAAGTTTTTACCCGTTCAGTTCCTCCGACTCAAATCATCTCATAAAATATTCAAGTTTTCCGTTCCTGCAGGAAGTTACAGCGAACTCTTACGATTTCAACTTTCGTGTACTCTTTCCCCACTTAACTGAATAATATACGATTTTATTTGTTTGATCGACACCGCCGGAACTTATAAAATATTAAAAAAAAATCATCCAACATAAGGTAATCCACGGCAGAAACTTAACAGTATAGACTTCCGATTTTTTTTCTTTTCGATACGAAATCATGGAATCGATATGTGAATGATGTTATCGAAGGGGATTGAATGAAATAAATTATAAAGTAGTGGCGCAGGAGTTTTGGGTATTTTATTTTCCTTGAGTCCACATATTTTGAAGAAATATGAATTCTGAATGTGGAGCAAAGGAAATTTGAAGCCATCAAGCAAAGAATTCAAGTTTTTACATACAAAATTCTTTTACGATACTTACTTTTCCAAACATTCTAAATTATTTCCTTCAATGGGCAAAAAGAAGACAAGGCCACATCTCTCAATACTCAAATCTCGTTAATTTAAGAAATTTGAATATTGATTGGGAATTAATTAAGACACATGATTTCGTATGACGCACGGCATTAGAATCATAGATAACACTATCAGCGTCAATTACTTGGAAATATTAGTCATGGAATTGTTATGAAGTAATAATGAGGTACTAAAGAATTTATTAAGAAACATGATGATATAAAAATGTGAAATTCTTCAAGAATATTCTTTTGCATTTTATTACCAATATTTCAAAATATTTCAAGCATCTCTTACGTTAAAATGTGGTCAATCTGCTTACTTCAAGCCCAAATAACTTGGGCGTTCAATAAGACACAAACGCAACTACATGGAATATTCCTCGAATTTCCTAGAAGGTCCTGAATGAGAGGCCAGGGATGCCTTGGAAAGTAAATTTAACCCACATTCCCTCCTAGAATCCTTAAAATCTTCCTGGAATGCATACCGCAATAAATCGTTAAAATGCAACGAAACACTTGCGCTGTGTTACGAGATCCTTCTTGGAACTCTAATCTTTAACAGTAATAACGAGTAAAATTCCAGGAATCTCAATCTGGTCCCCATTCGGCTTGGCTCGTGACGGGAATTCCTTTTCCTTGAAATATCCGCATATTCCGGGAAGCACTAGAGGAATTAAAAGATAAATACTTGGGCATTTAAATATTATTAACTCAAAAACGAATCGTTTTATTGAAATTCTAAAAGAAAAATACTCTTTTTGATATAGGGACAGTGTCAAGTAAGACAGTCGGAGAGGGGAGTCGAGTACGAGCTTTGGAAGGCACCACGTATGACTTTATAGCCTATAAATCGTTGAACTTACAAAGTCCAAGCCTTGCTGTATTTTTTGGGCATTGTCGGTTAAGGGCAAGGGACAAAGGGCATGTTTTCTAACAGATTGACCTCTTTTTCTCCACACTTCGATACAAACCCAAGTCCAAAAATTGTTATTCTTCAAATCGTTGAGCCTCGATTACCACAAACAACCACCATTTCAATATTTCCTCGCCCTTGACGCCACCACCCTTACCCTAAACACAAAATCGAAGTACTTACCGAATCGCCCTTCTCCCCTTTCTCCCCCTTCTGCCCGGGATAACCCGGAGGTCCCGGCAGTCCCGGAGGACCCATGAGGCCGGGCGGGCCGATGTCGCCGTACTCGCCCTTCTCGCCCTTGGGTCCGATCAGGCCCTGAAAAGTACACGAGTTCGAGAGGACGTCGAGCGGGGGCGCGGACGGTCGATGACTTACCGGAAGTCCCGGGGGACCCTGGGGTCCGGGCTCGCCGTTCAGTCCCGGTAGACCCGGGGATCCCGTGAGGCCGACGTCTCCCTTGGGTCCTGGCGAAAAACACGGGATGAGGGAGGGGGAACCGAGATCGAGGGGAAGGTCGAAATTGAGGCCGGGGGAAAAATTTACATTCAAGTGGCTGTAGACGTTTCTACGGGTTCTTTAATTAAGATTGGCTGAAGAGTACATACGACTGCTGTTAAAAATCACATCATTTTTAAATTTTTGAGGAAAATTCAATTTGAGGGAATATCAATGCATAAGGACACTGAGAAAACTCTTACTGATTAGTACATGTATACCATGATTGTATAAGTAGAAGTTTTCATTACTTAAATGACTAAGATGGGGAAGGTTTTATACAAGTAACAGTGATTTAACGTTAAAGTGAGGCGTTTTCACAAAATTACTCACAATATTAAAGAACTTACCACATCTACCTAGTTGTAAGAAATGGCGAAGACGCACACTAATGGACTGAATCATTTTTTATCCCGATTATCCTAGTCGGGGCCTTAGGATAGAGTTATTAAAATATTGTGTTATTAAACCAACCAAAATTAGCTATTCCCTTCCACATATCAAAATCTGACCTATCCATATGCCAAAATTAATTAAAAATCTATCGGCCTTCATAAACTTATCCCGAATCCCCGGCCTCAATTTTGGTTTCGTTTCTTTTGCGGAAAGGAGCGTGTATGTCTAATTGGCAATTTTTAGGTACCTGGAAAGCCGGTAAAACCGAAATCACCCTTAGGACCGGGTTCGCCCTTTTCACCGGGTGGGCCTCGAGATAGGGCGACTCTGTCAGTTCCCTAAACAACAACCAAACCGAACATGTTAGGGCATAGCTTCATACGGGACTTTCTCTTCTAAATTTTGAGTACTTTATCCATTTTCTATGAAGTAGAAAATACTTTTTACATGCCTGCATGATGAAACATAAATAGGAACGACAGAAATTTAACGAATAAAAGTAACGCTCGTCGCATTCAACACAAGTTGTGAAATTTTATTACGAGTTTCCATCTAGGATAAAGTCTTACTTACAACTTTTGCCGTAGCGACTCCATAAAGTCGATTCTCTCGTTTTGGCGAGTGAACACAATCCGCCTAGTTTTAATTGCACCGCTAAATTTAATTTAATCGTCTAAAATCTACATACTTTACGCGCCCCTCGAGAATCGGCTTTTGCGAGAAATAAAATATTAATACGAGGAAGGATACTTACTAAAACAATTAAAAACGGAAAATAGTCTTCAGAATTAACTAAAGAAGTAGTGATTTTGTGCGCTTGTGTGTTTGTTTTGTGTGTTAGATCAGCGAGACGTTAGTGTGTGGGCTACAACTCGTGTATAAAATTACTACTGCAACAGAAGAAACTTGAAAAACACCATTAAAAATCAAAGAAATCGATAAATAAACAAGAATAACAAATATAAACAGTACGGGTACAAAAGAAAAGCGCGATACTAAACAAAACAATTAGTTTCCCCCCTTAAGTTAATTAAAGCGTTCGTCCAGGAAGCATCCCTAACTTGTAAACTAAGATTGAATTAACAAAACTTTAACCGCGCATTAAACTTTTCGTTTGTACCCGTCACAACTCTAAAACGAAGTACTACGTGCAAGTTTTGTCATGCCATATCCCCCCGTTATTATTTCCTCCCCGTTGTTCCCGATAATCTGGCATAGAACAAGGTGCTACATGCTCTAACGAACCCATTCTCTCATCTCATGCAAGATATTATAATCCGACCTCGTGCACATCGAAAATTCCCATTATATGAAGCTATGCAGTTAAGTGAAGTTTGGTTAGAGATAAACTCGAAGAGGCGGTGGCAGAGGGGGCGGATGGATTTCGTGGGGGGAGGTTTTAGTACGTGTGACAAACCCTCCTCGATTTCAGGAGGAGAGCGAAGACCTGTGATGAGATGGCTGTGATTCAGGGACCCGGGACGAGCCTTATTTTCACACTGGCTCGACGGTGTAATTCGAGACACGCTTATGGAAAAAATGGAGCTGATATGTTGTAAAAATATGCCTCCAAGCCATTAGGGGTGTCTAAATTACAGTCTGCTACAGTTTGTATTGGTTGCGTTAAGGTAAAATTTATAGGAACTGTAAACAGGATAAAAACAGGATGTTTATATCGTGACAACTCGTGACACAATGAAAATTTTTCCTGTGAGCTAATGAAAATCCGTAAAATGGATTTAGTGGATGAGTCAGTGTGGTTCTTAGACTGTGAAGACTTGAACACCCATGCATTAGAGGATCATGGGTTCATGGGGATAATATGAATATGACAATTATGACTCGATAGATTCTAAGACGATTGCTGAAAATAAATTGCTCCAATTTAGTAATAAACATGTAACAAACCTTGTTTTGTTTAATTGTTTTTAGAATAATCGTCGATTCGAGCGCATCTCCATAAGGTTCGCCCGGGTTCCCTTCCTGAGAGGGAATGGTAGCGACACCTCGAGTACTTAAAATTCTCAATACTTTACCCTCTTGCCCCTGCGGCCTCGAGCGCCCTTTTCGCCAGGTGCACCCGGTGGTCCTACGGGTCCAGTTTCACCCTTTTCACCTTACAACATCATTTTCAGCAAATCAAACAATTCGACTCGTGTAATTTCAGAAATGATAAAGTACAATTCGCCCCATCGAGGAGTGTTAGTAAATTTCAAGTGTTGCCGACTTACCGGGGGGTCCCGGCGGTCCCGGAGGACCTTCGATGATACCTGTCGGGAATTGGTCGCCTGTAAGCGTCGTCGTCAGTCCTCGTTCTCCCTTGTCGCCTTTGTCGCCCTGGAATACAATGGAAATTAAAAGCGGAAAGTTATACTCGTCTCAAACTCGATTTAAAAAGATCTTTACGCCCACTCTATACAATCCATCAACTTAGTCATTCAAATACAATACGTTCTGAAAAAAATAAACTACACACAATCTATCCAGTATATTTGTTTGATATGGCAAAGCATTCCATTACAACCTCCTCGCTGGGTTGCTACGCCACTGAATTATAAGGACGCTTCACTCCCATATATCCTTAAATTGAGTTTGGACAAACTACATCTTCACAACCAGATCCCTCATTGACCCATAATCTCCTGGAAGACCAGGAACGCTCCCCTTACCTTAGGCCCCGTGAGGCCGTCCATCCCGGGCGGTCCGGGCGGCCCGATCGGTCCCGGTTCGCCCCTCTCGCCCGCGGGCCCGGTCTCGCCGGGCATCCCCTGCCTCCCGTCGTGCCCGGGGACTCCCTCGGGACCCGCGGGTCCCGGCGGGCCGGGCGGTCCGGGTTCCCCTGGCTCGCCCTGCGGGAGAAAAGATTCAAATCCGGGGAATACTTAGAAAATCCGGGGGCAGGTTACGGTGGAGTACAGTCGTCATCCCGTTTATCCCGGAGGAGTTAGTACGTTTCGATATCGGTTGTACAAGTAACTTTACTGTACCTACGCTTGAATTTCTCGTCTGTTGCAAAAGTTCGGCGAATTTTCACCGCGAGGGGGCGCAGCAAACATATTTTCATATCAAATATAGTTGAGGAGACAAGTGAACCCTTCAGTACTCCTCGAAGGGATTGGTACGAGTGACGACTGCACCCCTTCCGGAATGTAAGTACCATGCGATGACTGTAAAAGGTACTAAAGCAGTTACATACATGCTAAAAACAAGAGGGTTAATGGAAGAATAGACACACTCAACGGAAATGACATTTCATAATGGATGGTTAAACGAATTATTTATTCCTAATACTTAGGAATTAAAAATTGATGGAGGAACCTCTTAAAAGCGAATCCCCACACTCACTGCGGCTGCCGTTACGGATAAATTCTTTTATGGTACTTACTCACGCAAACATCGTTAAGGATACTTGCACGAGTCATACTTTGCTATATAAGGTATAATAAAAAATTGTCTTCTCGATGAGTCAAAAATTGAAATGTGCCTCCAAATTTGAAGAATTACTTGTGTTTTAAATCTTAAATTATAGAAATATTCGTTTGATTCGAAACACTAAAAGCAAAACTGTCGAAACTTCATGGTGTTTACGTTTAAAAATGAAATGTTTGAGGCCGCCTCTCGTCTCAAGAATCGAATCAGTTTTGATCCACCCATGGTCATTTGATTTCCGATGAATTTGCAATGTTAAAAGCATTTAAAACAAAAAAATATTGCCGGAAACGCCCGCTGCGTGATCACTGTTTAATTAACGCGAATCATGATCATTAGATCGCCGTTAACCAACAAAAAAAGATTCTCCAAGCGGTTTAGAACCCAAAACAGTTTAGATCAGACTTCACTTTCTTTCAAATCATCTAAACCGTCCTGGTATCTTATGAACTCACTTTGAGTTGGATGATAGTTTCACCGGATATATTATGGCCCCTTTCTTGTAGCCCCTAGAAACCAACAAAAATACTAAAACAGTAAGACAAAGATCTACGGCACAGCCAATGACTAAAATAAAACAAAAATAAATAAATACACCATGTGAACTCTACGAAAACTGCGACATGCTGAAAGGGAATACACCTGCGAAGGAAGACCTACGTAATAGCACGACTGTTAAGGGTAAAAATACATAGAGGAAATGTTGTTTTGGGTACCTTGACCGCTACGATTTCCGCATACCCGATGGTACCGCCTCTGAGGGTCGTAACGGACCTTTTCAGCCCCTGAAAAAATATTAGCCAAAAAATTCGAAATGTTACAGTGCGAGACAGATTACGCTACAGAATCTACTACGAAAAAATGGAAAATAAGATAGTTTTGAAAAAATTACTAGAATAGAGGTTAAAAAATTGTCTACTATTTTTTGAAAGTTTGTCAAATTCAATAGATTACATGCTTCCAGTCTCACACTGTAGACACTTACCCTCCCAGGCAGCTAAAAATTAAAAACAACAATTGTAATGAAGGTAACAATGATTTACCTGTGAAAAAATAAAACGAGAGTAGCATACGATTCGACAAATTTAAAAATGTTACCCAAACGAAGTACAAACTTCTAAAATTTGTTCAATTAATGAATACACAGAACAAAGATTGTGGTCATGAATGTTTTAGTTCCTAAAAATCCCCAAAACCTATCGAACACACCAATAATCCCCCCATTACCCAAACGACCCCCTTAATTACGAACCTTGACGGCCTGAAGGACGTCTAACCCGGCGCTTCCTGTCGCTCCCTTCTGGCCCTTCTCACCGGGTCTCCCCTAAAATCTAACATATAATATTGCGTTTTGGAAATGGAAAAGGGCGACTTACTGGCTCTCCCTTCGGACCGTCCAATCCTATCGGACCCTGAGGGGAGAAAAAGAGGTGAAATTTGACGTTCCCGAGATGAGATTAAATTAAGCATTACATTGCTAGTCAAACGTCCCGGGGGGAAAATCAATAGAGGAACTATTAACGTAACAGGGTTTTTACTGTTTAAGGCTTCCTACAAATACCGTCTCTTCAACTGCATAAAATATATGCGCTTATGCTTCTTCAGACGTTCGTGATCGTTGTTCAAGCCTACCCTTCTTTGGATTGTCTTGAGCCACCCCGTATTTGACTACCAACGTATCAAGATGTGTTAGTAGCGTTGTAAAATGTGTTAGTAATGATAAGAGGCATATAAAAGACGTGATTAATATTAATTGGTTAATTTCGAGTGTTATCACAGTATACTCCTGTTACCTACGAAGCATTAATATTTCTTGAAAATATCCTATTAATAGGGAAATTCCTCCATTAATTACAAACTTCACTTATTTACCATCCGACGTCATTTATCATTTATAATTGCATGCTGGCGCTAATCTCAATATTGTTACCTTCACACCTTCGGTAATTAGTCTTGACATGATAATGGATTAACGACGATTTATTTTTGATGAGAGCTAGCGTTCATCTCAATGATAAACGCTGATTAACGCCGAAAGTCGACAACACACCCCCGGATAATTCCTTTAAATTATTCAAAAAATAATAATTTCGCACCGCAATCGGTTAAACAGATTTGTTAGTGTTTACCCGTCACCTTTGTTATCACATCTGTTTTGTAATTATTCTAAAATAAAAAAACAAACCGGAAATCCCGGAAATCCGCGCACCCCTGTCGGACCCTGCAACAGATGTACAGAGCATAAGAAAAATAAAAATTAAATAATATTTTCGATCCCCAAAAACACGTTTTGATTTAGAAACGCTCACGAGTGAAATCCTCCCCCTCTAGATTTTCACAAGACGACGTGATACAGGGCAGACAAGGGTGAAACCCAAAAAAAAGTTATTAATATTTTTTTGGCGCGAAGCAAGAGAAGCGATGATGTTAGCTTTACCTTACGAAACCAATTTCCGACGACATGAAAACTTCAGCAGAAAAAAAAGAAACGTAAAGGTGAGAAAAGTGATGAAAAATTATCGAGCGTGCTAAGAAAGCGCGAGGAAAATGTTAAAATTGAAAATTAAACTAGGTTTGACAATCTGTCATTTCTGTATTAATGCATACTCGCATATTTTCCAGCCCCTGCTTATAGCTATTCACTACAGTATATACTGTTCAAATTTCTACTCATAATTCCTCACGAAAAATTCTTCCCTTTGTATCACAGAACCTCCCTTAATAACGGCGGTGTTAAATTCCCTTTACGCGGATTTCCGACAAGGGATTCAATTAACTTCCAATTACGCGTAATTGCGGATAATCCAGCCGATGACCTTTGAGGAGGAAAAAAGAAAAGACACCTACAAGAAACAACGAAGCGGTCTGAGTCCATAAAGTAAGCATTAGAGTAGGTTTTCTCGTCGTTGCTCCGGATTAGGACAGATCATTGGATCCGGACAACAAACGGGCAAAAACGAGAGGAGAAAAGGCGCGAGATAATCTCTTTTTCGTGGAGTGCTCATGTATAGACCGAGCAGAGGGAAAGAAAGATCTGAATAATACCTTTTTGTTTCACCCCTGGAGACGTTCTTTATTTTGTAGCCAGACAGCAAAATGATAATGCACCAACTGTAAGTGCTGCGCCTATTAAAAGGTCAAACTTTTTATTTGTGTCTCAATTTGATGATAAAACCAACGACAAAAGTGACGGCGAACAATGTAAGGCATTGGAAACAAAAAGCTGTCAAAAGAAGCCTCCTCCAGCAAACGTCGCTTTCTCTTCGTGCCGTATTAAGCATCAGCACCATTTAATACTTACGGGGGCGTACACTGTCACCATAGCTATTCGTATATTTCGAGGGGCTCCCGGCGATCCACCGACTGACATTAAAATTAATGGTGAATGCATAAATAATATTAAAATTATAGATCCGACGACGACACGGTAGTGTTTGCAGACAATTTTGAAGATCATCACCGGGAGATAATGACGGGAGGAGTATAAACGAGCCAACGTTATCGTCCATCACTGGACACTAAAACAAAAACTAGAGTATACCGTGTTTAAAGAATTATTGTAACACCCTCGGGAAATAAATCGATGAGAAAATGATACTACAATTGCAATCAACGAACTCTGGACCATTTGCGTAACCTTAAGGATCCTCTGAAAGCCAAGACATTCTGTAGGACTTCTAAGAGAAAATCTAAAAAGATTTAAGTACTGTTGCTGGATTTAAAGCGGTATCTCTCCTATCCTAAAACTGGAAACACTTCATTCTGAAGATCAAGGGATTCTATAGAATAATTTTAGTGATAGATGACCAAAATACCTAAACATTCTATATTATCACTGGAAATTCTAAGACAGACTGTAGATTTCTAGCGACAGTCTGTCTTAGATTAGATTGGAAATCTACAGATGTCTGTAGATTTCTGTAGATTTTAAAGCGACGTGCCATTTTAAAATGGCCGTAACTTTTCAAAGAAACATTATACAACACCACCCTGGAGCTCATCTTGAAGGGGAAGATTAGTACTAGATAATGGAATAGGTAGAAAAAATTAGAAAAATCTCCCTTCAAAAGTAGACAAAATAGCCTTTTAAGGAAACAACTTTAAAGCTCTCAAAATTTTGGCGAGATGGAACTATTTTGAGTTCAGTAGGTACTTCGAAAATTTCCCAGCTTCTTAATAACAAAACCTTGCAGACCTGTGTAATTTTTTGTAACATTGGCAAAAGGTGATGGCGAGTTGCACTTAATATTTAGCATCTGTAACGTTTCTGTACAATCTGACAGATTTCATATGTGAAAGAAAGGCTTTTCTCGTGGGCTCCGCTACAAACATTCGAATTGATCGCACGATAGTTCTCGAATAATTTGACATTCACAACCTTGTCTCAGTCCGCATTTACATAGAGAATGAAGCGGAAATCCGCGCGTGTCCCCTTTTCCTCTTTTTCACCCGGAAAAGTGATTTTTATCAGAAAGTGCAGCGTTACAGCGATCGTTCCCTGAGTAAGCAATTAATTTTCCCGGCATCGAACTAAATCAATTTACGTCCGCTTCCCTGATCGAAGAGTAAAACGAGGAAAAGGAGACGGGAAAGTTTTTGTATGAAATCAATTTAAATTTGATTTAGTTGCATCGGAGACTTTACGTCAGTGTCGGTTAAACTTAATGGTTAGTAACAAGCTTGATTTTGCTGAAGTTTCCATGCATACTACCCCTCACATCAAAAATAAATAAAAAGACAACCTCACTCTTTCTACCTTACCCTGTATCCCATTTCTCCCTTCAGACCCTTGTCACCCTGGAATATAATTAATGATTCCTGATGATGATTTTGTAAGCTATTCATTATTCTTACGATGTGTACGTGTGTGTGTGTGTGTGTGTGCGTGCATGTGTTGCTTTCTCGTTGGTCAAATACTAACAACTAAAAAAGTGTCCACGTGGATCAGACAGATACAAGTTTGGGATTTTTACACGCAAAATAAAAAATTCGGGGTCCCCGGCTAAGGGTCGTGCGAAGGGTTAAATAGGCGGTGGAGACGTATTGTTAAAAAAATTAATTAAAACGCGTAGGACGCGAAAATACTGTGTGAAATTTAGTGAATTTTAAATCAAAGTGACTCAGCTGGTTTAGCAAAAAGAGTTCTATTAATTTTTTTTGTGAATGTGTGAAGTGGGATTTAAAACCTAAACCTAGTGATTTCCGAATAATTTCGCGATATCTTAAGTTTGTTATTCCCAAATTTACCCTCGGAAAATTTATTTATTGCCCTGAAAACTTCTAGAGTTCCCCAAATATTTTTGTAAATAATGAATTTATTTCCCCAGCTAGCTGGAAATGATATCCAACATAAGTAAACAACGGAATTACGATAAGCGACTCCTTGAAGGAGGAGAAGTTAAAAACAAACAACTTCCATTTATCCCGGCGCTAATTCGATTTATTGTCGGGAAAATCGAGTTCGATAAAGTTTCGCTTTCGATTGATGTGTTCACTTAAAAACAAAAGAAAGAATAAACTACGATAAAACCGATACACACTTCTCCATTAGCCAGAAACGGAATTTTGACGTCTCACGCCGGACCGAGAAATATCTTTTAGTTGTTAGTATTTGAAAGGAGTATTTTACCAATTAATATTTATCGTGAACGAAATTTCCTTCGGAAATAAAAGAAAAGTAAAAATAAAATACCGGAAAGCCGTTCTTGCCCGCGGTGCCCGGGGACCCCTGGTAAAAAATAAAAAAAGAAAAACTTGTAAATGTTGTGTTACGTGTTTTGTCACAAAAACTTGCACTCTTCAGTCGAGAAACTCAAATTTAAAACAATAATCGGCGTGGAAAGTCTTGTGGACTTATACGTCCTAAATACGTATTAAACACAGGGTATCTAAAAATGTGGAATAAGAAACAATGTCGAAAACTTGGCCTATGTTTATCGAAGAAGTCATAATAGTACCTTTTTCCTCTCTCATGCTTTGCATCCTTTAGGTATCAATGCATGAGTTCAAGACTTCAATACTCTAACTCTAAGTTTCTTTTGTTAAATACATTTTGTAATTTAAGTTAATTTCAAAGATCTTCCATATATTTTTATAGTTATTTAATTGACAGTAAAAAAATTACAATTAAAACAAGTCAGAAAATAAATAAAATGAGTATTAAAAGTACTCGTATTATGAGAAAACGTTTCAAAATTAAAAAAAGTATGAAAGAAAGTGGTTCGACAATTAACGCCAAAGCGAGAGTCAATAAAGTCGAAATTTCCAGAAATTAATTTGAAATTGAAAAACCAATCATCCCCTCAATTTCCCATGTCTGCATTACCACTGGCGTAAATCTCCCTTCGAGCCGGGAAAAAGAAAAAGAAAGAACAATCATATTTTCCCAACACAAACGTTCCCCGGAGTTTACTTCCCCTTCCTCCCCACGTCTTTCCCTCTCCTCAACAATTAATCGTCCTAATGTCTGTCGACCTCAATGGTGACGAAGAAGTGTACTCAAAGGGTTGAAATAAGAATAATTAGTCCTCGTTTCCTATTAGCTTGTAAAGCTTCAGACTAATGAAAGCCCGCAGGGGGTATCGGATGATTTTCCGGGGAAATAGAATTAAGAACAGGGAGAGTCGGGAAGGATTTCCATGCAAACACCGGGTTTAATTAAAAAAATAATATAGACTAGTTCGGTGGATATCATTCCAGTCGGAAAAATCGACGTATTTCGAGTACCACACGGGAACAGCAACTTTGTTAACTCGGCGAGCAACAAAATTTAATCAAGGAAGTAATGCATCCTCCAAATGCGAATAATTAAGCAAACAGAAACGAAAACTCCGAAACACATCCGAATAATTAGAAACGAGAGAGACAGAGAGAGAGAGAGAGAGAGAGCGATGTGTAGCCCGACAAATAAACGGGGAATTTCCACTAGCCTGGGTGCTGAGCGAAACATAAATAAATATAACCTAATCCGGAACCTTGGGGGGGAGAACATTAATCCACATATTCGGACATTAAAGACATGGGGAGAGGTTAAGGAGAAGACGGGAACGGGATGAAACTCACTCCCAGACTTTCCTCCTCTCTCTCTCTCTCTCTCTCCCTCTTCCCCGTTCTTCCGTGTTGTAGTAGTTGCGGAAGTGGTCCCGGGGGAATTTTGCGCGTTGTAACTTCGACGACGTTTGCGGAATTTCCAATGGCTAAAATTCTACAACCGTGAAAAAAGCCAGCGAGGGAGAGAGAGAAAGAGAGAGACAGAGGGAGGAAACGGTTGATGAACTGACTGCCGGGGGAGAGAAAATTGAAAAAAAAATTAACACGCTTTCCAAAGCGGAAATGATTCTGATCAGGGAGTTTGTTGTTTTCCTCGGTCGATCCACAACAGCTTTCCATCAAGCGAAATCAACGTATGGTCCAAATGGACGCCCTAATTTGATGTAGCGTAAAAATAACCACCTCTAGTCTAAGAGAAGTAAGACTGCAACAATTATATAGGTATTAAGAGAAATATTGAGGAACAAAACGGTTTCAGAGCAAGCCAATCAAAATTCATAATATATTCTCCAGAAAGATCCAGAGATCTCCAGAAATGCTCCTTAAAATGTAATGCGCACTACTAAGATGGTGAGGAATTAAGCGATTATGCCTGTTTCCTTATAGTGAAATTTGGTAAAGCCTCATTAACATTTTTATGATTATTTTTATCTATTTACAAACTTCCTTTACAAATAATTATCTTCTTGTAATTAGTGCTCCGAGATATTTTCAAATTAGCTCCTTATTTGAAACGGTTGTTAATTAGAAAACCAATATCGAGGATGTGTAAATCTTGTAGAGAAAACCGTTCGTAGTTCAGGCTTCAAATCTAAGCGTCGTTAAAAAACTAATTATAATTTTTCAAAAATCTGTGACAGCCTCATTTTATTCGTATTTAAAGAAACAATTTCACATTAGCAAGTGTTGAGGCTTGATTAGAAACTTCATAAGCATAAGATAATAACTAATTTTCAAGCATTTCCATTTGATCATATGGTACTTAGCGAAATTCAATAATATACTGTAGACTTTGAGAAAAGCTACTTAGGACTGAAGAACGTTTTAAAGTAAATAATCTTTCTTCAAACCCTCCAGTTATTAAATATAATGATCCGTTATTGGTCAGCCAATCACATTAAATAAATTAAGACGATGAGAAATTATTGATCTCGGTTTTGGTTCGGATCTTGCGTTTCCATTTATTTCTTAAGTAGGTCACATCGAGTGACCCACAAACTTTTTAACCAGTGATTAATACGAGTACTTAACAAAATTTAGAGGGAGTATATAAACAATTTACGAAGTTAAAGAAGTTTAAGATCATTTTGTCGCAAACAATAACTGATATTTTAAAAACGTGTAATTTTGACATGTTCCTCTGTCAATATCGCCGCAGAAACTAGATTTTCTGCAGATAAAAGCGCATGGGCGAATTCGCCAAAACGAAGCATCTCACAGTGTCTTTTCTCTTATGAGGGTAGCTGGACATGGATATGGAAACACCATACCTGACTTTCAAACGTTCACCGAAGAAAATTATTTTCAGGAAAAATGTGTTTACGACTGCGACCAGGATTTGAAACTGGAACCCTCGAAAACCCCTTGAAACTACATTAAAATTATTTTTTTAACACATAGCGGTGTCATCATAACAATACACTCTCGGTATATATCCATACCGTCTTTGTAATTTTTGCATATTTTTTTAAATTAACGTTTCCGTTTGAAATTGAAGCAAAATCTCCTCTCGACTCGAAATGATAAATTGATGCGTTTTACGTCTCGCCGTTCTCGGTATTTTTCTCCTCGAATAAAAGCATATTTTCCGCATTAGAATCAGAGGAACGAGAAGAAAATCCTCCCTTTTTAATTCGCCACCTCATTTGCCGCGCTCTTTACTCCCTCGCCCTCTTCTTATTTTCTGGGTGACGATGTCGCATACCGAAATAATATATATAACGGAATGGCGGTCGCGCAGGGATAAACATTTCGTTCGGCGGTAGTAAATTACGTTGCAGAAGACATTTCGGGGGATAATAATTATTCCATTTTCAGTACAAGTACGCTGACGTGTTTTACAAATAGCCTTTATATTAAAAATAACTTTGGCGCGCGCCGCGCATTCGGCGTCCGCTCGTAGAACTCCGAGAGTTTCGGGTAAACGCCTGACGACGGAGGGGCGATGAATCATTTTTTTCTCTGTTCTCATCTGACTTACCCATTCCCGATTTATGTAAGAACGGTTTCACAAGCGTCGAAAGTTTATTTTCGTGCGACGTACGGGCACCAAATGTTCTCGAATTTTTCCGAACGCCAGGCGGAAGCGCGCCCAAACAAACGCGTCGAACACCCTAAGCCCCATCCGCTCAGATCCGATAGCCACAACACAATGGGAGGTGTGAATAATTTAATTGAGCCGATAATCCAGTCCTGCATACCGTACAATGGTCGCGACAAATAATAATAAAATGATACCGAACAATAAGTGGGTGCGGATTGTATGCCGGTCGTTACGAATGGGGAGATTGGTTTTCAATGGATGTTATTTCTACGTTGTTTCGGAGTAAAAGGGGCGATTTGGGCCCAAATAAACAGAAAACCGTATTAATAGGGCGGAAATAAAGAGCTTGGCTTCAACAGGTTTACAGAATTTTGTTGTCTGAACGTCAAGAGACTTAAAAACAGTTAGGCTTCGTAGAAGAATAGTTGTGAGGTAAATTATTCACCAAAAACGACCCTTATTATCCCTTCCGTGATCGTGAGGGTTATTTTAGTACCCCAGATGCAGCTAATTTTGGTCCAATTTTCCAAATTTTGATGAAAGTCTAAGATATCATGTACATCTGCCATATACACTGGGACGAAACTAAGTCGAACTTCTACTATTATACAATCTGAACATTAATTAAGCATGGAACATGACTGATACCAGTTTATCCCATAGAAAAGTCTGGTCATTCTAGAGCAACTAAGTAGAAGGATCTACACACTAATTAGTAACAAAAATGTGCTAAAATCTATCATTCAAATCTACCAGCAATATGCATATACTCCAGACAATCTTTAAAAGGAGTTCCAGGTGTGACCAGAGACCAGTTTGCGTTATTAACAGGAGAATCAGTGGTTTGAGGCTCACTCAGCCATATTTTCCTTTAATAAATTTTCCTCGAAAGGTTGCATAAAACCTAATCACCTAATCTAAATGTATGCAATCGTCCTGATTTACCTAACGACTTTGTGGTAACGTCAACAGTGGTATGATTAATAATTCAAAGAATAGATATTTAAAATCATACCGACTCCAATGGAAGTTTCCTTAATTTGTTGTAAAGAGACGATTACACGTTTTTTACATATTTCGAAGCCAGACAGTAAAGTAATAAAATAGTAGTATTTATTTACAGTACATTATGTGGTTCCATAGTTCACTACACTTAAAGCCTTTTACAGCACGACTTATCGTACGACTGCATTTTCTCATTATCACATCTTTAACACGAATCAAAAGTGTGACGCCTTTAGTTTACGGTCGTTTTATGGCGGCGGCTCGAAGTCTATGCTATCGCTACCAATTGCAAAAAGTAGACTATAACGCAACGCACTTTATTTTGAATTGTAACACGAGGCAATTATTTCACAGGAATATTGAAATACGACCAAGTTTATGTTACACGCTGTACGCAGTTCATGTAGGTTTCATGGCTTCAAGTGAGTGTCAGTTTTATTAGAGGAAATTTTCTCAGTAATTTTATGCTTTCTTTCTTTTCAAATCCGAGGAATGTTAACGAGTGCTTAATTAATTGAATTATTACCAATAATTTATTGAGAAATCTATTACTATTCAGTCAGCACTTGCTTGGTTGTTGCAATTGAGGAAATCCGGGAAAGTCCCGGAATATTTCATCAGGTTCTGTGTCCAGTAATTACATTTTTCGGTCCCGAAATATATTTATGAAGGATGAAGAAGAAGGGTCTGTTCTTATTGCCTGAATTCAGGAAAGCCATGTGGCTTTTAGACGTTAATCAAACCTTGTGAAGTCTTTTTGATCAAATAAAGGCAGGTTGGCATCACAGTCGCACATTTTCTTGCAAAGAGCAATCAAATATAAGAACACGAGAAAAAGTCTGAACTTTTGTCCCTCGCAGACAGAAAATTCCTTTGTTATCGTGGATTTCCTCTATACAGAGCTGGCATGTTTTTGGGGAATTCAATTTTACAGCACTTAATGAGTGACTTTTAGAGCGATGCTCGCAGTGCCGGTCCGTTAGTCACCCTCCCGAAAAGGCAAAGTTTCCCCGCTTCCCAGGTGGGCCGCGAAATCGTACATGTGTGTTGTTTTATGGCCGAATCGAATGATCGACTGCTCGAATTTCCACGGAATACAACGGGAAAACCCAAAGTTCCTAAGTAACTTCGGAAACTTTCGACTGGGTGTCATATTGCGCGTTATACCGGGTGGGACAAAATTTATCGTTAGAAGAAACGCAGAGTCAACTTTCTGAAAACTAATCTCTCAACGTCCACTATTTCCACGTCCCCCTCCATTGTTTCTATTCATAACAATACACAAGAACGCGTACAAAAACTTTCCCGTCCCGAAAAGGGTGAGAGAGGGAGCCGTTTGTTTTCCGATTCGTCTGTACAATTTCGTGTAGTGTGATTCCCCCCTTTATTTTTTCTCTCGATCTCTCTCCCGACGTGTTTGTTTTAAATGAAACTCGCCTGGAAATGACGCCCGAACAAATACACTCTCCCGGTGTGTTTTTTCCCATTACGGGATACTTGACGTGCAGGAGAACGAGGGAATTAGTTGTAATTAAAAAAAAATTTGAGCTACGGATTTCCCATCACAATTTTAATGACGAAAATTCGTCGTGGAAAAAAATTCCAGCCCTCCTAACACACTTAATTACCACTACAGCTCAAGTATAAATAAGAAAAATCCGTAGAGGTATACACGAGTGCTAATGGAGTATTTTCATTTTACGGTCCTTTTTACGTTGACAGAGTAAAAGCGCCCAAGAAAGTTTCCCCCTTCACCGCGAAAACCGTTGACGTTGGAGAAAAATATCGAGAGAGACGTCGTTAAAGTTACCACAATTAGATCATATTTTTACTGATCGAAATGTCTTTAAAATGTATCGCTTACATTAGCGAGTATATACCATTTTCTATAGGACTTCTGTAAAAGTCTGTACTGTTTTCTACAGAGGTGCGTACTGATGTACACAGGTATGTACTAGCCTATACTATTTTCTATGCAAGTGTGTACTGATTGTACAGGGGTGCACCAGACACATTGTAAGCCTGTACCAGTAAGTTAACGTACAATTTTTTTCATAAAGTTAACAAACAGGCCCCCGATGATTTATCGAGAAAAAACCACCTTCGCTTCTATTGGTCGTATTGAGATTTTCAAGGGTTCAGAATTTGCGTAAAGATATCATTAATTCAGCTCGAGCTGGTAAATCCTCAAGTTAAATGAAAATAACACTCAAATTCCCTCTTTGTTCAGCAAAACGAGTCGACGTTCCCTGGCGAATTTCAAGCGAGCGCAGCAAAATGACACTACGTTCAAATTCTCGAAAAGGAAAAGACGTTATGGAGAGAAACATCATCAACAACTTAAAAACGTAAACAGACGTAACCGAGATTTTAGAAGCTCATAAAAAGGCACTTCTTGTTTATTGCCACATAAACATATTTTATATGGTAATTTAAGTGGTGGTTTATTTGAAAGTCTCGTCCTTGCTCGGATCGTTTTTGTACGACTCTCCGGACGTTCGAAACGTAACGAACGTTCGTTCCCTTTTGAATTTATGTAAGCTTAATTTAGTTTTAATTTATCGGCCACTTCGGACGACGGAAAAAAGGGGGATCCAGTATTGGACGCGATCCTTCCCGGTTTAGGCTAGGACGCTCGCTCTTACCTTCTTGCCCTCTTGGAAATCTTTATTGTTCTCCGAGGGTGATTAACCGAAAGGGTGAACAGGAACCTCTCTTTAGGGTTACGATTTACGTTATCCGACTTACTTCTCGAACTCCACCTTGTGTTCACATTCCGGGTATTAAGTTATCGTCTACGAGCCAGTGGAAGTTAAGTCCTGGAGGTAAAGCAGGAATAATCGTTCAATCACTTATTATATATTAACAGTAAACAATACGGCAAAAGTATAAATTTTTAAAACCATATATCGAGGTGATGGTAAGAAGCTTGATTTTTTGTAATAGTTATATTGAACTCCTTTCAGAACGAAGCTAAGACAAACTGCAACTTTTAAGCACACATTCAAATACAGCAGAACGACCATTTTTCTGCTAGTTGGTAAGAAACTGACAAGAGATTCTAGTCAAGATTTTAAGGGTACCTCATATGTTCAGAAAATCTGCCATGGTTTCTGACCAGAAAAATCATCCATATAACTGGTGGTTACATCCATAAACTTAGCGTTTTCTTGGCATTTTAATGGGTATTAAAGGCAGTCAGTTGCGAGAGAAATGGTTTGATTGCCTTTTTCTTAATTAAGCCGCATGATTGCAGTGAAATCTGCCTTAACTTTGTAGACTAAAGTACAGTTAGGAGTGGTCGTTTGGGCCGGAAAACGGAGCCCTTTAGGCGCTAAGACAGTTAGGCGCAGGATACTTAAGCTTGGGGAAACTTAGGCGCCCGAACTGTTTTTGTACAAAGTAATTTCGACTCAATAATTGAATGTTTTCGCGCAAGTGCCTAAGTAAGTAATACTTTTTAAATGTAAGGCAGTAGTAGAACGGCAGTACTGCGTCCTAATTATGGATCATGTAAAAGACCGGATTTATGCGAAAAGGCCACATGATTTATGCAACTATTTACTTAGATTGAGCCGTTGATAACTAACGGCAGCGGCGTAATTGGTTAATTGCAACTTACCTTGCAACAGAAGTAGTTGCGTAAGAAACTTGTTTCGAAAATATTGCTTTGAAAAACAAAAGTCGATTGGTGTAAAACATACCTTCAAAAAAGTTAACCGTTATAAACGCAACGACACGTCAAACGTACGAACATCTTTTGAAGTCAAAACGAAAATAATTCCAACTGCACACTTGACCCGGCAAGACTGTTACCTCGTACCATTATTCCCTCGTGGAAGTCGAAAACTTTCCACGCCGAACTCTTTTCATCGACCAAAAAGCCTCGTAAACTTCTCTCCCGGAGTTGCAGTTTCCTGCAATTTCTCCCATTCACTTTATCCCATCGACCTGGGGGCAATTTCCTCGACTGAAGAGCGCGTTATAACATTTAAGCATCGTCGCGGTGTGTAGGGGAAGAAATAGAGAGAAAAAATTCGCACGGGGGCGAAACTTACCGATGGGCCGACGTCGCCCATGTCGCCCTTCTTCCCTTTGCGTCCTCGCTTGCCGGGGGCGCCTGGGGGGCCCGGCGGGCCTGGCGGACCTGCAATTACACACGAGAGCTAAATTAGTGAGGGTGGATTTAGTGGAAGTGCCGCGCGTTTAACGGGCGAATAAGGGTTGCCGATCCTACGAAATTATACAGCTATACAAAATTCATGGATGGATTACGAAGGTAAAGATATCGTGATCCAGGCAAACTTTGTTTGTTTAATTCGTATGTTCATAGATATGCATGGTGTTAATTTTTTATTTATTTCTTCAAAAATGGTAGTATTCATAAAATAATTTTGTAGTTTGGGCTTTTGCGGGTCGAATATGTTAAAAACTAAACCTTTTTATACTTTAAGGTATTTCATCTTTGGTATCAAATTTTTTCCAGCTTTTTTTACACAGAAAATAAACCGACGCCATTAGACACTATTTGGGTCATTGCAATTCGGCGATTAGTACGATTTCATAGCAAAATGTTCTCCAAAAAATGCAGTAATCTGCGAAATGAAACCGAAATTTTGAAGCAACGTGAGTGATCCCACGAAGCCCGTAACGCGTCTTCTTCTACTTCAAAAATAATTGCATTAGGTATTAACTTTCAGAAAATATGCATTCGAGCGTGGCAATATTTCATACACCATTACGAAAATAAAATAAGAGAAAGTAGCCCAATCTCATCGCCATTTTTTACTACATTTACGCCCCTTTTCGATTCAGTGCGCTTTCTTTAAATTCAACAACGCCCCCACTCGGCAGTAACTGGATTCCATTTGTGGAAGCTCGCGTGACTTTATTAAAATGTAGCAGTAAAACCGAATGCACCGTGATTAATTCAAACTTCCCAAGTTTATGATGTTGTAAACGTTAATGTCCGATGAATCATTTCCACGGTGGTAAGGAAAAACGATCCTGGCCGCTCGAAAGGAAACTAAACGGAGCCAGTCGATCCGTTACGCTCGGAAAATTATATTTTTCACGGCCCGCGTCGTCTTTATTGTTCCAATCTTGACACGCTGAGGGATTAAGACGTGCGCACTCGTGAAATGAGACGGGGAAATTCAATATTCTATCGTGTTATGGTGGTGCCTTTTTGTGTTCCTTGGGAAATTTCAAAAATTGACCCCGTAAACAAACGCCCCTCCTCGCTCACATGTGTTCCCTTTCCGTGCTCCCGGGCCGTTATTACTAAATCATCCCTCGACATTTTAGGGAATTCCACTACCTTACTACCTTTTCGACTATTAAATCACTTCGGCGGCGTGGCGCTAAATCATTTAAAGAAATATATATATTCGATGTATGTGTATATATGGGGTAAGGGAGGTCGTAAATGGGCTTCCGTTTCAGTTTATCGTTATACACGATAACGTTATTCACTTATATAGCCGCAAGCTTCCTCGGGAATTTATACAAGTGAAGACGTCAGGGAAGATCGGAAATTAGCGTTAGGGAACGTTTAACCGCGGATTTAATATGTGCCCCTCAATGGGGTTTTATTTGGGAATAGGGAGTATGCTGTTTATGAGCTTCTTAGGCGGTTTAGTAATAATTAACGTACTCGTTCCGTAGGTATTGTCACAAGAAAATCTTTTCGACACTTGGCGGGGAAATGGAGGTTTAAAAGTTTCGAAATGTAGTCGAGAAAATAAATTCACATCAACAAACCCAGATGGTGTTAAAGCAAACGGGATTATGGAAGGGATTCACGGTATCCACTTTTATAAACATACATGGATTACTGAGAGATTTTTATATCTGCCTGTTTGTATGTTTATATTCAGGGTATTACAGTATGACCGAAAATCTGCAGCGGAGGGATTAGGCCCATTAAGACCGTATTTCAGCAGGATAACGAGATGTGCTGAGAGAATAATTCTCCTCGAGTGTGCATCATTAAAATAATCCTTCATTTGTAATCAAATACTGAAGAGTAGAAACAATTGGAAGCTGAGGTTTCTCTGTGAACCCTGGATGGTCTGAGTAAACTTTGAAACTAAATCCAAACTTTAATACATTTCTGGATATGCAGCATTCCTAGGGTTTCTCCCGGGAAATTCCTTTAGCAACGCAGATTTTACCTTCAAATTTTAGCAGAGTTAACTTTGAAAATGTACTCCTGTGATACCGAATTTTCAGTAGGCTTTCCGTCATATTTTGAAACTTTTCAAAAGAGGGTTTCTCCAGCCCATTCATTCTTGCAAGACTTAAAGAAAATTAAACTTGTTTTCCTACCCCCTAACACCATCAGCGTTCTTCCACCTATAGACCAAGGCGTTATAAGAAGTCTCCAAGCAAGTTTAAATGTGGAATCATCGTGGGCCGAAAAGAAATAAGGATTAAGAAAATATCAGCAACGCCTTACTACACATTCCAATGAATTGGAGCATCCGATACGGTACCATGAGATTTGGTGGAAACCAATCCGCCACCGGGGCATGATATTGCTAAAAATCAATCACCAATCAATGATTATCGAAATAAAGAAGAGGGAACCAATTCGAATAAACAACATTATTATTGGACCTGATAGCAGCCCTTATCGGGTTTAGACTCTAGTAGATAAGCCAACGACCAATTAATCCAATTGATTAACCTCCTTCGATCCTTTTTTTAGGAGGGAGGAGTTACGTCCCACGCCTACCGATTAATATCGATTATCACCCGATTAAAGGAAACCAGAGATAACGTTTCTTATGTGTTTCAATCGATTCAGTTTTGATCATCGTTACCCATTCTCGATTTTGCGTTTGAATTGATAACGTCTGCATACGAATCATTAGGAGATAATAAACAGTGTTTAATTTAGTCATTCGGTTGTACATATGAAACGGCAATAAATGTCAGAAAAGAAAAATGTTGAAAACCAACAATTTTCAAAACTGCAGTTCATCCATTTTGCAAGATAGGAAATGTTTAGAGCAGAAAACGCCAAAGGACCTCCATTTCTCTAAATAAAGTCGAGACCTGTACTATTCAATCCGGGATCACCCCGGAGGAAAAGTCGGTTTCAAGTTTATGAGTTCATAAGTTAAGGCTTAGGGGTTTAAAGTTCCGAATTTAAGGGCTGACGGTTCGAGGATCTGAGGCACTTAATTTCCATCCCATAAGAAAAACTCTAAAACCTCAAGAGCTGAATCATTGTTATCGCCGTCGCGAATGTATCGGTTCGTTGTTATTTTATTTTCGGGTTGAAGTTAACGACCGATCTCGGCGTGATAAAGACGTAAAGTCTTCCGCGACCGGCGACGATTTACCCGAATCATCCCCTTTCCCGAAAATCTCGGAAGAGAACAAAAAGATTATGCAGATCCGTTCTCATCGAGACATAAAACGAATCCCTTCTATTGCGTTTCGCCCGTGACCGCTCCGGGCGCGCTCGAATTACATCCTTCCCTTATTATCATCCCTTTTGCGAAATAATAAAGTTTACGAGCCCCACGTTATAAATATATGAGCGGGAGCGAGAGAGAGAGGAGGAGTTGGAAAAAATTAAGTTTGAAAGTTCTCCTTTTCCCGATATTGAAGCTCTCTTTTGTTAAGCAAAAGAGGGTAATTTATATTTTTTGCATGAATTACCACGAAAATGGAGATGAAAAATCGTCTGCCCCTCTTTCACACAACGGTATGGTTTATTATCTAGCCTTTGTATGAAAGGTAAAAAGTCTGCAAACTGCCTTTAGAAGATATACAATTCTTTGGCACGATAACAACATATTTTAGACAATAATATAATTTTTCCCCAAATATCAACCCAGGGCAACAGAATTATGGACAGAAAAAAGACTCGAGCATCTCACTACACATGTGCATCAATTACTCTGTCACAAGCAATTGTCCCCATAAATTCCTCTCGATTTTCGTGGTACGCGTCTTAGTTTCGACAACGCTGCGAAATGCATTTTACTCGATTATTATAAAAGGCGCGCACGTAAGCGAATTACATAAGTAAAGTACCTATCCATTACGATCGAGCGATCAAAAGCTATGAATAAATTTTCCGCAAATCAGCGTAATATGCTAATTCCGAGGGAAAAATGCGAGTCATTAGTCTAATGAAATGTAAACAAAATTAAAATTTAATTACTCTCCTTTGAACGGGAGAAAAGAGAGTATGAATAACTTAACGACACAAATTGCACGTAGCTCGTATAATTCGATTAATCCTAAGCGGGCATTATTAAATAAACGTTTTCTGCATCGCTAGCGTAGGAAAGTTATGGTAATGTAATGAATTATCCCGAGAAAACGACGCGTTTCACTTACACCGAGTAATGAGGAGCTTGTGCTTCGTAAGTCTGTCGATGCTTTTACAACAAACTGTTCCTATGCCACCTAATTATCTTAAAAAATCATTAGAACTTTTGTAAGTTACTTACAAAACGAATAAACGCCGAAATTCAAAAGCATCGCTCAACGAAACACTTTCTTATATTTACTCGAGCACTTGACTGACAAGTAAGCAATATCAGATCCGAACATCTACAAAGGTTGAAAATTTCATTTTTCACCCGAGACAAATCACCTTATTGAATCTCGCGTACGTCTATGCCCCATACATATCCAATAAGAACATATCCGTGTCCGTTAAATATTTCATTTAGATTGAAACTATCGATGAAAGTTATCTCCGCGTTACCTAATTTACGATACAAGCGTGTTATTATCGGTTTCGTGCATTAAGCAACGTTACTAACACAATGATGACTTTTGTACGAATCCCAAGGAATGTCGATGGCTATCTGGAGTTATTGATTGGATCTGAAGGGAAAAATGTAATGCGCGATCGATCATAAGGAAAGCGATTCTTTATAAGTACCTGCTCGTAGGTTGCTTAAAATTTTATTGTGGGAATTTTAATTAAGAAGAGAGAGTCACAATGTTTAGAAAGCAACATGGGTTACGAAAAAGAGGCAAATTGTACATGAAAGGCGCAGAACCATAATAGAACATGGAAAACCTGCTGTCCAATCTTATAACTCAGTTTGTATTAGAGATTTCAGTGTAATATGGCAGAAATAGTGTGCAAATATCAAATTAAATCGTTTTATTACACTTATTTAGACGCAACGTAATTTTGATATGCTCACCATGGCAGATAATCGGCGGTTACGGTTGTTAAATATCAATCAATTTGCTAGCTGAATAGACCTCGATATATCGAACTGATTGAAATTCCACTGGAGGGGTAGCCGCGTCGATTAAAATCTCCTGCGATAAGTCCGTAAGTCCATTCATTATCCGTTAAGATAGAGGCGAGTCGAAAATTAATTATCATCTTCCCACTGTTTCGCTTGGGAAAATAATTAACTCGTTATTGGATGTAAACTGACGTTGACAGGATTCGAGATTGATAACTCATTATTTACCAGCCCTCGGAATCTCTCTCTACGCCTCTCTCTGTCGCTGTCTTTATTGAATGTCGGAAAGTAAACCTCTTAATCCATCGACAAACAGGGCGACATCCAGAATGTAAACAAGGGGGCTGTTTTGCGCCACGGAAAACGGGAGAAATAGTATTAAAAATTTACTGCGGACCATCGGAGCGTCGGTGGAATCGGGAATGCCGTAATTGCAAAATTTCTGTCAATACGCAAACAGAGCTTAAACCAAAGATTTATTTTCAGACGGCTTATCGTTATCCAAACATTGTAAAACGAGATTTAATTCACTGCGCTCAGTGTAGTCAAAACAAGTCAAATAGACTACTAAACGATAAATTTTATGGGAGCGCCGCTATGTTTATAATCAAATACGACCATTATGCTCGGGTAAACAATCGGCAACCCAAAGAATCCCGCTAAAATAAACAATTTTGGTTGTTCTCGTTGTTTAGACATTGCGGAAAAAGAACAAAAAATAGGGAAAACGCCGAGAAATTTAAATTCCTGTCCCGGTAAATATCCGAAATATTCAGTATATTCCTAAATTTCCCAAAATGGAATTTCCCTGTAATAAACTCTCGAAATACACTAACCTCGTTTTCAAAAGGTATAAACACAGATAGAAAAACAATTACAATTATATATACCCGACGCGGACTGTACTTCAATTTACACGTGAATCGCATAGACAGTCAAAATTGTTTAATTAAACTCCGATAGTCGGATCGCGTATAGGAATCGAGCCGATTCCCTCGAGGAACAACACAAATTAACTTTGAAATTAGTTTAGCGAAATAAATTAGCCTTTAAAAAAACCCGACCGGAGAGGCGAATCGTACAGACAAAGGATCCCGCCTTACATCATTTTAATTATGCTAAAATAAACGATAAATAATCGTCGTCTCCTACTAAACAACCTTTCCGAAGGGATCATTAACACAAGTCGCATAATTCAGACATTTAAATACTTTCGCGGTCCGATAATAGCTCGGGGGAAAAGGGGAGAAACTGCAGAGGCAGAGAGAGAGAGAGAAAGAGAAACAGGGAGGGTGATCCGTGGAGTACGCGAATCCACCGACCCTCTACTCCACTATACACTTCATTTCGGAAATTTACATAAAGTGATTATTGCTCAATATTATGCTTTGTGTACCGCAAACCGACGACGTTTATTTTGTTAGAGATGAGCACAAAGAAAACGGCCCCCCATCGGAGGACGGCCCTTTGAGAGATCGCGTCTCGCCGTTGCTGCGACGCTTTAATTTGTAAAGGATTATTTTCTTTACGAGGGTTGTTTGTCACCGCGAGGCACGGGAGGCGACAGATAAAAATCGCCCGAAAGGGAAAGCGATAGCGGAAAGTTAGTCGACTGATCAATCGGAGATGCGAAATTATCGAAAGAACCGATGTAAAAAAGTTGTTAAGTTTAATATATGAACCCTTTAGGTCGTAATGTGGATACCTTACCGATCTACAAATCTACTACTACCGAACTACTAATCTACAAATTTCCCGACCTTCGCGAAATCAAATGACGCAGTTTCACACCGCATTATATTCCTGGGAGTTTAACTAACAGATATTCCGAGTATCACCGGAAAATTTGCTAATTTCCCGACCTTTGCACGATAAGATTTTCAAATCGCGTCATATTCATGAGAGCCGAACTCAACGACCCCAACTGCCATCGGAAAATCTGCAAATTTTCCGACCTTCTCGAAATCAGATCAAGCATTTTCCGACTTCATCATATTCCTGAAAGTTTAACTAACCGATTTCAAGTGTCGCCGGGAAATTTGCAAAGTTCCCTACCTTCGCACGATCAGATTTTCCTATATTCATGGGAGCCTAACTCACCGACTTCGACTGTCACAGGGAAATCTGCAAATTTTCCGATTTTCCCGAAATCAGAAGAACTCAGGGAAGGTAACCCTAGTGCCCCAACGCTAACTTCAAGCGCACATATCATAAGAATCAAATTTTCAAAAGAATTTCATGCAGGAAAACGCTGATCATAACGCACTTACTTTCAAGGCGATATACCGAGAATTTAGCGAGATACAGGCAATGTAAGATTTTGGAAAAGTTCATAGAGGGGTGTTTGAACTTTTTCCAACAATTTCGTGAGGGGAAACCTTCCCTTCGCTGGCTTACCTTTATTTAACGTCGCTGATTACAAGACACTTGGTTTCACGTCGATCTATCGATTATTGTGGTTATTTCGAGTATAATAAATGGGTAAAGTCGTTCGTTAGCACCAGATCAGTTTCGTTACTTGAGTTATCCTTTAATTACCGTTAAA
Organism: Cryptocephalus primarius; assembly: GCA_963576515.1. Classification (NCBI taxonomy): domain Eukaryota; kingdom Metazoa; phylum Arthropoda; class Insecta; order Coleoptera; family Chrysomelidae; genus Cryptocephalus; species Cryptocephalus primarius. The sequence continues at coordinate 14,960,524 of OY754943.1, read as the reverse complement.
TTTTGACGCCAAAATTCACCTTTCACTCCCTTTTTCTGGCGTTCTTTTTCTTTTCCTTTCACTCCATTAAAACAGTTTCAGAGTTAAACGTGCCAGTCCTGTACATCTCCTCCACATCGTCTAAGCATGCATATTAATTCTTATGTGCTGGCTCCCCTTCAAACGCTTGTTTCATATTCGAAAGGGTCCGAAAACCTAACTTTTCATCCTCCTTCCGACGAAAACTCTGGAATTTTTCTTTTAATTCCAGATCCCTCGTCGCGCCTATCGGTTTTCACGTCTCGCACTCCCCCCTCCCCGACACCGGACCGATTAACCTTCTTATCCTTCCGGAATTTACAGCCTCCCGTCTCTTCCTTTATGTTTCGTTATCGTCGGGTTTCCTTCAATTTTTCAACCTGAAGATAAATGAGGTGGTATATACGGCCGCGAATGCTCACTAAATATTCCGCTTGGCTAACTTTCTCCATTATCCCTGTGAGTGATAACTGAATCCTGCGAGGAGGAGAAAAACATCCCCTCCCTCCGGTTTCTTTTATCAGCCCTCGTCGATCGGGCCGATATTTTATGTGTCCCATTGACATTGTTCATCTTTTCGGTATCGGGAAAGCGGCAATTTAATAGCGGGGAAGTATCGGCGTTTCCCGGCTGCTCGAGATAAAATTGTATATTTTCATAATTTTGCCTTTTTTAGGAATTCCATTACGGGGAGGATTACGGCCGCCACGTCGTTTCGTGTTTTACGCTCTCTCTCTTCGGGATGTTTCCCTTTCTTGTTAACGGAATGAGTGATCGTGAAAAACGAGGGGAGGGAAATTGAAATATTTCTTGATGGATATGAGAAAATTTTAAAAGGCAAAGAAGACATGTGTTGAACTGGCGAAAACTCCCTTACACCCGCTATAGGCGAGTATTATTTTTCTAGAACAGGACTTAAACTGCCTCGAAATGTCCCCGACTGTTTATTAAAGGCTACCGCGGTGAACGTAAATAATTTGAGTTATTATCGTGCAGCGTTACAAAAGCGTGAATGACTACAATTCAATTCGTGAATGAACGTACACTTGTAAACTGATATATGAACGACGTTTCAACGTTCCACGCGAGACGTATCCAGCGAATGCAGTACTTACTATCTTGATTACTTACCACCTATCCCATTTGTTTCTGTTTCTGTCAGTGACGTTACACTCTGATACACAGGAAAAGGATATATAAAAGTAACGAGGTATTTTAGACGTTCACTATTTCAGTGGAGGAAAGAACCGCTACCTTTGAACGCCGTTGTCATTATCGACGGTATTCCTTGACAAGTCGATTATGACAGTCGTGTCACAACTTATGAACTGTCGCTTACAAAATGTAGGCACGAACGTGCCTGCTTCCTGCTGACGAAGCTCATAAGCAGAAACATTCCGTATAATTCAATGCCTCGAGTGGTATTAGTCGTGGGAGTAGCTGCTTAGGGTTGGTTTATATTTATAATCTCAATTGTAAAAAGTGTTGATGGGACTTTTCCCCGTTCATTAGAATCACTTTTTCGTATGAAAATCCTGGCACATTTTTCCGCGGAAAATTCCCAATATTTCGGTATGATTTTTGCCGCGACATTTCCCCATCAACTTTTCCCGTTCCGCCCGGCGAATATCGTTAAAGTATATCGAATTTAGCGGCGCGCTCGTCCCATCCATTTCGGAACTATCGTCTTCATCAAAGGCGGCTCGGGCGTATCGCCATTTTTCTCCGGCGAGATGCAAATTCGTCGTCCCATTCGACGAGCCGCCGATCTATTTCATACGCGTCCTATCGAACATAATATCGAATGAGAGGAATAAATTTCCTTCGACGAAAATTTCGATCGGAATCCGGGCCGGCTCCGGATGGGAATTCCTGCGAGGAGGAAAAAAGGGAAAAGTAGACACGTCGACGCGAACGTCGACGTTTAACGAAAAACGTATCATTCCGGATCGAAAAAGCCGGCGCAATAAACGGCGAAGGCACGTCAGACGATCGGGAGAAATTAAATACTGAGCTGTAGAACACGTGCCACGGATCAGTGACGTACAAAGGAGGAGCTGACACCGAGAAGAAGTGGAACGAAATGAGGCATTTTCCATGATTTTCACGGGAATTTGACTGGGAAAACTATATTTTTAACTACTAGATGGTGTCCGATGGGGGGTATTCACCAAAATCGTCGAAAAAATAAAATAAATGAATATTTTGATTCCCTTGGGTCAGATGGGTTTGGTAAGGAAAACCCTGTCTGCTTCTTCACTTATTCATTTAAGAAGTTATGCGTAACACACCTCAGATGCTTGTTACGTGTATCGTGACTGAGTTGTTAAAAGACAGAAGGTCTTTCATAACGAAGTTTTATTTGCAATACAATACAGCTTATCTGCCCTTCGGTAAAATATTTGGATTTAAACTAGAGGTTAAAAAGGTCTCTTGAAAATATTTCCAGTGATATTTTCCCACTTAATACTCGAGCATGTACCATGTCCATTATCCCTACCATTAATCAATTCCAATGGGGTATTAACGAACTCTCCCGTTTTCTCCCTCTCTATCTCTCTCTTTCTCGCCCCCACGAAAACATTACTATTCCAAACTTTGACATACATCATCGATATCGTCGAATCATCCCCCGTACTCGTAAATCTATCGGGTCCGTTCCGTGCATGATCAATTTTCGACTTTCCCGAAAAGCAAGAGGGAATAAAGGGCGCGGAGGCGACCTCTCTAAATAAAGGAGAGAGAGAGAGAGAAAGAGGCCCTCGGCCCCCCGCGACGCACGCCACGCGTCCCGTGATTCATTGCCGGCGAGCGTGTCTGAATAATGGGACGACGTCAAGTATTTATAGTGGCAATTAACGGATTCCTGCTTTTATTTTGTCTGTGTGATTTTTCCCGAAGAGAATATGTCGAAGTGCGATGGGGTAAAACGCGAATACACCAACTTAAAATAATAATAAATCGAGCAAAGGTAACGTTCGTAGCTATTTTACGAGTAAAAAATCGAAATCGTTTGCCATGAAAACGTTATCTAGTGAAATGGATGAGAGAGTATAGTGAAAGTGTTTAGGGTGTATAAAGAGGACAGTGACAGAACCAAATTAGTGAAAGCTGTAAACATTCCTCACTTGATTAGGTTCGATGAGCACACCTACAGACAAAAAAATCCAAAATCCTTCAAAATTCAAAGATCAAAGTAAAGCTAAAGGCCAACAGGCTTGGCCTAATGGCAATATCACTCATATCACCCATTTTAAGGCGCTTAACTCCAGAATAAGGATTTAATGCTTACGAGAGAAAAAAATCATGAAGTACCCGTAGAACTGCAAGAAAGGGCAATAATCAACAAGTGTTTCTGCTTATTAGCCGAAGTTGAGAGGCAATAACATCAAAAGCGAGGTGAAGAGCAGGCAGTAAGCGCAATTGTGCCTATATTTTGGAAGCGACAGCTCATAAATTGCTATAACCATTGCTGTTGCTGTTTCAATAAGCAGAAACACGTGTGGATGGTTACAGTTTCTTGCAGTTTGGACGGTTATGTCATAATTTTTTCCCTTTGTAAGTATGAAGATATTAAGAGAATTATAGTAGCTTTTTTCTGGTATATGAATATTTTTGTGATAATTCTGAAGACGACTGCAAATGGCGAGTCCAAATAAAACTATTATCCCGACAAAACTACTGTATTTTCAACCTGCTGAGCCGGAATGGCCGTTAATTGCGCGTTGTTTGTACATTTTCGAATAAAAAGCGATTCTTTTTATTTTTCATCATTTATGACAACAGTAGGCGAAAGCTCGCCGATCGAAAAAATAAACACGCGCTGCCCATACGAGTTATTTAACTGTTCCGAGTATTTCAGGTATTCGAAATGAGTTAAGCAAACATACGTGCTCGGCCATAACGTTTGCTCGGTAAATTTGCGTTTTCCAAACAAATCGGAGGAAGTCGCCGACGTACACTCCGATACAAATCGCCGGCCTTCGAGGACGCGTTCCTAATTGAAAAAAAATCATCCGGGACTCCGGGCCCCTCATGCAAATTTAACGAAGATCGACGCCCTGAAGAGGGTCATTGTTTCGGACGTTCCGAAAGCGATTCATCATTAGCAAATCAAATTTCGAGGGGCGAGTCGCCCGCCTCCCCTTCGCCCGAGGGACGGACATCCGAGGGGGCGATTTCTGAAATAATCGTCGATACAGAGCGGATTCGGGATTCGTTCCGGACTATTCTTATTCAGATTCCGTAACGGGAGGGCAAGGAATTCGCGTACGGGGGAATAATCCACCGTGAATAAGCTTGGAGCTTTCGCATTTTCGAAGTTATGGTGGGTGTGCCACATAAATGGCGAATGCGCCCACCCTTAGTCGGTGAGATTATTTTTCAAGTTAAACCGTCGTAGACAGCACAGGCTAATACAACGAGGTATTAGGTATTTTCTTAGCAGAACTGCCCTATGCCCTAACCTCCTTAGTGCTGGGCAGAATTCGTTTACAAACAACAGTTTCATCATTTGCGTGATGGACTTTTATCCTACGAAAAGATACAATTACGCTATATCTTTCATTAACGGACCATTGTTACTGATAATTATCTCAATTTGTGATTTTTCGCGCTTAATGGGAAAATAAAGTAAACACCGGTGTCAATAGGTCAAATAACAATTCCTCAATTGCATAAACCCACAAGTTTCTCACTAAAATATGGGGCACTCACAATTTTGTTGACACAATGTAGCAATTTATTTGGGATCGGGTGCGGAAATATCCGCGACGACGGCGAAACCGTAAATGTTTAGATTAAAGCCATTTCGCCTGACTACTAAGTTCTAGGATTTACACATTCATCACTTCTGCATCAACAAACAGGCCGAGATATTAAACCTTACGCGGCGGATCGAGTCCTCCGCCGTTTAGCTAAAGGAATTTGCATACTCCTACAATGGACTTAATAGCCCGACACTGGGATTTTTTCGGGTTCGCGTTTCCTTTGGACGAGCGCGGCAAACAAAGTCGAAACGTGCACGTTTCACATCTAATGCTATCAAGCTTTTAATTACGAGCACGCACACACACGCACCTGATGTTTCCATCAACTTGCCGATTTTCCTCTCTCCCGTTTTTGCCATTACACGTAATGCAATTGAGCCGTGCACTCGGTCTGCATACATGAATGCGTATGAGGACACTTAATAGATCGTAAATCATATCGGCGGTACACATGGCGGAGAGAAATAATTTAATTGCCCGTTAAAGTACGAGGAAAAAACGACGAATCGAAGCGGAGAAAAAGCCGAAGTGTACGTGGAAATAAACATCACTTTGCGTATGTTAATGTCGGACTTATTTCGGTTTTTGTAAAAAAAATCAATACATTGATGTTGAATTAATGTGATTTCATTGCATCTAGCATATTTCCGATTTTCTCGTTACATTTATGCAAACGTGTTGGATCCTTTCTTTTGCTCAATTTTTAAGAGGATATAACCCAAAATACCATAGGGATCACGTTGGAATTCTCGATCAATCACATCATTTTGTCTCATTTAGGGAAATCACAGGTAATTTCCAAAGACCTATTTTACGGAACTTGTGAACATAATAAGCACTTGCACATTAAAGTCCTGAACTAAGGAAAACGCGTCAAATTTCCTAAACAAACTACTCTACCGCATGTGATTTGCTGGTAGTGCAATTCAAATATTTCCCGTGTTCATACCCCCACGGACGTTTCCGTTAATCTCGTTCCCCGTCGTACTATTGACCGAGAATTCCCTCCCTCCGACTTTCGACACTTCTCCTTCAATTTCCTTCCAGATAAATGTCCCCCCATCTTTCCATCTGCTGCCGTATCCGTTTCCATTATCTCCCGTATGAGGAAAAAAGGAAAAACTGCACACAGATTCCTCTGGTGAATGTCCTCAATTACATCGATAGCGATATCGCTTATTGGAAAAGAAAAGGAGGAGGAGGAGAAGAAGGGAAGGGTGAAACAGTCCCCGGATTAGCCAACTCAGCGACCGGAAATAATTTCGTCATATATATTTGGTGGGAAGTACAGCCGAAAAATTCCATTGGAGTTTCGTGCGCGACCATATATCTCAGCTACTAACGAGACTTGTCGTTATCTGATCCGAGGTATCTCCTCGGCGTTCCGTGCCAACTTTCCTATCTTCTGCACGGTTTCACGCGTTATTTGTCTCGTGTAGGGACGACGAGACTTTCGTTCGGCGATTAGAATTACGGCAAATTTTTTAAGCGTCATTAGGAGTGCTCCCGCCAATCCTTGTTAGCATCTACGCGGTTTCCTTCGCCTGAAACTCAACATTACCAGAAGGGAAATCATGGAATCATACCGATTTTCAGGGCTATGTCTAATTTCCTTAGTGTTCTCAAATTTGTCTTTTAATTCGTATTCATTTCTTGCTAACCCTATTAGACAATGATTTACACTTACTTTTTCTTTACATATGAAACAATGCTGCCGTTCCAGGACAATTATACTAAATTCGCTACGTTTTAGTATATCTCAACGTGTATGAAATTGAGTTAAACACTGAGCTCAGATGCACAAAATTAAATAAGCGAAACGAAAATAGGACGATACTACTTTTGCAGCCAATTTTCAGTACCAAATTAACACACACTCGAATGATACCCCCAGCTCCATTCCTCTTCACGTATAAAGAGAACATTTATGTTTTTCATTACGCCGTGAACGGTTTCAATTAGTCAAGTAGTCTCTTTTTCTGAAAGACATCAAGTGTATATTTACGCCATTATATTCCCAGTCGGTGTTTCGTGTAAACAGGTGGGCAAGTGAACGTCCCTCTCTGACTCCCTATCTTCCTCCTTCTCCCGCATTTCATCGCCTCCCCTCGTAAAACTCCACCTGACAAAGTGCTCTTAATAAAACGAAACGAGGGCGTTCTTTTTATGTATACGTTATCCTTTGTAACTTTTGAAGTTTCAATTAGAATAATGTCACTTATACGACGTAAGTTATACGGGACGATCGGAAAGAGGAGGCCGCGCCCCCACCCCCGTTCGCTTAATTGAACGTCCTATTCATTTCGTACAATTAAGCGAAAAGAGGCGAGAAGACGAATTCTATAACGAATTTAGTGTTTCCGCCGAAAAGGACCAATTATCGGAGGCGGTCCTTTGACTTTTAAGCGCGCTAAAAGGGCTTTTTACCTTGTTTATTATTCATAAAGTTGTCCGACGTGAGAGGCATAAAAATCGGCACGAAGTTCGCCTGATAGAGTCGCTAAATAAATGGAATTGGAAACAGAGATAAAAACACGTTTTCGTCCCTCGTATCGGGCTCATTATCGCGATCCGATAATGCGACAAAAAGCGTCATCCGGACGCGTGACGCCATTAGGAAGTCATCCCCTAATAGCGTCTTCTGGCGCTTCTCCCTTTTTCCCGTAACCGACTTTGCGCCGACATCCATCCCTAATTGAGAAAATTTTCGATTCGATTTGGGGGATTGTGTCCTTTTAATCCCTACCTTCGGTCCCGTTTAAAATCCGACGCCGAATCGGTGCCGAGCGTTAAAGAAAAGTCGGTCGTGTGTAAAATAGTACGTTCGTGAAAATCCACCATAAAATTTTTTTAACGCTTTTCCCGTTTTTCCCCAATCGAACACACTCCTCTACCTGTACCTGACAGTGACAAGAGCGCGCCATCATCGTCATCACCATCAACAAATCGATTTTCCCCCGTGGAAGAGACGACAATAACAACAAGGTTTGCTCTTCTTGTTCTATTTACCGAAGTAAAATCGTATATTTATCGATCCCGTTTAATGTACACAAAGATATTTCTGTTTTTCGCCTAAAGGAGATCTCTCCATGACGGATAAGCGGGGAGAGTTTTCCGTTTTGACGCCGTGAGGGACGTCCCTCCAAATGGAGATAGATGGGTGGAAATCTCGGTTAATTTCGGTGCCTGTAGCGTGGAAATACCGTATAACGGGGGTTGTTTTGAGGGAGAAATTAAGGGCGCGTTCAGAGAGCAATCTTATCGTGCAATAGCATCGGTTTGATTATTCAGGTTTAAATTTTTCAGATCCGACTAGACGTTCTGGTTTCCCCCGGAAATTTGTGGCCATATTCGGTACGCCAACGATTCCTCCGTTAAACCTACAGGGTGTTTTCATATGCAACAGTTTGAAACACTTTCAAAATAAATGCAGTGATTTTAGTTCTCTCCTGAAGAGTTTCAACGTTGTGCTTTCCCGCAGTGAATAGTTGATGAACTTAAAAACAATGAATAAAAATGAAAATCGACGTACGTCGTAGCGATGAACTGGTTTTCCCACTATGAAATTTATTCCACACAAGTTTCTCTTCCATCTAAATTAAGACAGTCGTACTGATCTACGACAAACGTCCAAGACGCGTCAACACCTGCTGTTTTAATTTTGTTTGAACGCACTGTATAATTGTGACGACCAATAGTCAAAGGACTTTAAGCGAATAACTTCCAACTGGATCGCAGCTGCGCAAAACAGAGAAAAATGGAAACACCAGAAGAGGTCTACGTCCAGCAGTGGACGTAGTAAGGGCTGAAGAAGGAAACTGTAACGATGTAATTTATTTTACCCTACGACCTATTATACAGCCCCTAAACAAAGGCAGAGATTTTTATAAAAACAAACGAACAGCACGATTCCCTCCGAACTGTCCATTCGGCGTATTCCTGAGATCCATCATCGAATTTTCCGAAGTGAAAAAAAAGCATTTTCCGCCACATTAATTACTCGTAAGAGATTCGATATTTTTGTGCATCTCGGCGGAAAAAAGAACACATACGTGAGCATAACGGCCCTTTCAAATATTTGCGCGAACGAAAAGAAAGACGAAGGGAGAAAAAGGAAAATCGTCCGAAAAGAGACGGGGACGCAACTGATCCTACTTCGAGCGAGTTACTTCGAAAGCAACAGCGTTACGTGACAAAAGAGCTTTGTACCGAGAGGGAAAAAAGGCGGCGAGAAGTCGACGCTGGAAATGCGAGAGAGGTGACGTGTTGTTTTGCGTATCCATTAAAACGTAAAGGGACACTCACGCCGTCTACACCTTCCTTCATTGGGTCGTAGATATTTCAAAAATTGTTTATGATACGTGTCCCTCAACTGTAACTTCCAAGGAGGAGATATCTAGTAACACTGATAGCAGGCATGAGTGCTGTGTCACAACCTATGATTGTCGCTTTCAAAAAATAAGTCCTTCCTTTTGTAGGCACGAATGCCACAACTGTACACATCTCTTTTGGTGATGCTGTCACCAAAACTGTCGCTCAACATAGGTTATACCACCCTGAAGAGGCCGATGAAGGCATCTTTTCTTGCAGTTTGGTCGGTTATGCCACGGAGTTATCCTTTATCCTTGCATCCTTTAAATTGGCAGCAATAAGATCACAGGCATTCGCCTATTTTTAATACACCTCCACCCCTAGGATCTTTGCTGCGCTTATGTGTACTTAATTGATGGTACAGTCGGCGCTTTACTATCTTTTGTAACTATGGCAGAATAAAGAAAAATTGTCGCACGACGACAAAAATTCTTGCAAAAGAAAATCCAATTTTCACAAGGCACCACGTGGACCGCTTAATTTTCCTAGCATATGCCTAAGTTAGCAAATGGTGGTTACGCCCCATAAACCAAAAGGTAGTCCATATTTTTGTCTGCTATCTATTAAATAACGGAAATTTCAAAAAGTTCAGATAATGACAGTGAAATCGAACTTCTGAAATTTTAATTTTTAGACCACACGAAACCGTTATGCCGGTAATAATTTCTATTCTGAACGGTTTGCATGATGTTCTCGGCTCCATCAGCAACCCAACAGGTCATAAATGTATGTCGAAATAATGGAATGCATTTCAGGAATGGCGAATTCAGTCAGTTTATTATGGAGAGATGTACGACCTACGGGCATTTCTGTTTGTGGTGTACACATTACGCAGTTACCTAAACAGGTTTAAATTGTCTCACCGTTCTCTGCCGATGTATAAAGTACATCAATAATACATAAGAAATGTAATTTAAAATGAGCAGTTAGTAGAAATATTAAATACAAGGTACCAAAAATAAAAGATTATCTATTTAACGAGTAATTAAAAATATTTGCCGGTAATGAATCAATTGTGATGACTGATTAATCATTGCTTTTTAAATGGTTTTAAGAATATAGGACGCTTGTTTTAAAAATGTATTACTGTGGCGTAAAAGCGGATGGATTGTACCTACTTTGGAGCAAGATGCATGAAATAACCATAAAACAGCCATAAACAACTTTAAAGTGTATCGTTATCGCACTTACATATGTTCCAGGAGTATCAGCTTTCTAGGTCACCTGGAATTTTTAAGTGCAGGATTTGATCTAAACAGGCCGGCCAAATGGTTATAGTGAAAGCTTATAAATGTAAGATACAGATTCTCTACGAATTTTCCAAGTCCGCGACGATCAATCAATCACACTCTTCATGGATAATTCACACTTTTTCCAATACTTGAATTGTCGTGATTAATCCTTTTCGCGTGGAAACAAGAAATCCCAAATCCGGCTCCATTCGGTCGGATAATTCTAATTTTATAACAGTAATCTGAGTAAAAGCGCCCGGATTGAAAGGGTGCTGACACGACATTTTTCCAGAACACGCCTCTCCATCATCACCATTACCATCATCATCACCTACAGCCGCCAGGAATTACTTGCCTCGGAAAAATTGAAAGGAGAAATCGCGTCATGTCGTCCCTTCCCTCCGCCAAAAAATATATCCGCCGCGCCTCGCTTGATCACAAATTGACGTGTCAACTGATAATCTTGAGGGATCGTGTGAAACTTTATCTCGCCTGGGAAAAATTGGTGTTGCAGATGTTCGTAAATCATTTTTAATCCCCCCGAACACACAAGCACACGCACACGCACGCATTCTCGGTTAACGTTTCGGCTTCTCCGACTTCTCCTCCATCCTATCAAAGGGACGCCGAGAATCAACCACTTATCTCGAAGTAGACACGAGGGGCGACTTTAAGGAATCCCGCGGATGTGAAAAATTAGGCGGCATCTTCTCTCGAATTACAATTTTACCGAATTTTATGGCAGCGCTGCGGTAAACCTCAGGAGGAGCCCGAGGCCTCCTAATAACTAAAAGGTCGAAAAAATCATCGAGTCCACTGCGATATTTTTAAACCATATTAAATTTGTGGCATAGGTTTTTGCTCAAGGTTTAACCCAATTTCATACATCTTTTGTAATTACAATTATTATCGTTGTTTTAATGAAACCATACACAAAGTGTGTTGCATCACATTTAAATTATTTTTATTTGTATCGAATTAATTGATTACACTGCAGCACTGCTGACGTTTTCAATTACGGCGTGTCAACTAATTTGGAATTCCACTTATTTGGAAATACTGAAGCAATTAATCGTGTTTTGCACACACCTGTAATTAATTTGATTGTAAATTAAAAGTTCGACGTATCCGCCAATAAACCTAAAGCCCAAAATTTGTTACAACGCTTCAAAGTAGGCGAACAATATTAAAATTATTACTTTACGTAGCAAACGATTTATCGAAGCAAGACTGGTTGTCGGACATTGATTTTCTACCCTTGCGTCCATTAAACTTGTTTCACAAACATGTGTTGACTTTCTCAAATAAGACTTTTCCACCCTTTCTACTCCGTTAATTGTAAGGGTTAACCATCAGATAAGTTTCAAAAGTGTGTATTGTAGGTTTCGTGAACAAAACAAAAATTGCTTTGACGAATTGAGGGATGAAACTCCTTAGAAGAAAACCTGTCAATTGTTTAAAGTGCAAGACTTAACCCAAGTAATTAAACTAGTGAAGTTAAAAAAAATCATCTGCTAAGATAAACTGGCCTGAAGTAACTGTATGTCTCCTTAAAGTCTCAACCCCTAAAACTTGGATTATTCTACGTGTTTTCAAACAATTATACACGGTCACTGTTTCTGGCTTCTGTCTGAATAACCGAAATTTGGCGTTCTCTCAAGTGCCGCAATTTCCTTCCGAGTTTACAAAAACCGTAGAATTAACGCTAAATAAAACAGATGATTTACTCAGTCGGATGACTCCCGGGTGGAAATTCCGCAGAGCCATCCCTCGGTCATTAATTTTAATTCCGACGAAGAGGGTAGTTTCTCCAAGAGAAGTACGATGGGAATTTTTTTGATACGGGGAGTTCACCAGATTCTGTGTCAATAACCGTCTGATATCAATCACCTTTCCCCTTTCCACCCTCAGAATCGACAAACATTTTCCAAAAAGGAAAAATCCCATCTGCCGTACGTCCCCGCGAGCGCTCTCCGTGCACACACGCCCCCGGCACGTAAACACAGAAAATTCCCGCGAATTTTCCGACCTCGCGTATCCATTTTCCCTTTGATTGCGTCAAGTCGAGACTTCAGCTACGCTCTCCCTTTTGAGAGAGCTTAATTGGGTGAGGAGATCCAAGCAATCAGCATTTGAGAGTGGAAAGCGAGGAGAATCTTAATATTTTCCGACTTTTTTCCAGGGGAAACGTGTCTCCTACGGTAATATTAGAATATTTTTTCACTTCTCGAGGGGCGCTTTAGGTATATCGTTGCGATCAAGAGGCGAATTGCTATGCTTTACTAAGGATGTTGAACGTAATATGAACTTACGATCTTCAGTTTTACGGTAAATTTTCCGTGCGTAAAATGACAATTATCACCGCACACCTGCCCGTGCAAGAGATGTTTACCGACAGGGCTCGACTATTGTGACTTTTTCGAGATTTATGTGAAAAAGGACCACCATCGTGTCCCCCTCGTAAAATAGATGAGACTATCTCATGGCGTTATCTTCTTTGTCTAGTTTCGGGGTTATGGCTTTGACCAATTTAAATTTATAAGGAAGGCAGGTACTAAATTACGTTCAAATGGGATCCTAACCTGAGGTTAACAAGTCTATTATCGGAGTTGTGGTTTCGAATCTCGAGCTCGTACGGGGAAGGAACACGAATTATTGCGAGAGTAATTTCGTTTAGAAATCAGAAGGAGTGACGTCGCCCGGTCCGTATTCAAATCATTTACATCGAACGTTTAGATTATTTTAATAATATTTATTTTACATCAAACGGTTTTTCGGTATCGTTTTAATTGGTTTACTTTACAATTTCCAATTTATAAATTTGTTTACGGTCTCCTAGGCAGAGACTCGATCAGTTATTAGAACGGTACATAATGAAGCGTGTGTATTAATGTTTTCAGCATGGTTCTATGGATAATGGTGCATTATTGTTTGTTTATTTATCTCCAAGTCACTGGCGCTGTGAAATATTTTTGTTTATTCGTGAAAACTCTGAAAACCGAATAGTGATTTCAGAGGGTCTTTAAGGTTTACCGTAGATATTTTGCTCGACGAGATGTTTGGACGAGTGTCAGTATCTGAAAAATTGAAAGCACCGTGAGGCATAAAAATGTTATTTACTGTATTAAACGCTATTGTTTCTAATTTCCAAATTTTTTATGTAATGTGTCTTTTAAAGAGTTATGGCCTACTTTCCTTTACATCTACCCACTTTCAGGTAGTCGGTTTTAGATTTCAATTCTCGGAATGACTACTTTCAGGGAACGATGCGACTCCATTAAAGAGCTTAAAGGACAAGTAAATAAACGAAGCAGAAGCACCCTTTAAGAAAATTTCACTTTTTTCACGTTTTTGGTAAAATTTAGCATTGCCTTAGCCATGTTTTTTCGTTTGGAGTTATACAGTCTTTGGTAAACATATCGTACATACAGCGATCACACAGGAACTTCTTCCTTCTTCTACAAAATTGTAAGTACTAATTTCCTAGTTAAATACCGGCCTTTATGTGGCGGCACACTCCTGTAGCAAGGTCTTCATATAACTGTACGTATATCAGCCAAGCCATATTGAAACGACATTACGAACCGTTTGAACGTAAAAATTAAGGCCCTAGTGATAGAATCTGTAATCCATCCGAACTCCCACAGTCGATATTCCAAGCAAATTCAGTGCGGGCTTCCGCAACATCTGTATCCACAAGTCCTCACCCTTTCTCGCAACAATACCCTAATCACCGCCCCCTCGTACACTTTTTCGAATACCCCCCGACCGTTATTACGCCGTCTGATTCATTATCTTTCGACTGAGAGATAGCGCAAATCCCTTCCCTAATTACCGAACCGGGGAGTTTGTATGGCGGCAATTTACCACCCATTTAAATAACAAACGGGTATGTGATACGTTTTCCGAGCAGATTACTTCCAGCTGCGCTTATAATTCCGAATTCGGGATCGTCGCGAATGCGTTCGCCGTTCATAATCGCGGGTTCATTACGGCTGATTTGTGTGCGCGACGATGGCGGGCGAATTACGCGCCAAAAACCGCGAGCGTTTTCGTTTCTTGCGGCCGGCGAGAGGGACGCCCCGAGAATTAACCCCTTTTGCTTCGTGATCACCGCCGGTGCGTCACAGGACCCAAAATTCTCCATTTTTGGTTTGGTTTGGTCCAGTCCACCACAAAAACCGTTTCAGAGCGGTTATCTTTTCCACTGTCCAACCTCTGAAAATGCAAATACAAATTTCAAATTTTCCGCTTTAGTCAGTGGAGGGAGGCAAGAAAATAAGATGGCCGCAAATATCATCTGTGTCGCCTGCGCTTCTCTGACGTATATGATTCGTGATTGGTCGAATAGGCAGTAACGTTACTTTTTGAGCACTAAAAAACTTCTAAAATAGCCACTACATGACACAATACCGCAACACAACCCTTGAAATACTTCATAAACCAACACTTCAAAATTTATCCGCTCTCCACCGTAGCAACAATTTTATCTGAGAAAAGAAAGCTGCGTTTTACGTGAAAAATTAAAAGCATGAATTTTTTCCCATTTCGACCCCTTGAGTAAAGCGCAGTAAATCCAAAAAATCATGAATAAAAAACGCAGACTCTCGGACAAGGCGACCCGCACGTCGTTAAACTCAATGCCCGTTACCCTCTTAACCCACACCCCAAATCGTATTACCCCAAACCCGATAACCTTAAACTTTAACCCCGTGACATCAAATCTCATACATCGCAATCCTTAACCCTACAACCCAAACATCCGAAGGGTCGTGAATGTGGGTAATACCTGCGTTATGTTTAAAAAACATGAAATATTTTAGATTTATAAGGGAAACTGAAAATGTCCCATCATTTATTAACTCACAGAAGTCTATGGAATTTTCACAACCCCCTAGAAATGTGAGATAGCTGTAAATTGCTCTAATATTATTCACATTTAATAACAGAACTATTTCAACAAACCCTAGAATTGAATGTACAAATCACAGACTCTTGATGGCTAGTTATTGTATCCTAATGTTAACATAACAACTAACAAAGATACTATAGGTTTACCAGATTATTGTAATTAGCGTATTTTTATATGTAAAATAGACTGATAACGAATCAGATATGTCAACACGGAGATGCGCAAGAGACACAGGCGCCTACGAATCTAGGAAGGGTACCGTGAGTATCAAGTAGAAATTTTAAAAGAAACTCGCTAGTTCCTACAAGCAAGCTTCATCCCCTTTTCCTCCTTTCGGATTGAAACATTTCATGCTTCCCCCGAGGTTCAAAAGGAAGCCAGGGGTGCATTACTGAATAAAAAACTATATTTTATGTATTTCCCTCTTCCCAATATTTCCCGGTCTCGCCCGTTCGACGTGTCGCCGTCGTCGGGTCCGATAACAAAATAACTTTTCTCATAACGCGCGCCAGTTGTTCGATACGTTCCTTCTCTCATTGCCAAACTAATAACGAACCCCCGAAATTCGGATTCCTGCGGAGTTTCCTGCAAGATGACGAGACGAGCAAAAAATCCATCTTAACCCGACTTTGTCCCGTTCTTTATCCTCCGAGCCCTCATGACTCTCCTCCGGTTCCATTAAGGCTTCGGTAATATTAATAATAATCCTAACCGGTATGTGTGTCTGGGACGTTGTAACGTGTCTGTTTTGTTAGAAGACGACTGACAGAAAACAGATATTCATATTGTTAATGATAAACAGTTATGCGCTGGGCTCGATTATGAACTTACGTCGAATTAAAAGTAAAAAAAAAAGAGAAGGTGTTATTGACCTCATGTACGGGGTTCCATGGGCCCTGGGGCCATAGAAAGTTGTTTAAATTATGGATGTTTATGGATTTCACGTGATAAATAACATCTTAATTAAAAAATATAAAATAGATGAAAAATGCAGTTGGTACATGCGAAGCGCACGGAAATTTTGTAACGTTTAGGCGGTAATTTATCGAAGGAATGTTGCCTAACTTAAATGAACATGAATATTTTCCATAACTGAAAAGAAGAAATGTTTAGGTGGACATTGTGAAATGGTGAAAACGCTGAAGTACCCATTCTACATCGTTCCAGTAATTCAGAAAAAGTAAGTGAGTAAATCTGCTCAGCTCCCCCCCATAGTGACGCACGAACCTCCTTTGAAAAACTTTAAAGAACTTTTAACCTGAGAAAGAGTTTTTAAGTTTTTAAAGACATGAAGCGAATGGGGTCTTCAAAAGTCGCTTACCAGAGGCAATTACTATCTAATAAATGTCGTCCCTACACTTCAGTCTAATTAACCATTTAAATTTTTCTCAACATTTCGAAATAGGGGTGATTTCACCCACTTCGACGGGCATAAAGCGAATGGGGTGTTCGGTGGTCGCTTTTAGAAGCAACTAACGACATTTAATCCTGTAATTTTTAAAGTTCGAAACGGATCTTTCTCGTGAACACCCTGTATAATCCATAGAAAATAATGCCAAGTTATTTGTGAAATTCTTGAATACCTTGGATGCTTGTATGGTAGGACAAAAGATTACTGTCGGGCAGTGGGGCTGAGAAAGGCAATACTACAACAGTAATTGGCAGGTAAGCAGTGGATTTCCTCTAGAAGAAAAAGTTCTTCAAAAAGTCTTCGATTCAAAAATCTGATGCTCTGTTGTCAAGAACGTTTTTCGAGGATTTGCATGGCCTACACTACCTGATAATATAAATAAAGCGCGATTAAATCACGATAATGCAACATCGCGTGGTCTATATATATACGCACAATAAATACACAACTAGTCCGTCCTGAAGCGTTTGACCATTCGCTTGGGTGGTCTTAATCGTCTGAAAACCAGTATTAAACATGCGATGGAAGCTTTGCGGTCGTTCGGGGGTCCCCCTGAAATCAGGTTAATTAATACGTTTAATCGGTCGTGGCCTAATGAATTTTTCGTCACGTGAATCTCCCACAAAACATTATGGGCACGTTCGGTATGGAACGAGAGTGGACGTGATCGCATCTGGAGTCAGTCAATCATGCAAATAATGATAATACAGCGTAGAGGAGATTTTACGTTTGCATTTTGATGCGAGGATTTTCTTCGTTGAAATTTCTGCTCGAGTTTTTCTAGATTAATCAGCTTAAACCTGTCGATTCCACGCACTCCTCAAAAGAACGCCCTAAGTTGTGTATAAGCCGAGATAATGTAAAATTTTGATACATACTTTCACTTTAAAGGGTAATGAGAGAGGAGGCCAGAGGTATGATTTTTTTCACAAAAAAAGTGGCAGCCATCAATCCTAGAAGGCTCTAAAGGTTTTTTAAACAGCTGTTCAAAAAATAACAAAGTTCTTCCATTTGTTTCTAAGCAAAAACCGGTATTTCTAACAACAATTTCATCATAAACTTCTTTTAACCTCCCTTGTAGCTCAACCCTTAGAGAATTCATCTACATTTGTTAACTAACTGTAAAAGCCCCATTAGGGCAACAAAAATGATTTAAACATTCTATCTCTGGAATAAATAAATAAAATTTCCCATAAATCATTTTCTGCACACTTATTAAGACATGTAATGGCTTCATTAACAAGGTTTCATGCCATTTATGGCCATTATTGACAAAGTTTGACCATTGTAAACGTAATTCAGAAATCAAAAAAGGCCGTCAAACAAGAAATTTCAACTTGTTTAAAAGATAGTCAAAAAGTTTCTAGAGAAAATATTGAATTTCGCCACGTTAGGCCCCTCTACAAATTTTATTCTACTATTTCATCCCAAGTAAATTTTTGTATACGCAGGCTGGCTTGTTTATCAAAGTAACGCGCACAAAAAATATTTATAACGCTGCTCTGTGACGAATTCCACCTTGCATTAAGCCTCATCACATTTCATTAACTACGGAGTTTAACAAGAACTTAATGCGATATCTTTAACATTATTCGTTATAGGTATATTAAACACCTGCAATTTAACAAACTAAAAAATTGTTGTACCCTCCAGGGCACGCACATGTAAGAATGTGGAAAAGATGCGCAACACGACGTATAGATGGACAACGGGTATAATTAGCGAATCGTTGATGGAAGTAGCGGAAAAAGACAAACTAAGAACATTAAAAATAATCACCGGTATGTGCCCTCCGGTTGGTCAGCTTTCTAGATTTGTGATTCTATCTTGAATAACTGCTCAAAGAATTACAATACTAATCAACTCTCGAAACTCAATGCTAATTAGCTTAAGTAATGTCTCAGAAATCAATGAAATGCCAAAGAATTCAGCATAACTAATAACTATGCAGTAATCCTGCTTGATTATTTTAAAACATTCTTGTCCATGAGCTGTGGTGTGCTAAATTGATGTATCACAGGTTGGACCGTACTTCCAATTATCTAACTGATCGTATACAAAGTGTTTTCGTTGACGGTACTGCCTCAAACTTGGCTCCTATTACATTAGGAGTGCCGCAGAGATCTGTTCTTGGGCTAGTACTCTGCTTCATAGTGTAGCAGATATGAAAAATTTTGCACTGAGAAAAGTATATTAATCGAGACCTTTTTCAGTGGGTATTAACTCAAAAAAATGTTCATTAAAGGTCACAAATTTGACCGAATACTTAATTTTGGTCATGTACACCATAGTTAAGAAACGTGTCATTTCCATAAAACTTAGTTACAAAACTCCCTTGAGCAGATATTTACTTGGCTAACACATTTTAATAAAATTGTCCTATTATGCCCTTAAAGCGCTTGAAGATACACTTTATGTTCGACACGCGTAGAGCAACTTTCCAGATATGTTTTAAAACGAAATTTTCGTCAGATTTTCCATAGAGTAGAAAGTGGGAGCACAAACAGTAAGTATGAACATTCCACAAATTGATTACGCGAGTCGCGACGAGTGCCAATTGGCAACTAAGCTGCTATGTTATTTCCAAAACAAACAGACAATGCAATTCTGTTAATATGACAGTAGTTCGTCCTTTGTTTGGAAAATCGCTGGAAATAAAGGCGCAAAATCGAATAAATCACGCGGGATTTCAGTTTGCCGCACCTCCCGACATGATCCGATCGATCGTGGCAAATCGAACGGAATCCCGAATTAAAATTACCCGTCGTTTTTTCATTATTTAAAAACATCACCCGTGGAACACATCTTCGTGCATAATACACGACCGGAGAAGTAGGTGTGCCGGTTTTTCCTCCAGGAACGAAGGACTAATGGAGGATTTCCATTAGCGCAAAACTGAACGGCGATAAATCATGAAATAATAACGGGGAGAAACGTCGCTACAAGTCGAAATTAAGTTGTTAATCCGTTATCGGCCGATCTGAGAGAGCAGAAGCTGTATTTTGATGGCGGCTGCCAAAGGGAATTTATACGTATGTAATTTTTATTCGATACGTTACGATGGTATTTATAGTCGGATCTCCGAATGTTTGACGTTAAACTCATTATTATTTTCGAGGGCTCTCGACCGCGGTGCCGACGTTTTTAAATGAGGCTTTCACGCTTTCCATTAAAAGACGTCTTGGGATTAAAATCTGCGTACGCGCACGAACCGACGTACCACGTACGGGTAAGTGTAGCGCATTTGTCGGCACCGGATAAAACTATTTGTGAGAGTTTTGGCCCCACGAGCGAGATACGAAAACTTCCTCGCCACTAATAAATATGATTGCCGTATCCCGGATGCCGCCCTTTTGCCCGAATCAAGGCCCCCCTTCTTATCGGCCTTTTTCTCTCTCTTCGGGGCCGAAAGGCGCGTCCTTAGATAGCGGGAGGCGAAAGGGACGGAAGGACTCGTGAGAGCCGCAGGAACGGGGAATACATCCGATCACATAGGTTATTCGATTCTTGCCTCGTTTTCAAATCTGAAAATCTGCACGAGGACCTCCTCTCGACTAGTGAGAGGTAAAAATATCTTCTAGAATATTTTGATTCGACGGATGATACAGTAACAGGTCAAAGGTAATGATTTTTTTGTAAATTTCGATGAAATTCGTGTGTCTGCAAATCGGAAGAATGGAAATTTATACCGTAATGTCATAAATTGTAAGTACAAAAACCGTAGAGGGATGTCTTCTGTCTACTCCCCTATATTTTATTACATTATCCGACTGACTATATTATGTTCATCCGTCTGCCTCGTAATGTACAAAGTAACCGGATCTTTTTTCTGTTTTCTCTAAAAACATTCCACGTCCCCTCCAACGAGCTGATCCTTTGTATCGTGAACGTCTTCCTCGGTCACCAGATGTCCCGAAACGTTCCCCCTGCAGTCAGAAATGAAAATTCACGACGGCATTTTCCCGAAAGAGGCGGCCATATGCATAACACATACACACACACGACAACAACAACAACACCAACAACAACCGGCAGGTATTAAATCTTTCAGCGTCGCGAGAATGAGGAAAAAGTACCGGGATGTGAGCGTGTTGTCTTACAAGGCGCAGTAAATCTGTCAATTTCATTCGTGCGACGCAGACGACAGCAGGATTAGACCGCAGTTATCATCTTGTGGAAATTGCGGACCGACGACGATGGCTCGACTATTTTCCACCGGGAAATGCACGGCGGGGGGAATTTTATTAAATCCCGGGATTCCATTTCAGTCGCAATGGAAACGGTTCGACTCTCACTTACAAACAGCAAACGATTTTGAAATAATTTAAAAATCATTGGTAATCTTCGAATTTGCCTTATCGACAGCAATGCACATACCTAATAAAGGAATTAAATTCTGTCTTCTGCTTGGAAATCAGAAACACCACCCTTTGACATACGTAATATCTAAAGCCTCGCGTTATAAATGTCAAATTATTGGATTAAGGACACAATAACTTCATCATTTTCTCAGACTACCGATCCATTAGAAAGTACGACCGGTACATTAAAATTTATTTTAACGATCACACTGCTACTGCTTAGGTGGTCGTCCGCTGTCATAAAATAACCGACGTTATAATTAGCACGCATCATCAAGGGATGCTTTCACCTTTTACCATTAAGCTTTAATTACTAGACGGTGTAATAATTTTGTAGTGAGGCGGGGAGATTGCATTACGGCCATTAGTACAAAACAAGCAAAGCAAATGGACTTAAGTCCAATTGGATCTAATTATGAACTTAGCATAAATTCGTACTGCAATAAATTACATCGTCGTGCATTGAACTGCGCAGATTACTTTTTGATATTCTTACGAATGTAATCTTTAATACGTAACAATAATTTATAACTTTTGTCACGTTTAGACATTCCAATTTGTATAATTTATGCCGTCTCACAAGTTTCTTGCAAAGATTTTTGGCGCCCAATATCTCCTAATCCACATAATCTGATTTGATTCAAATTTTGACATTATACCATCCATCAATACTGTAAATGTTCAGACATATTTTCCTGATTGGCCAAAAACCAGGAAAACTAGGCAAAAGGAACGGCCATGTTGATTTAAGGCATTCAATCAGAGGGGTATAAAGTGAGAAGTCGAGTCAAGAGATTAATTAAGCAATTAGATGTCAAAATGGTGACTGAGTCCAGAATTTGTTCGGCAGTAAACTCTCGATGATTTAATTAGACAGAACATTTTCTATACTAAACTTAAAAGCCAGTTGAGTAGCGTTAATGGGGAGTCCGACTGTGTAAATTTCCTGCTTGACGAGGATTCAAGGAAACCGTTGGAAAAATTTCGAAACCTATTACAACGACCCAAAACAATTTTCAACATATTCAGAGGAAACACTAAACGTCCTCCTCTCCTCCGGCCTTACGTTCCTCTCAGGAACGCCACAAGGAAGGTCACTCAACTCGGACACAATGAAATAATTTGGAGATAACATCAATAGAGAGAAAGAAAGGGACATATATAGAGAGAACCGCATTCACCTCCCCTATTCCATTTATTTATTTATTAAATCCAATCAGTGCGTTCGTTCGTAGGAACCGGAAGTCCAGAATCTAATTCTTTCTTCTTCTGCGTAGCGATAACATCGATAGAAGGACCTCGGGGTTTGATGCAATGGGAAACACATCGTGTCTCGTCGGATCAGAACGTTTCTATTCATTTTTATTTCAACGTGGATATTTAATATTCATGAGAAGAAAAAAGACGGGGAGAGATGGGCAACGAGGGTCCTTGGTAATGGGACGTTTCGAATTTTTTGGTTCGGGGAAAAGAAATCAGTTTTTTGGGTCGCAAAAACGACAGAGATAAATCTCTTTTAGTATATGGAGTTTTTACAGTGAATCTAAATTGCGCTAAACAACGCATTTCCTATCCCGGCCCGTTTTCTAGCCCACATACGCTCCTTTCTCACTCTAATAGCCAAGCTCTCGTTTTACGAGATGAGATAAACGCGATCCCGGAAAAAATAGGGAGATTTCCATCTACCTACATGGCTACTAATTGCCAGACGGAATGGAATCCGCGCCGTAAAACGGCGGACGACGTTATAAATGCCAGGAAATAGGGGAAGTTCGGAGAATAGTTACCGAAGCGCCTTAAAGAAGGTTACAACTGATCCAGTCGCCAGGGCGACCGAAGAAGAACGGGCTTCATCTTTTATCTGTAGCAGTAAGTAAACTTTTATCATTCTTTGAAACGTACTTAAAACGCAACTCACGTCTCATGGGGAATTAGAGAGTGGAAAGTGAAATTATTACACGTACCTTACGGGGAAGTATGGTATGAAAAGTTCTCTCCCCTGTACATTCGCTTGCTACAAACTAGGAGAGAAGAAAAATTCAATATTTCAACTTTGATTTTTAAGGATGAAGAAATTTTTAGGGGGGGTTAAAAAACCCGATTTTACCTACATTCGCCCCCTAAATGAACCCCCACGCAAAAAGTGTTGAACAAAAATGAAGCTAGGATCCTTGGGAGTGAAAAGCCTTACGGTAACAAAAGCGTTGGCGGGGGGGTTGCGTTGTAGCATCCATCCCCTAAAAGTTGCCCTAATCCCGTAGAGTGACGAAGACTCAGGATGACCAACAGAATCGACTGTCAAAAATGTTCTCGTTACTCCCCTACTGCCCTGCGCTTTTAAAAAAATCACCCAAACTTTCTGGGAGCTACCAGGGCCTTCCCCAAATATTAAATTAATAAATTACGAACTTTCGTCTCGCGGAATAAAGCCTAATCTACATACAAAGTCGCGGCGAAAGTTTACGACGCCCACAAATCGTACCCTCTACCCCCTAGGACGGGATATAGGAGGTGATCGCGTTTAATCCGGATGATTTGTGTTGTCAAAATACGTCATGTAAGGTTCTCGGCTACGTCATGTAGGAGGATTTGTACTCGTGGAGAGAGAGAGATATGTAGATGCACACACCCACGTCGGCTGTGTTAATTCACGCCAACACTTTCTCGCTACGGCTGAAAGCTATAAAGACTGATTCATTAGGGCAGTAAGTTTAATCTCGATTTTCGATAATTCGCCGATAGTCTGGGAATAATGGATCCAACGGGACTTTTCCCGGACTAATTAATTCAGGTGATAGATCGTGACGTTTTATCAAAGGACGGCTCGTAGCAATAAATCCCATTAAGGAGGCGCGGGACTCTCGAACCTCAAAATTTTACGGTTTAGATTTATTAACGTTACGTCGAGTAAAACTTGGTTATTTACCGACAAATAAAGACAAAGAGTTCTTCTTTATTATTATTAATTTCATGACGCTCACAAACGTTTACTACTGTCGTTATTGTCGAAAATGAGAAAAGAGAAAACGGTAGGCGTTTATTACCTAGTGGGTTCGGTTCTCTCTCTCTTTCATTTGACCGGTTTCACCGATGTATTATGGAAGGATTTTCGTTTTACCTTTGGTTTCGCTGTTGCGGAGAGGAAATTAACTAAAAGTCGCGCTTCCGTGGAAAACACATTAAAATTTTAAACAACCGAATGGCCACCTTTGAATATTGTTCAAACCGATTCCATGCATTTGAATTCGACTTGAATTCCTTGTAAAAATACGCATAAAATAATAAAAATCGTTTATTTCAACTGGTTTGCAAAGAAAATCCGGCGTGAAGAAACGGAAAACGGCAAAGCTACGGTGGAGAAAAAGATTTAGAAGAGAAGAAAACTAATTCCGAAATGCCCTTTAAAACTTAATAAATGATGGCGATTCTAAGAGCGTTCGTAATTATTCAAACCCAAATATCCTACGAGACTGAGCATTAAAAGGTAATGCCCGTGCAAATGTCTATCACGAAGAAAATGTCAAAGCATCGTAAATAGAAAGTAATAGCGGAAAAGTAAAGTTCCAACTGTATAAATTATTAACGCACTGACATATAATAAATAAATTACCGACTGGTGGTTGATAGAATTTTCATCTCTTACGCATAGAAATAGTTTGGAATGCCGACGATGAAAAAACAAGGAAAACAACTAGTCACCGCATACAGAGGTTTACTTACAATACCGACAAGGTGAAAAAGAAAAAAGCTCCACCCGAAGTACATAATAAGCCCATTGTAACCGTGTATCTGATAAGGAAACCTGCTAAGGATAAAATCTCCAACAGAAATCTTATCTACGGAACTCCATTCTAAACCAGGCGCCGTTAATTAACAATCTTTACATACACACACACACACCCGAGTACGTAGTACGTGCTTATTGATTTCTCTCCGTCCTGAAGGATAATGGACGGATTATATCAAAGGCAATTTCGATAATTTAAACTAATTTGATGCTACGGCCTTTTGAATATTTATGTTATCATTCCGTATGATTGATTCACATTAGTGTGGGACGATGGGATCACGGAATCTCTCGCCGTACCGGATTAATATGGGATCGCGCCGAAATTACAACCTTAGATGGACTAGCCAATGCGCGGAGGCGTTTCCTATTTTGACCAACGATCTTATTTTTCCCCTGAAACAAAGGAGTTAATTAAATCTCGAATCTCGAATGAATAAATCACTAACAATAAGTTGAAAATGTGTACTTAAGCGTTCTATGATTTGGTGAATACGCCTGTTCATGCGAGGGTTGTAAATTATGTTTTTTGCTTGAAAATGTAATACTTTGTTAAAAAAGGTGTATTTAAGGAATGTAATGTATTGTAATTGTCTGGAGCGCCATCCTGCGTCCAGCAGATGAAACACCAAAGCCCTGGAAGTTTCTCTAGGACCATCACTTTAATAGACGTAGAAGGGTAATCTTTTTTCTATACTAATACAATGGAGAACACAAAGAACAGCAACCTAGCGCTTAAAAAAATTACGAACTTGTTCATAGGAAAATAAATAAAAAATTTACCATTTTGAAAGACTTTATCCCACGCTTAGTAACCGTAGGAAACTTGTATGATTAAATTAAATCTTGTAGATTCTATTTTCAAAGGGAACATTTGGTCTTACTGAGATCCGATGTGTAAACAGTACAAGTATCCAGGTGGATATCGAGTGATCAAGTAAATGTAGCCCCCCAGGGGATCCTTTGATAACAAAAGTGTAAAATCAATACGCCATTATCCTTGTAAAAACCTCGCCTCGTCTTATTTCTACTTAAAAATCCATTTCCTGTTCCTTAACCTCTACTGACAATTTTTCCATCATTTAACGTCTTGCGAATTCCAAATATTTGGACATGCACACCTTAAAACGTTAAATCACCATCAATAATCCCGAACATAAACACACGTATGATTAACATAACCAATTATCGCGCAACACATGGGAACGATGTTAATTACGAATTACAGCAGAAATTCATTTAAATAAAGCTATAAATCGCATATGCACAGATAGTTAGAACCGCGCAAACAGGGAAATATCGATTTTGCTGCATTGAACCGTCGTCCCAAGATTGATTCCTGCCGGTTTTAAGGGAGTAAAAAAGGAGGAACGCAAATATCGGACGTAGTTAAATAGTTAGTTTTCAGTTAGAGTGTGTGTGTGTGTGTGTGGTGGCCATCGAATCGAAGCTTTTCTTTGTAGTCAGTCTAGCAGCATTTTGTTGGAAATCAATAAGCTTTGTCCTGGCACTGAAAAGGTTTATCGTGTCCTCGCAGGCATGCACCCGATAACTTTAATCTAACTCGAATGAGGTTTTATTCACAAAAGAGAGAGGAGGTAGCGAGTATTTTCTTTGTCTAGGCACCGAACAGATACAAATTACCGGGGATTTAAGAACTTCCGGGGCCCCCGCGGAGCTGGAGGATTTACTCGGATCCCATTTTTTTCTCATTTTCTTAAATGTCGAATGGAGATAAAACGGATCTGCCCTCCGTTATTTCAGTTATATTAAAATTTAATGAAAAAGCCGATTTAATTTCCTCCGGGTATTCGGCTCGCGAGTTCGATAACAAATAAGAATACTTCGGGTCCTCCAATTAAGGTTCGATCATTTTTTGCACGAAAGGGGATTGTAAAACTTTAAGGCGTAATTACAGTGGTCCGGCAGCATTTGCTCGACTCCCGCCAAAATCGGCGCATTATCGATTCAAAGGAATTCAATAAAAAACATTTTTCAAATTCGTCGCTTTGTACGAAACCGAAATTGCTGCGGTTTCTGCAATTTTTCACAAGTGTTTTCGATGAACTTATCAATACTTGGAAGCCTTTTCCGATTAATTATGGAAGCCTCTACAGACTGAATCTTGCTTTTAACCACTCATGTATCAGTACTACAGGGACAGGGTCAATTTTTTGTAATACCAATTCTTTGATTCAAGCTCGATAAGCCTCGGTTTATCGCGCATTACTCAAGAATTAACATACTTCCATCATTAATCCAACAGACATTTTACTTATGAAAATCAGCCCGATCACCTCGCCACGCTTACGCGCCTGATAATCTCAATATTATTCGTTCTAAAGTTCGAGAGACGATAACATCTACGAGCGCATATTCGACATAGTTAATAACTAAAAGCAACCGGAACGTATTGTTGTTGCGTCCCGCATCCATTAGCATTTCCACGACTCTCCGGCACTCCCCTGTAAAAGTTTTTTAATTAAACTTCGAGAGCGATTCGCCATTCGAACTAACAGAAAACCGTGTATAATCTGGATATCGTCGAAGCGGGGAAATTTTCGGAAATTAACGAATCCGCCGAGGAGATACGATCGACAAGTCTTGTTGAAACGTTATATTTTCGATGGGGAGGCAATTTTAGAAAAATAATTAAAAACGCAATACCGAAGACAGCAGCAGAATGCTAATTTTCTAACGCTTAGTTACTTTTTTCATTTAGGCAGTCTTGGAGCCGTTTTCAATACCGATCAACGGCGGACGTTTTGAAAACTATCAGTGTGCCTAACTGTTCACGCCAGAAAAAATATATTAACGCCGTAAAATATTGCGACGCATCAATCAGCAACAGTAGTCGGGTCGACCGATGTAACATTAACTTGGGTAGCCACCGAACTTGCAACACCGTCACTTGTCTCATATATAACAGGAACAATATTTTTCCTGATAATTTATGGGTTTTTCATACAATTTTTTTCACTTTTAATTGGTAAAGAACAAAAAATTGCACCTCCGAATACTCCACGTCCCTAAAAGCATCACTCAAGCTCATTAATATTAATTGTAACATGATACCAAAAATCTTTTGAACTATTTCGAGTACGGGCACGAAGCGTTCATTTAATTTCAAGAGAAATTCATACAGTCTAACGGTAAAGTTCGCTCTCTCCTTCCCTCTCCCTCTCACTCTCTGCTTGTAATGAAACCTAATTGGAATAAACTTGAAGTTCCGTACGTGTAAGTGAACGTTAGAGCCATGTACTATGTACGTATACGGCGTGTTTGTCGAAGTTTAATTAAAAGAAATTGTAACATAGGGAGTTTACATTTCAGAGTTTTCGATTGTGTCTGCAGGAGTTTTAGAACGTGGGTATTTATGAATGAACCCGCCGTCGAAACCGGCTGTACCTCTTCGGTATTTTTTCGGTCGTAATTATCTCTGAAGACAACCGTAAAAAGAGTAATAAAACCTGTCGATCTACGCTCCCCCCCCCCTCTCTCTCTCCTTCTCCTTTTTATTTCCCCTTTAAACTTTATCACCTTCGATTACGATAAAGCATCTGATAATCCCGAAGGAGATGACAGACGACAAGATTTCAGGAAACGCGTTAGAAGCGTCCCGTTTACAAGGACGAGGAGAGGTGCAGGAATCTAATTAAACGAAAAGTTTAAATTGATGGTTGCGGCGGATATAATTGTCATCTTAGGCGGGAATCCGTCCCGGGGATTGTTTTGATTTAAGGGGCGCGATTTTATTAAATTCCTCGCAGTCTGAAGGCTTCGAGGAGCGTCTCAAAAATTAATTTCACGTGAGATTCTTCGGCTGAAATTTGTCAAGTGTTGGCTTGCCATGAAATTACCCGCTGTTATGAAAGAAAATACTTCTGTCAGCTTATCGCAAGGCTATTTTGTTATCTCCGGTAGCTGCATCGGCAGGTTATAACCGTCGCGCTCGAACTGCACCAAGCCACACTGAATCAAAAAGTTATTAACATACTGTATGTTGTTTCGATGAATATTTCGTTAATAACACGAATAAAAATAACGCCTTCCATTAATCACTTAAGTAAAAAGATAAAGCAAGCGATATACCATCGCTACGCTCGATATATATTTACAATTCCAATTTCTTAAGCTCCATCTGACCGACTGGATAAGTTATACGAGGATTCGACGCTTGGAAAAAGAATAAGAAAAAAATGATGCCAAAGTATTGAAATATCTCGAGTTCTTTACACTCCATCCGCTGTTTAATGTAATGTAAGTAAAATTTTAAATCTGTAGCAATGCATTTACAAATAAACGTATTTAGGCTTAAAAATGGCAGTTCAAACATGCCGGTTCAAAACGTTATTACTACTTTTTCTACCAGCATGTGTATGACGAACAAAACACTTCAAAACATCAATATTGAGAATATAAATAAAATTATAGGCTTGCCACATCCAATTTAACACGTTTTTTAAATTTCATGACAGAACGTCCGTTATTCTTTTCAACATACCCCTGCTAACTGACGATAAGCCTTTGCAGCTCATAACGTGGGGCCATTCAATCCTTTATCTGTAGCAACATTTCCTAAATATACATTGCGTTTCGTCCCAGAGTCAAGTCGGCTCACTTTGTCCTCCTAATATTTACATTACATTTCTGAGTCACTGTAGTTTTTCTTTATGTACAGTAATTTGCATTATTCAGGCTCTGATAACTTTTCCACGCAGCTCGGAAGAGGCACACAGGACCGTGGAAAAACTTTCATACCGCAATATTTACGTTTCATTAAAATTTGTTTTACCGCATAGTCCCTATATGAAAACGATATAAATGTTCATACGTATGTACAAACAAGGCTGTCAGTGTAGCAATTTACACAATAGTGACAAACGTTTCGCCCAATTCCAGTTTATTGTATGAACGGTTAAATTTAAATCTATGGTTGTATAAACGAGTAAACTAAAATGTATTCCAACATTTTTTTAACGTTTCACTGTAGGGATTTTAGAATGTAAGGCATTTTTAATTTGGTTTGAGGCAAAGATGCAAGCAACGCTTTCCAATTACGTCGATGGATTAGACAACTTGTTTACTACTACTGGACTGAACATGGATATGCTGACAAACTTTTTCCAAAAACAAATGCCTATTGAATTTTTCTAAACGGCATCTACAAATGCTGCCACATAAATTTTATGATAATCTGTTGCTACTGTCAATTAGATCGATCCCTGTGTTGCGAGTGCTGCAACTTTTGTTGCAAGAAGTCATTATCCTCATATTTCTGATGGCATTCAAGAGCAACAAATGCAAACGGGAACCCACGCTTGTTGCGTTTTTCAAAAAGCTGCGTTACACTTCAACAGCCCACGTAGTAGAGTCGATGTAGATTTTTATATGTTTGTTTTTAAACTAAAGATGAATTAAAAAAGATAAATTTAAAACTCCAAAATTTTGGCTGATAAAAATGTTAATAGAAGTGATAACTATTCACGTGGCTAATACCAGTCCAGGCATTGAATCGTATAGACTATTTAAAGACTTCGCCTTTAGGCATGAAGTTAAATATCACAAGAAAGTTCATTTATAAGGAAACGGGTGTTTACGACCGCGACAAGGATTGAAAACCAGAACTCTCGGAAAAATAATGATAGTTTAATGCTTCCAAGAGAGAAATTCATATAATCACCGTCCGAACTGCAAGAAGCGGTACCACAGACACGTGTTTCTTCTTATTAGCTTCGCCAGGGTAGCATAACCATGTTGAGATGTAAAGGGTGATTGTCAAAGGGGTTATTTGATGTTATTGTCTCCACCCTCGACGTGGTTATACCGCCCTGACGAAGCGAATAAGCAGAGACACGTGTCGGTGTTACCGTTTCTTGCAGTTCGAACGGCTGTTCCACGATTTTTTTCTCTCGTAACTATTAACCCATCATTATTTTCCTTACATCTTACATGTATTCCGATAGTTCCGCTTTCGAACCCTTGTCGCAGTCGTAAACACCTTTTTTAGACGCGAATTTTAGTGCATTAAGTAAACCAAAACCAAAAGGTTTCGAATCGACACGAGCTCCTTCTAATTTTCCAGGAATCGATCTATTTTTTCCCGGGATTTCCTTCCTCCATATTGGAAGCCCCCGTCCCCTGGTCTCATAAGACCTCGAGCAAACTCCACCGGCGGGTCCCGTTTACAAATTTACTCGACTCGACTCTCCTATTTACCCGATGAGATTTCACGCACCCGCGGGAATAAACTTCCGGGGATAAACTACTCCCGATAGTGTTAATAACTAGTCGGCCGGGAACTCGCTGGGATAAAAACGGGGAATCGAGAAGGAGCGTCGGGAGGTAATTAACTTTAAAAAAAATAATTTTAGTGGTATCGGTATCTAATTTTCCTGCCGTTCGACCGCCGCAAGTGATGCTTATCTACGAAATAACAGTTCTTAAGAGCGTCTCATTATAATTTATGTGGGACCTCACACGTCGGTCTTCCATACCTTAATAAAGTCGTTCAGGGGGAAAACAGGAGAAAATAAAGAGGCGGAGTGCGCCCCGACCTCGGCAGGAATTCGTGTGGAATTTTCTCGTCATGGAACGAAATAACCGAGTGATTTCTAGAGGAATGTTAAGGTAAACCTCCCAGGAGGTTCGATTGAAATAATTTTCCTCGACGGATGTAATGTCAACTTTTAGGCGGTGAGAAAATTTCCCAGGAAGTTCGATGTTAATAATTTTCCCAGGGGCTTAATTCGACGCCTTTACCTATTTCTTTTAAGTCACCGAATCCTGGTACTCGTCCCATTCATCACGTCGCCGACGTTCAATTAAATGAAAAAAGCGCGGCCAATTAAAATTTTTCTCCGTCCTTCCACGTTAATTACCTTATTATTACGACTACTGCTGTATTACTAACTGTCACGATGTTTATAGAAACAGTTTTATTTTTTTAGTTGTGTTCGAAACGCGATACGACAATATAAATCGACGTATTAATTCACACAAAATAGAAGAGTAATAATAAAAAATGAGCGTTTTATAAAATCGTCATCGCCTTGAAAGGAGCCAGGTCGACGTCGTCGTGCCCATAAACGTACAAACCTCCTCCTCCTCCTCCTCTTTCTTCTTTCTTCTCCTTTCGATATTTTCTTCCACCTCTTCGAGAATTCCAACGTCTGTATAGATAAAGCGTTAAGTGGAAGAAATTTGATATCTTAACGTAATCGTTATAAATTTAGACAACGCGGAGCGTATCGCTCTTTCATTGTGAAATGTCAAAAGAAAAATTGGGAGATACTATCTGAGAAAAATTTAATGCCATTACGAGGCACGAAGAGGAGGAGGATTAATCGACAGGATTAAGAAATTATCATGAATGTAACGTTATAACGCAACTAATGTAGAAACTAATCTAATTTCAAACAGCAGGTATAAAAATTAAACGATAATTACTTCCTGAATTCAAAATGAAGGGTGCAATCCTTCACTAAACATATCCGATGTAAAGAGGAAAAACACCAATGTACGTGAAGAGGCGATGTAACGTATACTCTACTTACAAATCAAAACTTTAGTAAATTCATAACTTATTCAAGACGTCGAAAACTTCTCTACACTTTCTGATCCTCTTGAGTTTTTGAAATCGCTTGTTTTTACCGTCCGGAAGGCTTTTCGTCTTAGTTTTGCCCTATTCTTCGGGTTCCAATAGTATTTCTGGCGCATTTTTGAATTTATGATGAGGTGCTTTGCGTGTCAATTGTAATCACATCGACTCCAATCCATTGTTAAATATACCCAATACAAAATGGTAAAAAAAATTGTAGACTGGTGCTCGTAATGGATTTTCAAGAAAAACAGCGTAAATTGATTTGTTTAAAAGTAAACGAATAAAGTCACTCATTAACTGAAAAGTACTGTTAAGTACTCGTTTAGTGGTAATAAATAAACTTACCTAGTATTTAACGACTATAAACAAAACGCAACACAACACGCTCTGTGTTCTCGAAGACACGTACAATGTTAAACGAGTGTAAACGCTTTCGTTCTAATGGTGTCTTGATCAAAATTCGATCGAAACCGACGTCTATTTATAATAGGGAGGGTTTTCATTAAAACCGAAGGCGGACATTTCCCTCTTCCGTTTCCTTCGACGGGTTAAATTCCAAAACATTGCGAGAACCGCTTTAAATACCTCTTTTCCAATTAAGCCCGTTCATTATTCTGGACTTCATTTTATCTTTGACCGGTCAGAGGACGATATCACATTACAAGCGGAGCTTACGGATTATATACATGTATTTACTTTAAGAATATAAGGGCAAGGGACCGGCGGCAAAACCTCCTTTATTGTGGCTCGGTTTTTCCTCTCCCTCTCTTCTTTTTTCCAAAACGCACGCACACACACACCGTAAAACTCAATTGCGGTGCTCCGTGAGCCGTAATAAGGCATATTATTTATACCGAGAGGATCTGTAATAACGGTCATTTTTAGATCTTTGCTGAAAGGGGGAAATAGAGTGTTTGTTATGTTGCATGCGATGTCTTCAGTAAGATAATCGTTATATCGCTTTGAAGTATTGAGTTATTATCTTGCGGAGAACGCTCCAACGAGGAAAAGAAAACCAACTCGTTACATTATCTTATCTTACTAGTACATACTTACCCCTCACGTTCTTAACGTTAGTAAAGTGCATGATTCATATTTAAATGTTTAAAAACATGGTGTAATAAATCATGTGAACTTTCTATATGGAGACTTCATAAATATTTAAAAGAGCGCAGATCAATTGTGCCAAAATATTCAAATCTCCATCTTTACTTTACTCTGACCATTCTTCATCACGACAAAGCAAGATTTTTTGGTCTAGCAAGCGTTAATTAAAAATTTGAAGCCACCACGGCCTACATGAATATTTCATATTCTCAAATATGACCGTTTCGAAAATAAAATAACAACTTTTTTTGTTTCTGATAGTAAAAGGCGGCCAAACTAAACTAATTAGTATATCAACATTCATTATAGACCCATACTTAATTGCTAATTTATTATGCAAACAACTTTTATATTGCTCCACCCAATAGCGAGAGAAAGGGGATAATCTGACTTGAAACTTAAGCCACTACCCCTCGCGAAGGGGTGCACCAATAAAATCATAATTTACAAGCAAAAATCATAGCGTGTGGATTCCTCGCTTACACTCATTTGCCCCAAATTCAACCAACCCCGGCGCATAGGAAACATCTGGCGGTTTCGGAAAGATCATTAATAATCAATAGAAACATGTCAAATTTGGAAAACATTAAGAGCAAAGACTTACCGGCCGGACAGACGCATTCGGGGGCTTCCCTGGCGTTGCGTACCTCGTCGACGTCCCTCGTCACCCTCCTGTAGGAGGCCGCTCTCTGCCAGAGGACGTCCGCGGCGGCGGGCCCCCCTAGGGCTTCCCGGGCCCCCTCGAGGCTCTCGACCCTCGTCTCGAGCGTGGCGAGCCTCTGGAGCAGGTCGTGCTCGCGCCAGAGGGACGTCGACACACTCACTATACACAATACACAAACCACCACATTTATACTGTTACTAACGTTCTTCTTGTTCTTCCTGCTACCATCGCTGAAGTACGAGAATACCGTCGTGGTCGTCGTCTTCTTCTCCCTGGTTCCGCCCGAGTCCTGCAGGGGGCCACTTTCCATCTTAATCAACCCCTGTTGGTGCCGGACATTACCTATGATTCCGGATCGGGCAACCCCTGCTGCCTCTCGTTATCTCGCTTCTCTGTGGATCTCCTGTGTATGTGTTTGTATGTGTACGTAAAAAGTACGATGATGCCGGACGCAAATCGTACACCTCCCACTCTTCACAGACGCAACTCACTACTGAATGTTTTGGACCTGAGGACGGGGATCGGACTCGTCGGGAGTTCGGCGACGATCGGACGCGCTCGGCCGGTTTAGAATTCGAACGGTTAACAGTTCAGGACTTAGGGGAGGATTTTTTCAGTGCCGATTTCGATTTTTTAATAAAAGGGGACGGTGTCAGTGCACTGGAAAATGTTATATCAGCTTTAGGGGACCCGTAGCTGTTAAAGAGAGAAACGAAACGTGAGAAATTTCACCGAATTCACTTGTTTTCAACGTGAATTTTCAATGTCTCATAAGTAGTTCATGTGAGATGAACGACAGTAATGAAGTTTGTTTATCCTGATACATATTAATATTAAAATGTCGATAAAACATGATAGTAAATACTTGCTCCCTTGTTTTTCGACTAACGCTTGACTGAAAATTGGTCAGTTAATGGTGATTACATACTACTACTATTACAAACTATGGCAAATTCTGAGGGAATCAAACGTCAACTACTCGCCCTTCAAAGCTCTGTAAAATTCATACGATGGGTCCAAATCCGCAGAAGAATTCTCAGTAAGTAACAGTTTCCATATATCGCAACACCATTAAATATCTGGAAACTGAAAGTACGGGGAAAGACCATTCAGGTGACATACACTACAATTTGCTGACGACCAAGCAATAACAGCCAACGACAAAGAGGACGTGGAAATATATGATGCAATTTAAATGTATAACAACAGGGGCTGAAAACACCCATAGTTTTGGTAAGCACTTCACTTCATTCCATTCTTGGTATGTACCATTAGCTGTGAATCATTTACTTCATGTTACCATGATACTTTTCTTTTTGCAGGCACCAAACAAAAGATCACTCCTTAACATTTACAAGATTCATTTGATATGCCTCAACAGGCAGAGTGCCAAGCACAGGAACTACCCTCAACAACCCTTCTATACCAATAGAGCGTTTACGAGTAAAGCATGGAAACGATACACGATTTTCAAAAGTTTACAACGTTAAGCCATTTCCTAAAAGCGATATAAGCATAGAGAAGAGTGAAAAACAGGCAGAGAAAGTGGATAAGAATATTTTTCTGTTTCAAAAGATCTGTTGGAAAATGAGGAACATGGCAAAAGTGCCACTTCTTTCCCTTAATATCCGCCTATGCCTTTGAGCGAAGCAGAAAATGTTCTAATTGCTGGTGGACAGGCAACTATAAATACACCTGTTCAAAGCGGATATTTGCCTCGGCGCGTTACTTATGAGCTTTCCAACTTCTCATACCGTTGATACGTCTCCCATAAAATCACATTTCTCGTGTCAAACTACCGTCAGATGTCAGACTTTCAAGCCCAGGAGAGTTGCCAGTAATTATCGTTTCGGTATTTGTGGTATCGACTGTTTTTATTATTTCAAAAACAACGGCAACGTTAAGATAACCCTCCGGTTAATGCACCAGTCGTTCCAATAGTGCTCGTGTGGAAAAATGGCCGATCTCATATCCGTCCCCCTGAAGAAGCCGAGCGACGTCGACATCGCCTCGCCCCTCAGGAATCTGATCCAGTCGAGGTACAGCACCTCCGACAACCCGGAGGACTGCTCGCAGGCCGTCAACGAATTCTCAAAGATGAGGGCGACGGCGATCTGGAAGGCCTTCGAGAAATACGAAAGCTCTCTAGAGATTATTTATGGGTATGATTCATGCTTACAGTTAAGCGCTGATTCGTTTCTTTGATTAAGTTCAATTTTATACGTCATGTGGGTCTTAATTCAGGGACTCGAGGCGCGCTATATTGATGGTGAGAGAGAGGGGGAATGATTGAAGTAACTATTCTAGCTTATTTTTACATAGCACTTGTCTGGTTCACACTTATAACATTGTTACATTAGTTGCTATTGAGCCTTACCCCTTAGTACCATCTCTGTTCGTTGGCTATGTTGTAAAATTGGCCTTTCCACCCTTTTTTCCAATGGCGAAAAGGCATTCTTGCCAGAAGCATTTCCTATATGTTTAACTCCTTTTCCCAGTCCCTACCCTAGTTAATCAAAGTATTGATATTTCATTCCATCAATTTCACATAAATCCAATGACTATGCATACTTTTCTTTTAGTTACTACGACCAAGTCGTGGCTTTGGAGAGCAAGATACCTCCTCAAGAGCTTCAGGTTCCCTTCAAGTGGAAGGATGCCTTTGATAAGGGAAACATATTCGGAACAAGGATGAGCCTAAGTATGAAACCTGTTGCATTCGCAGGACGTGTGTTACTTAAATTGTACTTACAGCTATTTCTTCTTTGAGCTACGAGAAGGTCTGTGTCCTCTTCAACATTGCAGCACTGCAGAGCGGAGTGGCTTCCATTCAGAGCATTGAGAACGATGACGGATTGAAGTTGGCTGCAAAACTGTTCCAAGTAAGCATAAGTTTCAATTTAATGAGTATATAAAAGACTAGGGCGCTGTTATAGTGTGCCATATGATTGTCAATTTGAAGTTTATGATGTACCATGGTTGTGATTGTACTATATAAACTAGTTTTTATAAAAACAGCAGTACCAATTTTACAACTATTATCAAACACTATAATTGTCTTCATATCAACCTAACCATGCTTACTACGTTGCTTTCAGCAAGCTGCAGGTATCTTCAACCACCTCAAATCTACGATAATGCTGGCCATTCAACAGGAACCCACTCCGGATCTCAATCCAGACACTCTGGGAGCTTTGTCTCAGTTAATGCTTGCACAGGCTCAACAAGTTTTTGTGCACAAAGCCATTCATGGTATTTATTTGGAATTGATTTGCTTACTGATGATTTTATAACAGTATACTTTTCCAGACAATATGAAAGACTCGATTGTAGCAAAGTTAGCTTCTCAGGGTGAAGATTTATATGGTGAGTGCCTGAAGACTCTTCAGCGAGAGAACCTGAGAAACATTTGGGATAAGGAATGGATCACGATTGTAAGTCGATCGTATCTGGCTGGTAGCATATGATTAAAGGTGTTGCATTTTAGGTTTCTGGCAAGCAAGCTGCGTTAGGTGCTGTTGCTGAGTTATATCAAAGCCTTGTTTGCAAGGCAAATAAAAGAATAGGGGAGGAAATTACCAGATTGCAGGTGAAAATGCCTTTATTTTGTGTCCCAGTGTCGAATTTGCGAATTGTTTCCATTTTCAGAGAGCTAATGAGTTGTTTAAAACCGCTCAGGCACGTTCAGGAAGAATGTTCTTTGATGACCTCGCTTCTAAAGCTGAAAGGAACTTAATTGAGGCAAAGAAGGATAACGACTTCATCTACCATGAAAGGATCCCAGATATTAAATCCGTAGAACCAATCGGGAAGGCACACGTCGCTAAGGTTTTACCGGTGACTCATCCTATGAGCCAGAACTTTAAAGGTATGAATAAAACAGTTCTTAAAGTTATTTGACGCCAAATCTTTCTTTTGCCCAGATTTGTTCAGTGAATTAGTTCCTGTGGCTGTCCATCAAGCGCTTGCCTCTTATGATCTGAGGAAAACAGAAATAGTGAACACTGAGATCACTAAGTTAAGGGAGGCGACTCAGCTCCTGAACGGTTTGCTGGCCAGCTTAAATCTGCCTGCTTCCATCGAGGTGACAGATGGCGGGAGCAGTGTTCCTCCTTCTATTTTAGAGAAGGCGAGCATAGTGTCTTCCTTGGGTGGGGTGACGGAACTGGAAAGGATGATCACGGAATTGCCTGAGCTTCTGAAGAGAAACCAGGACATTTTGAATGAGGTATGGTTTCTAATGGATACTAATACTTTTCTCTAACAACTAGATAGTTATTGACAAATTTTTTGCATTACATGAGATGATTATACAAATTTATGGTAATTGCAAGCATGTTCACATTTCCCTTCCAGACTGAAAGGATGCTGAACGAGGAGAAAGCCTCAGACGACTCCCTGAGGCAACAATTCAAAGAAAAATGGACCCGTACTCCTTCAGAAAAACTCACAGAGATGTTCAGATCTAATTTGGCTAAGTACCGTGCTATCATAGATAACGCAGTACAAGCCGATAAGGTCGTGAGGGATAAATTCGATGCGAACAGGCAAGGCATGGAGATCTTAAGCAGAGGACCGGATGCTATAGAGAGCGCCCTACCCAGCGGAGGAGTTGGAAACGTCACCAATTCTTCTGCTGTGGAGACCTTAAGGCAACTTATGGAAGAGGTAAGATGGAATGGTCAGATTGGATGTTTCTTTATTTATTGCTGATGTAGGTGGACACTATCAAGGCCGAAAGGGAGACGATCGAGTCCGAATTGAAAAGTGCCACAACTGATATGAAGGATTCATTCCTCTCCGCCTTAGCTAAAGATGGCGCGATAAACGAACCAGCGTTGTCCTTTGAGAATCTTGGAAAAACTTATGGAAGCCTTCAGAAGCAAGTCACGGAAAATATTGAGAAACAAGCACCTCTCATTGAGAGAATTCAGGTGAGCTGTGATCTATCTTTTCTCAAATTGCTTGTATTTTAAATGTATCTCTGTTTTTAGGCGGCTCATGCTCAGTTCATGTCTGAAAGGGGCTCGTCTACCACCGGAAGGGACAGCATGATGTGCTCTTTGGCTTCTGCTCATGATACATTCAGGGATCTGCAGAACAATCTCAAGGAAGGCACCAAGTTCTACAATGACTTGACACAAGTATAAATTACATCTAATTGATTACGTTTTATGTGTTTTAAAACAATAATAATAATTGTAGATGTTGGTGACATTCCAAAACAAAGTTTCCGACTACTGCTTTGCCAGAAAAACTGAAAAGGAGGAACTGCTCAAAGATTTAACACAGGAAACTAGCAGGGGAACTCCCGCCGCAACTCCCTCGACTCCCAGTTATTACACAGGTGAAATAATCGCAAATTTATAGAAGTAACATTGGATTCTTAACGAACCCTATTTTAAAATTAGCTTGGAGAAATGTAAACTTAGTTTGTACTTAAAAATCGTGTTGCCAGATCCAAAGAAGGATAGTCCACCGACTCCAAGCCCAGCACCCACACCGGCTGCTCCGACACCAGCTGCTCCTGCACCAGGAGCACCTTCGTCTTTACCGTATCCGGTATATGTGCAA
The DNA here is from genome assembly GCA_963576515.1 of Cryptocephalus primarius. NCBI lineage: Eukaryota > Metazoa > Arthropoda > Insecta > Coleoptera > Chrysomelidae > Cryptocephalus > Cryptocephalus primarius. The sequence goes on along the minus strand of OY754943.1, from coordinate 14,920,715 downwards.
GGAATGCCAGTTCCGTACGGAGCAAGTAACGCAACACCTTACCCATCGTACGCACCACCACCGATGCCTACAGGCTACAACCCGTATGGGACCCAACCCTATCCATGTATGTAAATGCAGCAGTAATGGATGTTTGTATTGATTCTTGTTTATTTCTAGCTTCCTATCAATTCCCGCAAGGTCCAGGTTACCAAGGTCAACCTGGGACTTATCCGCAACACGGGCAGCCTGGGAATTATCCACCACAGGGCCAACCTGGGAATTATCCACAGCAACCAGGTTATTATCCTCCGGGAACTTACCCTCCTCCGAACTGGGGACATTAGATTACTTGCTAACCAAGTGGCTTACTAAGCAGTCGTTACATATGAATACTGCAGTTGTCTTAGATGTTAATATTATTATCATATTGTTTAATTATGGTAGGCAAGTTAACAAGTGTCTATTACTTTTTAAATTCGTTATTTTGGTTAAGATTGTCGTGCTAGGCTGCAGAGCCTCAAGTTGAAAGATGTAACTATCCCTTTTTAAATTATTTGTTGCGGATGTATTATGATCAGTTAAGAGCTGAATCCCAGTCGGTTTTATAAATTTTTTGTATCATGGTTTGCAGTGCTAGTACATATTTAATCGATTTATATTTTATATGGATAAATAATAATACTTGGTTTTTACATCACTTGTTTTAGTAATGTAGAAAACTAGTGGATTGTCGTTATACCCATAACTGTTAGTAATATTTTATGATTATTTTAAAAAAAAATATATATATCCTTAGTTTTTCGCTGTCAGGATAGTAACAAATTCTAAAAGAAAAAAGAGATTGTTGGTAGCTTTCGAATTTGGTGTTCAAAGAAATACCTTTATAATTGACGTGTCCATCACCGTCTAAGTCGGCTTCTTTAATCATATCGGCTATCTCATCATCGCTGAGTTTCTCTCCGAGGCTCACCATCACTTGACGGAGTTCCGTAGGCGATATCAGTCCATCGTTATTCTTATCGAAGACTCTAAAACCACACGTCACTGTTTGTGCATCCTCACTCAGGTAAAGATTAACATTAAAACAGCGCTAACATACTTGAAAGCTTCTTTGAGTTCCTCCTCTCCATCGGCGTCCTTCATCTTCTTGGACATCATAGATAAGAACTCATTGAATTCGATCGTGCCGTTGCCGTCCTGGTCGACTTCGTTCACCATGTCCCTGAGTTCGGTCTCCGTCGGTCTCTGCCCTAGTGATCTCATCACGACGCCCAGTTCCGCCATGGTGATCGTGCCATCCTCGTCTTTGTCGAAGAGCATGAATGCCTCCTTGAACTCCGCCACTTGGTCCTCGGATACACCATATTCAGTCTGAGAAAAAGTTTCAAATGTTGAATGTTGCATGAAATACTTCAGGTAAATGTTAATCATGCATGGATTTTTAATGGATACCTGCATTTCGGAAATTAAAAGTTATTGGGTCAACAATTTGAAAGTTTTTTCATAAGTAATAGTGACTGATTTTGAATTAGCATAAGCTTTGTTCCTGGGGTCAGAAAATTTTTGTTAATTTTGGAAATTTCAACGCGCTGGGCAAATCTGTCGTCACGTTGTCTTCGAAATACATGTTACCAGTTTAAATATTATGACCATTATTTCCTCAAATTTAATACATTTAAGACCATTATGCTGGTTTTGCGCCCTCTAGAAAACTTCACCTAAACTTAAGGGTGGACTAATGGTAGGAAGTTACCCATATTAACTTAAGAGCTAATATCACATTGGGTTAAACATACTTAGCATTTATGCTCTCTCTTTCTCTCTAGCACAGGGGAAAGAGAGAAAGTTAGGAATAACCAGTTTATGGATTTTCTTCCTTAATATTTACTTTGATGTATCCCTCATCTGAAGGGCAGCAGTGAAGGATTCCATTAGGGCTAGTCGGGTTATCGTGTGTGAAAATGTTCTAAAGCTCTGTATACACGTTCGACGTTGAATGACGTCAGTCTCACTTCGAGTGATTTTTAGGTATAGTTAAAGCAGTTGAAAATGAGTAAAATTAGAAGAAGCCAGAGTTATCTGGTAGATAGTTATTGGATTGCTCCGTACATGAGTGTCGCTAATTTGTAACTGAATTAACAACCTTCAAGTGACACTGGTACAACTTTTTAACTCGTGTTTCGGTCCATGAAGTGTCCTTTGGAGCCTTCCCAAGGCAGGCGTGTTATTTTAGCACGTGAAATATCTGTTTTTGACTCTACTAGGATCCTAGGTTAGACTGTCTCTAGTTCAATCTTGAAACTATTAGCAGATTGAGTTAAATTTAAAGATTTTATTGTTAGTTGCCTACGTGGTATAAATCTGGAATTCTGGACAAGAAGCAACTTATTAATAAGATTTGTCTTACGCAGGATTGCTTGATGATTTTCTCGTCCAGGTTGCTGGTGAGCCTCCTGAGCCTAGTGTACTCCCTGCCATAACGTTCAGTCTCCGTCATGTCGGATGTTTACAAGCCGTATTTTAATAATAGGCGGTATGATAATAAAAAAAAGTTATCAACGGTCCCCTCGAATCTCAGCCAAGTTACCTTCGATGGCGGTTATTTTCGTCGCGACGCTAAATCACGATATTTTATAGTTTGCACCTTTCTGCTGCTCGCGCACTATTTGCGATCTAATTTATCGTTAATTTTTTTATATTTATATATGTACATATTTTATAAATGTCCCGACCGGTCAGTGCGATTTTGAACGGTCTACTGAAACTTTACGAGTTTGTATAAGTTCTATTTATTTAACGCAAAAAGTTGGCAGACGACGAGTCTTGTCCATTATTTTGTTTGCATGCGGCATCTTTTTGGGATAAATGAGAGTACCGAAAAACAACCGCTGGACGCTTCGTTTGGGAGATATTTAACCTAAAGGGCTCTGACGTTCTCAAAAAGTGCCAAAGTAACCAATCCAAATATTAAAAATATACTACAACCATTAACTAATTACACTATTCTAACTATTATACCATTAACTAACATTTATAAAAAATAGGGTATATGAACTCCAGAACTCCACAATTTAAAATAGCACAAGTTAACATAATATACAATGGCACAAAAATATAGTATGGCAGTGTACCCACCACAGTAACCTTTTTAGATCTAGCAAAGGCATTTGATACCGTAGATCATATAATACTAGCGAAACACCAGTAGATTATTTAGAAAAGTCTTTCGATCTACTGAATTCTTCTGAAGATTTCGAACCAATCGAGGTTTAGTTAAAGATCAGGTCATCCAGACCAGAAGGCAGCCTTAGAAAACCTGAGATTTCAAGAAGAAACTAAACCTTCAACTTAATGAGTTTCGGCATTGAAGGGAAGGCCGACCAGGTTGAAAAGTTCGAGATTAAAAGGCCAAAGCTTTTTGATCAGTTATGACTTGGCAAGCAGAGGATTCCCAAGTGCCTGAGAAGTTTGAAGAGGAGTACTCCATTTTTGTGTCAGAGTTTGGTACAAGGTAAGAACCTAAGGGAAGGTCAGGGTAAGTCAAGTCACAGCCAGAAGGCAACCTTAGAAAACTAGGAATTTCAAGAGGAAAAGAAACCTTCAACTTAATGGGTCTCAGGATTGAAGAGAAGGTGTGGGAAGGTCCTCCAGGTTGTACGAGATTAAATGGTTACCAATTGGAATTTGCTTTAAATCTAACGAAATCCATAGAATGTTATTAGTGCGCACCGAATGAGTTGCCGTATTATTTTTTAAAATGTCTCGTACTGATAATAAATCTGTAAATTCGGTACATCTGCTTCTCGCACCTTTTATTTTGCTTTATTTCATTTCTTTCTCTCTGGCGCCTGTTTACGTTCTTTTAATAGTCTACCCACGAAAATTTTAACGTTCTAGATATAAATTCACAATGAAAGTTAACATTAAACATACGCGAAGAATGTTATTATTCGAGCGTGGAGGCTGCCAAGAAAAAAATGTCTCAAGAATACGAATCGGATTGATGACTCCTACCTACAGTACCTGGTCCGTAAAAATAGATGGTTTTGTATTTACTGTAGGTCGTTCGGTTAGAATGCCACATAATTTTAAAGTTAATGGACTTAGATGGAGATCTCATGGAGAGTTCTAGTGTTAATAATATTTAATGAAGCGTTTCCTGGTGACTCCTCAGTAGATCCATGAAACTTCAAATGTTTTTGCCGAAATGGGTGAAATGTTCCTTCCTAACTTCCAGTTATAACTATTTCGGTGAAAATACCACCAAGTTTGATGCCACGCATCTGTAGTGACCGAAAGTCACAAAGTCACAAAATGACTTAAGTTATTTTAGATATTATAAATCCTGTATAAACTATGAGATTTTCAGTTATTATAGCTACTTTTTTGAAGAAGGCGTAAGCTAAAATACGCATCTTATTTTAGTAGTAATAAATCCTCTGTAATGTTTTTTGGCGAATGCGCGAATAACTGATCATTAACTGTCTTCGCCTGAAAAAATTTCTACCCTAAATTTTGAATTCTACCACAAAGGCAAGTCGACGAATTTCAAACTTAGCTTCATAGCGATTAGATGATTAGTTGTATTGTATAGGAATATCTGTAAACCTTCTACTATGTACAAAATTATCGAACATCATAATCAATATAATATTGTGAATAATAATTAAATTTATGCTTTCGAATTAATATAGAACCTCGTTGATATTCAATTACGTTTCGCATAAACACACTCAATCATCCTTCCAAATCGATAGCCTGAATATATTGCGACGTCGAGATTGAAAGATTGCGCGTCGGAGGTTCTCTCCACTCTCCAAAGGAATCCTGCCAAAAATTCCAAGTCGTCTAATTAAATATCACATCCGAGTAATTGCAAAGCCAAATGGAATGTAGATAATGATACATTCCGATTTTAACGGGAGAGGAATTTTGTTTATCCCGAAAATCACAACGCGCAGAATGCAATTTGTTATTTCAACCTTTGCGGTGTCGCGATAATTTGTTTTAACCTATATGTACCGATTTGTAATAAAAGAAAATTCCGGGGATTCGTAAAAATAGAACGTAAGGATTTCGATTAAGCGAATTTTGATGTTCAGATGTAAAATATGGCATGGTGGTTATAGTACAGTTTCTTTGTACCTTTGAGTAAACCTATCTTGGGTTTGTGTTAATTAGAAGGGTGGAAGTTGTTTAAAACACTGGGAACACCATCGAATTCTTAAGTAAAAATATGCGGAGATATTTCCAAAAATTTTATCAAGTTTTAAAACGATGTCTTGTAATATTTAAGTGAACAGAATGTATGTAAACGTACAGGTATGCGATTTTAAAAGGACATTCGTATTAAATCGTATGGGCTCTTAAGAAGGGTTTTTGCAAAATTTCACTTGTAAAGGGTTGAAAGGACAAGTGTTACAAATGTCAAGGGGGAGTCAAGTCTTGGAGAACATGTCTAGATTTCTAATATTTGAAATCAAAACGAAAAAGCTTCTAGATTCTATGAATAACACCATTCAAAGACGTCATTCAGAGAAGAAGCATCCACTACCATTGTTACCCGGCACATAAAGCCATGATTCTCTTTCGAACTAGAGGACCCATGGAGAGTGGAACGATTTGAACTTGCATAAACTTTCTATACTGGATTTCAAGGCACTTTCGGTAATTTAAAATTCTAGAAAAACGTGTGAAATCTTCATATGTGATTCTAAAAAAACTTAAGGAATCTCTAGGGTGCTTGATTCAGACTTCGAAGTGTTTGAAAATATAACGAGAAGCTTCCAGAAACCATTTGAGGGAAATCTATAATGTTTCCTATTTTTCTGTAATTAACACTTTGAGCAACTTCGTAATTTGTTTTTCCATAAAATACTGTTGAAATTTTCTAACGAGCCTATGAAATAATGGAAAAATTTGGTGAAATTAATAGTAGATAAGAGGGTTGGTGAATTTTCTTGGACAGAAAACTCCATGACAGTTACGAGGAAATGGAAGAAACTCCAAAGTAGCGCCTCGTGTTATTGTTTATCCCGGAGGGCGGAAACGAGCCTCCCGCGGGAATTCTTGCGGCGGGCGGCGCCGCCTCTCGTCCAGTATAGCCGCTTGCTAACGTGCCGGGGCTAATTTTACTAAAAGTCGGGTGTTTCGATTCTCCCATCCTCGAAAGTGTGACACACTCATCGGTTTCCATGCCTACATATATATAATATTCTGGATTCGGTCAGAAATAGCAGTTTTCAGATTCCTCCTATCGGGATTCCACACCGGCACACACGTGACACGATTATGGTTAGTTGTGGCTATACGCATGCACACACCTACCCCGAAATTTTCAAAAAAATTTGTGATTCTGCGAGTGAGTGAGAGTGAAAGACGCGCGCGGGTCGTTCCTCGTGTTGTTGGGATATTGGAAACGCTAAAGTTGCAGAGGACCATAAGAATATAATCTTCAAACTTTCATTGAAATCGAAATGTCTTCTTCAAAAGCAACCAAGGTGACCGTCACGATTGGAAAATTATTTTTGTATTTAATTATGATGTTGGTTTCGCTTGAAACGTACCGTGAAAATTTTCTTAATCTTTCTAATTGACCCTCCACTTTTTTAAAAATATTTATTAAACCTAGCAGGCTAATTTAAGGAATTTTTCGACGAATTTTCTGAAAAGCGAATTTATTTCAGAAATTCTTGACAGTAATTCTAAAAAATTTCCAAATTAATATTCATTACAAGTATTGGTAACTTGCCAGAATTTGGCACGATATGTAATTCATCTTTTCACATTTATTAAAAAAAAATTGAAATTAAAATTTTCCTTTCAGAAATGTCAGAATTCCTTTCGTTTACTTTTTGGAAAGAAACGAAAAATCAAATTAGGCGTTACATAGTAGTCATTTTCTCAACAAGACCAAAATGAAATGATTAACTTATGAATCAATAAACAATTTAATTTTGCTCCAGATAATAATTTAAATATAAAAGCCTTTGTATGAATTTTTAATTGACGTCTTGCCAAAATATTTTCAATCTGATTATATTGAAAAATAATTCCACGGTTCCAAGTCCACGGTTTTGAAGCTTTTGTAATGCCATTTGGCTTTTCTTATCCAAGAAATATTGACTAGTGCTATCCCAAAATTAATTTCAGCATCTTTACTTCCAAATTATTTATTTTAGCTTTTGTTGCATGTACTTGCGTTGAAGCACACCTATTTATCGTTCCTCAAATGCCCCTTTTAACCCATAAGCCGCATGTTCCGTAACTTTTTCAATTGGTAGAACTATGCAGGGAAGGATATCAGGCTGTATAAAAGTGGCGGATTTTCCGGCGATGATTATATGTCACTGTCGTGGCCGACTGTGGCTCCACCTAGCGTTATGGCAGCTGCTACAAAGAGCAAAGTTAAATAACGATGTGTGCATGAAAGAGGGAGAGGGTTCCATCCCAAAAACATTGTCTAAATTTTCCTTACGAAGTCTTAAATATCCGCTCGTGGCATTGTTTCAGACATGAATCGCGTTTTCTAACCCGTTACAAATTTTCCCACCAGTAATTTTCCAACGGCCTCCTCCTCCTCCTCCTCCACACCTGTAAAAAGATTGAACGTATTCCAATAAACAGAAAACAAGTTTGGCGCAGTGAAAACAAATGAAACGATCCGCCGATCGCCAGGAATCTCGACAGATCATCTCAATAATTAATTCCCGACGTCCGTGGAGGATATTTCTATTGAAAGTTTATAATTAGAACTTATTTATCAGTTTACACTTTATAGATCGCTGGGCTGTGTCATTCGATGCTTAAATTCGGGTTAACGCTCGTTGATTCTTTGTGTAAGGACAAATACATTCCATGGCATGACAAACACACACGTGGGATTCGCGGTTTAAGTATTTTTGACATTTTTTTAATGGAAAACACTGTTAGTGGACCAGAAAATCATCTACGAGCCGTATAATCGCTACAAAATTAATTTAAGGCACCATAAAATCGTAAATTAAGTTTCTTTCCCAACCTACATCCACTTTTTTCCCTTAATATTTTCCGTCATTAAAATAAAAATACTTTACTACTTTACTACTTTAAATTATCACACCACTAGCTCCATGCTATCTTCTCCACCACTACCTTGCAGTAGAAATTAGAAGACTAAATATATGCGGGAACATCGACCCCTAAGTACAGTTTAATAAATAATGACAATAAATAATAGTGAAGGCAAGATCGTTATTAAAACGTATTATTTCAACAAGCAACCTATTAGTTGGCTCTGAAAAGCGATTCTATACATCAAAAGCTATTTAAACATTGTGCTACATAGCAGATACCTACATGTGTTCAAAAATACCAGGCATTTTTATTGTGAAATAAATATGAACATTCATTCACCCTGAAGCTTGACGAAGCCAATTAGCAGAAACACGTGTCGATGGTTACCTTCTTCTCCTGCAATTCGTACTGCTATTCATAATGAAATATTATACCATCATTATTCTTCTTACATCTTATATATGTACCGAGAGTTTCGGTTTCGAATACTTGTTGCAGTAGTTAACACCTTCTTCCTTATGAGTTTTCTTGTGATACTTCGTGATAAGCGTATGGTTTTCTAGTTATTTATGTAAAATCGCTTTAAAACATTCCTTTTCTAGATGAAAATCGACATTTTCAATCACGATTAATAGAACAAAAGTGTATTTATCGATAAAACTTCATAGAACATTTTTTTACATAAAATATATCCTTCTGTCGATTTCTGTTGTTATTTTGAATGTACTACTTCCCACCCTCAAGAAGGGGTGACATCCACCTCCAAGGGTGGATTCCTATATTATTTTCCAACGTTCCTATTATTTCCAATAATGTCAGTGATAAAGGCACAGAAAAAACGTGGCAGTGACTAAAAATAACATGTATTCAGCATAATAAGTTGAAACAAATCTATTATAGTGATAGGAACAAGAAAACTCCTAAAGTTTCGATACCATCTACGATGACGGTAAATGAGATCGAAAATACCTCTATACCTTCACTAAACTAGAGGTAGAGAGAATTTCCCAGCAGAAATTGATGCGATGAGCTGATCCCAACGTGGATTTTAGAAAACATGTGCAATACGTATTACGCATTGTCCCAAATGTCATGTGAATAGCAGTGACTAAAAATAACATGTATTCAGCATAATAAGTTGAAACAAATCTATTATAGTGATAGGAACAAGAAAACTCCTAAAGTTTCGATACCATCTACGACGACGGTAAATGAGATCGAAAATACCTCTATACCTTCACTAAACTAGAGGAAGAGAGAATTTCCCAGCATAAATTGATGCGATGAGCTGATCCCAACGTGGATTTTAGAAAACATGTGCAATACGTATTACGCATTGTCCCAAATTTCATGTGAATATGCTAAGTTTTGACAAAGAATTGTCATATTTCAGCAAACGCACTTAATATTAAATATAAATCTTAGGATACAACTTAACAAGTATTATTCAGTAGTAATTAGTTATGAAACTGATTCTCGATTAATTTTCTGTAAATTTTTTAACACTGTTTTATATTTTCAGTCCGAAATAGCGATGGACGAAGAACAAGTGAAACGTGAGTACCCCAAGGACCATGCGCTCTGGTTAATAATTAAATATTTTTTAATTGGGTTGCGGGCGCGTCCGAATTGGTCTAATTTTAGCGATCCAATTAACGCTTTCAACAGCATGAACTTTACGATGATGCGTGGATTTCGAAAAGAGCAAAGAGAAAAAAAATACTGCGAATATTTTTAGATTGTTATAATAGAGGTTATCTGTTCAGTTATGATAATTTATGAGTCTAGTTAGATTTCGGCGCCAGGATAATGGCAGAAAATAGAACAAAAAATATTTCTCGTGATATACACGGGAGGATTTATCGGGACGGTGAGGAAAAATTATACGGCTCATAAAAGAAATGAGTTGTTTTCGAGAAAGAGAAAAACCTCATGTTTTCATATTTTATCATTGGCTTCGCGTGTGACAGTTTTGAGCCTTTTTACGAGTTTAAATTTAATTTAGGAACCGGGACTGCAAAAAAACATTTGCTTCTAATTTCACGCCGTTGGTATACGTTTAAATTTTATCGGCGACATAAATGTGTTATTCGTTTTGGATCATTTAAAATTTCTAACTTCTTTTGAGAGGCGGTGATCAACTCTTGGCACCGAAAAATACGAATTCCGTGCTGCTTTTATGAACGAATTCGTATTACATCGCCCAACGAGTCTTTTAGTCCTCAGAAGCCTTTTGTCCCATTGAAAAATTTGTCAAAACTCCCCACATGACTCTTTGAGTACAAATTAGCAGTTTCAAACATATTCCACACACATTGTGAGACTCAAAACTTCTATATTTCGAAACTTGTGATTTATTTCGGAAGTGTTTGATTTTTGAATCTCGTAATAGTTTTTGCCTGTTCGTAAAATTCGAAAAATTTCTTCATTTCAAACTTCTGTCTAATAGTTTGTTTAAATTTCACACTGCTTCTATTTGAAACACTTTCAAGAATTTTTCAGGAACTAAAAATACTTTTGATCCAATTTCACTCAAAATTGATGCAATATATGTTGATTCACGATCGACTTTGAGCTATTTGAGCAATTCGTAATCCATTAGATTATTGAGCTTGCCCCAAGATCTCTTAACTCATTCGAGGCGATGGAGCTCTATTTGCTTAAAAGTTAAACCCAATCTTTAACCGGCATTGACTAAATAATATTCTTTCTTTGTTTCAGAGACCAAAACAGTCTCTAATGAGTTATTACTTGGTGAGCGTTTCACAACCTGAACAAAAACGTAAATAGCATAAATCCGCTTTGTAAGTTAGCCTTCGAACTTTAAATTCCGAACGTCTTTCGCGCCTCACATATTTTGTGTGTTTGTGTGTGAGAATTTTCCTTCTGTTGGTGTATTTTCCGTAGACACTAGCGAGTGTTTGAAGTTTGAAGCTTGAAGCACGTTTGCATGGATTTTCCGCGAGATTTCTTTCAAGATTTTTCTTCAGGCTGCAGCCGCAGCGGCGCACGTTAACCGGGAGATTTTCCAGGCATTTTCGTCGTTGTAATATTGTTACGAGTATAAATATAGCGAAATGAGGTACGTTTGCGTGCATACTTCGCATGATTTCTCCCTGGAATTTCCTTTTGACCGCAGCTACAATAGTGTACGGTTAACAGGGAAGTTTCCAGGTATTTTATTTTATAAATTGAAGTATACGGTGCATTTGTTAGCAGTGATTCAAGCTGCTTAGGGGGGGCTCCAGGAAAAATCCATCGAAGTATGGGACCTTTGAAACCCTGGTCGTCAGCACAATCGATTAGAAGAATAAAATATTCCCTTCTACAATTTCGACCCATACATTTAGGTATTTCTAATCCAAATATAGAAGCATATTTAATCAACCTTGCTGTCCGTTAATTATTCAAACAACAATTCCCCGCATTCCCACTAATGACATCTCATTTAGCATTGATGCATTCTGGATTCCTTTCCATTGATGACAACCGGACAGCATCCAGAAAAGTCCAAAAACACGCTGGATTAATTTATCGGGAAAAGATATTACGCGGTTTTATCGTCGCTTTATTAATTTGGCAGTAATATGAAAGCGCAATTATTTCTGGACGACGCCCGACTAAAAATATCCTTTTTTTAATCCGCAAAGAATGTTACGGATCGGAAACGCGCCCAGAAAATATTAGGATATTTAACGGCTCATGGCGCCGCAATTTTTCTGTAATAAATCACACGGGGAACCTCCAGGAAATTCACGGAATCGTTTCGGGAAAATCCAGGATTATTAGGTCACTTCCAGAAAACCAAATTCCAATTTCCAATAGTCCAATTTCAAACCCCCGAAAGCTAATGTCGCTAAATGCTTCATTATTCAAACTGATTCTATGAAATTCTTCATTAAAATGCTATAATAGATGTACCTGGGCTGTTTTTAAATCATCTGGAAGCCCAATCTGTAACCGAACCAATATGAATGTATGCTATGTATTCTCTGCCTCTTATAACCGAACCAAATTTCCAGTTTCTTGCTGTTCAATAACTATTGCATAAATTTCACCCCCTTTCTAATCCCCTGGACAAATGACATTTGTGATCTATGCTACAACCGCATCGAGTATAAAGGTTCTAACCGTTCAGCAGGTATGTACCCCACTCACCCCTACTTTTACACTATTTCGAAAACAGAAACTGCGAGTTTTCATGTTCCTGGGCCTATTCAGTTCAAGCTACAAGTGTTCAAAGTTTCACCTTTTCAGGGAATTAACATTTCAGCACATAAATACATTCTGGTTTGTCTATTAGATTACGTAACCGTAAGTTAATTAATTAACGAGACTCTACCTTTATCTTGCAGCACCGTTCCTTATCGCCTCTCCTACGGAAATTCTCCCAAGTCGACGAAGCCCCACACCTTGTTCACTTCCCTCCGACGGAGCTCCTGATGGAAGCGTCAATATCAGGAGAGCATAACATCGCGAAGATAACGAAAGGTCCTACATAGACAAACTAATTACTCCTGCTACCGACACATTGACCCTTAGTGTAGTACTTGTCCCGTAGATGGTGGACAACTGACACATGTCAAACTGATTAAACAGCAAATAATAAATCGCAAAGCACACAGTTTTCAAAAAATAAGTTAGAAAAACTTCACAAAAACGGCCTAATGAATCAACTTGAACGTGTCGATCGAATTTGAATCCGATCAGACCGTAGATAAACCGACATTTGTTACAACATTACCCCTATATACACACAACCCGCAACACAATCCTACCTCAACTTGTTAACCTCTTCGATGATCCTGTTACTCTGATAACGAAATTCGCGATTGAAACGCAAGCGAGGTGTCTGAGTTCGCTTTTGATTTTCGAGTTCTTGGGAGTTTTGCGTTTACAAAAATTGGGAAAGTTAAAGAATGAGGGTGATTTCCTTTACTTTTTGTGTATGCTGCTCTAATGTGAAATAAACTCTTCCTCAAAATAAACACAAGTTGTGTCCCTGGGCACTGAAGCACCCTTGAATATAATAAAAATCAGACCCATACCATTTGGTGAGTCCTTCTAATAAATACGTCTATAGATGTCGACTGTTAAAAGACTCAAAAGCTCTCAAAAGAGAAAAGCCTGGAAATTTTCAAAATACTTTTAAAGTTCTTGTAGAAAGCGTTGATTGAAGTCCTACACACTAATACGATGTGATCTGTAAGTGAACTTACCTTTTTAATCGTTCACCATCTTTTCAGTGCTCCAAAGGGCCTTCTCCATGTTCGATTCCGCCAAGAAGGGCAGCATCGACAAAGAGAAAGTCAGGACGATCTTGACAACGCTCGGTCATACGTATGACGACTCAGAACTAGATGCTCTTCTAGATGGGGAAGATCCAGGAAGTAAGTTCAAAAATATTCAAGACTCACAGAAGTGGATTAATATAAATAAATTACATCTAACATAGCATTGAACATAGCAAGTAATTGAATCATATATATAGCAACCATAACGAAGGGTACTTAAACTACCGTAGTGAAATGTCTTCGATGTAGCTACTTCATAGCTTTTTACTTTTGCTTGAAAGTTGACTGTGGATGAGCTTAAATTTTACTTACTTTTCCAGATACCGGAGTGGTTAATTTCGATTCCTTCGTTCGAGTCGCTGGACATTTCCTGGAGAACGAGGACGACGAAGCACTCCAGAAAGAACTGAAAGAGGCTTTCCGATTATATGACAAAGAAGGTACTTGTGGTTTAATTTCGAACCTAAAAACATAACTAATATTAGTTATTAATTTTCTGGGGAAATCTTTAATTTGCAACGTTCCTATTAATTCAGCGTTTATGTGTTTGCTCGCTAGGTAACGGCTACATCCCTACATCCAGTCTAAGGGAAATCCTGGCAGCTTTAGATGATCAACTCACGAATGACCAGCTAAATGAGATGATAGCTGAAATCGACACGGATTCCTCCGGAACGGTAGACTTTGAAGGTATAAAATTTTCATGAGTCTGGAGCTAGTTAGTACATATTCTTTTCTAGAATTCATGGAAATGATGACTGGAGATTAAGGACGCCAAAGATTAATCCACCTACGGTTGTTTAGTGAATCTTCTTTTTAAACTTAAACATAACTTTGTTAACTGATGTAATTTTTAAATAAACTGTACAATTTTGGAGGATCACTGATTACAGAGAGAAGTTTTACGGTTGATTGATGGGAGGGATACTTGATGAGGTGAAAAATATCAGTGAGGCACTTTTCTGTAGTGTACTCATGTTGTCTGCATGCCGATAATTTGAACAAAAGCTCGCTCATAACATTTCCAAAGAAACCAAAAAATTCCATCATTTCGAGGATTGGGAGACAACCTTTTAACTATAAATGGATATTTCAAATATTAAATTCGAATGAAGCGTATTGTTCAATCCATTAGTTTATTGAAAGCAAATGAGTCACTTGGTGTATAAAAATGTGGATGACAAAGATGTTAAATTAATCCGTAGCAAAGTTTTGTATAACATATATTTCCTAAATAAGTTGTTGCACTTATAATAATCATAACTCTAGTTATTAGTATTTACATAAAAACTAATTGTATGATAAGCTTAATAATGCCAAAAAGAAGTCAACCTTAAAACTCAGCAAATAAAGTGCAAGACTGTACGTTTATCTAGCGAAAAAAGATGAATCTCAAGTTTTACATAATATATATATATAATAATAATAGAATATTTACAGAACATAATCCAGATTCATAACATACCTAGAAATTATAATAAACAATATTATATTAATAATGGCATCTTGATCAGTAATAAAAGATAATCACAAATTAAAAGAAATAACGAATTTAGGCACCATATTTTTACAGATATTTTCGTTTCATAAAATATCAGTAAAAATGTATAATTATTTCTTTACACATCTAACTAGTGCCGGATTCTGCCACATATTCCTATTGGTGTTCCTCGTGGACTAATTTTATTATTTATTATTATTTACCTCATTTGAAAGCTACGTTCGTCGAGTGGTTGTAGCGCAATAAATATTTTAAAAAATATATATTCAATGTATATGTATAATTCTAAGCGTTTTGCTAACGTAATTAAAATCAAATATCGGCGCGCAGGGATTTTTTCCAAGGAGAAAAACACCACGAGCGCCTCTCCAATATTTTAAATTATTAAAAGGATTCTATAATGTTATAGTTTACTTAATGATAGAATTTAGAAAGGGGGTGGTAGAGGTGAGGAGGGCAAAAGCGACAAGGCTTCAAAAACTAATGGGAAATGCTAGGTTTGTTGTGTTTGGGATAAATGCACTTCTAATAAGTTTTGAGACTCAACATACGAACACTAAAACATTTTCCACTTTGCTTAAAATTTTAAAACGAAAACTTAGAGACAGCCGACCATTCTCCGAGATCCCTTCTAGGTAACTGAACCAGTCCCTCAGAGAAAATTTTAAAAACGAGTCCAAAACGAAACATGAGACAGTAGAAATCACTTTCGTTGCCCATCAGATTCTCCCTTTTATTTTTCTTTCGGCGGATTTATGTATGATAGGGGGTGACGTAGGTCGCCGGGAACAACCCCTTACGGTGACCGATCTCGCCATGCCACCAGTGCTGGTCCGTACGGTCGGTGACCGTGATCACATCGCCGCGCTTGAACTCCAACTCGCCCACCTCTTGGGGGGAGAAGTCGTACAACGCTTGCACCAGATACTGAAATAAAAACACAATATTGAAGTGAATAATGCAGGCAGCATATGCAAGGTCTGATTAAATTTGAGAACAATGACTTTCTTGATTCACTTAAAAGCATTATTATTTTGGCAAAGTAAAAACCAAAGGCAGGAAAAGTACAGTGCGCTTATTTTTTTAATTTTACTGGCAAGTTTTGTTTCAATAATCTTCACAACTTTGAAACTATTTTCAAATCCACAAGCTTAAGAAGTTCTATATAAACAAAAGAGTTTCATAAGAATTGCAGTTTCAGTATCGTTTTGTCATGTTATTGAAATTCAACTTGGACTAAATTTTTATAAGCATAAACTTCATATCTTTGAAACTAATTCAGGTTTATGCACCAAATTTAATCTGTAGTAGATAAATGTAAATAAAAATAGTAAATGATAGTATAGTAAATAACTTTAGAGTTTCTACAGAGGCCATTTTGAGAAACATATTAAGGGAACTTTCCTGGCATTTTCTTTATTATTTCTATCCTCAAAACATCAGCCACAATTAATCCTACAATTTTTTAATCCTCCTCTTATTACTGGTTACGTTCAACAAAAGACTGAACGTTGATTGCTATTGTCAATATCAGCATTGGCTTTATGGACAGTTAATAGTTGATAGTCACTAGGTGAATGAAGCGTACCTTACATAATTCATACCTAAACAGTAATAAATAAAAAATAATTTTGCTTAATAAATGGTATTGTAATGTTGAATTACCTCTGGAATTTACAATTCAAATCTCA
This sequence comes from Cryptocephalus primarius, assembly GCA_963576515.1. NCBI lineage: Eukaryota > Metazoa > Arthropoda > Insecta > Coleoptera > Chrysomelidae > Cryptocephalus > Cryptocephalus primarius. The sequence continues at coordinate 14,904,192 of OY754943.1, read as the reverse complement.
ACCCATACATAGTTTATTGATCGATACACTGAAGTCCCTGAAAAATTAACAACCCGAAAGATTATCAGACATGCACTGAATGTGTAATGATATTAATGGAGGAATAATAGAAACGACTGCTTCCAGAGTTATTATAATTTGAATATAATTACTGAATTACACCATCGGTTTCTTATTTTGGTTTGACACTCCAAAACATGTACGAAATCTATATTTAACACAGTGCATATCAACATTAACTCAATCCAAATAAAAGTTTTAAGTGATTTATTTGCGTGAATCAAAATAATGGATAAGTAGAGAGTAATATAGATAACGAGTGATAAAACATGTGCTTACAGTTCAACAAATTGTAGAAATAAATAATACAACAAACAGTAAATATGTTACAAAGTATGATTTGGCTCAAGTAAATACCATAATTTTATTCTTTGAAGCTGTTACTCGACAATGGAATCTTATGGACCCCTTAACTGATTATGCTTAACTTATCTTTCGAAAAATATTCATAAGTTTGGACGAAAAAAGTCTATTTCATAAAGTATCAACAAAACTTAGTGGTTCCTTACTTCTTCTGCGACCATGTCACGTAACATAACATTCTGTGAGCGAGAAACAGAGGAGGTCCTATGGTACTCGACGAGTTCATTGAGCGAATTGAATTTTACTACCCACAGGAAGAATTTGCCTTGTGCATCTCTTAAAACTTTAAAATGTTGAACTCCATCAGAACACCTGTAAAACAAACAGAAAATCAATAACAGTAATAATCATCGAATGTGAGAAGACGACTCACTTCACTGATAGAGAGAAATCCCCAGGACTCGACTCGCTGATACGTATCAAGAAGGCCCCTTCGTGCTTGTTGATCAGCAGTTTCTCAGCGTCTGCCCTGGTAATCCTCCCGTAGTACCAACTAGAAGAGGTATTGAAAGATCAGTGAATGCTTACAGATAAAGATGTGATATTAATAATAAATAATTGGAATATGTAAATTATGTTTTATAGTATTTTATTCAAGAATCCTTTGTTGTGTGTTTTATATTTAAAATTATTGCCTTACTAAAATGTATTTTAAATGTTCTTGTAATTATGTTATGTCATTGAATTAATATATTTTTTGAAAAAAATTAGTGACAAAATATAATCAAAAATTTAGATTGTCCATGTTTCGCCACCCTTTTTAATACTGAAAATGAAGAATTTATGAATCTTCAAAGAGCTTTGGTTTTGAGAACTTTGGTATCTCTTACGGAGCTAAGATATACTCGAAACGGTAAGTTAGGGATGTACTGATAAGACTTAATAGTAAATATTAAATGTTACATGTGCCAGAGGAAAAAGAATCACAATACATTACGTTCAGAGGCTGGATAAAGCACAGTTTGTTATCAACATATAACCATTGAAATATGACACCCCCACATTTCTGAAAATTGGTTCCATTACCAAAATTCCCCCAAAATAGTCTTAGATAATTCATGTCTCAAATTCTTTGATAGTTCGCTAGAAGGCAAACCACAAGTTAATAGGTGATATCAACAAACACCACTTCCTTTTTCTTAATTATGATTCAATTTAGCGTGTACAATAAAAGACGTCACATCATTCTAGTATATTCCTTACTTGTGGGGTTTCATCTCTATGTAATTGCTAGGGATAAGGCCCTCCTTCCCATCAAGCTCAGCTCTGTACCAGTTCATGTCATCTTCCATATTCAAGATCTAAAAGTACAAGAAAGTCTAAACCTGAAACTCCCCTTATAAGTCAGTGTTACCTTTAACACTTGGTTCCTCCTGAAGCTGAGCTCATCATCAGCAGTGGCATTAAACTCATGCTTGGCGATAGCCTCCATAGTTGGGAAAACCTAGATAGATAGAGATAAGTAGAGAGACAGTGAGAGAGATGAGAGTTTTTTTATCAGGAGAGGAGATCTCGAGGAGGTCGTGTCTCAAAACTGGGGGACTGTTCCCGGGGTCAGGCACATCTCACACGAACGTCCACGTCTCTCCTCACGGCCGTTCCGGGTTTATACACATTCGCACTCGGTCCCTCACGCACTCAGCGAAACTTTACACTCGGACTGTGGGGATACGGAATAGTAATGGCGGAATGTTGTGGAATGAGATCGGGACGTCCCCGCTCGGACCGACGCACTTCCAAACGCGAAACTCGTCCCCTTATCCGATCCCACTCGCACGATTCGATCACAAATGGACCGGACGACGGCAAAAGCAGAGGCAGTGGTATTTTTTCCCGATGAATCAGCGGAGGAACAGGAACCGAGATAAAGCGAGGGATCGTTCTTGTTTTTGTTGTTTCGTGCGCGACGTGCGAGACGGCGATAAGGGGACGACACGCGAGCGCAACAAAGACGGGGCGAAGTGCAAGCAGGACGACAAATAAAATAACAAGAGTTTCGGGGGCATTGTTGCTGGTGGTGGTTCATACGGGCGATACGAGATGGCGCGAACGGTGGGGATAAGATCACGTGACTGGTCAAATTCAAAACGACCGACGTAAGCAAAAACATATTAAGACTAAACAAGATATAGTGAGCTACACTACCACTACCAGCTTCATTATTTACCCTACCGACAGTGATCGAGACCACAGGACATCCAAACACGGTACTTACGTTTCTCTAACGTATATGTTCTGTGATTTTGAGGTTATGTCTAGATCAACATGAGTCTCTGCGATGCCGAAAAGACCTACATCCTTCACGGCGTCGAGGAGAACTTACGCATCGACGGCCGCGAGCGTGAGGAGTACCGGCCGATGGAGCTCGAGACGGACATCGTGTCTCACGCATACGGTTCTGCGAGGTTCCGTTTGGCGAACACGGACGTCCTCACGGCGGTCAAGATCGAGGTAGACACTCCATTCCCCGAACGGCCCCACGACGGTAAGCTCGAATTCTTCGTCGATTGCTCCGCCAACGCGACCCCCGACTTTGAGGGAAGAGGCGGCGAGCACCTAGCCATCCAGATATCAAACCTCCTGAATTCGGCGTATCGCTCCTCGAACGCGCTGAACCTGAACAGGTTGTGCATATTGAGTGGGAGGAAGTGCTGGAAACTGTACGTCGATATTCTCATATTGGAATGCGGTGGGAACCTGTTCGATGCTGTATCCATTGCAGTCAAAGCAGCCCTGTGGAACACTCAGGTATTTATTCTCGTTAAAAGTTATATAAAGCTAAAGTAGAAATTGACCTACGCTAGCTTTAAGTAACCTTTAAGCAGATCTCCTTAATTTTTTTTAAAAAGGAAGTGGAATGATAACCATTCATTCTTCCTTCAGATACCTCTGATAAAAAACATCGACATAGATGGAAACAAAGTCGAGCTGTCAGTCTCAGATGATATCAGTGACTGTGAGCGCCTCGACGTCACCAGAGCTCCGATCCTGGTGACGGTCTGCAAAATAGGCGACAAGTGCGTCGTCGATCCGAGCGCCGCTGAGGAGCAATGTTCCAAAACCTCTGTTGTGGTTGCCAGGTCAGGAGATAGGTTGACGACATCCCTGAAGCTCGGATCAGGCTCTCTCCATCCGAAGACATTGATAGATTGCCTGGAATTCGGTTATAAGGTAGCAGAGAAGGTAGATCAAGCATTAGACGAGGTTCTCAAGAGGATGCCTCCGGATCAGGATGTTGGATTCTTGAAATGAGGTGTGTAGTACCATATAACGTTTACAAATATATGTGTAGGAAAGTTGGATAAAAATTAGGGTATGTCAGATTGGAATGGCGTACAGTGGGTATACAGCGATGGCATTTTTATAGATACATCATTAAAAACCTTAGGGGTGATTAAATGAAACTTCTTGTATGAAGTGACACTTTATTTCTTAATCTTATAAAAAGACAATTTATTGTCCCCCTAGCTAACATATCCCAGTGTTACACAGTTGTTGTAGAATCGAGTTCAGACTTTTCATACAAAATATATATAAAAATATAATAAAACCGCTTAACAATAATTGTCAAAGGTTCTATCCTAGCTTATACAGATCGTATAGTTAAAAATTACAATAATGGTAATTTTGGTCAGCAAGACCCTGTATATATATTTTATTATTACTATAAATATATGTCCTATACAATATTCCAATATCTCCTAATGATAAATTTTTTCAAGGGTTAATGAGAGGTGTCATTTTGATGATATGATATTCTATATACGTATATAACAAATAGTAACAAGTCTATAGTGCATGTAAACAGAAAAGAAAAACAATTTATATACATAGTTCAATGAAACAAACAAGTGCAGGACACGTTATTTTACAATAACTATTAACTTATTTATCAGTGTGACTAAATAACTTGATTTAAAATACTCTTATAATGAGTTATAATTTGTTTCTAACTACTTATTGTAGTAGTCAGTGCATCCATTTTGTTGTTTTTTGGCAGTTAATGTTTGCTACCTACTTAGTAAGCATTTTCATATTTACAATTAGTGTCGCCTAACATATCTGACTCGAAAATTGAAAGCATAATTTTTCATATCCAGTCTTATTAAGGATAACATATGTTTAACTCAAAAATCTGACAGATTTTCAAATCCAAAATAAGACTGTAAAGGCTATATGAGTGGATTATCACTTGGAAATATACTATACTAGGGTTCCTAGTTATACAATAGTGATTGTGTTGTCAAAAGCTTTATAAAAGCAATTAAACGGAATAAGAAAGTAAAGTTCCATAAAGTTTACTAATCAAAATGGAAAAGAAACCAATCAAACAAAAGCTCAGTCTTCCATAAAATCTACAAAGAAATTACAAAGAAAACAAAAAAAATATAACACACAATTCTTGCAGTTCAGCATCCTTACACAGCATTCTTCAAAAAGTCAAACTACTCTATTCCCTGCGTAAAATATTATCGGAAATATTTCTACATTTCTGTTATTATGTTTTTATGGAAAATAATAAATAAAGTCATTCTAACAGTATTCAACGTTAGTAAGGGAGTGAAATACCTTTGAACAACGTTCTTATTAGAAAACAAGAAAACTACTCCATCTCCTCCTTAAAGAAACACCATAAACATTCTTTAATTATTTTCTTTTATGGAAGATCTACGATTGCGTATTTCATTTTCGTACAAGGCATATGGCCACAAACGTCCCACCCAAAAGGAAAAGCATAGACGAGACTCTGCTAATGGTCAATTAAATCTAATGACGAATTCCTTTTCTGCGCCATACGCCAGACATTTGTGCTAGTTACCGACGTGCGCTATCACCCAAGGCCACAAGAACGATATCAGGATCCCGGAGAATATTCCCGTTATCAGGGCCGCAGCTGCGAACATTCCAGCGGTGCCTGCATAGCGGTCCTCGACAGTCCTAGAAAAAAAAAAACATGATATACATCAAGTAAAAGGGAGTAACATTAAATTGAAATGAGGGATAAAGAAAAAGGAATCTTTAGAATTGGGTAGAAATCATACAGCGAATGTAATTTGTTTTTATTTTACAATTTTCCCTTACCTTGGCGCGTACATCATCCCTAGGGAACTGAAGTACCCGCTGGTGAGGCCCATGGTCATAGCCACGATCCAGTACAACCAATCATTGGTGATCACAACCGGCAGTACCCTGGTTAAGTCTTTTACTTGATAATTACACAGCAGGTAAAAAGGTATGTACAAAAACCTGAGCATCACAGGTATCCACAGGAACTTAGGACCAGGCTAGAGATTATATGATTTATATTAAAAGTGACTGAAGGGCACGAATTAGTCATGATTAAATTACTTACCCAGGTGCAGTATGTAGGTAGCCAGCTACCTAGCATCGCGAAAAAATTGAAGGTGATAAAACAGGTCACGCTCGTGTAGTAGTGGGGACGTATGAAGAAGTCAGGGGAAGATGGTTTGATACCTGTTAAAATGAAGGATTGAATAAGGAATGTACTCTTTAGGTATTGCCTCTTACCAGATTGTACAGCAGGGAATAGCGCTAAAGTGACGAAGAACACCAAGAAAACATTGAGTAACTGAGGGAAGGATTTACTCAAAATGTATCGGTACGGAGGCCTTTCTTTCACTCCCCGTGATTCCCGCATATGGTTCTCCAAGTCTTTCTTTTCTTTCAGTTCGAAATGTCTGTAGTACCTCTACAGGACCGAAATTAAAACATAAATTTAACAAACTGGAAAAGATATGATTCAGGAGGTAAAAAATATTAAACGAAACTGTTGATGAATCATATGGTTCTCCTGAAAAACATAAATACAAACCCTACAGAATAACGTATTGCAACTTATCCTTAATCATTCTTTTGAACCCTATTATAGATAATGGGCACTCTGAACTTTAATTTAATAGGTATAGTTTATTTTTCTACTTACATTTAGTGGTAGAGCGAAGTATGTGTCGAAACAAACAAGTAAAACGAAAAGAGCTGTTATGAAATAATAAATCGCGGCCATTCTGTAATTCGACGTCGACAGTTGACTTAAGAGGCTGATGAGGGCCACTATGGTTCCGCAGATGTTTGAACCTAAGACGACTGCTCCCGTATATTTCCCGGGTAATTTGGCCGCCATACCGAATACTGTGTTCTGATATATTCCCGTGGCCACTAAAACAAGCAATAATTAAAAATAGAAATTTTAGATATTTCCCACATTAAACTATACACAAGTAGAAAAGTCATCCTTTACAAAATTTTGTCTCATTTATTTTTTACTAAGTGTTACTTAAGAAAGTGTTACTAAGTACTAAAACACTTACTGTTGAGTACAATGACGCAAAGAATCGTTATCCAAAAGAAAGCATACGGAGTCTCAGCAGTATCCACCATTGCCATGATTATCGTCACAATGAATACAACGACCACTGCGCTTATGCTCCAAACGATCCTTGTCGTTAAATTCCCCCTGAAAGTATTCGAAATAAATACACATCATACTTTCCAAAATTCATTTTCTGAGCTTACCCGATTTGTACAAAAATGTTGATCCAGTTGAATAGAACATTAGGAACTTGCGAGGCGAACGTAAGGTATTGCAGGAAATTAGGTACGAATGGGAACGCGAAGCCTATGTAGTCTTTATGGAGTTTATACTGAACGAAGTACTGGAAATAGTTTTAATTCAGACAGTTAGGTGGTCTTATTTGGTTATTACTACAACAACTCTTGCCTGGTTTGTCTGACTTATTTGATCATAACTGTAATGGAGTTTAACTAAGTTCTGTTCAGAGAGTATTCAATAATTCCTCTGTGTCATTACAGTAATGGTCAGTTAAGAACACCTTGCGTTCTGAGGCATTAATATGAGCATGGGAAAAGTACATAAAGTCGACTATCTAATGGAATATTAACATGTTTTGGTTCAAACATGTCGTTTCTAGTCGCACATTTATGTACTAATCACAATGTCAATGATAAAGGCGGAGTGGAAAAATGTGTGAGTGACTAGAAATAACATGTTTGCTGCTTTTTTGCTCTTCTCTAACGAAAAATGAAATGACTTCTCAGGTCAAAAGGATTAGTAGCCATTGTTACAAAACTTACTGGGTATTAACCATGCCCCGACAGGTAAATTCTTTTACGGTACTTACTTACACCAAGATCCTTGCCAATTCATTTTTCTCTAGATATTAAGAGAAGTATAAGTGTGTATATGTAACATCCCCTGTATATTTTAAATATATGAAGTTCAGAATAGTGTGATCGTTCACAATACAATAGGGGCCTTAAGTGTTATTTAAATTAATATTTTATTCATTTAAGAACAAGTTTTCAATAAACAAGCCAAGTGATATTTATTTTTAAAGCCCACATCCTCCAATGAATCAAAACGTAGAAGGTTTATGAATACAATTGTTTAACAGATCGCTTATTACTCATGTAAATTATTAGAGATTGTTAATCTCTGGTCTCGTTACATTTTCCTTAGATATACACACTTATGCTAATGGTTAACTTCTGTTGAAGATTGTTATAAGATATAAGATTGTTTAAAATTAAGTCAAAAACTTTAATTACATACAAATAATTAATATTTAGTTCTGTAGAGTTCAACTTTGGGTACTTTTACCTATTGGCAACTATCGCACGTGTACAAATAAATTTTAGAGTAGAAGTCTTACATCAAAGGCAGTGATAAACATGTTCCAAGGTATCAGCACCCCGATGCCGTGTATCAGGAACGTCAGATAGACGAGATTGAACCTGTCCGGGGGCGCGTTGAGCTGCAGGCTCGCCTCGTCCATCGTAATGTTCTTGAAGTTCAACTCGTCCTCAGGCAGGTTGTTCTCCTCCCAGGACGGCTGGAGTTTCACCGGTTGCTGAAGCCGGGTCTTCTCGTTGGTATCATCTGCGATACGAAAAAGTGTGTAAAACATGCGAGTTTGCACAAAATTACCGCGCACATTTTAGTGCTAGTTAAGCTAATAATTTGTTTACCTCGTAAATATTTACAGAAGTTCGATAATTGCTGTATGACGTATGGTACAAGTGGTACACAAGTGGCGTTGACGTTTAGAAGGTTACAAACTTTTGCTCAGTGTGACTTGACCTTTAGTAGCCCTAGAGTTTTTGTAAGTCTTCTTAGTACAAGTCTCCCAGTACAAAAATAAAGGAATTTTGATCCTTAGTAACCCTTTCTATGCTGTTGAAGTTTTGAACTAGTGTTTTGGAATTCTTGAATCTAGTACTGTAATTTGGTCCTTAGTAGCCCTTTGGTGAATCAAGAATTTTGAACCAACTGAGAATTTTTGAACGTTTGCTGAGGAAACTAATTATGCTTTGTGCATTTGCAAGGTTTCATAATTGCTGCTGGTGCAGAAATTCTAAGCCCGTATTTTCTAGCCTAACAAGGAAACATTCCATTGGTTGAAACAACACCTTTTCTCAAAATGCAAACCTTTCAATTGAACCTTCATGCAACATTAAATTTATCAAATGTAAAGCCCTACATTTACGACATTCTTGTAGATTGCAACGATTAAGCTAAAAGTACCTATGTGGCTTCATTACTGGAAGCAAAACAGATTTGATTCAACAAGGCAAGTGTTGCAAACATGTTCTGATCGATGGATTTGAGACATTTAGTTACGTGATACAGCTGTTCCTTTGCTGAAACAAACTATATAGAATCACCCTTTAGACGAAGAAATCTTGTAAGCTACCCTACCTCAAAAAACGTCATACCATGAAGATGCGTTCGTAAATTTAGCAAATGACAACTACATGTCAAAAAGTATAAACGAGCTGTCAGAAATGGTAACGTGAATTAACATTTCAAGCATCAATACAGCTGTAGAAACAAGATTCTAGCATTTGCATGTCTTTTTGTCCAGTGCTCAAAATTTGTTTGCCACTTCTTGAGATGGCGCTTGGAGTTTGAAATTTCAAATATAGCTCTAGAGCAAGTTATTATTAATTTTTAAAAAGCACATTTCTGTAGCTTGAATGGTGGTCAGTTTTAGCGTCCATTAGCATACTTATGAACTGAATATGAAACACGTGCCATTACTGATAACAATCAAAAAATTGTTCAACTCCAATCAGTTACATACAGTTACAGATAACAATCGAACAATTGATCGACCTGATCTTTTATGTAGGTAACCCAATGAAATACATGCATATCGCTTGATGGGTATTTTAACCAATCGAATAAAATCAATATCGTCATACCTTCGTAACCGTTAAAAAATTGAACAAAACGTCTCGTCCCTCTCATATTACCTTGAGCAGAGCCGTGGTGCACTCCATTGTTCTCGTTGTAAGCCCTCATGTTTCCGCCTTCGTCCAATCGGGTCGTCGTTTTCTCACTTCCTCAAGCTGGACCGACCAATGACGACCAACTAATACTATCTCATTTCACCGACCCTTCAAAAAAAAATTCCAATTACCCTGTTGGTCTTATCGAAATGGGCCAAAGTTCATCGTTATAGATATGACCCGGGTTGCTCTTATCTCGCAATAATGAACGTTATGAATATAATGGAAGTTCACGTATCGCAGAGATTATCGCATAGTAAACTACTCACCTAGAGTATCAGTGTAATTGTATTAAAATTTTGAGGAACGACTAGAAACGAGGTTCAATTGTCGGGAGCACGTGGTAGATTAAACTGTGGATTAAACCGCGAGGAGTAATTTCGGGGACTAAAAATAGAAAGCCGCGCTGCAAAAAAAAAGAAGGTGTATGACACGGAAATACAAAGCGCGACAAGCGACCAGCTACGTAATTTGTAATCGAGTGATAAACGGGATCAAAAGCTTAATCTGAGCTTTAATCAGCCCGAAGCGATGATTTCAAATTTGTGTCTCACTGTCGAAAGCGAAGATTATAGAAATTATTTGTCCAACCTAAGTTGTAATGTCGAATACGACGCCATCTGCGATTTGAATTTGAACCAGTAACTTTCCTTCTAATAATGGCGGGATTTTTTATTGATACACATGGGCAAACTAGTTCCTAATCTAATCTGCTGGCTTAATATTTATGATGACTATTTGTATTATCTTTTCTGATATGAAGAGATGGGCCGAATACCGAAAGGCAAGACAAATCCGATATTGGAATAGACCGAGAAGGATTTAAAAGATTGGCGCATTACGATTTCATTATAGGGAAAATAATTCCTCAACCCAATTAAAGATCGGTTTTACTGGATGTCGTGGAAAATGGCCATATTTTTCGATTAAAAACGATGTAGCGCGATATCACCGGAAGACTTCCGGGTCTACACCCTTTATATTAGCCAAAAATTGATAAAATCGAGTCGTTTTGGGAAGGAGAACTTGCCATTAATTCATCGAACAAGGACGAAAATATATCTTGCCCGTTTCGAATAGCCCTTAGACCTACATACGCTGTTTCAAATCTTTTTACTCTCTGTTTAAGCAGCCTGTCAAAATGGCCATGAAAGAGAGAAGTTGTAAGAAAGAGGAGGCGTTTACACAAGTGAAACAAACATCTTTACTCGTTGTAGTTACAGAAGTGGATTACGAGTTTTGAGCAGAATTTTTGATGAATCGAATAGATCCTGATCCTCCATGCTAACGATCATTGCATTTTTCGTCTCTTCTAGTCCTGTCGGCAGATGTTTTAAATTAATATGAAAACATTTCGAGAAAGTAGTGTTGGATGTGCCTTTCGAATCTCTTGTGTTCACAATTAACTGTGTGAATCACTTAATTTTGTGACAGGTACTAAAAATATTTCTTATATCACAGTTCTCACAAATTGTAGCCGACAAACTATTACAATGACTGTCGCTATGGACAGTTTTGTCAACTATGATTAGTTCTATGTAACCATTACCTCGAATACTGCCTGTTACTGTAACTAATTGGTTGATAGTGGCTAACCGATTGAATTAAGTGAAACAAGTGTCAATCAAGCGCTCCTATACCGCTAGAAAAGCTCGTAGTAACCTTTCAAGCAACAGGCGTGCCACTTTACACCTCTAAACAGGCGGTAGGTTCATTCAAGCCATTAACTGAAGTATGTCTTATATATAAACTTGCACTTAAAGAGACTTCGGATGTTCTATTGAGACGAATCTATCGTCGAACCCTTTTCTTTGAGAAAATAGGTGAAGTTGATCGATCGATTGTCACCGTTTCCCTTGTCCCAGTTTTTCTTTCTCTCTCTCACTCTTTCGGAAAATTAATCGGCCGGGTAAATTTTCTCTTATATCACGAAACGGGTAGGATTTTCTTCGGATATCGACTTTCAGGGGTGTCGACCAATAGCACCTGACGCTGGATGGCAATAATATATTTTTAATGGAGAGGCACTTTCAAATTTTTAAAAAATCTTTTGGTTCCTTCAGTAATAGAATATACAAATAATAGGGTGTTTACAAAATAAGCGCGTGGTGCTTTTCTTATCTCTAAAAATCATTAAGATTCTTCCCTTGGAGCAATCAAACTTTAGGGATTTCCTTAAATATCATAGATTTTGGCACTACCCTTTATCTTTAATCTGCTCTGCTTTTTCGTCCAACAAATGCCCGTAATGTTCCATAGGTTAATTTCCCATTAAAATCCTTGAGTATCAAACTAACATGAGTTATGGATAGAATTGCGAAAATACGCTTTTACGTGTGCTAAAACCTTTTGGAATATACGATTAAATCGATATTCTAACACAAACGCAAACAAATAACTTCGTACAGATTCGATGCGCTAATTGAGGGAATGTCAGATTTAAATTTAGAAGTTGTGCTCGTAGAAAATCGTAGCAGCGACGTGCAACTGTTGCACGCCGCATATTGACTTACAATCACGTCGCATGATTTGACCGAAACGTGCAATTATCGCACGCAACTGTTTCGCAATCGTGCAACAGTTAATAACGCGGCAAAAATCGCCAGTTTCCAACCGAGGTAACTTTGAAACCAACCCCCCTTTTTAGCACGCTTGGCATTATCAGCATTCCGCCTCGGTTTATGCCGGAAATAATTAGGATTTCATCCGGGGGCCGTCGGAATCTCTTTTATGTGAGGGGGTTTTGGGGTGGAAATCACTCCCCGACCGCCCTTGCGCTACACGGGAGAAGAAAGGTGGAAAGTTTCGGGGAAATAAGACACGATGGTGTAAATGGGAAATCTGCTACCTGCAGGCAAAGAGTTACAACTGATAAAACGTGCAATTATCACTTAAAAGCGTTCCGGAATCTTGTCGTTTCCCTATTTCAGATAAATTATTACATCATTTCGCTGGCTACTTCAAAACGTGTTATTACAAAATAGTGCGATAATATAAAAAATAACAACAAATGATCGTAATTGGTGATTATGTAAGCGCTTGTGCTGTCTGGTGATTGTTCTCTAGAAGTAGAGAAACCAAATTTTTCAATCAATCAATAGAGGTTATGTGATCAATCAATAGGGTACTTTTGTGAAAGATTTAATTTGAATTGTGAGCACCTTAGACGCAAGGAAATTCTGTAAAGAAAATCAGAAAAATTAATTTCTTTTTATCGTGGGGTTGTGGAAAATTGCGATCTCACTTTCCTGCCACTTTAATATAACACGTGTCGTACTGAATAAGAAAACTGTTTGTAGGGCGACAGCTAGTCGACAAACTTCTGATAAATGGCCGTATCATTTTACGAAGGGTCGTATCTGTGACAGCTGATCAAACTTGGGTCAATTACTGCGCTTCAGGAACAATATAAGTCAAAACGTTGGATCAATAGGTCGATTCCCAACGGTCGCCTACCCCTTAACAAGGGAAAAATTTTCAGTCATGAGCAACTGAAAAGGGGTGTCTGAATTTCACTAAAAAGCCTGACCGGGAAAATACTATCAAGGCCAGATTTTCTGTGTCTTATTTCTATGGTTTGAATCCCCAGTGAACTCTCCTTGTGTATACTTTGCAGTCTTATTGTTGTGGAATAATTAACACTTGATACGAATGTGATACCGAAATTTACATCGCTAATATGAAGTAGGTTAAAGTGAAAAGACTTCTACTTGCACAATTTGACCTCAAAGTAGGATATGAAGCTTGAATGTAAATATGCTTAACCGCTAAATTGTTTATGCAGGTTGATTTACCTGCACTGGGCACATATCAATGACAGACTGAGTGTAATCAACAAGAAATTGAAATAACATCATTAATAAATTATAGTCAAGTTACTAATAAATTAGTCATTCTATATATAAAGTTTGTTTCTAAAGTTTGTCTCCAGTTTTAAACAAAATTCATTACTAACCGTCGAGGATCCATTAAAATGTCGTTACCTAATCACTTTAAGCAAAGATTACAGTACCCCTCGGATACCCACACAAATATTGCAGGTATAATTTTAACCCAAGTTATCAATGAGATAAATGTATCTTGTCTGTAAACGGCTTTGTAAATGGGTTTCAACATGATTGTCTGGTTAACTTTGGAATTCCTTATTTATATTCCATATTTTTAATAGTTAGCCTTAATACAACTAATTTTTGAGAAAGAAAATCTTAAACGGTTGTTCAATAACAACCCGCGAAATTACTATCGCTATATTTGATATTTCGGCACTAGTGGCTTAAAATTTAAATAGTATATTCTGTGGTACTTTCTACAGTTCGCCTCTGCAGAACCTTTGTCTGAGGGTTTGTTGATAGGTTGTTCCAAGGTTCTCAAAGTTTTTCAGATGTAAATACACGTCGACACATACATTTTCTAGTCTTCTCCCTCGTCTCTCAAAAGAGAGATTGTAATAAAAAGGTTGTCTGCAAATCTACAGAATGTTTCGTTGTGTAGTGACATCAAATAACTGGCAGAGTCGCTTGAAGTTAACTCGAGTTGCGTTGGATTTTTCAGGGTTCTCAAACCTACAGTAGTTTCCTCGAGTTTTCCGAAATGAGAAAATTGCGATAGGCTGTGTCCCAACCTAGTCTTTGATTCTGTAATACCCTGAAACAATTTCCAGATTCCCTTGCAGGTTGGCTTGGATATTCCAGGGTTCTCGGGTTTTCCAGGAAATGAAAATTACCACAGACAAAATAAGTCATGAAGGTTCACTGATGTACAAGGGGGAAAGTTGAGATTGCTATTTCCCATAAATAAAAAAGACCATTTTCACTAAACATGAGTGCGATCAAACATGAGATTGTTGCTGTGAAACTGTAATCTAGATCAGAGTCCAATTTGGAAGCGTAATGCTGCTAATTATTCACAGTGAGTAATACCTAAAAACGTTTACACGTTTTGAGTGTCATTAACGTTAAATAACCGTCGACACATTTATTACATTTACCAATTATGTGAGCAATGTTATTTTGAATATCGTTACGTGTTGATAGATTTGCCGTGCCTGTCCCAGATATAACCGGGGGTTACTGAGGCGGAAAAGCGAACAACCGCCCCTCGAATTTCCCCATCGACGTATTTCCAGCGCGGCTCTTACGTCAATGCGTGAAAAACCCGACCGGTCGAGTTTAGAATGTGTCCCTTTTTCCCGCCAACGTAACGCCCATTCTAATGCGTCTACCCGTGGAAACCCCCTAGGAAAATCGGGTGCAATACTTACTTCCTCCTGGAGTCCGACACGAAACGATTTTAAAATTTTTCTCTTATGGGGAGCACGTGCTACCACAGACCAGGCGACCGCACCGACACGACCAAAACAACTACAAGCCGGCCATATTGGTATGGAAGGCACGGAAGGAGTGGGAAGGACACGGTAATCGACCGTTATAATGAAAACGGGAAAGCACCTACGGGGGCCACGAGGGAAATGATCCTTAAAGGCGAGAGTTCAACTTTGAGCAGCCCTTGTATCTGTTTACAGAGATCTTTTTCATACGTTCAGATTGAGAAATTGGATATTGAGGAAAGGCCATCAAATGGAGTCGTGAGAAAATACATGAGAACGTTTTTAGAAGTGTCGGTTTCTATATAGATCAATTGTGTCACGATCGATAGTGAAGATTTCTTTTTGCAAGGCACGGGGTAGCTACCCCTATTAAACTAGGCTAAAGAGAAGTTCGCTCTAGCTTTATTCGAGCATAAAAATTTATATTTAAGATTTTTGTATGGGGGCATTTTATTAGCAATCAAATCATGCAAGGCACCAAATTCGAAAAAACTTTACACTTGATCATATGAACTGTAAATAAATTCATGCAGCCCAAAATCCTCTAAGTCCTTCACACTTTTACTCGATCACCGATCCTACCCCGAAAAGAAGCATTTATTCCGGGAATCTCTAACGACCGAAATACCTTCCATTCATACACTATTTACGAGAAAATAAAATCCGTGTTTACACAGCTGTGTTTATAGTAATTTCTGCAAATTTTTTCTTCCCATCTTATTTCAGGAAACAGTTGACGCCGACAAATACTTTTTTGTGCCCCTACGGGAATGCCGAAATCAAAACAGGGTGGTAAAAATAATTTCTGACAACTTCCGACCGCTTGATTCCTGGAATTATTTTTATTACTTTGCGATTGTCGGAAGTTTTTTACACCTATTTAATGGTGTAGTTGCCGACTTCTTCGGTTGGCGCTTGTTATGGAGATTTGTGTGGTCGTAAAATTTTTACCAGATTAGAGGATTTACTTTTTTAATGGTTTCCTATTTTACCATCCAAAACGCAATTATAATGGCATTTGTGTTATCATCGAAAAGGAAATTATAATCAAACCTCGGTCAGTGTCAGAAATGCTTTTTCGCGTTTATTAAACTTTAGTTACTTGTAATTACTTTCTGAGTACACTTAATAACATCCCTTAGACTATATTAGGAAACCCGCCTTTCACTTCTAACGGGTTTTTTGATCGCCTATCACCTGAACACTGCGCTTTTAACACGTTATCACCAGCATTCCGTTTGATATCTTCCTTTTTTCTCTAACGATTCCATATACTCCGTCGCCTCCTCCTTCGACATTTCGCCTTTTTCAATCGCGACCTCTATAAACGCCTCTCTCACCCCTTGCGGCATATTTTTCGCATTACCGGCTATGAAAATATAACCGCCCTTTTCCAACATCTGCCAAACCGAGGCTCCCTCCTCTCGGATCTTATGTTGTACGTACCTAAAATAATAATCAAGATTAATGATCAATGACTCAATATTTCGCTACTCAATTCCACAATTTTTATTCTTACTTTTTCTCCGGTCCGTCCCTGGAGAAGGCAGTTACTAACTTGAGGCTTCCTTGATCGTGTAACGGCTGGAATTCCTTACAGAGGAAATCTTTGTCTCTATACCTGCACCCGAAGAATAAGACTAAATTCTCGGCAGTGGAGTTCTTCTCTGTGCATCTTTCAAATATGTAGCTCCTAAATGGAGCCACCCCCGTCCCTGGTCCGACCATGATTACCGGTGTACTCTAGAAATAGTCAGTAGACGACAAATGAGAAATTTAGTGACTAAAAAGATTTATATAGGTGTTCATCAAGGCTCTACTTGGCTAAAATGATTCTCGCAAGTTAGCAATACTTAAGATACTCCTTTCTATATCAGATGTTATAGCTTCTTTCAAATAAAAGACACAATCTTGTAGTGAAGTTTCTGAGCGGTGGTAATTTGATGAATTATTAAATTGTTGTTTCCTTACACGATCCAAGGGAAACTTGAACGAGCCGCCTTTGATCCAAGCAGTAATCTCATCTCCAACTTTCAGATCTGCCAAGAAATTCGAAGCCAACCCTCTCCTCTCCTTAACCAGCTTGGTTTTGTACCTAACGATGGCTAACAAGATGCATATCTCATCTTCCATCATTTTGCAACTACTGGCTATCGAAAATTCCCTAGGTTTGATAGGTGGTAAGATTTCAAATAACATTTCCAACGTCAGGTTTTTGGTTGCGTGTGGAAAGTCCTGCAACACTTCCACTATCGTCCTCCTAGGTCTGTTAACGTATGAATACAACTCCTGTTGACCCGCAGCTGTGGTAAATTCTAGACATTTTTCTTTCTCTAATTCGCTATCGGTTATCTGGGCTAGAACTTCGAAGGTGTACCTTCTGGGTATCGCCGACAAGTCAAAGTATTCCTGGCACAGGTCCCGGAAACATACACCATGTTTCAAGACTTCCGGAATAGGTGAACCCTCAACATTCTCTGACAGTTTACAGATTAAGTCCAAGGGTATTTTCACATTATTCGATTCCAGTAAACTGCGGAAATCTTCGATTTGCCTTGGAAGGTTCTGTGGCCGAATGACGACGACATCGCCTGGAAGATATTTTTGACCTGGGGTCTTTAAAGCTATAAGTCTGACGTCCTGAAAATGGTAGAATTAAACATTTTGAAACGAGGGTAAATAAAGTTGTACCTGGAAGTGATCTTCGCTAGTTAATCGTTCATTCTTAACAATTGTAGCAGTAAAATCTGAACTTTTCTTCACTGAATAATAGATGGATTGTTGCTTGAGGACAACGTTACACTCTAACGAAGTGGAAATCCGCCACCTAGAAGTTTATTTCGTTTAGGGTACTTGAAGTGGAACTGATATAATCAAATGGGACCAGTTACATTAATTACAGTAAACTGGTAATGATACCATTTCCGGGATAGATTTTTAATTTAGTACGACTATAGAAAAACGCTACATCGTCCCCATATCTCTGGAACCAAGGGAAATACACACATTTACCATGTGACATTTTATCGCTGTCAATAGAGAATCATTATATATAATTTGTAAAACTATTTCCCCCTACTGCTATTAACAATATATTATTCATCATATATTGAACTAATTTGGTGGTAGACTATAAATATATTATTAGGAGCATATCAATAACTTCTAAATTAGCAATAAAACATGGTCCTATAGTGGATGCAGGCTTATTTAGTGGTGAATCTGGCTTAATAGACCTGTTGTGTTCACGATTTGTTTAATAAACATTGCTCATCTGTATTCACCTGTTCGGTTAACTAAAGACTTGTTACCTATTTACACCCCAAACTTTCCCCAAAATAGATACCTTGGTTTGATTTCATAATTCTTTGGTAACGACAGCACGTCACTTGGTAAAGGATACAACATCAACAACTCCCTCCACAACTCTTCTATCCAGGGATCTGCTGTGGCATCATAACCCAGATCGTGCTGATCGTCGCCTAACCCGAGGGAAATCAGAGGACTTGCGCCTAACTGCAGCAGCCTCCTATTCAGCCTCTTTGCAACGAAATTATACTTTATGTAACTGGAGTCTCCTAAGCCAAACACAGCATACCTACCAAAAAATATGGACAATGGATAACACCAAAAACCACTGGAAATGCTTTTAGAATTGTCCCATATCCCTCACCGTAGGTTACAGAGGAGGTTCGGCCGTAGACTCTTCCTCAACAAAAACCTCCAGAAGGACTTCATGTTATCGGGTTCCTCGCCTTGACCGGTGGTGGAACAGACGAATATGACGCATCTCTCCTCGGGCAAGTCGAGGAAATCGTACTCGTCCAAAGGCCGAACGGTTGCCCTGAAGTGGAACCGTTTCGATTCACGCCAAATCCTCTCGGCCAGATCTTGAGCGTTGCCTGTTTGTGAACCGTACAATACCGATAACTTTTCGTTCTCGAATGTCATACTGTTAGAAAAACAATTAACGCTACTTTTTAAACTTACATTAGGTGATTACCTGGAGTGTTATAGGTTATGTCTTGAGGACATTACGTCACTAGTGTAAAGTGTGTTGCATATCCTTGATCAGGATGCCCCATTCTTTTGTGAACGGAATTAAATCCAAATAAATTAATATTCACTGACGACTGATAGTTACTGGTATTTCGTATTGAAATCAATTTATATATTCAAGTTAATTGTACTATTGTTTCATGTTTTTTGTTGATGATTTTTTTTACTTGTTCCAAGGCTTGTTGTAATGTGGTTGATAGCGTGAGTGCCGTGAGTTTTCAAACTTGATGTTTTAATAATCCCAAGCGTATATCACTTTTAATTTCGAGATGATGACGCTCAGGTACACCAGAAACTTATTCTTAAGGGCGTTCTGCATCGTTTATTTATCGGCCTTCATCTCTTACTACATTCAAATACCAGGTGAGTGTCACTGGGAGTCCCATTTCTTTACTTTTTTTGGACATTTTTTGGGTGTATTTTAGGTCTATACGGTGATTATGGCGTCACTCCAGCTCGAGCCGTGTTAGAGAATAGCAAACATGAGACTTTATCAGCCAGAGTTCACTATCAACCTACTTTACTCTGGCTCGCCCCTTACTTGGGGCTAGATACAAGTTATGCTCTCGACGTCCTTGCCTTATTAGGGGCTTTCCTCGCTTTTACAGGGTAAATTACGAATTACTTACTTCACATAATTAACAATCATTAGGGCTTTAAATTCCCAGTAACTTAATATTTAAGGAGTGGTCCCTGCTAGATAAATAACTATCAAGTTACTGAGAAATAATGTTGAATATCATGTTTCCAGGTTTGTTTCACAGAAGTTCTGCACGTTACCGTTATTCGCAGCGCTCTGGTCCCTTTACTTCTCATTGTTCCAAGTCGGTCAAGTGTTCGTCTCATTGAGCTTGTAAGTGAATTGGAAATTTTTGTAACTCATGCTTACGTATTCTTCTCCCAGCGATGAATTCCTTCTGGAGGCCGGTTTCCTGGCGATCCTCGTCGCTCCGCTACTTCCAGGTCGCAGGAAAGGTTCGAAGGGCTCCCCGGGCGACGTGATCAGCTTTTGGTTGGTCAAGTGGCTCCTGTTCAGAAACCTCTTTACTACTGGTGTCATGAAGTTACTGAGCGGTTCACCGAAATGGTGGAATTTAACAGGTAATATGGATTCTTTATTTGTTGATAATGCCCAATAGTAAACGCTTACACATCATGGGCTATGCATATAAATGAATAATATGGTAACGGTTTGGTAAAGTTGACAGGTCTTGAAAATGTTCACTTCCAGATGTATTTAACTCTAGTGCTATTTTTGATATAAGAATCGATGTTATATGTGATATACTAATTATTGGATGCCACACTGTTGACATCGATTATCTTACAATTCATTTTCATTTACCATTTCTTTTTAAGCTTTGAACACACATTTTGAAACAATGCCCCTGCCAAACCCATTGTCTTGGTACTCTCATCACATACCACATTGGTTGTTGAAGTTGGCGGTAGTTTACGTGAACGCCTGTGAGATTTTTCTACCTTTTCTCTTCCTTGTGCCAATAAGGAGTGTGAGGATCACAAGTTTTGTCTTTCAAGTGAGTCCCCAAATTTCTTTTCGATTGATTTACTGATTTCTATTCTGGTTTTAGATGTTCTTGCAGATCTGCATTACCTTAACAGGAAACTGGGACTTTTCCAACATTCTGATAGTGACTTTACTCTTATCTCTATTGGATGATCAATTTTTCTATGGCAGAAGGAAGTCTTCGGGGATATGGTCTTGGGTGGGAAGCATCGTGACTGTTTTAATATATGCTGCATTGTTTTACGTCATTGTAACACAATATTCATTGAAAATCAATGGTACTCAGATAGATGCTAATATTGGTAAGATGGTTCAATTAAAAATTATCACTTGTATGTATAGAAAAATAACCAATCAACCTATTGGAACTATATATTTAATAAAAACTCAATTCCATATCTCATGTGAATATGTTTCAGCTTTCACTAGAAGCAGTTTCGACAACATCCTTGCTCAGGGTTTGACATTAACAACACATTTAGGTCTATTAACTCTATGCGGTACCATACTGTATACCTTATCGGTGGTTCTATTTGATCACCAAGGATCTAATAAAGTACTCGCAGTGATCACAACCCTTCTATACGGTGTACTGGCCGTCGCAATATTCTTATCATCCACTGTAAGAATTTGATATAACCACTGATATAGTATATATTTATAAAGATCTTATAGGTACCTCTGGCGTCTTTACACAGAGCCTCGAATTCAACAGTGAACCCCATGGTTCGCTCCTCTTACAATAGGCTCCAGAAGTTGCATGCAGTTAACCAGTATGGTTTAATGGCGAGAATGACAGGAGGGGATAATAGAAATGAGATAGTGTTGGAGTATGCTGATAACATCGAAGGTCCTTGGAAGGAATTCAATTTCCTGTACAAACCCGGAAACGTGAATCATTCTTTGGTATTTGTTGGTAAGATCTATGATATTTGAACTTCCGGGTTTCGAAATCTAGATTAATTTATAATTAGAAATCTTTGGTGGAATTAATGTACTTCAAGAAGACTTTTTGTTATAGTACATCACTGTTTCTCCAGTTTTGTGGAAATTATTCAAAAAAGTAGAACTTTAAATTGTTTCAGTGGTTTTTCGCTCATTTTCAGCTCCATATTCCCCAAAGTTGGATTGGCAGATGTACTGGGCGGCCTATTCGACTTACGACAAGGAACCTTGGCTGTTATCATTCACCCATAGGCTCCTGATAGGGAGACCAGAGGCCCTGGGGCTTTTGGACAAGTCACATTTGTCTCGACCGGCGCCTAAATATATCAGGGCACTCCTTTATAAATACAAATACACATCATGGAACCAAAGGTAGGAGTTTGCGAGTTTGTATCAAGACAGGTTGTTACTCTTCTAATTTCAGGACTCAGTCTTGGTGGACGAGGGAAAAGGTGAGGGAGTACTTCGCGGCTTTCTCGAAAGATTCACCGGCCCTGGTGGACTTTTTGCAAGCAAGAAATTTGTTGCCAGTCAAATCTAAACACGAGGTCAACCCTATTTGGAGAAAGATCCTGAATGGCGTTAGATATGTGACAAACCACTTAGAATCGACTTTGGTGTTTTGGTCAGTCTTTACTGCTGGCTTAGCCCTGATTTGTACTGCTGGAGGAAAGAAATAATTGTCTGTAAGAGTATTGTTATTGTTTAAAGGTTTTTCTGCAGTCAGGAGGTAGAAAGTATCATGAGATTTGTGTGACAGTTTTGTATCATCTATTACTATTTCTTTATTTAAAGAGTGTCCTTTAATTTTAATATTGTATTATGTCGAATTCTTTTTATACATATTGGTTTTTTTATTTTTAATTAGCAAGTGATCTAATAAAACGTAACGAGACACTTCATTTGCTTTCTAAGCCAGTAGGGTCGTATTTGGGGGAGTTTAATCTGGTAAGCGGGTCCTACTTTGTACTAAATTATTCAATGTACTGAGATATTGCAAGTATAACGTTCTGCAATAATGAGTGGTTTCAATATATTAAGTTTAAACAAAACCAATATATGGAACAATTGCTAGGTTAAAAGTTTTAATAAATTGACAAAAGCAATAGTTAATGGAACAAAAATTTGTTTAGTATGTTATTCTACATTGTGAAGGTACAAAAGCACAAGACCTTAATGTGTTCCATTGGCTTTCAGCTTGCTTAATCACAGTGAAAATAACTCATTTACTGAACAATATGTACATTCATGACATGTAATCTACCTTTGATGTAGATATTCATTGTCATGCTTTATTTTCTTATTCATTATCACTTTTCTATTGATAGAAATTGGGTGAACGCGATTGTTAATTTTAAATTTCCCGCTGTTTCGTTAGTTCGATCATTACAGATTTCTCCTAAATGATCCCTGGCGTCGAGTAGTTACAACTGCATTGCCTCGGCCAATCCGGGCTCATCAAGCGTCCCCGTGGTTCGAATCTGCCATTTTTACGTCAAAAGCTCAACGGAATTTTCATTTTCCCAGTTCTTTGTGAGTGGTTGACCACGTTTTTGGCTCGATTTAAGTTAGTGGTCTTGCCAAAAGGTCAGTTGTCAGAGCGGTATCTTAATTGACATTGAGTGAGTATTCATCGTTCAATTACAGATTCGAAAACTACGTCATACTAGTTACAATGGACTTTTATCTTACTAATCCTATTTTTTGTTAGGTACGGAGCGGTAGTTTTGCTTGGTGAACATTCTCGAATGCAAAATGGCTGATGAGAGCAGGATCAAGTCGTTCAAGCACAAGGGGAAGGATGCGGCTGTTAGTACCCACCATAAATGTAATTAATTCCCTTACTAAACCATAGTTTGTGTCCCACAGGAGATGCTCCGGAAACGGATTGACCTGACCGTCGAGCTCCGTAAGGCCCGTAAGGAGGAGCAACTGTTGAAGAGGAGGCACATCGTCAATGCGGAAGATGGTCAGGGCCCTGGTGATGATATCAACTCGTCGCCATTTGCAGAGCCTTTGTTGCCTTCACAGAATTCTACATCCTCTCCTGGCATGTCTGCTGAGGAGATCATGTTCGGTAACGTTTGATTCTTTAAATTTGAACACTTCAGTTTCAAGTTGTGATAGCGCTGTGGCTTGTTGAATTTTATTTTCTTATTTCCACTAATTGGAATATTTTCTACCTGTGGAATCCATGTGGCACATTCTCATTTTTATTAAAAGTATCACTTTTACAAGTATTTGTCCTTGCCTATGTGTGTAGCTCTCGA
This sequence comes from Cryptocephalus primarius, assembly GCA_963576515.1. Taxonomy (NCBI): domain Eukaryota; kingdom Metazoa; phylum Arthropoda; class Insecta; order Coleoptera; family Chrysomelidae; genus Cryptocephalus; species Cryptocephalus primarius. The sequence goes on along the minus strand of OY754943.1, from coordinate 14,880,311 downwards.
TTATGTTGGCCTTAGTTGCCTAATCTCTCACTTTTTTATAACATTACTTGTTGAACTGTTTTTATATTCTGCAATCATACATTTTCCTTATGATTCAGTTTCTTTCTGATTGTATTACAGATATGAACTTTTTGCTACTAAATTCAATTTTCACAGTTGAAGGGTTCTTATTGATGCAAAATGTACAAGTAATTTATATAATCGTGGTTCAGTATGTTGTTAATTACAAAGCTGTGTTCAATTGAAGGCATGATGAATTTGGACGAAAACATTCAGTTCAAAGCGACGCAGGCTTGCAGGAAAGTACTGAGTCGGGAGAGGAATCCACCCATTGACCATATCATACGTCTGGGCGTCGTACCAAGATGTGTTGAATTCTTAGGAAAAGCTCACAAGTAAGTGTAGATTTTGTTTAGAGGTATAATAGTGGCAGTATTACAAAATGTAAAATATTGGCTTGAGTTCAAGTTACTATTGAATCTGGAAACTGCTGAAGAGGAAACGGTAGAAATCTCATATGCACATCACGTAAGATATTTATTGTAATGATTATTAAGATGGCAGAATGATACCGTGAATGAAGAATAAATTTTATGCAAAGAAAGCCTTATGTGACATCTACCATTTCATTCAGATGCGTTCTAATCTCATAATACACATATAATAATATCAATGAATTTAATGTCCATTTTTGTGTCATTCACATCAGGTTTTGTACTGTGGTAGTGAGAGTTCATAATGTTCTACTTGTATAACTATAAATATTTATTTAATATGTGAAGGTTGTTGTTATACCCTTCAAATATTTAAGTTACATAGCAATAAAGAGGCACTCACAAGTTTCCACAGATCTTTATGTCCCTTATTGTTAAATTAATCCAATAACATTCATGAAATCGTTACCAACATTTTGTGTTTTCCTATCATATCATCATGTGATCGAACCATTAATTTAATTCTATCTTGTTATACACAGTCCGTCCCTTCAGTTTGAAGCATGCTGGGCCCTGACGAACATCGCGTCCGGTACGTCTGAGCAGACCCTGGCCGTCGTGCAGGAGGGGGCGATACCGAAGCTGCAGCTGTTGCTCGCCTCGCCGCGCGCTGATGTCGCCGAGCAGGCCGTCTGGGCTCTGGGTAACATTGCCGGGGACAGCGCCATGACGAGGGACCTCGTGCTCCATTCGGGAGTGCTGACCGATCTTCTCAATCTGGTCAAACCGTCGTCTTCACTGTCGTTGCTCAGGAATACCGTTTGGGCCATCTCCAACTTGTGCAGGAATAAGGTGATGCATGAAATAAATTAATAATGATAAAACTCACTGAAATTCGAGAGTTGTATTTTTCTTGGACCTCTTTGAAGAAACTTTAAAATACTAAACTTTGACGCTTGTTTGAATGTTTTAATTGGATGGTCGGTTCCATAATATCCTTTATTTCACTAATTTTTTAGAATCCCTATCCAGACTTCGAGTTGGTAAAACCTGCACTGCCGGTCTTGGCTAAATTGTTGCATCATACGGATACTGACATAGTAGCAGATACCTGTTGGGCACTTAGTTACCTCACTGATGGTCCCAATGAAAAAATCCAAGCTGTCCTCGATACTGGTAAGAAACATGTTTTAACAAAAGAAATAAAAAGGGACTTCCAAGGAAAAAAAAGGAAAAAAATATCAACAATATTTTAATAAGCTAACTATAATGATTAAGTTAACAAAGGCAGAAAGTGATTCTGTAAAAGTTCTGCTGCTACCTATTCTGCCGTTACTTGTTCCAGGTCTGATCAACAGACTGGTCCACCTGCTGCACAGCGATCACAATTCTGTGCTGACCCCGGCCCTGAGAGCTGTAGGTAACATCGTCACTGGTAACGACGTACAGACCGACACGGTCATCGGCGCTGGAGCCTTGGAGGTGCTCGGTAAGCTCCTGACACACTCGAGATTGAACATCGTCAAGGAGGCCGCCTGGACCGTCTCGAACATAACAGCCGGAAACAGCAAACAGATCCAGAAGGTGCTCGACGCCGGGATAATGGAACCGCTGTTGAACGTGCTCCAGACAGGAGACTTCAAGAGCCAGAAGGAGGCCGCCTGGGCGGTCACTAATTACACGAGCGGCGGGACCCTGGAGCAGATCTCAAAGTTGGTTCAATTGGGGGCGATCAAGCCGATGTGTAACCTGCTGAACTCCAAGGACTTTAGGACTGTCATCGTTGTTCTGGATGGGTTGGCTAACATCTTGAATGTAAGGGAAAATTTTATCTTGAAATTTTTTATTTTCTCATAGGCTGGCTCTTGTGAATTTTCAAATTTTCCTCAAAACAGTTTCACTTGTGTTACCTATACCTATATACCCAAGAGCCATAGTGATTCAAAACAAGCTTTTCAACCATTGGAGTGTTCAATTTCTTATGTTGTAAACAAAACAAAGTTTTAGACCGTTCTGTGAGCTTCAAAAATATCCTTAGTAAATCCTTCTGTTTCCTTAGATGGCTGCTCAAAGCGATCAAGCTGAACAGGTCGCCATAATGATAGAGGAGTGCGGTGGCTTGGACGGCATAGAAGCCTTGCAGAACCACGAGAATGAGAAGATATATGAGAAATCTCTGAAGATAATCGAGAATTTCTTTTCGGTAAGTGCAAGTTTTCAAAATTTTTTGAAACTTGTGAAGTCGAGAACAACCTTTTTTCTTCGTTTATATTACTTTTCCCTTTTTTGCTAATTGTTCCACTTCTTTCTAGAATTCTGATAACCCGACCGACTTCGATCTGGTGCAGGAAAATTTCGCTTTCTCTCCTGATTCTGCTGCTACCCAAGTGCCTACCAGACAATTCAAGTTCTAAAATGGTATCGTTTCAAAATTTTTCTACTTTTATAACATGTTATGATTAATTTTGTATTATTACTATAATGCTCTATTTCAGTACCTTACATTAGTCGAAAAGGGTATTCTAGTTAATAAATTGATGAAATTTATATAGTTCCAATCGTGGTAAATTGACCAGTAACAAATGTTAAACCGTTTAAAAGTGATATCAGTTATTAAACTTAGACCACTAAGAGCTGCAGGAAATTCTAAAACTTCTTTAATATACCACAGTTCAATGACTTTAGTTAAGAAATTTTGGACGTACAGCCAACAATGTGCCGTTTCAGAACTAAAACTTATATAGTGGAAACTTCATAAAATATTTACTCAACCTTCCATTCTATTGAAACTTTCGATTACTTCCTAAAGTTGTCTTAACAGTCTGACAGTTAAAAGAACCAACATCAAAAGAATCAGTTTGAAGTAGGTATGTTTGGAAAGAAAGAAAACAAACCAAATAATAATGCAGCAAATCTAAATTTAATAACTAAACAACAGCAACTCTCCAATCGGTAACCCTCTCTGCCTCTTCGATTTCCTTCCAGTTGGGTGAATGCTTCTCAAGATGTAACCAATTGAAGTCATGTAAGCTCCTCCAATTATTAATTCCCCTGTCCAATCCTGCCGTTCTAAAGTCCTCCTCTAACTCATCGTACGTCCAGTTATAAGGGGCAACTTGTATGTCCTTGCAGTCCTCTATTATGGCTCGACTAGTGACATGTAAGTAGATTTTTATGTTGTTCGAGGCGTGTAGTCGTAACTGCTGACAGGCGACAACGAGAACGTCATCAGAACAGTTTTCTGCAAAAATAGAAGTAGAGACAGGTCCCGAAAAAACGTGACAGTTCGTCAAATGGCTCAAATGTAACGTGGAAGGAGTCCCATGTAAGTAAACTTTACAGTTTTTGAGGTTGCTTAATGTGACATCTTTCATTGATAATTCTATGCTGGACATGTGTAACGTCTCGTTCGTTCGGTGAGAGAAACCGGTGATAGTGTCATTAAAAATTCGCATTGGTTTAGAGTCTACTTCATCGGGTTTATCGTCAATAATTTTGGGTAATTTCGTTTTGCTGTTTTTGAAAGAAAACTTCTTTTTTGGGATCAAACACTGTTCACATTGTTGTAAATCCATCTGCAGATCCTGTATGGTAGCTTGACACTTTTGTAAATCGTAATTTCTCAAAAATATGCTCGAATTCGAGACATACTTTTGTAGACTATGAATGTCTCTAGACACATTGTTAAAATGTTCTGGTAGGATGCGTGCAGGAACATCTTTGCTACTATCAATCTGTTTCAAGATTAAATTTCGTTTTTCATCAAAAATTTTAAGGAACACTTCTAGTTTTTCATTCTGTGCGGAATGTGACTCGCTCTTTAGCTTTGCCTTTTGTAGATTAAGTTGTCGTTCAACCTCGCGCTTATTTAGAGACGTTAGCTTTTCTGATTTCATGGTTTCATTATTAATGATTTCCATCCTTCAAGACTTGATCGAGTTCTTTTTTGGTCATGCGGTATATGGGTTTCTCACTATTGCTCGCTGCTTGGAGTGTGTCCATGAACTGCTGGTTCTTGCTTTTGACTTGTTGGAGATCTTTTTCTGCTCCCGGGTATTCCTGAAAGAGGAATGTAAACAGACGATTTAGATTATTTAAATGTATGAATTTATTGTGCAAATTCATGAAATTTAATCCAGTATCAAACCTATTTCTTCCTACCTTTCGAAGTTTCTGCAATTGGTCTTCTTTAGGATTCGTTAACACCAACAATCCGTAGCCAAGCCCACTAAATCCGACGAGCCAAAATAATGAGCGTACATACCGATGAGCCATCAACTCACTTCCCTTGCTCCCACAGAGTTCGGTCGACCGCCCTAATGTTGCTGTTAGAATTGAAGTATTCGTCGGTCGTGTAATAGACTTCCAAGATTGACGGGTAATTTTGACGCAAGTATTTTCTGAAATCTTGAGGAAAAGTGAGGTTAAGTTGTCACAGGTTAGGTCGGTTACGTGATACCTCGTTGAGTGTTGGTTTGATGCCACACGTAGTAAGTTCCCGCGAAGGCGAATGCTTCGAATACGAACAGGACGGCAGCTCCGCGTTTTAACCACTTTTTAAAAGGTGACTTGGGAGTTTTCGTAATCATAAGGGAGGATGACGAGGATGGAACAAGGAGAGGAAGTATTGTCATAAAAGGACGTCGAAGTGTTCCTTCATTTCACTTGTCATTGAAATATTAGTGTTTTGTGCTTCAATCGAAATGTTCTGTAATTCAAACCTTAGGATATTTTCGTATTGAATTGGGTTTACGTAATGAAACACCTGTATTGAATTGGAGTACTTTTGTTTCGTTCATATCTCTTTGAAATAGAAAATTGCGATCGGTGACGTGACGTCGGTAAGTGAGAGATCTGCGAGTTCGATCCCGTGGTGGGGGAAACTATGAGATAAATATCAGGTGAGTTTTCATATGGTTTCCATTTTCCTATAAGGTAGGCTCACGAGGTGAAAATCGCGTCGGGGAATCGTGGCAATTCCTGTTCCGAAAATTCCGCAGATAAATGGTGTGCGTCATCTCTGTCTATCCCGTGTAGTACGCGCCTAGTCATCGATCGATTCGAGATGGGTATTTAATGGGCGATATGGCAACGACGTGACCCACTGTTCGGTGCTCTCTCGTGGAAAAATTACGTGCAATTGGTCCCTTTCGCACGTTCGGGTGTCATCGTTAATATACCGCTGTCTAGTTAGAGCTGACGAAAAGGAAATCGTACTATTGGCAACGTCGTGTAGTAGTGGAGGGGAACAAAGTAACGTCGGCCATAGGGGAGATTGCGGACGCTCACTTTTTTGCAAGTTCAATTCGTGGAAAGTTTCGAGGTTTACGTGAAACGACAGTGAAATTCCCACAATAAGTGATTGTAGGTTTCATTTTTTGAAATGCAGGGACAGCTGGTGGCTGTTAACGCTCAGAATCAGATCAATTCGTCGAACAACGCCGGACTTTCCATCGGGAGCCAAGTGATTCTAAAGATGGGCGACACGATTCCCATGTCTTCTGTCGGTGAGTAAAACAACTCGTTACTTGTGAATAGATCCTAGGTCTAAGCGTTACTATCGGCTTCTATAAGGACGAGTGAATGGAATGATGTATGAGGACGTAAGCTGTTCAAGTTATGGCGTCTTTTAAAGCCTTACTTTTGAAACGTATTTTGAGATAATCGAACGTTTGAGGTGATTTTAGAGGACGAATAAACTTCATTGCACAGGTCTGTCACAGCATAAGATAGGATGTCTTTTATATTCTAAGTCGCCACCCGACTATGGCAAGTTCCTTTCATCCCTTGTTCTGGCAGTGGCATTTTAATACCACCAGGTTAATTAATACCAGATTGTACACCAATCTAATACCATTAATACCAGAAAATGTACAGATATGAATTTGAATTCTTCCTGTTGTGGTGGTATATGATTTTATTGTATTGTATTGATTATTGTGTACACACCAATCTGGGGTACTGCTCGCCCCAAATTTCAACTGTGATGGTATGGATATGAAGCGACATGAGAAATAACTCCATCAATTAGTCAAAGTGAATTTACCATCACCTTTGTTTATCACTGATCGAGGAGAATTATTAGTGGATTCTACATAATTTGAGAGAGAAATCCCAAAAAGTATCCTGTACAAGCAGGAACGGAGTTTCATGAAATATTTAATTGCTGTTGAAGACTCATCGGCCGTTTTCCAAAAGCTGTACACATTCTGCACCTCTGTAATACTGCCATTTTCCTTTATTATCAAACAGTGCAAAATGGAACATTTGTGTCGATTTCAAACCACGTTTTAATGATGAGTTTAATGAAAAAACCCAGTAGAACCTTATTCTTCCAGTACAGCTTACTCTCCAAGAACATCCGCCCTACCTTCCCTCCATGATCAGAAAATACAATGAAAAACCTCATGATGATAAGTTTATTAACCTCAATTTATTATGAATCCCCAGGGTTACTAGAATTGGCTCATCGCGAATACCAAGCTGGTGATTACGAGAATGCCGAAAGGCACTGCATGCAACTCTGGAGGCAGGACCAGACCAACACGGGGGTGCTACTCTTGTTGTCCAGTATACACTTCCAATGTAGAAGGTTGGATAAATCTGCACAGTTCAGTACGTTGGCTATCAAACAGAACCCATTACTGGCAGAAGCTTACAGGTGAATATATGTAACGAGTAAAGATGGTGTCACATTTGGTGACAATCATATATACATTGCCGATTATCAGTGGTAGTTTTGTGTGTGAATTAATTATTTGAGATTTTTTTGGATTAAAAAGCTAATTGACAAACATTAATGAACAAATTTAGATTGTTTATATTTAACACCAATTTCCACCATCTTCGAATATGAATAGGGATGTCTTCCCACAATAGTACTTGTTATGTGTTAAATTTTTAATGCAGAATTAAATAGAATAAATAAAACATTTAATTCATCTAACTTTGCACTCTATTAAAGTGGTAGGTAACATTATAAAAGTCTTTTAAATTTGTTATTAGACAGTTTCATCAATTAATAGTGTATATAAATGTACAATACAATAGTGGTAATTGCAATTTTGATAACTCTGTAATTATGAGTTCAGTGAGGATAAACCCAAAAATGTATTCTATTGTTACACTATAAATCCAGGCATAAGTCATACTTTCCTGGGGCTTTATGGCACAGTGGACATTGTATAGATTGTATTGATGATAGTGATTAATCCTACAAATGAAATTTTTCTTCTTTGATTTAAATGCCGTCCTAAATATTTTATCTGACACTACATGTAACCTGGTTGTGGAGTTGTTCCAACATTTTTGTAATAAATCATAAAATATATAAACGGTTTAATGATGTTGAAACAATCTAGCTAAGATTTTGTATGGTATAGGAAATATTTGTTTCAAGTTACCAGACCTACAGCTAGTGAGCAATATATTAGTTACAAATGTGTTTACAGTTTTCAGAGTAATAAAACATCTTGTTATTTCTTAGACTAGAATATTACGCCTCGCATGCTAATCTACTGTTGCAACATCGGAAAACTTCTGTTGGTTTTGTAATAACACTAAAATTATAATTAACTATGAGTTCACAACATTATTTGTAAGTAATTTAATTTCAGTAAATTATAAAAATAAATATGCAATGAATATTTATTATGCTACAAAGTTTTTTGTTGATATTTCTATTATTAAATGTTCAACTCTTGATTCTCTCTGTTTTTTTTCTAGCAATTTGGGCAATGTTTATAAGGAAAGGGGCCAATTACAGGAAGCTTTAGAGAACTATAGACATGCGGTTCGTCTGAAGCCTGATTTCATCGATGGTTATATTAACCTTGCTGCTGCACTTGTTGCTGCCGGTGATATGGAACAAGCCGTTCAAGCTTACATTACAGCTTTGCAATACAACCCAGTGAGTTTCTATTTTGTCACCTATAGGTACAGCAGACTATTAACGAATCCTCCCTGTTTTTTCAGGATCTCTACTGTGTTCGTAGCGATTTGGGTAACTTACTGAAAGCATTAGGTCGCTTAGATGAAGCCAAGGTAAGTCATCTTACTATGAATATTAAAAGCGCCTGTGATCCTTTCCCTGCCATCATCGAAAGTTGCCTTTTGACTCGATTTCTCCCGGTTGAAAAGCAACTTTCCCCTCATATCTTTGAATGCAAGAGGTGAACTGAAATTCTCAAGTGGAACACATTTGGCCCTGTCTCCAAGCTTGGCGTTTGGCGTAACTGACTTGGTTGGTTCAGTAGTGCGTAAGTTGTCAAAATTCAAAGCTCAATTTTGGCGATTAAATATGGATTTTATGAATGATTACGAGACGGTTTTTTTTTTATTGAGCTTTAGAATTTTACTAGTTTGTTGCGTAGAGAATAAACCGAACTTTTCGGTAGGATGTTTAATTTTTTCTGTACCAATGGCTCTTTGCGATAAAGTTTCCTATTTCTCTCCTTTGCTCTGTTTCAAAGACTTGCAGCTAATAATTACAGCCTAGTCGGTAATTTCAGTTTGTTTTTAGGTTGACGTTTCATTTTAAGTTTGGGAAGAGTCGGACTCGGGCTCAATTATTAGCTCTAATTTGAAATTTTCAGGTTTCCGGTGCAGCTTGCGTAGATTTGAGTAGATAATTTGATGGAAGTTTGGAAATTGAGTCAAATGTGTCTCTTGCATGCTCGCATAACTGCTCATTTGAGAAATGATTTTTGTTTTGTTTTTGAAAATGTGGCTGTTATGAGATTAAACATTTTTTTAATGATGAAATTACTGAGAACTCATATTATCATACGCTAGTACTCCCTGTCCTCAACCTGGATTTTCATTACTTTATATTCTAGGAATGTTTTTATTCCAAAAAGGGATTTCACCAAATGATGAATTCATTTAGGTAAGTTGGTCTTGACCTTGGAAAATTTTTTTCCTTGATAGTTCATTTAGATTTGATCAGCTCTAAGTACTCTTAAATTTAATTTTTCCATTAGGAAGTTTTTGGGGTGTCCTTCAAATGTTTACATTACTTTAATATCTTACAATAATTAAACAAGGTCAACACACAATTGTGAAAACTAAAAATACAGCAATGTTTGTATGGACTGGAAAATTCCATGTTATTTTAAATGAATTCATGTAATATTTTGGTGCAGTCTAGTTTTGTGGCCCACGAAAATATCTTATATGTATGAGATAAGGATGTAAGAACATTGACTAATAGTTAATTACTATGTTGGTGTACGATAATACAGGTATGTGGCAGATTTCGTCTCTCTCTCTCTCGATTTTGTCAACCCATCTCTCAAGGCTGAACCGGTATAAAAGCATAAACCAATGTGGCTTTAGAGTCAGGTAAAGTACGCAAGCGTCGGATACAAACAACGGTCTTTGTTTTTAGGTATCGGAGTTTAAATAAAATGTAGGAACCTCTCACTGTTGCGTAAAGGCAGCCTAGGCGTAGGTGTACATGCATTCTGTTGAAGAGTTAGCACAAAGCGTAAGGTTTTCGTTTTGTTTTCGTTTCCGTTTTTGCGTCAGTATTTTTTCAAAGTATTATTTTCTTCCAATGGAAATTAGTTGCCGTGGATGGTTCCTTTGGCAATTTGTTTCTTATACGTTTCTAGATCAGAAACGTTAAAAGTAGCATCGCACCGTTAACATGAACCTTCAAACATACCGTTCTTGTTTTGTTTGTTTGAATCGACCCGAAAGATCTGATCTAGTAACGTGCGTAAGCGCACCGCGACACACACACTTAACTCAGACTTACACAGGATCTACTTAGGGCATGCGCAACTGCGATATTGTAACACACACTCACGTATATTTAACTCTGAGAGGTCTCCTTGAAGTGGGACGCGCTAGCGACACGATTAGGTGTTCGTAACAAAAACCGTTTTGACATCCGGAATTGTTTAGGCTTGCTACCTGAAGGCGATAGAGACCAGACCCGATTTCGCCGTGGCGTGGAGCAACCTCGGATGCGTCTTCAACGCCCAGGGCGAGATCTGGCTGGCGATACACCATTTCGAGAAGGCGGTCGGCTTGGACCCCAACTTCTTAGACGCCTATATTAATCTCGGGAACGTGCTCAAGGAGGCGAGGATCTTCGATAGGTGAGTCGTCTTTTTATTACAAGAGGTAATTTTGTCCTAGTAGGGGCAATTTGTACTTGCTGGTACATATTGTAAGAAATGTCGGTAATGTGGGTACCTAGCGTATATCCTACTTTATGGTAAGGTGGTAAGTCGAGATTGATTGGCTGGAAGCACAGGGAGTTGAAAAGGGACCAGACTGACTTGCCTTACCCTAGTGTATGGTCTATTTAGATGAAATGTTCATCACGAAAGCACTTATCACTAAAGAAAAACTGACTCGATAAGAAGCGCCGTCAGTTAAAATGTACTCCATAGAGACTAACATACGTAGGGAATATTAAATTACAACGAAACTTATCTAAAGAAATGAAGATCGGTTAGCGTTATTACTTAACTCAATGCATTATTACCAAATAAGAATTGGGCTGGTGTAGGAAAGTCCATGTTGAAACTCCAATTTTAATGAAACTCTGTAGTAAAGTTATTTTTCTTTTACATTTAAAATTAAATGACTTCTCAGGTCAAAGAGGAGTTGTTGCCATTGTTACTGTAGGATAAATTCTTTTATGATGCAATATTAACAGTTTTATTAAAGAATCGAACATTAGTGTTGATTCTTAAAGGAATCTATGCAAATATGATAAAGGCATGTAGAAATTCGATTATTCATAATTTGAGGTGATAGATGATGGATTTTATTACCCAGAAAAGGTGATCCATCTTTATCTTTTTAATCTTCAATGGAATGCAATAAGTTTACAATATACTACACAGCTGTTATAAGCTTTATCACCTCTCGTGTAAGTTCTGGATTGTTTCATGTCGAGGTTTGTTTAAAAGCAATTCGTCTAATATCGAATGGCCGAGTTTTATTGATTTTACACTACATAAATCACCGATTTGCGTGACATATTTGCTGTTACAGATATCCAATTATGTTCCCTTTAATGTACATGGGAAATTTACTGATTCGTGATCACCAAGCTTTGTAGGCACCACTGAAATATTCAAACTCGATATTTAAACTCGTCGGCGAGGTATTTATTTAAATATTTGATGGCCCGTATCGCAAATGATTGAAGTGTTGGTCTTATTTAATGTGCCAATCTGTTGGAATTTTTTTCGGAAATACATACTGTAGCGAATGCCCCGTATAGGCCGTTGTTAGGGAAAAACAAGTAGTTGTTTATGAATTGTGAATTGTGAATCCTGACGTCAGTGTAGTACAAAATCTCTGTGTGTAAAGACGGCTGTAATTCCGGAAGAATTAAATCTGTTTGTACGTAGAAACGTTACAAATTTGGGGGCCTGTCCGGGATTTGGTAAACCGAAGTAGCGGAAAAATTTTGGTGGACCTGGGATGGCGTACAGAAGTGATGGCGATGGCACGCGGCGGAGAGGCGAGGAGTGCAGTCTGTGCGGCGTTATGGAGTTGTTGAGCGGCTGGCGCGACTCGAGATTCCACAGGACTTACAGCTAAGTTAGATTTAGGATAACACTCGAATGGATTGACTGCGTGCGGCTGGCGCGCGTGGCCCGTTTGAGTGCTACACCCACATTTGTAACTCATATTGGGAGACGGGCGCTGTTCATCTTTAGTACAAGAATTGGTGATGGTTGACCACTGGGTTGTGCGTCTGGAACCATGAAGCAGTTGCTGGGGATTTCAGTAACTGCAGGAGCAGCGAAGGATTTCAAGAGACAGGTCCCTCTTCTACCTGGAGCATTGGATGGGATTGGTCATCCCTGGTGTCTTTGATGGTCAGAAGTAGGATTGGCCTGCTTGGAGGATTTCAAGAGACAGGTCCCTCTTCTACCTGGAGCATTGGATGGGATTGGTCATCCCTGGTGTCTTTCATGGTCAGAAAGAGGATTGGCCTGCTTGATTTCGATTTGCTGCTGATTAATTTTTGTACAAGATTTGCAGTCCAACCCGCTCAATGGAGTTAATCAAATGGATTTGGCAAGGATCAGGCGGAATCTCTGAAGAAGGGGAGAAGCCGTAGCAGTAGCAGCAGTAGCAGCAGTAGCAGTAGCCGTAGCTGTAGCAGTAGCAGTAACCGTAACCGTAGCATTAGCAGTAGCAGTAGCCGTAGCAGTGGCAAAAGCCATAGCTGTAGCAGTAGTAGTAGCCGTAACCATAGCAGTAGCAGCGGTAGCAGTAGCCGTAACAGTAGCGGTAGCCGTAGCCGTAGCAGGAGCAGTAGCAGTTGCAGTAGCAGTAGCTGTAGCAGTAGCCGTAGCAGTAGCAGTAGCAGTAGTAGTTGCAGTAGCAGTAGCTGTAGCAGTAGCCGTAGCCGTAGCAGTAACAGTAGCAGTAGCAGTTGCAGTAGCAGTAGCAGTAGCTGTAGCAGTAGCCGTAACAGTAGCAGTAGTAGCAGCAGTAGCAGTAGCCGTAACCGTAGCAGTAGCCGTAGCCGAAGCAGGAACAGTAGCAGTTGCAGTAGCAGTAGCTGTAGCAGTACCCGTAGCAGTAGCAGTTCGCTGATATGGACTGCTGTGGAAGTAGATCGTCCGAGGGTCGAGGGCGACCCTGAAGACGGGGAGGGATAGTGTAGCGAATGCCCCGTATAGGCCGTTGTTAGGGAAAAACAAGTAGTTGTTTATGAATTGTGAATTGTGAATCCTGACGTCAGTGTAGTACAAAATCTCTGTGTGTAAAGACGGCTGTAATTCCGGAAGAATTAAATCTGTTTGTACGTAGAAACGTTACAATACTATAAAACTGTCATTGTAATGAATGTAATGAAAGTTTATGAACAACCAGGGATCAAAATGGACCAATGTTATTAACATGAAATATACAATAAAAACATTTTGATCGATATTTATATAGTATAATTGAATAACTGATATTGTTACGTTTTTAATGAAACTGCCCCTACAATAAGTAGCTCATTGAGTTCCACCGAAACTAAGTGGAATATTCTTCTAGTTTCCGAGAAGGTCCTGAATGAAATTCAAATTGCCTTGGGCGGCAAGTTTAACCCATATTCCTTCTTAGAAATATTGAATCTTCCTAGAACAAATCGTTAAGAATGCAACAAAACACCTGCGCTATGTAAACAAGTCGTAAAATGAAAATCCCAGGAATTTTAAGCCAGTTCCCATTCAAATCTATACGGGAATTCTTTTCCTTGAAATAATGGCATATTCCAGGAAACCTTAGGACGCTTAAAGGATGAATACTTGGGCATTTAAAATTTGTTGTTTTCCTTCGCTATATGTAATGGAGTCATTGATATTAAATTGATTTCTGAAGAATTGTATCACTTGAGCCGACATTACTACATTTTCTTGGCTTTCAGTTTATCAATGTTTTGTTACGACAGTGTTAAATAACTTTGCTTTCAGGTAACCCAAGAGAAAATTTCATATAGCGCAATATCTGGCGAACGTACAAAACATTGATCATTACTATCTTTTCACTTCAGTATTTCGAGCTTTTACGACATCCATTTCTTATCTTACAGCTAGTATATGTTCCTTAAAGTACATTGTCGTGATTCTGTATAAATTTGACTATAACTGGATTACGTGGAACGAGTAACATAAAACTGAAAGTCTGGATAGTCTGCAACGCGTTTCTGTGGAAATTTAAATCTCTTTCCCGCGCCCTTACCAATTTGCGCTGGTAATTAATTCACACGAATTCAATTTCTAAAAGGCGCTTCCAGTCTCCCTGTATTAATTGCTCGTTCGCCTGAAAATCCTCTGGAACGATTAACGTTGATGAAAGTTTCCTACGACTCGCAGGTTTCATATTAAAAATATCTGGATTTACATCCTGGAACTGTTGTTCGGGAGCTAAGATCTCATAAATCCCGTTTTTAGACTAGGAACGTAATATCTCGGAGGCTAGATGAAATTTCCGAGACGTATAGTTTCCGTTCGCGGGGGCTGAGAAACGTGGAAAAATCGAGGGCGGTAAACACGTTCGATAAATTGACGGACATAAATAGAAATTCGTACAAATGAAACGCCGAGAGAGGAAAACAAGTTTATAAGAGGAGTTCGTCGACAGAAATTGCATCGCTTATTTGTTTTTCCCGGTATGTGTCTCCCGAGGGGAAAAACCCAGTAAATTATCTTCATTCCCTGATATAATGGAAACGGGAGGCTAATGGATAAACTGGATTAGTTTTCGGACTATCTTGGTTAAAATGGGTTTCATATCTATTTTTTTAAATTGAATACGTCCCGAAATTTTCCAGATAACAGAGTTTTCAGGCCACTCGGACTCGTGTTTAATTTCCGCATGTTCTAAAAATCGATGAGTTCCTAAATGGAACCGTAAACAACGGTTTTTCTGACGAAAATTAAAATGACTTCTCAGGTCAGAGGATTAATGATCACGTATTGTAATTACCTACGGCCATTCGAAGCAGGTAAATTCTTTTATGGTACTCACTTTCTCAAACGTCCCTTAAGACATTTGTGTAAGTCATTTTACTTTTCGCTGCGTAAGTTACACCGACTATCAATACTACCTCAATTAAGGTATCTTTTAGCATAATAAAAATTCTCGTGATGATAATAAGAGGCGATTAGATTAGAATTAGGCGATTTCACATTACTCGACCCCTTTTTCCATTCTTAATCGCTACTGTTCATCATCGTCCGTCCCAGGTTAATTCTCCCGAATAACAATCTCCTCAGAAACAAAGGGAGATTTAATTCGGTATTGTTAGTGTGGATCATTATCAAAGGAAAAGGGATACCAGAGATAATTGAAAGTTTCTAGGAGAGGCGGGAAAATTAGACTCGAGCGCAAATTGCCACCCAACGTTACCGTATATATTAATTTGAATATGATGGAGGAGAAGGTTAATGAGGTGGATTTGATACGTTTCTGGAAATATGGTGAGTTGCATAGGGAAATCTGTGTGAGTGCATTTGGTTTCTTGCGTCTTCCACTTGATTGGTACATGTGTTTTTAGTGGTGGATGTATGTAGGGTATGTACGTATGTTTTTAGCTTTTGAATTATTTTTCCTTATCTTTTGTAAGAGCTTCTGTACTGTAGTCATGTGATCTGTCAGCTTGAATCTTTAACTAATCCAAGATGTAGCCAGTTTCAACGATTCCTCTTTAAGTTCTTTGTTCTGAAGGCGCTGGATCCCATAATGCAAATACCGCCGCTTCCCCAATTTCACTTGATGTCATCCCCTGGAATCCAAAAACCTAATAAGCCGGTCTAAATCCCAGAATTCCCCTTTGAGAAATATTCTGTATAAACGTCACCAGTCGATATATCTTCGACCCCCTCCCCATGTTCCTCGGATCTGTAAATAAGTTATTTAGTTTGTAAACCGAAACCTCCGTCTTGTTTACAGTCTTCCTATTTCTCCCTTTCGCGGCACAAAAGGATAAATCTTATGTAAACAACGTCTGACGTTTTCGAACAGCTCACTGAAAGATCTACAGATTTCTGTATCTTTGTTGCAAATCATTTCTTTTTTCGGCCTTCGTGTGTATATTTTCGATTTCTGAGCATAACGTGAATTTGATTTATTGTGGTCGATTTATCGTAGCTGTTCAATATGTGGGCCTCCGAGTGGAAATCGCGATTCTGGGATCTGCTGGAGCGGAATTATTTAGGGGGTTTCAGTAAAGTTTCATTTGCTTGGGACGTACACCTCTGGAATACTGTTGTTAAATTCAAATTTCATTCAGGAAACTGAGGTTTTTATTACTTTAGATAAGAAAAGTATACGTTATTATAAAGTTCAGCTTCCCTCATACCTTCCGGCGGAAGAACGAAACATTTTTTAAATGGAAACTCCGCGACAATATCATCTACGTACTTCTTTTTCCCTTTTTCGTCAACTCCCACGGCGTATACAACAGAAAGTTTTGCAATTTCCTGATGCGTGCCAGTAAACTTCGCCAGCTCAAAATTCCGCCTGCATTTCCCCCTCAGTTTTCTCGCTCCTTCATTTAAATACGAAACGAAGTTATCCTCGTACTTGCACATCCTGACGCCTTTTAGCGGCAGCCTCCTGAGGACATCTTCGTGAAAATATATCGCTCTAATTCTCCAGGCTTTTCCGGTCCATGTACTCCTCCACTCCGGGAAAGTGTTTTTCTTTATTTCCGCTCTTCGACGGGAGGAAGTGGCCGTTTAATTTCCTCTCGGGGAGATGGAAGAGTATTTGTGCATTGGAGACGTGTCTCCGGAAAATTTCTAGTCTGAATGCATTCCTGGAAGTTTCCAAAAAATGGAAAAAGTAAAATTCGTGCAAATTTCCCGAGTAGTTTGATTCGAGTTGTCATAATTGCTGTTATCGTGGAATTTTCTTTGTTTTACGGACATTATTTTCCTAGAACTTTCGACCATGTTTGATATTCTTTGTTTTTCTAAATAAGTGCGAGGCGCCATGTTTTAATGTTTCGGCACTTGTAAAAACTGCTATGCATTGTTCTAATTTCTCTTTTTGTTTGAACTTTTGGAACATCTCTAACTCAGCTTTTTCAGCTTCGTGCCAGAACCGCAGAATCGATGGGACTAACATGGGAATCCAATTTGGTTATCCTGTCGGGCGAAATTTGCTCTGCCTCGTGCGTTTCGAGGTAATTGGATCGAGGCATAATTATTTAGAAGGATTGCCTCGTGGATTTGTGTAACTTTTCTCGTGCTCGAATCGTCCTCATTCGTAGACGACATGGCCTGATTCTTCCAAGAGAATCTCGGTTAATCGGCGGATATAAAGCTGGAAAGAACTAGGGGGAAACAAATGGGAAAGGGATTGAGTTGCACGAGGACAGATAAGTAAGTCTTTTATTTTCCCGATGGAAAACTTTCGCTTTAAAGGTCCGTGCACACTCACGACCAGATCGCACTGGAACGGAGGTTTGTTCCAGTATAAGTTCCAGAAATATTTGATTTCAAACGTAATGTATGCAACTTTCATGGAAATTATTCGTTATGGCGTAACAAAGCGGTAGGTCAAGTTCATTTTTAGGCTATGAGCCTTAAATTCTCTATGTGTGTGTGTGCTTGTGTGCCACTTTCGATAGTGATCTCTCCCCTTTTAACAACGTGTCGTTGAGTTTTATCAGGACCGTTTCCAGTTGTTGCCAAGGAAGTGAGTGTTTGGGAAGGCGGAATTGTTGTCGGGACTGTAATGCGCGGTTTGCTTGCTTGAAAAGGTGACAGCATCATTTTGTCGATTGAAGTCTGCGAACATCAGAGAAAGTTTTGGAAAAAACCATCAGAAACTAGTAACAGGCGTAATTCGTTTCAGATTTTTTCTTGTAATGTGAAACATGTTAACATACATACAAACAATTATTTAATGAGCCTATGTCCTGTTGCTTTGAACTTATTAACTACATTATGAGTACTGTATTAAGTTATGACTCTTTTATTAACTTTTAATTCTATTGCCCCATTAATTACTTAAAGTGGTTTCTAACTCTTGTATCTAAATTGTGATTAATGGTAATGGAGCTGGAAAGAGAAGGGTAATAATTGGGAGAGAAGTAATGAGGAGATGAAGGCAGAAGCATATTCATATTTGTCAATATATGCCAATGAATTTACTTTTTTGCTGAAACGTATTCTTTTCTTTGAAATTAAAATATGTGTGGCAATGAAACAAAGCCTGAGTGGGTCAGAAATACAAGCACGTACACCATAAATTCACGATTTCTTTAAAATGTCCCCATAACCCATCAGATTTCGATAGCCTCTCGAAACACGTCCCATATTTTTCTGCAAATTCCCCATAGACAAGAGGGGTCGCATAAATCAAAATTAAATAAATCACCGTTGTATTCACGTGTTCGGACATAAAAGGATCTCTGGTTGTAAGGTGATAACGCAATAATAAAACGTCCATAATGTTGAAAAAAAATCTCCAGAGGTTTCCCGCGTTTCATAAAGGGATTATTCCGATTCGTCGCTTTTGACGGTTTCACGTCCATATTCCCGGTTTTTTCTTTATTTTATTAGGGCCGCCGGTAATGTATTCAAGGGGAGATTGCGAGCTTGAATAATTAAGTAGGTGTGGGGGTACGAGACCCAGATAACCTTTGTTATTAAGCGCAGTGAGGGAGAAGGAAGAAGAAAAGTGCCAGTGCCGTAGTTTTTGTCCATTTTCGATTAACTTTCATAGTCGATCCTAATAGAGACGTTCGGGGACGTCGAAAAAGGGCTAATTTCATGATAATCGCCCTTCTCTCGTCCTTATGGGTGGGTTGAAAATTGAATAAAAGCCTCCGGTTTTATGAGGACGAATCGAACACGAACAGTTCTGCTTTGATCCGGTAGGGGTGGGCGCTGGGAGAAAACTCTTTCTGCTGGCGCCTTCATCGCATTGGACATCAATCGATTAGTAGTTGCGAGGGCTTTTTCGGATTCGTTAGCGAAATGCCGAAAAATTTTCTCCGTAATATGTTTGTCGGTCTGTCAATAGCTTTCAAGGCTTGGAACCCTAAGCGGCTTAACCGAGATACTGAAATACCTATCGATTGTCCATATCGGTGGCGGAAAAATTGGAAAATTTATGGAACATCCTTCCAAAAACTATTCACATGTAAATTAAGAGTTTAAGTAAATTGGTAAAGGCGTTCAAATAAATTGTTCAGGTATGTAGTGTAGTTGAGATAATCCATCGGATAAGACCTTGCTTAAGTTAATTAATGATGGAAAATATTTTTTAAATCTGAGTATCCTGGAATAATACGGGATTTTTTTCGGCTTGGTAGTAGGTGTCTCGTTTTATATCCAAAATTAAATTGAGGCATCATTTTGTATTCATGAATTTATGCCAAAAAAGTTCTCATCACGCTCTTGGAATCCAATTATATTTTTTCCGTTTCAATCATTTTTTTGAGGTAAAGATATTCATTCTGCGTCGCCTGTGTTCCGTTACAATTTCACGATTTCGGCTTGAATACATTTCGTTCCGTTCAAATCGCCATTTCCGCCAACATTTAAGCTTGCATGTAAATCAGCATCGTACGCACGGTTTTCCGATATTAATCCGCCGTTTCCGTGTTTCGTGAAAAAAAAAATCAAATCCCAGCCTATCGCCGCGATAATTTCCTCTCTAATTCAAACTTCGTTGTTTGTTGTGTCACGGTGTTAAAAATAGTAGCAGGTAATAAAAAGAAATTAACAATAACAACAAAAGTTTGACATGCGTTCGGTTACTTAGTTGCGCGTCGGTGTTGCTGTCTTGTTTGTTTTGATGATCGGGTTATGTGCTTTGACTGGAGAGCTACGTTTGTTAATGCTAAAAGGTCAGTTTGTGTGTAACGTAGAGCAAATGTGATTTTTCACTGAGATTTTTTTGTACTTTGAGGAATTGCTCACAATTTTCCAGCGATCTTGGTGTCCTTACAAATGATCGATATGGGTTTTAAATATAAACCGCCATGAAAATAATATCAAATTGGATTCTCAAAACAGCTTGGGATTTCATAAAAGCAGCTTCAGCGTTGGGGAGTTGTTGTTAGTCCTGATCGCTGTAATTAAAGAAGTCATTACGACAAGGACGGAAACATTCGTTACCAAAACAGTTAATTACATGAATGGTCTGAATAATTAACGCCACCGAATGCCCTCGGGAGCGGCTACCTACGCCCTTTCCCGGAGTCACGCCAATGTTACCGATTTTCCGATGATGGCGATGATGAAACGCTCCAACCTTGATGCCGACTATTTATGATATACATAAACATAACGCACCATTAAATGGAATCTTTCCACTCGACGTTATAATACAATCGTAATCGGTTCACGCACGTCTTGACAATCGTAATTCAATCGGGACTGGGACGGGATGGGGAAAATTCGTGAGGGAAACTGTGTCGTAAAACGTTTCGACCCCCGAATGCGATTCGCCGAAATCGAAGTACCCTAATGTCGTGTATTATAAGAAAAATTGGTTTATCGTTCGGAGTAACTTTCCGGAGTTGAAATACCTATCAGGACTCCGAGGGGAGAGTCGAAACTTTGACACACTCATTAATGTTTTCTTATTTGCTTTAGTTGGTAGAGGATAACAAAAATATAACAAGTGTGTAACGAATACTAACTCAATTTATGTGCATAATTGTCAAGGAATTTGAAAACAATGGCCGCCAAATTAAAGAAAATTGCAGACATTTCCGTCATTCACAACATCCCTTGACTTTCAAGCGAACTTTTAATTGCAATTCCAAGTCTCAGGGTTGAGCGTCATAATACAGTCGTTATCGGTTAAAGAGCAATAAATTCGAGCAATCTCCTTAACATTACAAACAGTGCTGTTCTTCTTCGTATAAAGTGTTACAGGCATGGGGTTACATATTCTGGATCCAGACGACACGTAGTGTGTGTATATAAGGGACGAACTTCTCCATAAACTCGTGAGAAATCGATATAAAGACGAGACCGGGAATGATTTGTGCGACCGCCCTCCCGGAGTTACACAAACTGCAACGCGACCGTAATGTATAAATATGTAGAGGTATTGTAATTTTCCGGGCGGGGCGTCGTTTCGGCGTTGTTTTTCTAACCCCGGAGACGTTTCCACCGAAACGGGATGAAAAATGAAAGTTTTTGATACGTATTTAGTGTCTCTTGTCATTTTTGATGAATCGTTTGTTTATCGAGACGATGGAGGATCGGCGGAAAACGAGCTCCATCAATTTTCCCTCCGGTCGAAAGTTGTTATCGTTTAATTCGGCGTGTATTAACATGTTTACCCCCATCAATCAGAACAGGCGATTAAAAGAATAACCCAAAGAAACAGTGCACGTTGAGAACTGAAAAGTGTTGTAATGGGCGTAAAAGTATTGCATGGATGTTGTGATTGCATTTCTAATTCGATTTTAGATTATCTCTCCAATGAGTAGAAAATGGAAACGAATTTCATTGGTCTGGAACGATTCTGGGTTTCTGCTAGGCAATTAAATGTCTTTCGAACTGATCTCGAGACTACTTCTACATTGAATTTCCAATAATCAATTTGGAATCGAATTTTTGTTGAGTTTGTTTTGATTATTGAACTTCCAATTCGGTAGAATCCCGAGGACCAGGAGTGTTGCTGTATCTGTTCAAGCAAAAGTTACGAATCGATTTTGGCCTTTTTTACAGTTAGATTTACGTAGTAGCAGTTCAGCCCTTTAGCTGAAGTCAGCTGTGATTGGGTGCAGAATACTCGCTGGAACAAATCCGATGATTTGTTCTGTTTCACTAACTTCTGTTCGATTATAGATTTCCGTAAGGAATCCGTTCAAAATTTTACAACAGACCTGTCCGTATTTATAGTGCTCATTGTTGTTCTTGCAGAAATTCTCATCTTCCATTGGATGAAAACAGGTCAGACCCTCGGCGAATTAGTAAGGAATTGGACCAAAATTCTTGCCGGGAGACCAGCAGTAGGACCTGAGACCCAGCGATGTTTTCTATTCCATTAAGTTTTGATTGGTCACAGATTTCTGTAAGGAATTCATTCAGACTTTCACAGGAACATGCCTAGAATGCTATATATATATATATATATATATATATATATATATATATATATATATATATATATATTGTTTGAATCGATTTTTCGATACAAACAATCCATTTTAGGGTTATTCCAGGAGAAATCCAAAACTGGTTTTAGTTTACAAAAGGTTTCTATTACCTAAAGTGATTTCAATCTTTTTCAAACAGACTTTTTTGAATATTATTCCAGGATGCATCCAAACTGATTGTAACTACGGAAAGACTATATAGTCACTATATGAAACTTCCAGTTTCCACTAACTGGATCAATTTGAAATAAGTTTGATACTTCAAATCGAAGGAAAGTGTTTGGGCTCCATCGTTAGGGCTTGAATCATTTCAAAATTTGCCAGGAAATTAACTTAGTGATTGCGTCTCTCCTCCGATCCAATTTTTTAAATGGCTGCGAGGTCTACCTACCCAATATCTTTGGGAACGGCTGTGCCGTTTCATGCCACCCATAAATTCCAAAGTTGTGCCCTCCAATAGACGATTCAGTTCTTTCGATTTTACGATCATCTGTCTCGTAAAGATACGCTTGGAATTTCGTAAAGAAGGGAGGAAAATTCCAATTAGTTGTATGGTTTTGCGTCATGAGTCGAAACCGGAGAAGTTCCCTCCATTATCATCGGAAACCTTACGCGGAGCCCTTTTTTGTGCTCGTGCTCTTTGTTGCTAAAATTCTGCACGATCAATGGCCAACGTGAGTCAGAAAGTGTGTCAGCAGCTGGATAACACGATCTCTCTTCCCATTCGATATTCTCTCGCGTTCGGGAAAACAAAACACCCTGTTATTTATATACCTGGATGCTGGTTATTCGACGTCCCAGGAAAGTTGTTAGTTCGGGTCTAACGTGTAGGCGAATTGGATTTATATCGTTTAAAAGTTTCGTTTGTGATAGTTTCTCTGGCGCCAGGGAGATATTTAACCCTACGTTTTATTGTACCGAGTGGCTTCTTTAGTAAATAAAAATTGGTGTCGTTATTATTCCGCCGGGGACGCGGACGGTTGTTTGATATATGTATCCCTTCGAGCGGGCACTGTTTGGTGTAATAATTACGTCCTAAGTGATGGATGGTGGTTTAGGGAATGAAAGCCATTAGAATGGGGAAACGGAGACAATGGGAGGTAAAGCGAAATGGAGAAGTGATGAAAACAAGGGTGGTTAGGGCGTGCATTTTCTTGTATTTTCCATTGTTAATGGTTTCCGGAAAAGGTGTGGTGGTGAAAAGTTGTTTGGGCAAATTGTGACTTTCCGACTTACGACCCTTCCGATGTTCCTCTCGCTCGCCCTGCAGGCGATTCGATTTGTCGCCACAATTTCGATCCGTCGACAAGCTCCCTCCATAACTCCTCCGTTCCAGTTTATCATCCTACGTGAATCAAATTTCCAGGACGAGGGTTAAATGATGTCTCCTGGGGGGCGTGCAATATTTCAGCGGAGGCGGATTCTTATCGAAAACGTAATTCGTAAAGTAAGTTTTATGAATTTTCTCCTCTAATACGTGCTATTGATTGGTGGGCGTCTATAAAAGCTCCACTTTGAAGATCATCGTGGAAAACAAGGGGGAAAACAATTAACAATAACGAGATGGGACGGCGTTGGTGGAAAAAAGGAATGACGGTAATGGGTCTATAAAGGTAACGATATGAAGACGTAGGAGGAAAGTTTATGGGAGGAACGTTTCCCTTAGAAATTTATTAACAAAGAAAGTTGAGTTATAGGGGAGGCAGAAGGTGAAAAATGAAGGCAGGAAAAGTTTTATCGAGAAAGGTGCGATAGCGGATATTGTTCCAGGTTTATTTGAGTGATAATTATAATATACAACTTATGAAATGTCCTGACTCAGGGAGGAAAATGCGCCTCTAGAAAAGAAAAGCTCTTGAGACGTGATAACGGTCTTACATCACTGTCCTTGGTAAGAATTGATTAACTGGAGGTGTTAATGAGTTTTAAAATTGACGTGTTTCATGGGAAAAGGTTTAGCTTTTTTATCATTGGGTGCCACCATTAGAAAGTGAGATCTTCATCAAGTTTTACTATGATGTATTGTGCTCTATCGACTAATTTGTACTCTGGAGGTACGTCGTGGATTGTGGAAGGATAAATGTAGGAGCTCGGAGTTATTCAAATTACGTTATTTCGACGTAAATAAATGATGATTATGTACAACTCGTAAAAACTAGGCCGTGTCGGTCCGTAAGCCACCGACTTCCTCTAAATCTCATAAATTGTACCTCTTTCAAACTCAAAAACGAGTTTCGTACAGTCCCATCATCAATTCCCCCGAATAACAAATAGACGGACTCCGCAATTCCCGATTCTGGCGTCCGAGGGCTGGAATCTCCCAAGGCGCAGCATCCGGTTGCCCGGAGCAACTGCTGCGACACGACCACAACCCGGAGCTCTCCAGGGCGTCGCGACGCCGTCGCCGGACGCGCGCGCGCGCTCCTGTATTTCACATCGCTCAAGTTCCTCGCACGATTTTAACACAGTCGCACGCAAAACACGCCGCAGTTCACTGCTTCAGTGCCTCCTCTCGCCTCTCTTTCTTCTTCTATTAGTTTTTAGTGCAACGCGGTTCCTCAAAGGCACTCTGATTTTCTTCTCGACCTCTTCTCTCATTTCGCCCCTCTCGGCTTTTCCGCGCTCGCGAGATGTATTGTTTCCTTGGAAATTTTGAATTGATAACATTTCGTCTCGATGAGTTCGCGCGTGTGCTTTTTATTAGATAACTAGTTGATTTAATTGAAACATGGCTATACAGGGTTTTTTAACGGCATAACGACTGATTAATTTTAAACAGTATACGTTCGTAGCTAACTGACAATAAAACAAAGGGGATCACTATCAATCAAAGGTCTTTTTTCCTTCCGAAGCAAAGTAAACACTACGACTGAGGTATTGTTGGACGCTTGATTTGAATGGTTTTTATAGGAAATTGAACCTTTTGAGGCATAACGCTTGTTAATCCAGAAATGAAAAATTTTCAACAGCACGTTCGTTTACCTAACTAGGTTCAAACATACTACGAGTACTAGCGCAATTGCTGTGGGTTCTTCCCGACGTTGCATAAACGCTTACTGCTTTCTGAGTTTCTGACCACGTTTCCTACAGTGTGAAAATTGCTAACTAATCGCCAACAAAAAATATTTACAGAGTATTTTGATGTTCACTGGTAACAAGCTGCACTCTACGTTCTGTCCATCCTGCTATACATTGTTGAAAAAAATCCTGTTAAAAGAGGCATATGAAGGTAAATGTAATTTCCTCAAAAACAAGTTAATAAATTTTCTGTAGAAATGGTCCAAATTCAGCGAGAGAAACTTGGTGTAGAATTTCTCTAAAAACAATCATATCTCTGTAACGAATTGAGATATGGAATACATTTTTTATACAGTTTTGTAGTTAAATACTATTAGCTATAACATTTGTTTAAATATTACCCTCTCATTTTCCTTTGTAATAAATGACAGTAAAAAATAAAAGCACAATTGGTTTTCGAAAATAATTTTGAGAAATTGACGTATCTGTGTAACAGCTTGAGATATGGAGAAAATGATTCACATGAAGTCTGTAGCTAAGGTCTCCGGTATAACCTTTGTTTAGAACATTTTTCGCTATTTTAATTATTCAAAAGGCTATAAACAAGAATGAAAATTAAATTTTATTTCAAAGTACAAGTCGCAGCGCTCGCACAAAAAATCCTTATTAGCTAGTACGATCTAAGTCGAAAATTTCTTTTGGGGAATTCTAAGGGAAATTACGTGTTGATTGACATGGTCTCATCGACTTTTGGCAAGTTGAACTTAATAATTTACTAAGTACAATTTAATCGCAACTTACTTCGAAAATTAATAACGTTTCATAATTTAATAATCAAAATTCCATTCCATTTTCCTCCTCTGGTTCGTCCCGGTGAAGATCGCTAAAACTTCATTCCACGAACTTTATTGCGCGTTAGCAAATAACGAGCTGGTAATTGCTTTCCCGGTTAGTATTATCACCGCTTGTTCTTTAATATTCATTAGTTCCTCTTCAGGAGACGTGTCCCCCTCCACCATCAACAGTGTCGTGGATAAATTTCCATCGAGTTAATTTTCTTTGTCCCTTTGTCCGTGCTTCGGGGCGGTACCTTTTCCAGAGATTTATTAATAATTTAGGTCCGTTTTGTTTTTGGGAGGCGGCATTCTTTAAAATATTCGTGGGTGGCGAAGATGGAATTTTCCAATATATTCTGGCGACGCGGGGCTGAATTTCCCTGGATCGCTTCGACGTATTTGACGGTCCCTCGGAGAATCAATTTTTATAGGGTGTTAAAAGGCTTTTGCGAGAGAAAGCGTTGTTGTTATGAGGAAGTACCCAGAAAAAAAACTATCTGAGCGGTGAAATGTTCTGATTTAACACTGTGCCAGCATACGAATTTTGAATTACGCACACGCGGTGCCTCTGTTCGATAAAGTGGGCACGGTTTAGTGGTATTTTGGAGAATATATTTTATCATCGAATATTGATTTTTCAATCATTTTTGGTGCTAATCAAAATGGAGACTAGATTCGTAGTCTTTCCCATCTATTAAATTTTATTAACGTAATATAAAACCTGCGACCTCTCTCTGATGATTACTCATCTCTCTGATGAGTATTTCTCTCAGATGATTAGTATAGTTATTGATGATGGTCGTTAGACAACCGAAATTGGTCCCATGTTTTATATAACGTTAATGACACGTAAAATTTTGTCTCCATTTTTATTTTTAAACAGCTGTTTAATTGGGCGAAGTCATCTTAAAATGATTTCTGCGTTATTCCCCCTTCTATTTGGTTTTTCTTCTAAGGTTGTCAGTTCGAGCGGTGTACAACTTATTTCGCCCATTTTTGGTCCCATTGTCACGTTTTATTCCTACCACGTGTATAAAGTTGCCAAATTGTTCCTGCTTGATTTTGGTAATTTGGAACTTGTACCTTCGTTGCCGTGACTTTTAACTTTGTCTTTCAATTATGACCGATGATTGGTTAAGGCAAACTTTCTGTCAGCCTACACGTTTGCCATAACATTTCAGCAATTGTTTGTCTACATATATAATTTTCTTCTCATAGCTCCATCATATGGTTGAGGTCACCAGCAGACAGAAATAACTGACTTGGAATTTGTTCCTCCGTGCTGTCGTTTACTTTCCTGGTTATTCCGTGTTATATCGGTTAGCTTTGCGGTGTGTAAAGGTGCTTTGTCGTTTAGCGTTTATTGAAATTTAACTTTTCATAATCTCCTTTTCTCTGTAATTAAATCATCAGCCAATTACCCCTCGGGACGTAAATTTTCCAGAAAACAAATTATCGGATGAAAAGTTTTAATGCTGTGATGAAACGCGTCTCGTGTTTCATTTTATACAAACACATTCGGTGTTAATTAGTTTGTTCAACCTCTTTTACGACCAATTCAGTTATGAGAGTGTACATAAGCAAACCAAATTATATAAACAGTTTCCACTCTAATCAGATTATCGTGGTTTGTAATCCGAGATGACTGCACTTACATGATAATCGGTTTGTGTGGGAAATCTGGAAAAAAACCCTGGTTTTCCGGTCCCCATTTTTCCTGCCGTGTGTTTACGAATAATAATTTGAACCGGTTGATCTTTGGATTAAATCTTCCCTCGAGTAAGAACAAATGAGATTATCTCAAGTGAGCCTCGTTCTCGGAGCTCGTAAATCATTTTCAACGATCTGGGATTTTCCTTTCCTCGCATTTTAACTGGGAAAAGTGTAAATTTAATTTGTCTTCCCCTTTCTTACACGTCCCTTTCGATTAAATGTTTAGCTGGTGGGGAATTAGATTAGCGAGACCGTCTCTTGGAGTCTGCGACTCTCTTTTACAGTTGAAAGCAAGGGGACGGTAAATATCATAAATATTTTAATCTTAATTATTTTTGAAACGCGGGTACGTGCGAAATTATGAGGACGTCGGAAAACGGAATTTGTGTCAACATGTGCGGTTTATTTTCGGTTTGATTTAGATGAATTGAAGGAGTTTCCGGGGAAAACAGCATTTGGTTTGAGTGGATTTTTATCAGTGTCTTTGACGTTTTAGCCTTAATTTATGTTACACGTTATTTGCAGAAATAACGGGACGAACCTAAAAGAACTTGTTTTTGATCGGTTTGTTGTATCGCCCACTGTAAATAACTTACACCATCACTTGGTAGACAATGTGGCACTGAGATGCACACTGAGACTCTTATAAAATCTTTTAAACAAAAATCTTTACCGTCCATTCCTATTTGCCATATAATTCAAAAAGGGACAAACTTACGCAAATACCCTTAAGGACGTTTCAGTAAGTAAGTACCATAAATGAATGCACCTGCTTTAAACGCAGCTTGTTAGTTGTTACGGGCCTTGGTCGACCGCCGGGATTATATATTTAAATTCATGAATTCCAATACCCTTTGGGTATTATTTGGACTAGTTACATGCATTATGTAGGTTTATGAGCTATCAATTAACCATACAGTCATAAAACTGGCGTCACATGAATACGATGTACTTTTAGGACCGTTTCGATTTCACTTTAACTCTGCATACGGACTATTCGATGTACGTTTTATTTCCCTCTTTGGCAAACTTTGGAACAAAGTTCGTAAGGCATTCTATTGTTGATCGATTTTGCGTGGGAGCGTTTAATGGTCCTCTAAATATTCATGTGAGGTTATTGGAAATGACGTTCGATCGAGCGAGAAGTTGTTAATAATTTTAACTCGGGATGAACGAAGATCTAAGGGATTAACGTGCGTATAAAATTATAAATGAAATTGTTCACTCATGAATGAAACTTAGGAGACGTAGCTTGTTACCATACGTCACGAAATATTTGTATTTATTTCGGTCAGTAACTGTTTTGAAGTTTTGTGGTTGTATTTGTCGAACAGTTGGAATGCGTTAAAGTATGTAGAACCACACGTTAGAATCCCTACTGGATTTTCTGGCTTGTTTTTTTAAAGTTTCAACCTGAAAGTGTCAGAATTGGATTCTGTGTTGCTGTGGCACCCCTAAATTCGACATAATAATGACATTTCACGAGTTGCTTGCAGAGCTAACGTGGGAGCAAATAGAACTTAAAATATATACCAATGCAATTTACTTTGAGTTTAGGTCGATTTTCCACTGCGTCGTGATAGCCATTTTTAGAGCACCATTTCGTTTTGCTTTATGCGAAATATATTGTTTATCTTTCGTCTAAATTTTATCTCACATGCAATTTTTCCTCGGCCTACTTTAATTTAATATTTATTTGCTCACATATTATACTAAATCCTGTTGTTCAATGTCTGTTCATAAGCTAATTCGTTCATAAGGTAGGTAGGCTAGAAGAGTTTGGGCTCAAAATCTCATGTTTTTTGAAATAGAGTCGTAAACAAATCTGTTATCACGTGACCCGTCATATTTGTACCAATTATAGCAGGGCGTAGGCAGATCACTGTTATATGCAGATTAAAATTCACGCGCGTATCTTTTGTTGGCAAGAGTGAGCGATGTTGTCGGTTTCTTCTTACGTTCGACCGGACGGCACATCTTAAAGTGTTGTTTACATTACAGTTCGTGGACTTTAACGTAAAGACTGCCTTTTTGAAAACATATTTATAAAAGGACTACCTATACTGAATACGTGTGTTTCTAATGCACCAACAAAATAAGAGGGAGATCTGCACAACGTTGCCCAATTCTGAAGAGGCGCCAAATCTGCAAAATGGTTCTTCATTCAACCTAACATGGGATTTTGAGTCCTGATTCTCCTAGTCTATGTCCTTTTGTTGAATTCTTGAATCGATCTCAGTTGGCACAATGCTAAGATGGACATTGCCGCCCTCATGAGAGCCTATACACTTTCCTCTAGCCCATAGCACCCCCTAGAGTGTAGACCCGTTTCATCCCCCGAAACCTTTGTAGGGCGACAGGATCCACAGTGGCGCGCGCATCTACGAAAACACGTTACCGATTAAAAATTCTTTACTAAAGTCCGCGATGCCTTGTTTCGTGCGCGCGTGAGATTTACATTTCACCGGTGCCGGATAGATAGATTCGCGTCCCCGCGAAATTATGTTGACGGCGAACGCCGGAAGCGACGTCGTCGAAGGGAAAGCGACGCCGACGTCGAAGACGACGCCATGGATTTTCAGTGCGTGGTCGTCTACACCGTCATCTACATACCGGAGCCGAAGCCTCCTCCCGGAGCGACGGGGAGGAAGGACGACGACGGCTGCCTCGGATGGATCAAAGGGCAGATTAAAAGGTGCGACCCCGGGGGCGGACTGAGAATGTATGGGGGTGTATTTCCTTACGAGGAGAAAAGTTTTAAATTTTTCCGTGGTGGATACGTGATTTTTTCGTATCGGTGCCGGAAAAAACTTGGGATTTATTGCGAAAAAGTATGTAAGAGCACACCGACAAGAAAAGTGGTGTTTGTTTTGACTAAAATTTGTACTATAGGATGTATTTTTGCCTGTAGAAAACGAATCTGGGGTCAGAATCACCTGTCCCCCTTAGTCTTTATCAAGACACTAAAAAACTCTTCAGGAAAATGAAGAGTTTCCCTAGAAGTGTATATTACATGAACATGGCATGTTATCCCACATTTTTTTGGACGCTGCCAACGATTTTGTCATCAAAATTCATTCATCGCCCCTCAATTTTGAGCAAAATACTGAAGAACCGTGAGAAAAATGTAGGATTTCGTTAAAGTACATATTTCAGGAGTAGTATGTTTTGTCATACATTTTTTTGGACGCTGCAAACCATTATGTCTTTAAAATTCACTCATTACCCTTTAATTTTCAGCAGAACACTGAAGAACCTTCAGAAAAATAAAGAATTTTGCTAGAAATGCATAATTCATGAACAGTATGTTTCATCTGATAATTTTTTGGGCGCTGAATACGATTCTGCCATTAAAACTCATTCACCATCCTTCAGTTTTCAGCAGGATTTTTTTGTGTATCTTCTAAAAAACTTTTATAGACGTCTCATGTGACTTTTGGAGTTTTAAATTTCCAAAAAACTTAAACTTTTGCAAGAAAATCAATGCATTATTTACAGTTCTTGTGGAAATTGATCAGGAAATCTGGTAGAGTTTCATATAGTTCGTGTATTTATAAATGTTTCCAAACAATTTAAAGTTGATCCGAAAAATCGTAAATCTTCAGTTTTCGTAATTTTAGAGAAAATTTAAGAGATATTTTGGTGACTTACACTTTTCCACTAAGAGGGTTGTAGATTCAGTAAATTTTTGTTGAGAATTTGAAAAAGACACAAATGAATTTCACGTGTTTTCTAAATTTTGGATCTTTAAAAATACTTTTTATAAATTTCTGTCCGAAACATTCCACACGGTGTATTGGTGCGAAATATTAATTTCATAAATGCGGGAACGGTTTGCGTGCATTACGGCATTATAATAAAATTAAATGGGCTTTCGATTACTTAGTTAATTTCCGAATTTCGAAATTAACTTGTACAAGGGGCACGTAGGAAAGTTGCTGTTGTATTTATTATCTCCTGTGTGAAATGTCGAGGAAAATTCGATGAATTAATTAATTTTACGCGCACTGAACGTCCTTTGAATAAACACATCGCTCGGCTGTTAATTAATTTACATTGTACCATTACTTTGTCCCAAGTTAATTTGCTACATAAGAGCGCACGTGAAAATACATCTGTTAACTGGAAATCGCGTTGAAGCTACAGAATATTTTGACAAGTTTGAGAGCTGGAACAGATCCCGCGTTAGTTTATCATCTGGGTTAAGTAATTCGGAATTAATTATAGAACGTGGAAAATGTCCGGATTAATCGCCGCCAAAAGAACGAAGACCACGTTTCCAACTTTTCTTTCGCTTTAGTATCACAAAAATAAATTCAAGTGCGTAACGACGGAATTGACCTCACGTGCGGCGAATGTGTCCCGATGAAATATTAACTTTGAAACCGTTGTATGCCAAAAATTGTGACCGATTCCTGGAGACTGTGCCAAAAAGTGTCAAAAGAACAATTTTAATTACACAAAATTCCGCTGGTAATTAAAAACTACAAATAATTGTTACGAAAATGTCCAGGACTCGACATTCATCGAAATTCCACCTTTTAACTTCTTTTGTTTCCAGCACGAAACAAAACAAAAATTTCCTAAAGCGAAAACATTAAATATCTCGAATGTATACAACTGTAGAAAGTTAAACCAAACAAACCCTGTTTTACAACACATACATCAAATTTTAATTGAACGAGAACTGAGTCGACCGAATATTACAAAGGACTAAAAATAGCAACGTTTCAATTATCATTTTTCTGTTCCATTTAACAGTAGCAGTTACCACGAGAATTCTATCAGCGAACTTCGCGTGCATCGGTTAAATTATGAGTGTTTTACTGAAAATCGCTCGCCGGATCGTATTTTTCCCGTCGACGTCGCGACGCTTCAATTTTTATTCGATCGCTGCCAAATTCGCTACATAAAATATGAAATCCGCGATACATTATCCAGCCGTTATTTTCGAATTTGCCGAGATGTTATCCAGGCGTGAGTCACCCGATGGACGTCAAAGAAATAACTTTTTGGGGACGACGAAAATAGCAAGAAACCTAAAGCAGCTCGAGGTTTGTGCGTTGAAAAAATTGGGCACCTCAGTGGTTAAATTGAGAAATGCTTTTAAAGTGTATCTGGTCAGGGGGCTGTTTCAGTTAAATTGAAGCACTGGACATTTAAGCAATAGGTCTTTTAGTATGTACCTTATATTTGACACAAACATATAAACAATATTGGGATTTTAAAGAAAAGGTGAAAAAACAGAAAGAGGAAATAGAGAAGGATGAGGAGATGGGCATCAGAGGAGAGCGCCGTGTCCTCGGTCCGCGTGGTCTCACATAAGAAAAAGAGGGAGAGAACATATATTAAATTCATTTCCGTCTCGTCTCGTGACGATTTTTTATTGAATTACTCCTCACAGCAAGTCGGTCGCCACGTTTAGAAGCACTGTCAGTCTCGAGACCCCCTCACCTTTATTAAATTTGTCATTTCGACTTGTAAAATCTACCGAATGATTTTTGTAACGCTTTGCCTGAATCGAACGTCTTGTTTTCAGAGCGGTAGCGGCGTACTTGCGCGCCCTAAACCTTTCGCCGAACAATGCCGTCGTCCACGGCAACCTGGCGTGCGTCTACTACGAGCAGGGCCTCATCGACCTCGCGATCGACACCTACCGTCGCGCCATCGAGCTCCAGCCGAACTTCCCGGACGCCTACTGCAACCTGGCGAACGCGCTCAAGGAGAAGGGCCAGGTATCCGAGGCCGAGGAGTGCTACAACACGGCGCTGCGCCTGTGCCCATCGCACGCGGACTCGCTCAACAACCTCGCGAACATCAAACGCGAACAGGGCTACATCGAGGAGGCGACCAGGCTGTACCTGAAGGCGCTCGAGGTGTTCCCGGAGTTCGCGGCCGCCCACAGCAACCTCGCCTCCGTCCTACAGCAGCAGGGGAAGCTCAACGAGGCGCTCATGCATTACAAGGAGGCGATCAGGATCCAGCCGACCTTCGCCGATGCCTACTCTAACATGGGTAAGGAGACTGAGGGCAGTAGATGGTAGATTTATGAAAAGAATTGAACATCTGCGAAAATAGAGCTTAGGCTGACCCTAGGGGTAATGTATTTTTATAAATACGCCAAGTGATATTGGGTTACAATCCTTTTTTTGTGATTCAGTTGGAATAATATGAAGCGCATATGGTTGATTTGTTCCTCTTTTCCCAGGTAACACCCTGAAAGAGATGCAAGACGTCTCGGGCGCCCTCCAGTGCTACACCCGGGCGATCCAGATAAACCCCGCGTTCGCCGACGCGCACAGCAACCTCGCGAGCATCCACAAGGACTCCGGCAACATCCCGGAGGCTATCCAATCGTATAGGACCGCGCTGAAGCTGAAGCCGGACTTCCCGGACGCCTACTGCAACCTGGCCCACTGCCTGCAGATCGTCTGCGATTGGTCCGACTACGAGACGAGGATGAAGAAGCTCGTCAACATCGTCGCCGATCAGCTCGAGAAGAACAGGCTGCCGTCAGTGCACCCGCACCATTCGATGCTGTACCCGTTGTCGCACGAGTTCCGCAAGGCGATCGCCGCCCGACACGCGAATTTATGCTTGGAAAAGATCAATGTGCTGCATAAGATGCCGTACATGTTCTCTACGGAGCTCAAGGGTAGGCTGAGGATCGGTTACGTGAGCAGCGATTTCGGCAATCACCCCACTTCGCACTTGATGCAGTCCGTGCCTGGATTACATGACAAGAGTAGAGTAGAAGTGTTCTGCTACGCGCTGAGCCAAGACGACGGTACGACGTTCAGGGCGAAGATCTCCCGCGAGGCCGAGCACTTCATCGACCTCTCGACCGTGCCGTGTAACGGCAAAGCCGCCGAGAGGATCTACGCCGACAACATCCACATCCTGGTGAACATGAACGGGTACACGAAGGGCGCCCGGAACGAGATATTCGCCCTGCGACCCGCGCCGATCCAGGTGATGTGGCTCGGATATCCAGGCACGAGCGGCGCCAGTTTCATGGACTACTTGATCACCGACGCGGTGACATCGCCGGTAGAGGTCGCCAGCCAGTACAGCGAGAAGCTCGCGTACATGCCTTACACTTACTTCGTCGGCGATCATAAGCAGATGTTCCCGCACCTGAAGGAGAGGTTGATAGTGAGCGACAAGAACGGGCAGAATCTAGCCGATAACGTCGCCATAATAAACGCGACTGACTTGTCGCCGCTCGTCGAGAACACGGACGTCAAGGAGATCAAAGAGGTGGTGAAAGCGGCGAAACCCGTCGAGATAAGCATGAAGGTGGCCGAGCTTCCGACGACCACTCCCATCGAGAACATGATCGCCTCCGGGCAGGTGCAGACCTCCCTCAACGGCGTCCTCGTTCAGAACGGCCTCGCTACGACCCAGACAAACAACAAGGCAGCCACCGGCGAGGAGGTGCCGCAGAACATCGTCATCACGACGAGGCAACAGTACGGCCTGCCAGACGAGGCGATCGTCTACTGCAACTTCAATCAGCTGTACAAGATCGACCCGGTCACGCTGCACATGTGGGTGAACATACTGAAGGCGGTCCCGAACTCCGTGCTCTGGCTGCTGAGGTTCCCGGCCGTCGGCGAGCCGAACCTGCTGAACACGGCCCAGCAGCTCGGCCTGCCGCCCGGCAGGATAATATTCAGCAACGTCGCCGCGAAGGAGGAGCACGTCAGGAGGGGACAGCTCGCCGACGTGTGCCTCGACACGCCTCTGTGCAACGGTCACACGACTAGCATGGACGTGCTGTGGACCGGCACCCCGGTCGTCACGCTGCCCGGAGAGACGCTCGCCTCGAGGGTCGCAGCGAGCCAGTTGAACACGCTCGGTTGCCCGGATCTGATCGCTAGGTCCAGGCAGGAGTACCAGGATATCGCTATCAAGCTCGGGACCGATAGGGAATAGTGAGTGCTTTTAGTATTTCGAAGGTTGATTTGGGTATTCCCCTCCTTTACTAAAAATTAGTGTAGTTTCAAGGGGCTGGTTGCAGGTATTGATTGCTATTTAACAGCCAGCCGTCCTGAACGTTGCTGCCATCATCAGGATACGCCTATAATTAGAAAACATTAATAGGAATTGGCGCAATTTTATCAAAATTAAGGATGTTATCCATTACGAAGGAGCATGTAGTGGTTTCCTCGTTATTGTTAACAGAGTACAGACACGTGAAGCTTTCTGATGCTCTTGAAAGTCTCCATATTTGCTTGAATTTTTGCTTTTATGATGGTCTTGAGTCATCGTGAAAAGTTAACAAATGTTGTATAATTTCAGAAGAAAATTCCATCTGTACATATCGGCACCACTATAAAAGTTATGTTCTGCTTTTTGAAACTTCTACAATCATTGATTTAAAACCATTTATTTGATTTGATCATTTTGATACATTTCCGTTTCATCTTGTTTTTTAGCTTGAAGGCAATGAGGCATAAAGTGTGGACGGCCCGTTCGACCTCCCCCCTGTTCGACTGTAAGCAGTACGCACAAGGGCTCGAGCTGCTTTACTTCAAGATGTGGGAAAGATTTGCCGCTGGCATGAAGCCCGACCACATCACTGATACCACCGCCAAGAAGTGAAGAGGAAGAATCGCTCCATTCTTCCGTTAATCCAGAAATGATCGACGGTACTTGATTTGTAATATCACATATATCTGTTTTATAGGTCTAATTACTTTCATTTTAATAGGACGCGAGTGCGAGCTTCATATGAAGCTTGCAAGATGATGATGATGTATTTAGTTATATGGATCGTGTATATTTTTTTAGCTTAAGATATGTAAATGTGCAAAGTTCGGTGTGTGTATTTTGCACATCGCCTGGACGTTTATTTATATATAAATAAGTTAAAATTAAAAGATTAGATGTTTAATTCAATTTGTTTTCTTCAATTCTACCCAGTTAATTATACACTTTAATTTAGATGCCTATAAGAGTGGAATAAAGTGTTATATCGAGTCTCGATTTTTATTTTCCGGGTTTTGTACGCAGGAGCATGGTGTTTTCCGCTAATAACATTCAGAAAATTTATTTAATTGTGATCTGCCTACGTATTTTATGCATAAAAATTAATTCAATGGCTGAATCAGCTGGTTTGTGATTTATGTAATGGCCTTAGAGGTTTGGGGGTTATTATACTCTTAATTGGTAGTGTGTATTAATAAATAAATTAATGTTGGGTAATCAGGATAACATGAATTACAGAAAAGTCATTTCCATTAATTAAATCGAGTCATCTATAAATTACAAACTGTAGTCAGTAATAGCGCTAGATAGCTAAAGACTTGTACCCCGGTAGTAATTTAGATTTCCTGTCAATAAAGGAACTAGCCTTACAAGGCCACGAGGAATCGTCCGTTTAAAACGAATCATCCTAATCCCCTGATAAGGTAACGAGGCTCACTTTTTTCTTCTCCCTGAGAATTGCGGTCAGTTTTTATCGTGTGAGCGGTCAGTTTTTATCGTGTAACGTGCGAAAGTTTTAGTGATTAGGGACGGCAGTTTATCATTAAACTTTGCTACGTTTGCACACGTTTGCTATGTGCACAAGAGGTTTAACTTGTGGCCTTTAAAATATGTTTCGTTTTTGGACTAAAATGAGGTACGTGAACGTAGCAACAGTAAAAATAAACAATTTTACATAACAAAGGGGTCAAAACCTTCGAATACCGTCTTGAATGTATATATTGCACTTATTTGAAGTACCAGTCAGATTCCTGTAAGTTTAAATTTAGTTGTCAACAAAAATGCTTGTATATTTTATGAAAAATCAATTAATGAAAACCTTTTGTATTATAGAAAATGATTATCACAGAGCGCCTTCGCACACAACCCAAGATGAATGACAGGTTTAGTCATATTCAGGTATAGTAAATATGTACATGGTTAATTTTATTCTCAGCTTTGATAGAATTTTTTCTTGGTTTTCAGTTAGATGCCCATGTCTTGTAGGATATGCTGATTACAATCACACCATCGTTTCTGTACGACTTGAAAAGTCGTAAAGGCGCACGGTCATGGCGACGCTGATGCTTATTTTACATTTTTCTGGCAAGTGTTTCTAACATTCTTATTTTCAATAATGACAGTACTTCGTAGCTTATTTTCTCGGTCGCTCGAACCGGCCGGTCCGATCCTTGACATCTATCCCTAGTCACCGCGTGTCGCCGACCCAACTTTAGTACGATTTTAAGTGCATATGCGCGACTCGGAACATTCGGAACCCGTTTCCTAACGGCCGACATACTCCGGCACAACACAACAACACAGTAGCGTTCCGTTTGTCTCGTGGGGAAATGCGTCGTGTCGCAGGAGCCGTACTTCTCTCGTGAAAAGGGATGATCGTGGAGTTTTCCGTGTGTCGGGGACGCGCCATGTGATTCGCTGTGGGACGACTCGTCTTCAGCGTGTGTGTTCGGTAAGTACCGACCGATCGGTGTTTTAGAAAGTCGAAGAGATCCTCTCACTGTCCGTCTGTATGTATTGCATGCACGAGAGCAGGTAGTAGTAGTAGTAGACATCCTCCCTCCCACCACCGTGTGTATGTATTCCAAAAGGAGGTGATACGGGTGATAGGTGATAATATACGTAAGAACGCATCCTTCGCGCTTGTTGAAGCTTATCGCTGCTCACTTCGGCGACCTTACCTGTTGACGTTATTGCCGATATTCAGGCCTCCCAGTTAATAAGGTGATTGAATTACACGTGGTCGCTCATGCTTGTACCTGTAAAGTGACTCTTAACCGTTTCGGAAACGGAAAAGTGACACATGAAACTAATTAAATAACTGCGGCCTCGAGTGGCCTTAGAAAACAATCGCTCCACCTTGCGCTAAGTAATTAAGAATCTGATTTCACGACAGGTATATTCTTAAATTTTTTGAGCATGCATGCATGTTTCACCACAGGGTGTAGAACAAGAAATAGATCAGACATTACAACCACAAGCTTTTATCATGGCAATACAGGTTTGGAAGATGGTGATTCAGGTATTCTTCTTCTTATGGTGCCATTTCTGAAAGGTCAGAGGGGTGTGCATCAAAACCATCCCCTTAGGTTTTTTATCCAGGACATATTCGTCTTCTTTCCCTCCATTATCAGTCGTAGCACACCTTGTATCTCACTCCACGCATAATATGACAGAGATTCAGAGTTTCATCAAGTTTACCAGGCCTCTTCCTCTTTCCACTCAGCATAGGACTTCCTCATTGGTAATCTATTTTGTCCATGATATTCTTAGTGCCCACAGGAAGATCCTTATTTGAAGTGACTGCTGCTTTGCTGATTTCCAAGGTTCTAGTCCATATAGAAGTACTGGGATTACATAGCATTTGATCGTTCTCTGTCGAAGTTGGAGATTTAAGGTTTAGTGAGCAGTTGTTTCATTTTAAAGAAAACATTTCTTGCCTCTTCGATTCTAACTTGAACCTCCTGAGTATGATCATGCTTATCGTACTCTTTCTGTATGTTGTCGGTTGTCACCAAATGGCCTTTTTGTTTTGGTGCACTTAATAGCCTATTCAACCTCACTACTAGTGATAAGTGGACCTCTTGTACTTCTCGTTGGTCTTCAAACAGTTCTCCATTTTCACAGTTTTTGAGCAGCATCCATTAAAT
The DNA here is from genome assembly GCA_963576515.1 of Cryptocephalus primarius. Lineage (NCBI taxonomy): Eukaryota > Metazoa > Arthropoda > Insecta > Coleoptera > Chrysomelidae > Cryptocephalus > Cryptocephalus primarius. Next base: position 14,841,061 of record OY754943.1, on the reverse strand, counting down.
TTCTTCAGTTATTTCTTTCACAAGTGCCTTCATTCATGTGATTTTCAACAATTTTCACCATTTTCTGTTTTATTGCGTGAGAATTTTTCTTCTTCTTAACCATGAAAGTTTTTTGGGAAGCATTGACAGTAAATAAATCAAATTCGTCAGTTACCAAGATGTAAACGACCTGCATCATTAACCGTCATTACAGTAGATCTTTTAAGTGATACAAATGGACGTACCCGCATTTATTCTGAAGCAATTGCTCCATCAAATGAAGGTAATAATCGAGAAATTATTAGGAGGTTGCACCTTCAATTTTCATCGCATTGCTTTAATGGCCTATTCCACAAAATTTCTCTTTGTACATTTCAAACGAATATAATTTCTCATAATGAATGACTGGAGGCCAAGCGGACTAGATAATTACCATTACAAATCCATACAAGGTATCGGTGTAACGATTTTATCCAAGGTCGACGTCCCATCGCAGATATAATAATGCGTAACTCAATTTGTCACACTTTAAATTTCCTATTGCTATTATTTTTTAGAAAGTTCGTAACCTCCAAAACCAGTGTGAAACTCTGAGTTAAATGTAATGCGATACATGCGCAGACACTCTTGTTTTAATAAATTATTTATGGCAAAGTAAGTACTTGTATTTAACTCCTTTTGATTGTGTCAGCCACTTTTGCATTCCTTATCTCGGACGATAAATCACTTCAATGGGATTTTATCTTTAGAAAAATGTATGGGTATGTTCATTCAAAGTTATCAGGTAATTTAAACGTTCGTCGTAGATAAACTATACTCAGAAACGTCTGTCACACGATGATGAATGGACGTCATATCTGTAAAAATTTTCTTCTCATTTGGTTTTCGTAAAAAGTGTGGTAATTTCTGCTATTGAAATCTAAAAGTTAGTCTTGTGAGTTATTCGAATACAAAAATCAAGAGATCCCATTGGAAGGGACCAGAATGAAGAATGAATTGATAAACCGAACTGTAATATAAACAAGCATTCAGATGTATAAAATGGCCGTCTGGTCGAAGGTACAAAGACAACAGTATCGCCCACTCTTGCCAACATGAGATAAGCGCACGCATTTGAATCTGTCTACAACGGTGGTTTACCTACGTCTTGCTACAATTTGTGCATATACGACGTAACTGAGTCGCTTGATACTATGCGTGTCCTTTAAAAATTACTGACTTACGTTCATTTTCCATTACTTATGTTTGCTTTATCAGCATTTTCAAATACGGTTTGATTAATTAATGGTCACATGAGTGAAAAGAAAACATTGCTATTGAATGGAATAAGTTCATGGAATCGGTTTGAATGCGATGGACTTTTTTCTGTCGTCAACTTTCGATCGAAAAGATTTTGCCGGAAGCGGAGACCAAACTTTTTTCCAAACCGCAGTGGCTGCCACGTTCTGATTGATCGCCCCGAATAACGCGATCGGTGCTGGTAAATGCTGTTAAGTAAAGTGCTTCCCGTTAAAATATTTATTAGGACGTGCGCAACTAACGCAAACAGTGTCGTTTCACAATGTTTGCTGCACAAGTTCGACGCGTCGCCATGATTTTCTCCGTCGAGCGAGTCGGGTACGGATTTTCCGCGCGATTATCCGCAGGTGGGAACCTGCCCGTGGCTGTAACCCCAGAAGTACCCAAGGTTGATAACACTCTGTTCGATTTCCAGGTGCGCAGCGATCCGCAGCAGCACTGGTGAACCGCTACCGCCGGTCGTACCATGGCGGAGGAGCCCATGGAGAACGGCACCAAGGAGCCGACCGAGCTCGACCCCTGCGTCGACGACGTCGGGAAGGGGCCCAAGCGGAAGGGGAACGTCCTCGAGAGGTACCGGGACGCGGTGGGCGAGAAGACGGGGTTGTCTAAGAAGGGGGTGTACGTCGCAGGGGGCATCGTGGTCCTGCTCTTCGTTTCGCTGGTCGTAGTGGTGGCGCTCGCCATCGCATGGCCGAGGGTGCCGCACAGGTTCCTCTTCCCCGTCTGCGGGACGCCGGAATGCCTCCGGGCTGCCGCGCAAGTAAGGATTATTTACTCTTAAGGGGGTATATCTACATCCCGAAATTTTGCTCCTTCGGTCAATTTTCACGTTGGTACTGTTTACGGTTTTACATTTTACATCTGTCTACTATAGACAATTGATTTGGTAAAGTGCATGCGGAGCCATTTTGGTTATGACTATGTCGTGGCGGCTGGTGTTCATACGTCAGAAATAAGGGATGGCTTTTGCTGTTTCTTCTCAACAGAACGTAACATTTGCGGCCTTAGCGGGGTGCCCTATTGAGTTGATCTTCTCTCAACAAGTTCAGTATATGTCCAGTATAGTCCAAGTATATGTTACGTCGAAAATCCGAAATCGCTCGATTTTCGCCAAAAGTCGAAAGAGGTTAAACTTTGTTTTTTCGACCCTAATGTGAACTTTGGAATTTCTCAATGAAACTCGCAAGGGAGCTCCCTTAGAAGGTTTTCAGGCTACGTCGTGAGTTTCAACTCCCTTACTCCAACATTCTTGGAAATATCGAGGTTTTCCAAATCTAAATAAAAATGTAATTAACATTTTGGATTTTAGCCCCTTTCCTCATGCTTGCCACAACTCCATTAAGTAGTTGTTAAGTATCACTTGTAAACTTCAATTCATCACCTTTGCAGTACTGTTAATTAGTCTACACTAAATGAGTGCGATTGACGCCTTTTAACGTTTATTTGAAATTATATGGGCGGGCATATTTGTAGCGTTTACTCGAAAATAAGTAGAGAGGCATGTCGACATCTGGATTGGCCGTAAAAAGCCTTTTAGACTCCCCAGTTTTACTGCCAGTTTTATTTTCTAAGCGAAGTGTTACCGCTCTTCCATTGTTAAGAGGTGTTCGTTACACAAGTGATTGCTAACAAATAAAAAGCGATGTAAAATTTTAGTTGATAATGGAATAAGGTTTCATTCCTTTATTTTTATGGGAGAGTTAATAAAGATTTGTTTCTAGAGGCGCACCTTTGATGAGTTGTATAGGATAAGTAAGAGTTTGTAATAAACACGATTTAATGGCTTAAAACTGAAGGGACGCCACCATTCTCTTCGGCATTATAGTCATTACAATCGTTAATAAAAAGACCATGAATAATTCATAAGCACCGCGAGTGTTCTCATCTTCTGAATGCTGTGACTAAACGCTTTAATGTACCGAAAAGAAATGAAAACAAATTGGTTTCAAAGATGTTCGTTTGGAATTATCCACGCACAACAGCAGACGCAGGAACTGAACGATTTTGTTTATAAAAACCGAAAAGGAGTCATCTACTCATCAAGGTGGTTTCAGAACGGACGCTTCAGGGATATATTTTCATTGGTCAATCTGAAAAGAATTAAGTGTTTTATCTTACCAAACGGTTTTTAGAACATTATGATTTGTTACTTACCTTTGTGATATTAAACCTGAGAGAACTGGTATCCACTTCGATTCAATTTTGACGGGGTTTTCTTCTGCTTTTTCTTTTGATTTCCTCCTTATCTTCACTGTGTTGAAGTAATAGCTGTCCGGGAACCATTCCATGTAAATGTGTTCGGGGACTGCAAAAAAGTATGTGGGCAGTACCGCCAGCTAATTTATTCACTAACTAATTGGGAACAGTTGTGGGGATCTACTGAATCAGATATCAGATGAATATGTCAGGGCAGATTTACATGGGATTATCGTATATCATCATCATTTTTATTTCGAAAACGTTTCTTGTTGTCTCTCGTCATATTTTCAATAAATATGTTCATTCAAGTTGCTAACCTTCATGTCTTGGTTTCAAATAGTGGATCACCCCGAAGTTGGTAACTTTGAAGTCTTCCACGATCTTCTTGTATTCTTCGCAACGACAAATGTCCATAATTAAGAAAATATTATAAGAATTTTGGTAACAAATTGACTTGACAAGTCAAAAAATTGTCAGTGTGACGTGAATCTTGGAATCTCAAATTTATTTGAATCTCTTAAATCCTCGTTGACATATGCTTAATTGCTTAGCACACGTTGACATACTTAGCCATAATTGACAACTAAATGGAGTGCAAATAAACCCAATGATATACACACAGATTTGAACCAGATTCGATTAGACAGGTTTGCTTAATATTTAAACCAAGTTTAGCTAAACTCCTGGTAATTCAGGGGAGAAAACTGTGCTAGGGTGTCTGCCTAAACGCTCTAGGAAATCGGTTCAGAAGGTTCTCGAAACTAAACGCATCACCGAAAAAATGAACGTCCTCCAAAGTTTTTTCCCAAAGTGATTCATTTAGAAGTTATAGCTGATGATCTGAGATAAAGTCCGAAATTCAGGAAGCTATTTTTTTAATTAGGTCTCGGAGAATTTTTTCCCTATTTTTTCCATAATCAGAGGGGTCGATAATACTACGAAAGTGCCCTTCAAAGTTCAATTAGAGTAAGTTTTGAAAAATCGATCTTCCGAAATCCACCTATTTTCTATTTGAAACTCCATAACAGAAAGAAGGCTTGACGCAGCCTTCCCGCGCATACACTATTAGAAAGAACAAACATTTTTCTACAGGTTATATGACTTTCAGGGCGCTAACGACGTTTTTATCGGAAATACGGGTCTCGATACTAGACCGCGTCACCGAACTGATCTCATTTCAAATACTTAGGCGGTATTTTTTTAATTAGGCCTCGTGGAATTTTTTCCTTATTTTTCTCGTAATCAGAGGGGTCGATAAAACTACGAAAGTGCCCTTCAAAGTTCAATTAGACGATGTTTTGAAAAATCGATTTTTCGAAATCCACCTAATTCTCACTTTCAAAGGCCATAGCAGAAAGTAGGCTTGACGGAGCCTTCCCGCACATGCGCCGTCGGAAAGAGAACAAAATTTTCTACGAACCCTGAAATTTTCAGGCAATTCTAGCTCCTTCGAAAATTTGACAAAATTTCCATACCTACCCCTGTCGATTTTTACGAAAAAATGAACTTCCTCATAACGACCTGAAAATTGGCACAGAGGGAGTTTTGAACGTGCAGAATGCATATTTGAAGTCAGTTTTTCTCCAAAGTGATTCGTTTAGAAGTTATAGCTGATGATCTGAGATAAAGTCCGAAATTCAGGAAGCTATTTTTTTAATTAGGTCTCGGAGAATTTTTTCCCTATTTTTTCCATAATCAGAGGGGTCGATAAAACTACGAAAGTGCCCTTCAAAGTTCAATTAGAGGAAGTTTTGAAAAATCGATCTTCCGAAATCCACCTATTTTCTATTTGAAACTCCATAACAGAAAGAAGGCTTGACGCAGCCTTTCCTCGCATACACTATTGGAAAGAACAAACATTTTTCTACACGATATATGACTTTTAGGGCGCTAACGACGTTTTTATCGGAAATACGGGTCTCGATACTAGACCGCGTCACCGAACTGATCTCATTTCAAATACTTAGGCGGTATTTTTTTAATTAGGTCTCGGAGAATTTTTTCCTTATTTTTTCCGTAATCAGAGGGGTCGATAAAACTACGAAAGTGCCCTTCAAAGTTCAATTAGAGTAAGTTTTGAAAAATCGATTTTCCGAAGCCGCCTTTTTTCGATTTGAAACTCCATAACAGAAAGAAGGCTTGACGCAGCCTTCCCGCGCATACACTATTAGAAAGAACAAACATTTTTCTACACGATATATGACTTTCAGGGCGCTAACGACGTTTTTATCGGAAATACGGGTCTCGATACGAGACCGCGTCACCGAACTGATCTCATTTCAAATACTTAGGCGGTATTTTTTTAATTAATCCTCATGGAATTTTTTCCTTATTTTTCCCGTAATCAGAGGGGTCGATAAAACTACGAAAGTGCCCTTCAAAGTTCAATTAGAGGAAGTTTTCAAAAATCGATCTTCCGAAATCCACCTTTTTTCGATTTGAAACTCCATAACAGAAAGAAGGCTTGACGCAGCCTTCCCGCGCATACACTATTGGAAAGAACAAACATTTTTCTACAGGTTATATGACTTTCAGGGCGCTAACGACGTTTTTATCGAAAATACGGTTCTCGATACTAGACCGCGTCACCGAACTGATCTCATTTCAAATACTTAGGCGGTATTTTTTTAATTAGGTCTCGGAGAATTTTTTCCTTATTTTTTCCGTAATCAGAGGGGTCGATAAAACTACGAAAGTGCCCTTCAAAGTTCAATTAGAGGAAGTTTTCAAAAATCGATCTTCCGAAATCCACCTTTTTTCGATTTGAAACTCCATAACAGAAAGAAGGCTTGACGCAGCCTTCCCGCGCATACACTATTGGAAAGAACAAACATTTTTCTACACGATATATGACTTTCAGGGCGCTAACGACGTTTTTATCGGAAATACGGGTCTCGATACTAGACCGCGTCACCGAACTGATCTCATTTCAAATACTTAGGCGGTATTTTTTTAATTAGGTCTCGGAGAATTTTTTCCTTATTTTTTCCGTAATCAGAGGGGTCGATAAAACTACGAAAGTGCCCTTCAAAGTTCAATTAGAGTAAGTTTTGAAAAATCGATTTTCCGAAGCCGCCTTTTTTCGATTTGAAACTCCATAACAGAAAGAAGGCTTGACGCAGCCTTCCCGCGCATACACTATTAGAAAGAACAAACATTTTTCTACACGATATATGACTTTCAGGGCGCTAACGACGTTTTTATCGGAAATACGGGTCTCGATACGAGACCGCGTCACCGAACTGATCTCATTTCAAATACTTAGGCGGTATTTTTTTAATTAATCCTCATGGAATTTTTTCCTTATTTTTCCCGTAATCAGAGGGGTCGATAAAACTACGAAAGTGCCCTTCAAAGTTCAATTAGAGGAAGTTTTCAAAAATCGATCTTCCGAAATCCACCTTTTTTCGATTTGAAACTCCATAACAGAAAGAAGGCTTGACGCAGCCTTCCCGCGCATACACTATTGGAAAGAACAAACATTTTTCTACACGATATATGACTTTCAGGGCGCTAACGACGTTTTTATCGGAAATACGGGTCTCGATACTAGACCGCGTCACCGAACTGATCTCATTTCAAATACTTAGGCGGTATTTTTTTAATTAGGTCTCGGAGAATTTTTTCCTTATTTTTTCCGTAATCAGAGGGGTCGATAAAACTACGAAAGTGCCCTTCAAAGTTCAATTAGAGGAAGTTTTCAAAAATCGATCTTCCGAAATCCACCTATTTAACACAACATTTTTCTACAGGATATATGAATTTCAGGGCGCTAACGACGTTTTTATCGGAAATACGGGTCTCGATACGAGACCGCGTCACCGAACTGATCTCATTTCAAATACTTAGGCGGTATTTTTTTAATTAATCCTCATGGAATTTTTTCCTTATTTTTCCCGTAATCAGAGGGGTCGATAAAACTACGAAAGTGCCCTTCAAAGTTCAATTAGAGGAAGTTTTCAAAAATCGATCTTCCGAAATCCACCTTTTTTCGATTTGAAACTCCATAACAGAAAGAAGGCTTGACGCAGCCTTCCCGCGCATACACTATTGGAAAGAACAAACATTTTTCTACACGATATATGACTTTCAGGGCGCTAACGACGTTTTTATCGGAAATACGGGTCTCGATACTAGACCGCGTCACCGAACTGATCTCATTTCAAATACTTAGGCGGTATTTTTTTAATTAGGTCTCGGAGAATTTTTTCCTTATTTTTTCCGTAATCAGAGGGGTCGATAAAACTACGAAAGTGCCCTTCAAAGTTCAATTAGAGGAAGTTTTCAAAAATCGATCTTCCGAAATCCACCTATTTAACACAACATTTTTCTACAGGATATATGAATTTCAGGGCGCTAACGACGTTTTTATCGGAAATACGGGTCTCGATACTAGACCGCGTCACCGAACCGATCTCATTTCAAATACTTAGGCGGTATTTTTTTAATTAGGCCTCATGGAATTTTTTCCTTATTTTTCTCGTAATCAGAGGGGTCGATAGTTCAAAGTTCAATTGAGGAAGTTTTGAAAAATCGAACTTCCACAATGCATTTAATTCTGGGTTTGAAATTCCATAGCGAAAGGAGGGCTTGGCGCAGCCTTGAAAAATGTACCTATTGTTAAAGCTCTAAAGCTTGTATAATAACATGATTACTAAAATACTAACATACAGTAAATTGTTCCAGATTCGGGAAAGTGTGAACAGTTCAGTGTCCCCTTGTGACGATCTCTGGACGTCCGTATGCGGGGGCTGGTCGAGGAAGTACCCCCTTCCCCCCGATAGGGTCGTGTGGAACCAGAAGCGGCAGCTTTTGAGAAGGGGTAAGAAACCGAAGTTGTACCTTTTGAATGCAAGTTTATAAAATTGCTCTTCTTCTAACTAGGAAACTTGGTGAAAATTTAATTCTTCTTCTAGAGGCGGAACGCGTGAGAGACCTGATATCAACCTTAAAACAACCCTTGCACATCGGCACCGTGGAGAGGAAACTAAAGCTGTTCTACGAGAGTTGTAACGACGTGGAGAACATCAATGGCGATAAAGCGGCCCCGTTAATAGAGATCATCAACGAACTGGGTAAGCAAATTTTTCTGATCGATTTGTGTAAGAATGAACGTATTGAGGTTTCCGTTACATCGCGACAAACTCTCTTATATACTCTGGCGTAGACAAAGGCGCGTCTATGCCATTCGACCCCAACCCAGATCCTGTCTTTCTCTCTCTTTCGGGATTAATAACACAGTTCGAAACCGAAATGAACGGCCTGTTAAATCTCTAAAAGACGCTCGAGCGGAGATTAATTCTCAAGATAGTCTACAGAAATGCAAGTAATAAAGGGGGGAGATAATGCCTCTTTATGCTCTTTAAGTGCTGGTTTAATACAATATAGCTGTTGTATGTGGGAAAGCGTGTGGATTCAATAATTGGAGGGGGGAAATTGATACCTTTGAAGTTAGAGTTTGATTTGAAAATTAATGAAATAATTGTGGTAATAATAATTTTTGGTTGTGGCGATAGGTACGTAAACAGTGCATTCGCCATATATCACAACGACGCCAAGTCCGCCTTATTACAATTACTTGTATCAAAATTTCTCAAAATCTCATCTGTACTGCCGAACATTTCCCTCGGATTTCTCCCGTAGCGTGTCTATTTTCGTGTGAATATTTATTTTTCAAATTCATATTTTGTATTGTTCGAAGGAGATTTCATGATTTTCCGATGTTTCGGGTAAATATTATTTTTAAAACAATCGTTGAACTCGCAGTAAAGCGGATTCGGGCCTCGTTCGATGAATAATTTGGAATCCTATCCCGGGGTAAACACAGCTCTCGTAAATAATTCGATGAGCGTAAGAAATAGTAAAAATATTTTGCTTTCTAGGACGTTCGGGTTATAATTTGTGTGTTTCACAATATCGAAAAATAATAAGATGTTAGAGCATTAAATTGTACAAGTATAGGAGTATTAGAAATTTGCAGAAATTGTCGCGTTGTAGCAAACTTTCAAGCACCGCAAAATAAAGCAAAACTTCAGGACTTGTTAGGGTATTTTTTGAAACAGTTCAAAATTTTCTATAAACAAATAAAATTATTTCTGCTCCCATAACAAGTTTTATTAGTGAAGATTGCTGGAATCCACAATTTTCGTGTGGGCCAGGATTTTCCTTAAAAATGCACCCCAAGTGAGGTTAACGAGGGAAAATTTCAAAAAGTCGCTACAGTACTTTTTTAAAGAAATCTACAACAACCACAATAATTTCCGTTTTATGATTTTACTGAACACCTTCTTTATTTTAACGGTAGGTACCCCCACGTCGTTCCTTATTAATGGATTCGTCAATACGGGGTCAAACGAAAGTAATACGATTTCATCTCCCGGCATGGGTCCGATTCTTATCCATCGAATCCCAAATTGTAAATCGTCAGGCCGTAAACTTTCGATCTATTGTCAAACCATACAGGTCATTAATCATGCTATAAAAATTTCTCTTGCGAAATTGATACCGAATTATCGGGTGGCTTACTGAAAATTTTCCTATTATATTTCGAGCTTTTGGGCGTCGCCTCTGTCAAAAGTGAAATTATCGCGTTATTGGGTAAACCTGTCGCTTCCGAAATTTCTCTTTTCGCGCTAAATTCGGAGAAAATCAACGCACAAGACAAAAGAGACGAACGGGAGACGCCCCAGACGGTGAAAGTGGTTTTCCTCGTTGAAGGGAGTGCACGACTCGAATTGTGCGTTAATTGCAGTTAAAAAAATTTAAATTTAAGGTCGTTTAACGTCGACGAGATCGAGAAAAGCGCGGTGGTACCTGTCAGATGCGCCTGCGGGGGATCGCTGTTGCATTATATAAATCGGTTTTTGAGTGTCGTGAGTATCACGTCTAAAAATACAAAACGCTTGTAACGCATCAGTGCCCTCGAGTATTAACGTTATAAATATAAGCTAGACCAGTTGGTTACTATCATCTAATCCACCTCTTATGCGTACGTAAAATTGAATACGTAATACGTATGTTTTATGTATATTCTGACAGTTTAATCGAGGGTGATTGATATTATTTCAACAGAAGGACTGATGTTGGACCAGTAATACCAAATCGTCTCAACTTATAATGAAAATTCAATTTTTTCCATTATTCCTTAGATTTTTCTGCAACCGCTTAATCGCTGAAATATCAAAGTGCATCATCGGTGAAAGTGTTTGCAGTCTGGTCACGATTCCGTTTTAGTATAAAACGTGGAGAGGGACGTACCTACCGCATAAATTAAACGGAACACAGGCAGTTATGCACTTCCTACATTTTTATACATACCGTTAATTAAAAGATGTCTGACGACTAGTGCCAAGCGGAAAATTTCGTAAAGACGAAGTCATCTGAAATTAATTAATTGCGGTACATAAATCGAGCAAGGGAAAGTTGTCTGAACTGCCTCTGACAAGATTCTGCAGTCATATTTCCACAACCAACCGGTGATATTTAGTAATTTTATTATGTGGGTTAGCCGGCTGATTTTCTTCATCGCCTGTTGTTGGTCGTGGATGTTTTTATCACATGTACCATAACGGAGGTATCTTAGTAAATCACAAAACTCCACATTTAACGTAGCAAGGTACATGAATAATCCCTCATGGTTGCTATGTTCGAGTCTCAGTTAAAGAAGTTATTACTGAAATCATCACTACCAACCCAGCCAACGAAAATCCAAAGGAATGTACTTTCCCAGGAAATTTCACTACTAATTTTGTGACTGTGGCTGTAGCTGTTGCTAAAATCACACTTGCTGTAGTGACTTTAACTTGTCATTTAGCTGTAACTAACGAACTGTGGCAGTTATTGTAGCTATAGGCACGATCGACGATTGTTGTTACAGTAACTGGGTGATTAAACCATGACTGTGACTACTGCTGCAAATGTTCTGACTCTGACTGTACTTGTGGCGATGACAGTAACGATATTCAACGTGGCTCTTTAATCTTGTGACAATCCGGGAGCTGATTTAGTAATTTCGGTCTCGTTTCGATCTCGAACTATAAGAGAAATGCTTTGCTTTATGAAAAACATAGAAATAATGCTCGACTATTTGGATGTTCTGGCTACGACATACGTCTAAACTTGACACTACATTTACACGGTAAAGCCTAAAGATCAGCCATGGTGGACATCATAATACAAACACTTAAACCGATTTAAATGGTCTTACTCTAATTATTAATTTTTCAAATTAATTTGCTGCTTCCATATTTTTGGAGGCACGAAGTTGGAATATTTTTAAAACCCTTTTTCTGAATTTATCTTTGTAATCCTTCTCTTGACGGTTTCGTGGAGGACAACAGGAAAACTAAGCTTTCAAACGTCTACACTTCGTTAATCCCGGAATTTCATATAATTCCCCGCTCACGGTGCCGTATTTTAAGAGAAGAGACGAGCGTTATTGTCTTACTTGAATAACATTACTCTTTACGCTTTCACCGCTATGGAATATGTCTCATGAACCGTTGCAATTTGTCGTAATGTTATGTAAGATTTTTTCACACTCACCGTGAGGTTAATATGTACTTATTGATTCCCAGACGTTAAATGTTCCTTTCAGTCGTAATGTATATGAACTTACGCTGTGATTTAAATCTATAAGATAGTGACTCGTACTTATGAACCGTAAAATACATGCTTTATTCATGTTACACAATACATCGCTTATTACGTTAATGTACACTCTTTCTAAGGTTAACCGATTATGGTATTATTATCGCACGGCATCTCATTGTTTCTGATAAACGTCTTTTCTTTCACGAAATTACTACGTAGACGTGAGGAAATTTTACATTACGCGTTATCGTAACGACAATTGACTTGTCTTTATTTGGCACGTACACGTGAATAATGGCGGTGTTGTTATTACCGAAAAGTAGACACTTAAGAGTCTTCGTGCAAACGACAACTTTTACTTGTAAAATTCGCTCGGGGTGAAGGTAGTTATTACAGCGGTTACTTTTTGATGTAATGGCTCGACTTACACCGCCATAAGGGCCTGTGATCTTCATCTTCAGTTACCGATAATGTTTCCACTTTCCCTCGCAATTTTTAATAAATTTGAAACCGACGGTGAAAGTTTAAGACGCGTAAAATGTAGACGTTGACCCTAAAACTCGATAATTTATTGTCAGGCCTGAGAGAAAAAGGCGGATCGAGGATATAACAATAAACAATGACAACAAAAAGTATTGTTTCAAAGGGACTTCCGTAAATATTCGATGTAAATTTTGTGAGGACTTCATTTGCCATAGCTGGAGGTTTTGTCGGTTTTCTACATATTTTTGAGTTAAAGAATTTTTTTTGGCGTGTAGTTCCTCAAAATTTCTCAAAAAGAGAGTTGTGTAGTCCATTTGTTACAAATTTTCAAAATTAATGCGTACCTCTTTAATTTTTCCGATTGATGAGTTGAAACTTCATCAAATTCTTACTGAAAATTTATAGAAACATTTTGTAAAGTTTCCTCAAAAGGAATTTCTGGCATTTTTTACAAATTCGCGAAGTTGGTCGTTGCAAATTCTAAATTTGTTGGTTGCTTTAAATTCAAAGGTCGTTCCTCAAAAACTCTTCAAGTTAGTAGGCTGAAACGTTTCAAGTATCATGAAATTCTTATTAAAAGTTCAAGTAATTAGTATGTGTGGTTTCCTCAAAATTGAAATGTCTAATTTCATATTTATCAAAATTAATCATGGCAGGTCCAAGAATTGTGGTCAGTATAAAAGGAAACGTCTGATCTAAGAAATTATTAAGGCTTTTCAATTAAAAGTACATCAGTTGCCTAATGAAAGTCGAATCATTTATTGTGTAGAGTTTCTCCAAAATAGAAATTCGGTTATTTGTGTAAAAACTGTTTCATCCAAAATTTAAATTCTAAAATATTAAATTTGAGTCATTTTTTCACAAAATTTTGAAATTCAACATTGGTTTTTGTTAAATAAATGGTTTCTCAAACGTTCTTCAATAAATCATGTGATTTTTCGTGAAATTTCAGTCAATCAGTGTAAAATTCTGTCTAAAAATCAGTGTAAATCATGTCTAAAATTGAAGTTTATGCACATTTTTAGCAGTTTTCAAAATAAATTCAGTTATCCTAGTTGGTAAATTAAAAGTTTTACAGATTGTTTATGCTGAATCAATCAATCGTTCTATAGAATTTCCACAGACATGGTATTTTGCTATTTTTTTAACAAAATTTTGAAATCAAAGCAGCGAATTCAACAAACTTTTTAAATCCAATACAGATGATCGTATCTTAGAAATCTTTGGAATTACCAGCTTGACCAGTCCACCAATCCACCTAATTAACTTCTGTTAATGATTTCATCGCCAATTTTTGAATAATTTTCTTTTTATTTCCAGGTAAGTGCTTCATTCTTTAATCACCCACACCCGTTGCTTTAAACAGGTGAGTTGTAAACTATGCACATTCCTCGGATATCCATGGCCCATAAATTTTTCTTTTATCGCAAGCGGCGAATAAAAAAAAAACTTTCGTTTTGCTTCGTCGTGTTGCCATAAAAATCACTTTGTAGGCAAAACGCCGTGAATAATTATGCCTAAATTATATAATCGGCAACGGACAGTAATGAGGGGGATTGAGCCGTTTAGATGGGAAATCTGGGGAAATTGGATTAACGTGTTACCCTTTGTATAAATTATTAGCCACGAAATGGACGTTTGGTCGTAGAAATTGGCCATTTTGTTGTCCTGGTGGTAAGAACAGTTGCCCCGGAAGTACCTATTTAGATGAGAAATGTTCATCACACATTTTCCTCAAGGGAAAATTTAAAATCCGAAAGCATGCTGGGTGCTCTGTCCTTTGTATCAAAAATCTGTGCTTTTAGTCGCCACTATTATTTAATGGTGGCTGCCATCTCTATTTAATATGGCGCGAACCCCCGTTACCTTCAACTGAAATATTTATTACACTCGATTAAACTTTTGCGAAAAGAAATGCGGAAATATCGAAACCGATCGCAGCGCCTCAAACGGGTCGCGTTCGCCACGGGTTTCCTTTATGAAAGGAAGAGCCTCCCGTATTAAACGAAATGAAAGTAAAAATCGCCGAAGTGAAGGGAGTAATAAAGTAGGTGAAGATACAAATGACGACGCATCTCGATCTCCTCGATTATGATTGAGGCGATAATCAGGGATTTTTTGCGGGTTACGACACCTCGAGAGGAGAGAATACAGAAAAAGTTTTTGTAATTCAGGTTGGATTAAACTTGTGACTAAATTAGATTTGGTCGGGACTTTCACGTTCGGCGGTGGAATAGTGCAGGTACAAAAAATTCGGTTATGCAATGTACATGTCGAGGTGTATTCTTAACACTTGAACGTAATGTGAAATGGATCCGAAGTTTGTACCGTGTGATCATTTGAATTTAACTTCTGAAGCTCGTATTGAGCCATTTTCAAAATTGGAGATTTAAAAAAATGACAGTTTTGCATCAGCTTTAGTCGTTATTTGGAAGATTTCTGTTCGGTTATTCTGTAAAATTTAAATCTAGTTAAATTTAGTCGTACGTCTTCGTCCCTTCCTTCCTTTAACTGTATAAACAGCAGAATTTTCTTCAGGAATTCATATTGAGCCAACTTTATCCAATTCATAAATTATTTCTGGTCCTAATTTCAAAAAACTTCAATTTTGCATCAATTTCAGTTGTGATTTGTAAAATTTGCACTCTTATACCTCCTTTTCTTTAACTTCAGGAACTTGAGAACTCTCTTCAAAAACTCATATTGGGCCAGTTCTATGACGTTCTTAAAGTTTTCTCCTTCCACCGTTAAATAATTCAATTTTCTACCAATTTTAGTTGTAATTTGTTAAATTTCAGCTCGCTTTTAATCACTAGTAATCAATTATTGTCCGTTCTCTTCATGTTCTTTAATATTAGAGTTATTTCTCTAGTACACAAAACTCCTTCATTAGAGCAGGACACCACAAAATGGCGAATGCGCCAAGCGCTAATATCTCTTCGGTAAATTTGAGTTCTACTAAATTTCATTCAGTTGCTCTATTTTCTCCTTCAACTTAAGAAATTTAAGCACCTTCTTTAGAAACTCTGAATCATTTCTATCCAATCCTTCAACTATTTTCTCCAGCAACTTTCAAAAAATTGAATTTTGCACCCAATCCAAGAAAAGCACAAGGACACCAATGAGGCCTGGGTGCAGTATCCTTTAGACACCCCTCTAGGTCGAAAATTGCTATCATTACTTTCTTCTGTTATACAAGGAAGGTTATAATTTGATGCCCATTTTAAATTTGTGCATTATTTTAAGCCAAAAAGTGTTTTTATAAACATGGGTGGAGTTTTACCGAAAAAACCTGAACTGACCTGAAACTGCAGTCTGTTCTTATCGAAAAATAGTTGAGATACGAGAAAATTATCACATAGCAACTGACGTTGCAGTAGGTATTCAAATAAATCGTTTGCTTCCTTGCGCAAGCAATATGCCAATTTCAAAATACTATTAAATTATAATTGCAAATTTAGCGAAAATATTTAATTAGTATACCCCATAGATGATATTAAATACGGTACATTAACATTTAATGTATCGTATAACCGTTTTTAGAAAGTAATAAAACAAAATCAGAATACCGGTTAAAAATGTAATTATCCTCATATCTAATTCATAAGTTAATACAATTATGCAAAAGGAACCATCGAAGATTATCAATTTCTCAATGCGGCACTCGTAAAATACTTAACGCCTTAATTACGAGAGTAAACATTAGAACTTCCGAAAGCGAGACGAAACACAGAAAAGAAGACATACCATAAAAGTATGGTGTTAATGGTTATTCAATGTCCAGTTAAAATATTGGTGACGATAATATGGCAGTAAATTTAATGCAAAAAGTAGATACGACAGAAATCAAGTTTATAGCCACCAAGGCCAAGTATGTTTAGGCACCTTCATAGGGAGATATTGCCATGACACAAAGTTTACTCGTGTTCATTTAATTTCGGAAAATACATACATTCACCTCTCAGTAAACAAGTGCGTTTCAGTTAACACTTTTGCGCGTTGTTTACAGCTTTTAATACGTAAAATACCTATTCGCAGCTGTTTCAAAATAACGCTTGGTGGATTTAGACACCACTGCACTTAAAAGGTGTCGCAAAACTTCGTAATATAATTTCCGAGAGGCGAAACAAGAAGCAATAAGTATGAAAATCGCTTTGGGCGGACTTTTATTTGGCCTCTGGAGGAGAATTAGATTTTAAAGCTTGTTTCCCGTGAAGACAAACTTTTCATTTAACGGCTGATACGGTAGTTATTAATTTTTCTTGTCGAGAGGGACAGTTTGAAACCACATCTTTGAAACTCTACTAGCTATTTAATTGAAATTAATTTATATGCGTATTGCTGGTTCGATAGTACGTTTAAATTATTTATAGTGTCTAGTTTTTGCGAACGTTCGATAATCCTCCAGAGGGCACGAGACACATCTGGAAGTTTCCAGGATTTTTAGAGAAATTCCCGAATTGCCTGGTTTTGGTGATTCGTGTGCTGGACGCTGGGTGGCGTTTTCAATTTGTTTAAAAGTCAGTTGTTGCGGGTTCAAGAATAATTTTGAATCTAAAATCACAGTGTTAGTCGTATCCCAGATCAACCAACACGTGGAGAACAAATGAAATTTTCGTAATTACTTTCTAATATCTTGTGGCGATTTTTAAAGAATTTTTGAAATTAGACGCTTCGAGAGTTTGAGAATTTTATTTTGGGGCTAAGGTAAAATGTGTATCGGAATTTTTTCTCTATTTTACTGGAGCAGCCGCATTTGCTCCACTTGGCGAAGACTGAAGATTAAGATGGCGACTTTCCAAAGCGATGAAATCCCATAAAGCACAATTAAGCTGTAAACCTCATTAACGATCTAAGCGACAATATTTCGCCTGAAAGATCCTTCGGCTTGTCCCACTTGAGGCAACGATATCGCCTCTTTTATGTAACGTCCTAAGACGCATTTATTTATTATATCTCTCCTCGCTCTTCTTTCCTTGAAGCGATTCGGATCCGTCATAATCATCATCATCGACACCATCGACTTGCAGATGGCCATTCTTGCTGACCGTATGCGATTACGTAAGGACGTACATGCTATGTCGGTCACAGAATATAAATCCTTTCTAATTGTATGTGTACTGGACGACGATTCAATTAGCTACCTTTAGTAAGCCGAAGAGTTTTCAGTACCTAATGATTCATGGGACGTTTGCGAAATTACGTGCGAGAAGATCGGCGTTTTTGAAGTGATTAACACGTACCAGCAGGGGAGATATTATTGAACAGGCTTTTAGAAAGGATTGTGGGTTGGGACCAACATTACGGTTTTGTCTTGGCAATGAACAAAATTCCCAAATATTAGGGTCAGGAATTTAGGTACACCTGAAGAATTTAGTATATCTTATAAGCTACAGTTTGTGCTTACATAATTAGTGTATGTTAAGCAATAAGCAAAGCAATCGATTTTTCAATGAGAACGTTACAACGTTTGAAACACAAATTAAAATCCATGTAATTGCTACTGAATGCAAGCTGAAATAGAAAAGAAATGGCAGTCACAGGACTGACCGACACAGGTGACTATTGCTATAAATGTTTTGATTAATGAGAAACATACGAATGCTACACTAATGCATGTAGAATCAAGCAAATGCTAGTGTACAGCATTTCTTTCCCTTTGTGTTCTTTGCTCTCTCCGTGCTATCTCAATCCTTCGGCCTCTCAGTCCAAGTCGATGAGCAATATTAGCACGTATACATATACAAAGCGTATGGCATAAGAGCGTAGAAGCATAATTTGTATAAAACCCCCACACGAATATTATTTACCCTGCCGTTGTAAGGGGAGTGAAAAGATGCCCATTATTTACAAGAAGAGTTTCTATAAAATATCACCTCTTGTCTTGTAGTGATTTTTTTTAAACAAAGGTCTAAATGTTATACGACACTTGGCTCGTGTATAAACATCCTTCGAACGAACGTTTGAGAGTGTTTGCCTTAGTGAATTTATTTATTTATTCACCAAGTACAAAAGGAATAAACACTGCACACGTCGATACATAAGCGTATTGACATCCATGGGCCATTAATTTTTTGATTAAATTTAAAATCCCCCGGCACAAGTCTTGTAATCAATTATTTAAAAAAAAAATTGTGAAACGGTAATTTTTGAAATCGACTGGTTTGTGGCATTTTGTTGTAATTTTATGTTAATTGTTTAATAATTTGTTAATGGCAATTTACCGAAAATTGCGTTGCGGTAACTGCAAACATAAATAACGTCGTAAACGCTGATAAGAACATCTGCTGAGCTGAGATTAGGAAACACGTACACGCACACACGAAAAATATTTCGCAATTAGCATCGGTGTACGCATAAAATTCGTATAATTAGTCATAACGCATTATTACAGTTATTTGAATTCGTAAAGGCGCCAAAAATTCTTTCTTACGTAAGGACATATCGTGAAATCGTCCGATTTTCTTTTAAATTATTCATTCATACATTAACACGGTTATTAATCACGGCGCGCATATTTTCTACATTAATATTGTTCTATGGGCATCGACCTTTCTAAGATTAGACATACGTTAAAAAAAACTAGTTCGGTAAAATGGCGCCTGGAGTTATTATTTAATTGATCTGTCGATTTTTCGATCACTCGATCCACATGTCGACGAAAAAAGAATTTGCTAGCTAACTACTTAACCGAAATATAACCTGTGGCTATTTATGCACCGTGCTCTGATTTTTGGCCATTAATCCGGGTTATGTAAGGGTTTTGGAAGTCTTGAAGCTACGTCATACGTTTTATGTGATATAAGACACTACATGTCACGAAATCGATATGGAAATTTTCAAGAATTGGAATCTTCATGGCAATCTATCTGCCTCCTAATGAAAATCATCGATATTGTTCATAGAGAATTTTATGGGATTTCGAAAATCACTAATTCTGGAATTAGATCTTTTTTTATATTAAAAATAGTAGGTAGAAACTTTCAATGTGCTAATGCAAATTAAAATCTAAGTGTCAATTCAATTTTCTGTTATTATTTTGGAAAATTGGCATTTTGGATCGCGTGGACATCCCAACGCCATGTCGGTAAAATGATTGATTTCCAAACATTTCTGTTCGATTATCTCATTATAATTATGACATCTATTGAATTAATTAAACTCATTTTTTATTCGAAGTGAAAGTACGAACATGAATTATAAAAGAGTATATAATTATCCCCCTTTGGGATGAATACTTCCTTGCATTATCAAATTTGGAGCAATCGATAACGTTTTGACGCCCAAAAAAACGTTACGTCACCCATACCTCATTTAAGAAAGTCGCTATTATTACAATGTGTCTGAATAAAAAATTAAACCTAAGCGTTTCTTCAATGGTATTTATTTTTTAGTTAGTTTCGCCCTCGACGAGCATCCTCAAGGTGATTAGTGAACGGCACCATCGAAGTGTGTCAATAATTTCCCCATAAGACACATCTTCATATTCACACAAATATTTAATTAATTGTACTGCACGTTCACAAACCAGTGGGCACTAAAGCTTTCATACTCGATTGGCCGTAACCTGTTTATATTTTTCGTGGTCGTCGAGTAAATACAAACAATCGATTTAAGGTATTGAAGACACGTCTTCATTAGTCGCTTTGTACGCCACGAGAAACGATTAAAAGGTTAAATGATGTCTAACTAAGCGAATTCGATTGGATAATTATCTTTTGCATGGTAATTAATAAGTATTACTAATCTGCTGGTAGGCATTTGTACGTCTTCGTTGTGTAATGATTTGGTCGAAATTAAGGAACAATCGTTTCCACCGTTTTTAGATTAGAGGAAATTGTTTATAAAGATGGGTGATTAGTTGGGAGGAAGAAATTTAAAGAAGGTGTAAAAGAGAATGTAAAAGAGAAAGAGTTTCCTTTATACGTCTACCGAGTTTCATTTCATTAGCTCTTAAGATGACCGTTCCGGGAGCACTTGATATGCTCCGCTGACCGAAATCCGCCTTAATATTTCTGTTTAAAGTTACCATTAACTATGTTAGAGTGCTCCAAATGAAGTGAAACTTTATGAGAGTATTCAGCGGAGTTTCCTTTATACGTCTACCGAGTTTCATTTCATTAGCTCTTAAGATGACCGTTCCGGGAGCACTTGATATGCTCCGCTGACCGAAATCCGCCTTAATATTTCTGTTTAAAGTTACCATTAACTATGTTAGAGTGCTCCAAATGAAGTGAAACTTTATGAGAGTATTCAGCGGAGTTTCCTTTATACGTCTACCGAGTTTCATTTCATTAGCTCTTAAGATGACCGTTCCGGGAGCACTTGACATGCTCCGCTGACCGAAAACCGCCTTAATATTTCTGTTTAAAGTTACCATTAACTATGTTAGAGTGCTCCAAATGAAGTGAAACTTTATGAGAGTATTCAGCGGAGTTTCCTTTATACGTCTACCGAGTTTCATTTCATTAGCTCTTAAGATGGCCGTTCCGGGAGCACTTGACATGCTCCGCTGACCGAAATCCGCCTTAATATTTCTGTTTAAAGTTACCATTAACTATGTTAGAGTGCTCCAAATGAAGTGAAACTTTATGAGAGTATTCAGCGGAGTTTCCTTTATACGTCTACCGAGTTTCATTTCATTAGCTCTTAAGATGGCCGTTCCGGGAGCACTTGACATGCTCCGCTGACCGAAATCCGCCTTAATATTTCTGTTTAAAGTTACCATTAACTATGTTAGAGTGCTCCAAATGAAGTGAAACTTTATGAGAGTATTCAGCGGAGTTTCCTTTATACGTCTACCGAGTTTCATTTCATTAGCTCTTAAGATGGCCGTTCCGGGAGCACTTGACATGCTCCGCTGACCGAAATCCGCCTTAATATTTCTGTTTAAAGTTACCATTAACTATGTTAGAGTGCTCCAAATGAAGTGAAACTTTATGAGAGTATTCAGCGGAGTTTCCTTTATACGTCTACCGAGTTTCATTTCATTAGCTCTTAAGATGGCCGTTCCGGGAGCACTTGACATGCTCCGCTGACCGAAATCCGCCTTAATATTTCTGTTTAAAGTTACCATTAACTATGTTAGAGTGCTCCAAATGAAGTGAAACTTTATGAGAGTATTCAGCGGAGTTTCCTTTATACGTCTACCGAGTTTCATTTCATTAGCTCTTAAGATGGCCGTTCCGGGAGCACTTGACATGCTCCGCTGACCGAAAACCGCCTTAATATTTCTGTTTAAAGTTACCATTAACTATGTTAGAGTGCTCCAAATGAAGTGAAACTTTATGAGAGTATTCAGCGGAGTTTCCTTTATACGTCTACCGAGTTTCATTTCATTAGCTCTTAAGATGGCCGTTCCGGGAGCACTTGACATGCTCCGCTGACCGAAATCCGCCTTAATATTTCTGTTTAAAGTTACCATTAACTATGTTAGAGTGCTCCAAATGAAGTGAAACTTTATGAGAGTATTCAGCGGAGTTTCCTTTATACGTCTACCGAGTTTCATTTCATTAGCTCTTAAGATGACCGTTCCGGGAGCACTTGACATGCTCCGCTGACCGAAAACCGCCTTAATATTTCTGTTTAAAGTTACCATTAACTATGTTAGAGTGCTCCAAATGAAGTGAAACTTTATGAGAGTATTCAGCGGAGTTTCCTTTATACGTCTACCGAGTTTCATTTCATTAGCTCTTAAGATGGCCGTTCCGGGAGCACTTGACATGCTCCGCTGACCGAAATCCGCCTTAATATTTCTGTTTAAAGTTACCATTAACTATGTTAGAGTGCTCCAAATGAAGTGAAACTTTATGAGAGTATTCAGCGGAGTTTCCTTTATACGTCTACCGAGTTTCATTTCATTAGCTCTTAAGATGACCGTTCCGGGAGCACTTGACATGCTCCGCTGACCGAAAACCGCCTTAATATTTCTGTTTAAAGTTACCATTAACTATGTTAGAGTGCTCCAAATGAAGTGAAACTTTATGAGAGTATTCAGCGGAGTTTCCTTTATACGTCTACCGAGTTTCATTTCATTAGCTCTTAAGATGGCCGTTCCGGGAGCACTTGACATGCTCCGCTGACCGAAATCCGCCTTAATATTTCTGTTTAAAGTTACCATTAACTATGTTAGAGTGCTCCAAATGAAGTGAAACTTTATGAGAGTATTCAGCGGAGTTTCCTTTATACGTCTACCGAGTTTCATTTCATTAGCTCTTAAGATGGCCGTTCCGGGAGCACTTGACATGCTCCGCTGACCGAAATCCGCCTTAATATTTCTGTTTAAAGTTACCATTAACTATGTTAGAGTGCTCCAAATGAAGTGAAACTTTATGAGAGTATTCAGCGGAGTTTCCTTTATACGTCTACCGAGTTTCATTTCATTAGCTCTTAAGATGGCCGTTCCGGGAGCACTTGACATGCTCCGCTGACCGAAATCCGCCTTAATATTTCTGTTTAAAGTTACCATTAACTATGTTAGAGTGCTCCAAATGAAGTGAAACTTTATGAGAGTATTCAGCGGAGTTTCCTTTATACGTCTACCGAGTTTCATTTCATTAGCTCTTAAGATGGCCGTTCCGGGAGCACTTGACATGCTCCGCTGACCGAAATCCGCCTTAATATTTCTGTTTAAAGTTACCATTAACTATGTTAGAGTGCTCCAAATGAAGTGAAACTTTATGAGAGTATTCAGCGGAGTTTCCTTTATACGTCTACCGAGTTTCATTTCATTAGCTCTTAAGATGGCCGTTCCGGGAGCACTTGACATGCTCCGCTGACCGAAATCCGCCTTAATATTTCTGTTTAAAGTTACCATTAACTATGTTAGAGTGCTCCAAATGAAGTGAAACT
The DNA here is from genome assembly GCA_963576515.1 of Cryptocephalus primarius. Classification (NCBI taxonomy): domain Eukaryota; kingdom Metazoa; phylum Arthropoda; class Insecta; order Coleoptera; family Chrysomelidae; genus Cryptocephalus; species Cryptocephalus primarius. Next base: position 14,817,655 of record OY754943.1, on the reverse strand, counting down.
TTATGAGAGTATTCAGCGGAGTTTCCTTTATACGTCTACCGAGTTTCATTTCATTAGCTCTTAAGATGGCCGTTCCGGGAGCACTTGACATGCTCCGCTGACCGAAATCCGCCTTAATATTTCTGTTTAAAGTTACCATTAACTATGTTAGAGTGCTCCAAATGAAGTGAAACTTTATGAGAGTATTCAGCGGAGTTTCCTTTATACGTCTACCGAGTTTCATTTCATTAGCTCTTAAGATGGCCGTTCCGGGAGCACTTGACATGCTCCGCTGACCGAAATCCGCCTTAATATTTCTGTTTAAAGTTACCATTAACTATGTTAGAGTGCTCCAAATGAAGTGAAACTTTATGAGAGTATTCAGCGGAGTTTCCTTTATACGTCTACCGAGTTTCATTTCATTAGCTCTTAAGATGACCGTTCCGGGAGCACTTGACATGCTCCGCTGACCGAAAACCGCCTTAATATTTCTGTTTAAAGTTACCATTAACTATGTTAGAGTGCTCCAAATGAAGTGAAACTTTATGAGAGTATTCAGCGGAGTTTCCTTTATACGTCTACCGAGTTTCATTTCATTAGCTCTTAAGATGGCCGTTCCGGGAGCACTTGACATGCTCCGCTGACCGAAATCCGCCTTAATATTTCTGTTTAAAGTTACCATTAACTATGTTAGAGTGCTCCAAATGAAGTGAAACTTTATGAGAGTATTCAGCGGAGTTTCCTTTATACGTCTACCGAGTTTCATTTCATTAGCTCTTAAGATGGCCGTTCCGGGAGCACTTGACATGCTCCGCTGACCGAAATCCGCCTTAATATTTCTGTTTAAAGTTACCATTAACTATGTTAGAGTGCTCCAAATGAAGTGAAACTTTATGAGAGTATTCAGCGGAGTTTCCTTTATACGTCTACCGAGTTTCATTTCATTAGCTCTTAAGATGGCCGTTCCGGGAGCACTTGACATGCTCCGCTGACCGAAATCCGCCTTAATATTTCTGTTTAAAGTTACCATTAACTATGTTAGAGTGCTCCAAATGAAGTGAAACTTTATGAGAGTATTCAGCGGAGTTTCCTTTATACGTCTACCGAGTTTCATTTCATTAGCTCTTAAGATGGCCGTTCCGGGAGCACTTGACATGCTCCGCTGACCGAAATCCGCCTTAATATTTCTGTTTAAAGTTACCATTAACTATGTTAGAGTGCTCCAAATGAAGTGAAACTTTATGAGAGTATTCAGCGGAGTTTCCTTTATACGTCTACCGAGTTTCATTTCATTAGCTCTTAAGATGACCGTTCCGGGAGCACTTGACATGCTCCGCTGACCGAAAACCGCCTTAATATTTCTGTTTAAAGTTACCATTAACTATGTTAGAGTGCTCCAAATGAAGTGAAACTTTATGAGAGTATTCAGCGGAGTTTCCTTTATACGTCTACCGAGTTTCATTTCATTAGCTCTTAAGATGGCCGTTCCGGGAGCACTTGACATGCTCCGCTGACCGAAATCCGCCTTAATATTTCTGTTTAAAGTTACCATTAACTATGTTAGAGTGCTCCAAATGAAGTGAAACTTTATGAGAGTATTCAGCGGAGTTTCCTTTATACGTCTACCGAGTTTCATTTCATTAGCTCTTAAGATGGCCGTTCCGGGAGCACTTGACATGCTCCGCTGACCGAAATCCGCCTTAATATTTCTGTTTAAAGTTACCATTAACTATGTTAGAGTGCTCCAAATGAAGTGAAACTTTATGAGAGTATTCAGCGGAGTTTCCTTTATACGTCTACCGAGTTTCATTTCATTAGCTCTTAAGATGGCCGTTCCGGGAGCACTTGACATGCTCCGCTGACCGAAATCCGCCTTAATATTTCTGTTTAAAGTTACCATTAACTATGTTAGAGTGCTCCAAATGAAGTGAAACTTTATGAGAGTATTCAGCGGAGTTTCCTTTATACGTCTACCGAGTTTCATTTCATTAGCTCTTAAGATGGCCGTTCCGGGAGCACTTGACATGCTCCGCTGACCGAAATCCGCCTTAATATTTCTGTTTAAAGTTACCATTAACTATGTTAGAGTGCTCCAAATGAAGTGAAACTTTATGAGAGTATTCAGCGGAGTTTCCTTTATACGTCTACCGAGTTTCATTTCATTAGCTCTTAAGATGGCCGTTCCGGGAGCACTTGACATGCTCCGCTGACCGAAAACCGCCTTAATATTTCTGTTTAAAGTTACCATTAACTATGTTAGAGTGCTCCAAATGAAGTGAAACTTTATGAGAGTATTCAGCGGAGTTTCCTTTATACGTCTACCGAGTTTCATTTCATTAGCTCTTAAGATGGCCGTTCCGGGAGCACTTGACATGCTCCGCTGACCGAAAACCGCCTTAATATTTCTGTTTAAAGTTACCATTAACTATGTTAGAGTGCTCCAAATGAAGTGAAACTTTATGAGAGTATTCAGCGGAGTTTCCTTTATACGTCTACCGAGTTTCATTTCATTAGCTCTTAAGATGGCCGTTCCGGGAGCACTTGACATGCTCCGCTGACCGAAATCCGCCTTAATATTTCTGTTTAAAGTTACCATTAACTATGTTAGAGTGCTCCAAATGAAGTGAAACTTTATGAGAGTATTCAGCGGAGTTTCCTTTATACGTCTACCGAGTTTCATTTCATTAGCTCTTAAGATGGCCGTTCCGGGAGCACTTGACATGCTCCGCTGACCGAAATCCGCCTTAATATTTCTGTTTAAAGTTACCATTAACTATGTTAGAGTGCTCCAAATGAAGTGAAACTTTATGAGAGTATTCAGCGGAGTTTCCTTTATACGTCTACCGAGTTTCATTTCATTAGCTCTTAAGATGGCCGTTCCGGGAGCACTTGACATGCTCCGCTGATCGAAATCCGCCTTAATATTTCTGTTTAAAGTTACCATTAACTATGTTAGAGTGCTCCAAATGAAGTGAAACTTTATGAGAGTATTCAGCGGAGTTTCCTTTATACGTCTACCGAGTTTCATTTCATTAGCTCTTAAGATGGCCGTTCCGGGAGCACTTGATATGCTCCGCTGACCGAAATCCGCCTTAATATTTCTGTTTAAAGTTACCATTAACTATGTTAGAGTGCTCCAAATGAAGTGAAACTTTATGAGAGTATTCAGCGGAGTTTCCTTTATACGTCTACCGAGTTTCATTTCATTAGCTCTTAAGATGGCCGTTCCGGGAGCACTTGACATGCTCCGCTGACCGAAATCCGCCTTAATATTTCTGTTTAAAGTTACCATTAACTATGTTAGAGTGCTCCAAATGAAGTGAAACTTTATGAGAGTATTCAGCGGAGTTTCCTTTATACGTCTACCGAGTTTCATTTCATTAGCTCTTAAGATGGCCGTTCCGGGAGCACTTGACATGCTCCGCTGATCGAAATCCGCCTTAATATTTCTGTTTAAAGTTACCATTAACTATGTTAGAGTGCTCCAAATGAAGTGAAACTTTATGAGAGTATTCAGCGGAGTTTCCTTTATACGTCTACCGAGTTTCATTTCATTAGCTCTTAAGATGGCCGTTCCGGGAGCACTTGATATGCTCCGCTGACCGAAATCCGCCTTAATATTTCTGTTTAAAGTTACCATTAACTATGTTAGAGTGCTCCAAATGAAGTGAAACTTTATGAGAGTATTCAGCGGAGTTTCCTTTATACGTCTACCGAGTTTCATTTCATTAGCTCTTAAGATGGCCGTTCCGGGAGCACTTGACATGCTCCGCTGACCGAAATCCGCCTTAATATTTCTGTTTAAAGTTACCATTAACTATGTTAGAGTGCTTCAAATGAAGTGAAACTTTATGAGAGTATTCAGCGGAGTTTCCTTTATACGTCTACCGAGTTTCATTTCATTAGCTCTTAAGATGACCGTTCCGGGAGCACTTGATATGCTCCGCTGACCGAAATCCGCCTTAATATTTCTGTTTAAAGTTACCATTAACTATGTTAGAGTGCTTCAAATGAAGTGAAACTTTATGAGAGTATTCAGCGGAGTTTCCTTTATACGTCTACCGAGTTTCATTTCATTAGCTCTTAAGATGACCGTTCCGGGAGCACTTGACATGCTCCGCTGACCGAAATCCGCCTTAATATTTCTGTTTAAAGTTACCATTAACTATGTTAGAGTGCTCCAAATGAAGTGAAACTTTATGAGAGTATTCAGCGGAGTTTCCTTTATACGTCTACCGAGTTTCATTTCATTAGCTCTTAAGATGGCCGTTCCGGGAGCACTTGACATGCTCCGCTGACCGAAATCCGCCTTAATATTTCTGTTTAAAGTTACCATTAACTATGTTAGAGTGCTCCAAATGAAGTGAAACTTTATGAGAGTATTCAGCGGAGTTTCCTTTATACGTCTACCGAGTTTCATTTCATTAGCTCTTAAGATGGCCGTTCCGGGAGCACTTGACATGCTCCGCTGACCGAAATCCGCCTTAATATTTCTGTTTAAAGTTACCATTAACTATGTTAGAGTGCTTCAAATGAAGTGAAACTTTATGAGAGTATTCAGCGGAGTTTCCTTTATACGTCTACCGAGTTTCATTTCATTAGCTCTTAAGATGACCGTTCCGGGAGCACTTGATATGCTCCGCTGACCGAAATCCGCCTTAATATTTCTGTTTAAAGTTACCATTAACTATGTTAGAGTGCTTCAAATGAAGTGAAACTTTATGAGAGTATTCAGCGGAGTTTCCTTTATACGTCTACCGAGTTTCATTTCATTAGCTCTTAAGATGACCGTTCCGGGAGCACTTGACATGCTCCGCTGACCGAAATCCGCCTTAATATTTCTGTTTAAAGTTACCATTAACTATGTTAGAGTGCTCCAAATGAAGTGAAACTTTATGAGAGTATTCAGCGGAGTTTCCTTTATACGTCTACCGAGTTTCATTTCATTAGCTCTTAAGATGGCCGTTCCGGGAGCACTTGACATGCTCCGCTGACCGAAATCCGCCTTAATATTTCTGTTTAAAGTTACCATTAACTATGTTAGAGTGCTTCAAATGAAGTGAAACTTTATGAGAGTATTCAGCGGAGTTTCCTTTATACGTCTACCGAGTTTCATTTCATTAGCTCTTAAGATGACCGTTCCGGGAGCACTTGATATGCTCCGCTGACCGAAATCCGCCTTAATATTTCTGTTTAAAGTTACCATTAACTATGTTAGAGTGCTTCAAATGAAGTGAAACTTTATGAGAGTATTCAGCGGAGTTTCCTTTATACGTCTACCGAGTTTCATTTCATTAGCTCTTAAGATGACCGTTCCGGGAGCACTTGACATGCTCCGCTGACCGAAATCCGCCTTAATATTTCTGTTTAAAGTTACCATTAACTATGTTAGAGTGCTCCAAATGAAGTGAAACTTTATGAGAGTATTCAGCGGAGTTTCCTTTATACGTCTACCGAGTTTCATTTCATTAGCTCTTAAGATGGCCGTTCCGGGAGCACTTGACATGCTCCGCTGACCGAAATCCGCCTTAATATTTCTGTTTAAAGTTACCATTAACTATGTTAGAGTGCTCCAAATGAAGTGAAACTTTATGAGAGTATTCAGCGGAGTTTCCTTTATACGTCTACCGAGTTTCATTTCATTAGCTCTTAAGATGACCGTTCCGGGAGCACTTGACATGCTCCGCTGACCGAAATCCGCCTTAATATTTCTGTTTAAAGTTACCATTAACTATGTTAGAGTGCTCCAAATGAAGTGAAACTTTATGAGAGTATTCAGCGGAGTTTCCTTTATACGTCTACCGAGTTTCATTTCATTAGCTCTTAAGATGGCCGTTCCGGGAGCACTTGACATGCTCCGCTGACCGAAATCCGCCTTAATATTTCTGTTTAAAGTTACCATTAACTATGTTAGAGTGCTCCAAATGAAGTGAAACTTTATGAGAGTATTCAGCGGAGTTTCCTTTATACGTCTACCGAGTTTCATTTCATTAGCTCTTAAGATGACCGTTCCGGGAGCACTTGACATGCTCCGCTGACCGAAAACCGCCTTAATTTTTCTGTTTAAAGTTACCATTAACTATGTTAGAGTGCTCCAAATGAAGTGAAACTTTATGAGAGTATTCAGCGGAGTTTCCTTTATACGTCTACCGAGTTTCATTTCATTAGCTCTTAAGATGGCCGTTCCGGGAGCACTTGACATGCTCCGCTGACCGAAATCCGCCTTAATATTTCTGTTTAAAGTTACCATTAACTATGTTAGAGTGCTTCAAATGAAGTGAAACTTTATGAGAGTATTCAGCGGAGTTTCCTTTATACGTCTACCGAGTTTCATTTCATTAGCTCTTAAGATGACCGTTCCGGGAGCACTTGATATGCTCCGCTGACCGAAATCCGCCTTAATATTTCTGTTTAAAGTTACCATTAACTATGTTAGAGTGCTTCAAATGAAGTGAAACTTTATGAGAGTATTCAGCGGAGTTTCCTTTATACGTCTACCGAGTTTCATTTCATTAGCTCTTAAGATGACCGTTCCGGGAGCACTTGACATGCTCCGCTGACCGAAATCCGCCTTAATATTTCTGTTTAAAGTTACCATTAACTATGTTAGAGTGCTCCAAATGAAGTGAAACTTTATGAGAGTATTCAGCGGAGTTTCCTTTATACGTCTACCGAGTTTCATTTCATTAGCTCTTAAGATGGCCGTTCCGGGAGCACTTGACATGCTCCGCTGACCGAAATCCGCCTTAATATTTCTGTTTAAAGTTACCATTAACTATGTTAGAGTGCTCCAAATGAAGTGAAACTTTATGAGAGTATTCAGCGGAGTTTCCTTTATACGTCTACCGAGTTTCATTTCATTAGCTCTTAAGATGACCGTTCCGGGAGCACTTGACATGCTCCGCTGACCGAAATCCGCCTTAATATTTCTGTTTAAAGTTACCATTAACTATGTTAGAGTGCTCCAAATGAAGTGAAACTTTATGAGAGTATTCAGCGGAGTTTCCTTTATACGTCTACCGAGTTTCATTTCATTAGCTCTTAAGATGGCCGTTCCGGGAGCACTTGACATGCTCCGCTGACCGAAATCCGCCTTAATATTTCTGTTTAAAGTTACCATTAACTATGTTAGAGTGCTCCAAATGAAGTGAAACTTTATGAGAGTATTCAGCGGAGTTTCCTTTATACGTCTACCGAGTTTCATTTCATTAGCTCTTAAGATGACCGTTCCGGGAGCACTTGACATGCTCCGCTGACCGAAAACCGCCTTAATTTTTCTGTTTAAAGTTACCATTAACTATGTTAGAGTGCTCCAAATGAAGTGAAACTTTATGAGAGTATTCAGCGGAGTTTCCTTTATACGTCTACCGAGTTTCATTTCATTAGCTCTTAAGATGACCGTTCCGGGAGCACTTGACATGCTCCGCTGACCGAAAACCGCCTTAATTTTTCTGTTTAAAGTTACCATTAACTATGTTAGAGTGCTCCAAATGAAGTGAAACTTTATGAGAGTATTCAGCGGAGTTTCCTTTATACGTCTACCGAGTTTCATTTCATTAGCTCTTAAGATGACCGTTCCGGGAGCACTTGACATGCTCCGCTGACCGAAATCCGCCTTAATATTTCTGTTTAAAGTTACCATTAACTATGTTAGAGTGCTCCAAATGAAGTGAAACTTTATGAGAGTATTCAGCGGAGTTTCCTTTATACGTCTACCGAGTTTCATTTCATTAGCTCTTAAGATGGCCGTTCCGGGAGCACTTGACATGCTCCGCTGACCGAAATCCGCCTTAATATTTCTGTTTAAAGTTACCATTAACTATGTTAGAGTGCTCCAAATGAAGTGAAACTTTATGAGAGTATTCAGCGGAGTTTCCTTTATACGTCTACCGAGTTTCATTTCATTAGCTCTTAAGATGACCGTTCCGGGAGCACTTGACATGCTCCGCTGACCGAAATCCGCCTTAATATTTCTGTTTAAAGTTACCATTAACTATGTTAGAGTGCTCCAAATGAAGTGAAACTTTATGAGAGTATTCAGCGGAGTTTCCTTTATACGTCTACCGAGTTTCATTTCATTAGCTCTTAAGATGGCCGTTCCGGGAGCACTTGACATGCTCCGCTGACCGAAATCCGCCTTAATATTTCTGTTTAAAGTTACCATTAACTATGTTAGAGTGCTCCAAATGAAGTGAAACTTTATGAGAGTATTCAGCGGAGTTTCCTTTATACGTCTACCGAGTTTCATTTCATTAGCTCTTAAGATGCCCGTTCCGGGAGCACTTGACATGCTCCGCTGACCGAAATCCGCCTTAATATTTCTGTTTAAAGTTACCATTAACTATGTTAGAGTGCTCCAAATGAAGTGAAACTTTATGAGAGTATTCAGCGGAGTTTCCTTTATACGTCTACCGAGTTTCATTTCATTAGCTCTTAAGATGGCCGTTCCGGGAGCACTTGACATGCTCCGCTGACCGAAATCCGCCTTAATATTTCTGTTTAAAGTTACCATTAACTATGTTAGAGTGCTCCAAATGAAGTGAAACTTTATGAGAGTATTCAGCGGAGTTTCCTTTATACGTCTACCGAGTTTCATTTCATTGGCTCTTAAGATGCCCGTTCCGGGAGCACTTGACATGCTCCGCTGACCGAAATCCGCCTTAATATTTCTGTTTAAAGTTACCATTAACTATGTTAGAGTGCTCCAAATGAAGTGAAACTTTATGAGAGTATTCAGCGGAGTTTCCTTTATACGTCTACCGAGTTTCATTTCATTAGCTCTTAAGATGGCCGTTCCGGGAGCACTTGACATGCTCCGCTGATCGAAATCCGCCTTAATATTTCTGTTTAAAGTTACCATTAACTATGTTAGAGTGCTCCAAATGAAGTGAAACTTTATGAGAGTATTCAGCGGAGTTTCCTTTATACGTCTACCGAGTTTCATTTCATTAGCTCTTAAGATGACCGTTCCGGGAGCACTTGACATGCTCCGCTGACCGAAAACCGCCTTAATTTTTCTGTTTAATGTTACCATGTAATGTAATTAATGTAATTAACATTGGTTACATTGTAATGTACATTACCATGTAATGTAATTAAGTTGCCATAATGTAAAATAGAGCACCGAAAATGATGAGAAGTTTCTTTAAGAAAATTTGCGTTTGACTCTCTTACTAAAAGATTGTATGGTGCAAAAGTCTCCTTTTGGAGTAAATTTGTTTGTGAATAACATTATGTAAGGGTTCACACCGAAACGTAAAAATTCGTTATTCCAATCTGTTCTTTCGAGAACTACAAAGCGCACTGCATAATAAAACAATAAATTTTCGCCTTACCTGCATCGCGGAATCGAACCCACGAACTCGAACAAATTATAACCCAACGCAAATTACCTAATTAAAAAAATAATTACAGAACCTCATCTCCGTGTAACGTGCACACTCTCACACTTACCGTGTAGTGAATGTATGCCAAGTGTAACAAATTCTCCGTTTAGGTGGAGGGACTGCTCGATTTACAATTTCTAGTGTGCGGTCGCCTGTTTACATCATTAGATTAATTTAATCTTCAAGAACCCGCGAAAAACTGAAGACGGTCAGGTGGGGGGTTGAGAATGTTCCGGCTATAAAATTCGGCCAGGATTTTGGAACGTCGTCAATTACAATCCGACCACTTACCGATTAAGTGACAAGATGAGACCGTTTCTGGTAAGTAAAGCGGCGGTTTTCAAGTGCTTGAAAGTGAAAGATTTAGTGCGATGTACGTGTGGATTAGCGGGGGCAGATAGCGGTCGAAGTGTGGTTGCGAGGAGAGGATATCAAACGTTTCTCTCTCGTTTTAGGGATATTTTTTAACATTTCCAAAGCTGTGGATGGACTTTTTGTCGGCCCTTTTAACCCATTTCAATTTTCACTACCTCAAGAAGTCTTTTGTATTTTTTAAGTGGATTCTTTACAAACCATGAAAATCCACTAAAAGTATTTTGGAATCGTCTTTTACTCCAGCGTATTGTAAATTTTCCGAACCTTCTCATGCCTTCTCATATCCAAGTTTGATCTCTCTGAGTACGATAAAATTTCCTGGATTTTCTTGATATGCCCCCGTTGTAAATTTTCCGAATCATATTCGTTTCCTCAAGATTTGAGTTTCAGTGAAATTTGTACAAATTTTTGAAATTAGGTCCTGAGATTTCTAAAATATTTTTAGGCCACATGCAGAAATTGATCATTTTGGAAGTCTTCAGTGCAATTGGTAAAATTCTTTAAATTAGATCCTGCAATTTTAAAAACTTTTCACCTAGTTTCAGGGAACTTTAAACAAATTTTTGGCGATTTCGAAAATCTTCTTAAGTACATCACAGAAATTAACATCTCAAAAAGCTGTCAGATTTAATGAATAAAAGCTGTGTCGCTGTTTTAATGGAAGCTTGATCGATCATCTTAGAGTTTCAGTGATTTTTGTAAAGGTTTCTGAAATTAGGTCCTGTGATTTTAAAAAACTGTAGAGTATCAGGGATAAATGTACAAATTTCTTAATGTATCTCCTGTGATCTCGCTTTTTTAGGCCCAACAAAGAAATTAACACCTCAAAACCTCTTAGAGTTAATGAAGCTGTTTTTGGTTTCTGTCACGTTACGTCGTTAATCAATTAATGAGATTTTATTTTGGAAAATAAGTTTTTCCTTTCTTTCTCCGTCCAGGTGGTTCAATTGGCATAGTTGTAGGTTCGATTCCCAATCTGGAAATTTTTTGGAGACTAAAGTGTATTTGACTATCATTTTTCTTGTTTTAGTAGCCCTTCTGAATCACTCCTGGATGTAGGCTTCACATTTAACTTTCAAATTTTCTCTGTCTTGCGCTATTCTCTTCCAGTTTTTGTCTGCTTCCTCTCAGATATCGTCTATCACATCAGCGCTCTTCCTATGCTGTTACCCTAGCATCCAATTTAGGTGCAGATGAATTTTCCCATGGAAAGTGGTTGTGGTTTAAGCTAGTGCTGGATTTGAAAATGGAATCTTCCATGATTCTCCCGTGTTCCCTTTTACCCAACGACCAAACATTTTCAGTTCATCTCAGCCATCGTGGCCATCGCCTCAGCCCGACCTGAGCCCCCTGTGTCCGGCTACAACTACCAAGCTCCTGCTCCTGTAGCGCCCTCTCAATCGTACGGCGCGCCCTCCGGCGGCGGCGCCTCCCTCGGCGGCCTCCTCGGCGGCTCCTCGGGCATCTCCTTCGGCGGCTCGTCCTCCGGCGCCGACTTCTCCGGCCTCTCGCACGGCGGCGCCTCCTTCGGGAGCTCCGGCGCCTCTTTCGGGGGCTCCGGCGCTTCCTTCGGGGGATCCGGAGCCTCCTTCGGGGGTTCCGGCGCCTCCTTCGGCGGCGGCTCGTTCGCGTCCGGCCCGTCGGTGATCCAGACGGGAGCCTCGCTCGTCCACAAGCACGTCTACGTGCACGTCGCGCCCGAGGAACCCGAGGAGCAGCGCCCCCAGAGGCCGATCCACGTCGCCGCTCCCCAGAAGCACTACAAGATCATCTTCATCAAGGCGCCGGCTCCGCCAAGGCCGACCGTCCCGGTCATACCGCCGCAGGCACAGAACGAGGAGAAGACCCTCGTCTACGTCCTGGTGAAGAAACCAGAGGAACAACCCGACGTCGTCATCCCGACGCCTGCGCCGACGCAACCCTCTAAACCCGAGGTATACTTCATCAAGTACAACACCAGGAAAGAGGCTGGAGGTGCTGCTTCCTTCGGGGGCGCCTCCGCTGGCGGAGCTTCACTTAGCGGCGCTTCTCTGGGCGGAGCCTCATTGGGCGGAGCCTCTCTGGGTGGAGCCTCTTTCGGCGGAGCATCAGCTATCGGTGGGGACATCTCCGGCGGGGCTTCCTTCGACGGGGGACTCGGTGGTCACGGGGCCGTTTCGGTGGGCGGAGGTTCCGTCTCGGGCGGAGCGTCCGGGGTGTCGTCCAAGTACGGCCCCCCCGGCTACCAGCGCTAAGTGGGAGATTCGAATCGTCGATTAATACGGGTCGCGCCCGTTTCAACTGCGGAACGGTTGTCGAAATGCATTACTGATCTAAGAGAGATGTGATATGTGTACTTGCACGTTTTCTGTTTTATTTTATTGTAAATAATACTCAAATTTTTATACCTTGTAGTTTGTAGGATTTTTATACTTCTTGCATATTTTTAAGCTTAAATACGGTGACAAATAAATTATTTTTACAGACATTTTTTAGGTGGCTTTTACGATTCCTGCTTCCATTTTAAATCTTGTTTCCTCCCTTCACGAATTCGTTACGGCAATGTTCTTCTCAAAATTTTGCTATACAAAACTTAAACTGTACCGGGAATTCTGAAATTTTTGAAATCCAGTCTCCATAGGTTGCAAAATTGTATTTCTCTCATTTTAAACCATACTGGGTTGTTCATAATATTTGAAACTTTGGTACAAGTTTGTTAATATTTGCGAATTGTTCTGAAACTTTTGAATTTCAGTTCCCCAACATTGCAAAATTGTATTCCCTTCAAATAAACTGTGCTCTTCGTAAGTTTCTTTAAGTGATTCTGAAATTTTTTGAATCCAGTTTTTGAAATTTGCCTTATTTTTCGTGTTAACTTCATATAAGTTTGCAGAATTTTTCTCAGTAAATTATGTACCCAATTGTTGCAGTTTTGGTACAGGTTTGTTAAGATTAGCGCAGTTTTTCGCAAAATTTTTAATCTAATTCCCGAGAGTTGCAAAATTATATTCTCGTGTAAATTAGAAAACATTGTTCTTACGTTTCGTGAATTCTGTTCCCAAATTTTATCAGGTCGTCTCTCTTTTTACCTCTTCGTACAAACAATACTACATCATTTTCAAGTTTCGAAGAATTTTTCAAAAATTTCCTAGAAAATTCCCCTTCTCGTTACGATCTATTGTAATTTTTTCAAATTTTTCCCTTCAACAATGAGGAAAGCGACTCCACGGATCCTCGCCAGGTGTTTGATTCAACCCACATAGGCGATAAGCGATCTCTCGTTCTCTTCTGCAATGTTTCTGTTATCTAATTGGTAATTAATAAATCTCTATAATGGAAACTTAAATTTTTTACGTAACGGACGTGGACCGAAATTAACAAATATTTGACCTAGACGGGAGAGGGAAGGAAAGAGGGAAGCGTTACTTTCATTTCAATAAAATTGAATAATCATAACTCGAATTACTATTAGTATTATAGAATTGTTTAAGTAGAATTATAAGCCTATTTGAGACAAGTTCGCGTATCATATAAGATAATACATGTGCATTATTTTTTGAAGTATCGGTCGATATATGTTCAATAATCATTAAAGCTCGGAAAATATGCGCTGCAAAAACTAAAATATGAGAGCAAATATGCACCAGAAATATAATTTATGCATTTATATATGTGCATTAAAACAAAAGAAATATTTATTACAATAATAGAACCTTTGATTATTACAATTACCTATTGTTATTTATTAATTGTGTATTGCATTTTATATATCTACTGTGTATATATTTATGATAGAATGTATGTTCACTGCATTACGTATATTTTCATTACCACAGAGTATCACCAGAGCTAGAGTGCTTAGAAGATATTAAGTACTCAGATGTGGCTTTAAACATTGTTACAGTTGTACTTTCATTTACAAATCTTATAGAATCTAAGAACATTTTTGGAAATTTTGTTCCAATTTTTAGAATAGCATGGCTATTCTTTTTGTAATGGTGAAAGAATTAGCAAAATTTGATTTTGTTTTCGAGTAATTTCTTCTACCTAAAGATTAAATTGCTTAGCATAGAGATAAATGTTGTATCCAAGACGATTGTTCCAGAATTAATCGATTCCTCCAGAATACAATTTCGGGATATTTCAAAAAGGGTACAAAAGAGTGTGAAATGAAACTATGAATGCCAAAAATGGTCACTTTGAGGGTTTAATTATATAATTGCGCATAGAAGGAAATTCACAAAATTTCTCTTTCGTACGAGTTCTCTTCTCATCAATTACATGATATTCCTATCGAATCGTTGGCGAGGTTTATAAAATGTTGCATTTTATTCATGCATTTTTGTATACCACGGGTCGATTACTCGTAGGCCCTCCTCCTCTGCACGTACGGCACGAACCCCTGCACGTGCCTGTCGCTTCTCCTGCTCCTCCTCTGGCTCCTCTTGGATTTTCGCTTAGCCTTGGGCGGGTCGCCCTTTTCGCCGCCCTCCGGGGGCCCGTAGGCCTTCGGTGGGGGCCCGTAGACCTTCGGTGGTTCCTTCACCTCCTCCCTCTTGGTCTCGTACTTGACGTAGTACACCTCCGGCGGGGCCGGCTTCGTCGGCGCCGGCGTCGGCACGACGATCTCCGGCTGCTCCTCGGGCTTCTTCACCAGGACGTAGAGGAGCGTCTTGTCCTCGACCTGCGGCACCACCGGCACTATCTGGGGCGGGCTGACGAACGTCGGCGCCTTCACGAAGATCACCTTGTAGTTTTTCCTCGGCGGAGGGAGTTTTATGGGTTTAGGCGTCGGCGGGGGCTCGGTGAAGTCCGGGCCCGGTTTGTAGAAGTAGATGTCCTTGTTGACTATTATCTTCTCCTCGGGCGGGGAGTAGTCGTAGCCCTTGAAGTCGTGGGGCTCTTCAGGGGGCGCGGTTTCTGCTGGGGCTTCCGTGGTGGTCGCCTCCTCCTCCTCCTCCTCGTCGCCTTCTTCATCCGGGGGGCCGTATTTGGAGGGCGGCAGGTCGTAGTAATCGTGGTACGGGGTGCCGTAGCTCGTCGCGGGCGGGGGAGTTTTCTTGGGGCTGCGGCGGCTCTTTCTGGACGCACTCACTTTTACTGGGTTCCTTGGGATACTTTCAGCCTCATTCGTATTTCCTATGATTTCGCTTGGGTTCCCGTTTGCATTCGTTGGGGTCCTCACAGCCTCATTTGGGTTTCTTCTTGGATCCGAGTCCCGCTTGGATGTGCTGAAAGGCGTCACGAATATCACTTGGGTATCCCTTTTTTGCTTCGACGCAGCGTCCTCGAGCAGACCGTATTCGTCGGGAGCGATCACTGACGAGGGCGTGACGAATAGCACTGGGTTCGCTCCCGTCTCCCCATTTTGGATGCAGAAGGTTAGCCCGAAGAGGTACTGGAAGAGGAGACCACAAGTATTTAAAATATTGAATCCAGGGAGGTGATGGTGCTCATCGAAAATACTGCGTTAATTCAAAATGTCATAAGCAAACCTTTGGAGGAGGATTGGCTACGAATAATGCCCGATCATGCAGGGGGCATCTTTAGAAAGGAAACCCTTCGAGTGATGGAAAAACTTAATGATTGAATCTAAATACGTAAAGCGTTATCAGTTGCTCCACAGTGATGCTTAGAATTATGATTGACTTATGAGGTACAAATTTTCCCTTCTTACTCCAGGAAATTCCCAAAATTTATTCCAAACACGTACCGTTTCATTAACCGAAAGAAAAAATTTTACTCACCAGTATAGTTCCGATCCTCACCATCTTCTTTACCGCACTATCACCTTTCGGAAAGATTTACCTGATAATATACGGAACCCCATTGTGAAAATTCGTTAACACATTTGCAATGTACTCTTACATAAAGCATCTCGTTTGGACGTTAATTCGATTGTTTGACGCCTCCGTTGCGTAACAAAGTAGGGGGTTCTTCTCCTCGCTTCTTGCCAAAGCGTTAAACGCGCTCGTTAATTGACTCTTAAAGAAAATTGTCAATATTCCGACCGTCGAGCGTTATTTCAGTGGGGAAATGGTGAATTGTGGATGAAAACTGAATCAGCACGTCATTGTAGGAAGCTCAATATGATGAATTAAATTTTATAAACAAGGTAACCAAATTGAGACAAATTAGTCCCGAAGCAGTGGCCCAAAATTGGAAAAGTATAATTGATTCCAGATTGAGCTAAATGTATCCCCCTCGAATAACCATGATTAAGTCAAGTTGACAAAATTGATCGATGAAAAAATAGTTACATCGGATTTGTTTGAATCGCACAACTTTGAGCCAAATTTGATAATCAAATTAGCAAATTTAATAGTTTTCGTTGTATAGAACGAAATTGAGTCAAAATGAGACCTCCTTTATAATTATTGACTGCAAATTGAGCCAAGCATGTCTCCTAGAAAAAATTTTACTCAATACTAGTAATCCTGCTCATATGATCTTGTCGCTAATCCATCGATAAAATTTAACATTGAGATGTGATTACAATTGATTGATCTCCTAATGGACACTCTATGGAAGGAATCGTTACTCAACATCGACCATTGGTGTGAGTTTATTTGATCACCTTATACTTTAAGGAAATTATAAAACATCTGCGTTTAATTGAACTCGGACTTTCGCTTCTTCGCTCTAGAAGAAACCACAAGGAGAGCAAAAATTAGAACGTGCGTATGTAGAACCGAGTATTTGTTCAAACACGTAATGTGTAAATATTCGATTTTAACCATTAACGTTGGAGCGAGAGAGAAAAAAAAGCCGTAATCGTCTCCGAGAGAGGGAAAGTGTTGTATATATATCCGACGATTTGCATATGTAACGACTAATACAGAGACTATGTAGGTTAAAAAGCGTTTGAAGAAACTTATGGGGTTCGGCCATAACGCGTCGTTCACGCCCAAGCAAATGCACTTGGAAAGTTGTAAATGTGCTTATTTGGCTCGAGGGAAAAAATTGCAGATTTACTGTAAGAACGGAGAGACCTCAATCTGCCTCTCAAACATCTTTATGTATGCAAATATATCCAGTGGAGAATCGAAATTGATGTTTTAATTTAGCGTGAAATTATTAAGGCACTGCGCACGCTAAGATGTCAAAGTAATGTCAAACTCTACTCAGTGACATTCTGCGTACTTACTTCCTTCTGTTCGGTAGGGCGTAGTAAAAATTCTTAACTGAATTAACTACCACCACTCTCGCTTCGTCTTCTTCTTCTTTTAGTCTATTAGAATGTGTATGGTAACCACACCATTACATAATAATTCGATGCAATTACCGCCTGAATAGTATTAACATTGTAATCTCTCTCTCGTGTTTCCGCCGACCTTGGAAGAAAGTATACCTCTTATAGAGTTTGTCCGTGTCCGGTCGAGCGAAAACGTCTCGGTTTTTCCCCGCGGTTAAAATTGAATGTCGATCCTGCTACCGCAACAACAACACCACACAACACGAGTCGGGGTCAAGATTACAACAATAAAAGCCATTAACGTTTGGTCACTTTCTTTCTGCTCATCTGTTTCGAGCTCGATAGTCCGGACGAAAGTGAGAGACACGAAAAGGTACTTCGACGAGGAATTTTAATTGATCGCCGTGTGAAATTACGTTTGGCTCATCGGCTTTTCACTTATCGAGGAATTTTCCGGACCTCGGGAGGATGTGGCCACGGTTTCTTGATGTATTGTAAAGTTTCCAATCATGAGAAGGCTCGAAGAGCTTTTGGTCTCCAAAATAAGGGTTTCTATACACTGACAGAATGTTTTTGAGGGTGTTTAATGATCTAAATATGAGACGGGATGATATTTACCATAAAATGGAACCTTTTCTACGATTTTTCCGGGTACCATTGGAAATTTTTGCAAGGCATTTGATCATTTCAGAATTGCTCTGAAATTTCCTGAATCCTTGAAAATCCCCTGTAGGCGTTTCAAAAATGATCCGAACATGTTGTGGGTTGAGAAAATTTTTGGGGGATTTTCCAAGATTCTTTGGAATCCTGAGGGTTTTCAAGCATTTATGAAGGTTTTAAAAACCCTTCATAAATAATTTCCCTTAACCTGTTGAAATTAAAGAAATTTCTTTAATTTTTATACATCGATATACTTTCAATAATAAAAATATTGGAAATAAATGGTGAATTACAATAATTGTCTTTCGGTATTTGTACGTTTATAACTGAGGGTTTTCAAAGGTATCAAAGAGAAACGATTGTTTCATATTTTTAAATAAATTATTGACAGGCCGTGAAGAGTGTGTGCTTGGCACACACAATGATAGAGTTCGTTGGAGCCATTCTAGCTATGAATTATATTTATGATAAATAAAGAATAGAATCACTATAGTTTCTATCGAAAAAGTTTGATAACATAAATAATTATCGATCATTAAAATCAAAAAAGACGTGCAAAATATTCCATCAATGATTGAGTGATAGGTTTAATTCGATGAGACGTTGGAACGAACTTAACGGAATTATTTTAAACGGACGCGCGTTGATGTGTATAAGTGAAGGTGTATTTACAAAGTGTAGAAGGTTTAAGCAAGCAGGTTAACGGGCGGCCCTTGGATTTTTCCCCTAGCGAAGAAAAGAAGAAGTCGATTCTAACCTCGAATTTCCTTAAGGTATGACTCACGTTCCGGACCTATAAGGTCATAACTCCTCGACTCACTTTCTTCAGCCGTCGGCCTCCTCCTCCTTTCTTCTTCCTCTTCTCTTCTTCGACGTGCTACAGATCTTCGGTCACCGCCTCCGGGCCTCTCCGTTCGGCGGCGGTGAGAGGATCTGACCCGATTTTTCTGATACGCCGAAATTCGGCTGCTTCTCTTTTCCATTTCTTGCCCCCGCAGGGGTGGGGAACCGCCCGGACGCGGCCGCGGCACGTATAAAACCGTCGTTGAACTTGGACGAGGACAAAATTCCGTTCGCCGCCCTTGGGTAACTGTCCGGTTACTCGAGATAATCTGTACCCGACAATGAGACGATTCGCGGTAAGTACTCGTAACGGGAGGGAGTTTTTCCAGTGAAGTTTGTTTCTTTTGTTGAGTGAATGGTGGAGCCAGGCGGTGATCGTCTTTGGGCTCCGTTCTTAACTTTTCTGATTCATCCAACATTTGTCCTATTCATGAGCTGATAATGAATGTCAGACACTTTCAAATCAGGGCAGGTTCGTTAAGAAACTTTTTCCTACGGTTTTGTTATGCCTCGCTGTATGTCCGTCAGGAGATTCTCTCAAAGGGCAACTCTCATATACCCACAGAGGTACACAACAGTAGTCACGACTGTACCGATCGCTTTTGACCGGTATGCAATGCACCATACCTATCCGATTTCATCTTTCAAGTGACTCAATAATTTTCGATTTGTTTCAATTTGTTTATTCCTTTTTGAAACTCTCTTGTAATATAGATAGTCTATTATAGATGTTATAATTGAAGTTAACAGCAACGTGGTCGATTCGTCTTTAGTTATTTTAATGATTCAAGTTAGTTTCAGCAACTTTTACATTGGATTTTTCTTTGGTTATGACAGTCTTTGTAGTATTGAAACCTTACTCAGTTTATACAGATTTGTAAGTTATTGTTTCTACGTATTTCGGTGCATTTAGTATATTTTCTGAAGTCCTGTCTTCCAACTCATCAGGCTATATCTCTCCTAATTTCGAAGCGTAAAATTTCATCCGAACAAACAAGTGAAGTCCGAAAGAGGCATTAAAGATTTAAGCGAGTTATGAATATCTCGCTTGTTTTCAGCTACTCACCGCCATGGTGGCACTGTGCCATGCACGCCCGGAGGCTCCGAGCGGTTACAGCTACCCCGTGCCGTCCGTAGGCCTCGGTAGCGGACACGGAGGCGGCATCAGCCTCGGAGGCCACGGAGGCGGCATAAGCCTCGGAGGCCACGGAGGCGGCCTGAGCCTCGGGGGACACGGAGGCGGTATCGGCCACGGAGGCAGTATCGGCCACGGAGGCGGTCTCAGCCTCGGAGGACACGGGGGCGGTCTGAGCCTCGGGGGACACGGAGGCGACCTAAGCCTAGGAGGACACGGAGGCGGTCTGAGCCTCGGGGGACACGGAGGCGACCTAAGCCTGGGAGGACACGGAGGCGGTATCGGCCTCGGCGGACACGGAGGCGGTATTAGTCTCGGCGGACACGGGGGCGGCTTCTCCTCCGGCTCATCCTCCTCTTCGTCGTTCTCCTCGGGTGGCTTCTCCGGCGGGTTCTCCTCCGGCGGATTCGGCTCCGGGGGAGGTTTCGGCTCCGGGGGCGGCTTCGGCGGCGGCCAATTGATCCAGAAGCACATCTACGTGCACGTCCCGCCTCCAGAACCGGAGGAGATCCACCACCACAGGCCGATCCACGTTTCCGCCCCCCAGAAGCACTACAAGATCATCTTCATCAAGGCGCCATCACCGCCTACTCCGACCGTCCCGACGATACCGCTCCAGCCTCAGAACGAGGAGAAGACGCTCGTATACGTCCTGGTGAAAAAACCAGAGGAGCAGCCTGAGATTCAGATTCCGACCGCGGTGCCGACGCAGCCGTCCAAACCTGAGGTGTACTTCATCCGTTATAAGACGCACAAGGACCATTCTTCCGGCGGCGGGGCTTCGCTCGACTCCTCTTCCTTAGGTGGGGCCTCCTTCGGAGGTTCCTCCCTCGGCGGGGCTTCGTTCGGCGGCTCCTCTCACGGCAGCATCGGCGGCTCCTCCCACGGCGGCATCGGCGGCATCTCCCTCACGACCGACTCCTTCGACTCCGGCCTTCACGGCTCCGCTCACCTGAGCTCCGCCTCGGCCTCCTCTTCTGCCTCTTCCTCCTCCTCCTCGTCATCGGCGAGCCTCTCCAGCAGTTACGGGCCGCCGGGTCACGTGAGCGGGGGGCCGTACTAAGAAGGGATCGATGCGGGTACAGAGGGTGACTTACGTAGTTTAATGAGATGACATGACACACGCACTGCTTGTTGGGGGCACGCCCCCAGCTACGTTTTGTACATAGTAACGTTTAAGTTTTATGTAACTTGTTGTTTTTTTTTATCTGTGTTATTTTATTTTATTTAATCGCAAATACGGTGACAAATAAACTTATTTTTTTTTTGTGAAACCTTATGGATTTATTCGCTGCGGGTCGAAATTGTTCTTCTCTCTCTCTCTCTCTCTCTCTCTCTCTCTCTCTCTCTCTCTCTCTCTCTCTCTCTCTCTCTCTCTCTCTCTCTCTCTCTCTCTCTCTCTCTCTCTCTCTCTCTCTCTCTCTCTCTCTCTCTCTCTCTCTCTCTCTCTCTCTCTCTCTCTCTCTCTTCTGATCATACCTATTTCCGGGTTGCTTAAGCGGGTCATAATTTCGAAACCACTCCATACGTACATATATTTTCCAACGGCAAACGTTTAAAAGTTTCTCCTGGCGTCTTAGAAAGGTTATTAATTCAGTGGCCGAGAAAAAATAAAGTCGAATAATCTTTCGATTACTTTCACGATTAGCCTCTGTTAAATATTAATGGGCTTAATGATTAGTCATCGACGAGAGGTTTTTTTAGTAATCAACAATTGGAAGTCTCAAACGATCAGGAACAGGAAGGTGTATAAAATAGATTTAAATGAAATTTGTATGGTTATGTTGTATGAAATTAATTCGTATTAGTAGAAGTTAATACCATCGTAGCTATTTAATAATATCGTCATTATAATATTTTTTTCATAAATACATACAATCTTTTAATCAGAGCTAGAATTATTAAATTAAAAACAAAATTAAACGTGGTAATTTGGAGTGCCTGCGCGGAAGTTGCATGGCCCTGGCGAATTCGCCAAAATATACCAGGACCGCTGGATTCTAATATATGGCGGAGCGTATCGGCCTGCCTCTGCTTGTTTTGGTGGATGTGCCAGTCCAAATGTTTACGCCATTGGCCGCATGGTACTGAAAACAGTTCAAATCTGCAACAATTTGTAACTGTTTGAGAGCTTAAAACATTTTTGACATGGAAAATATGCCAATATGTTAATAATCAATTATTACAATGTTTTAAAACTTTTTCCTTTTCTAGGACCTTTTCGTATTATGGTTTGTTCAAATGAACATTTTATTAAGACAATAATGATTAGGACAGGGATGTTTAGACACTTAAAAATCATTAACTAACATACATTAAGGCAGTATAATAATAGAAAATAGTTCAAAAATTAAGAAGTTTAGGACATATGTTCGTATGAAGTTTTTTTCTCAAAATGTATCCAAGAATAACCCCCTTAAATATTAGTGTAATGTATAGTAGAGAAACACATGAAATATGCCTCCGCGACTGGCTATGTCATTGAGATTTTATTTAGATCGGCACGAATATGAAGAAAATATCCCTTTAAATCTTTAATGAAACTAATTCCACTAAATAATACAAATTTTATTTCGTGCTGAATTTAACAACCAACGATTAATCTCAATTCCGACAAAAATTAAATATACACCCTGTACGTCCCCTCGGATCGCATCGACGCCTTTCGAGCGGCGCCTTATCCCGCGATTCCAAGGGGCATACGGGTACGTACGACGTTTATCTAGCGGTGGTACTCCTCTTCCTGAAGTAGGGCTGTCCGTAAATCGGAGAGAACGGCGAGACCGTGCTGGAGCCCACCACGTTCGGGATCGGCGTGCTGCTCTCCAGGGAATTCCCGAGGAAGTTTCGACCCCCTAAGTTTTCCAGGAGGTTGACGTTGTGAGAATCGTAGGATAACCCTGCGGGACTGGCGGTGGAGGACTGCACGTTTCCGCCTCCTAGGAGGTTTATATCGGACGCGTCGAAGGAGAAACCCGCGGGACTCACGGTGGAGGACTGCAGGAAGTTTCCGCGCCCCAGGAGGTTTATGTTCGACGAATCGAAGGATAACCCTGCGGGGCTCACCGTGGAGGACTGCAGGAAGTTTCCGCGCCCCAGGAGGTTTATATTGGATGAGTCGAAGGATAACCCAGCGGGGCTCAAGGTGGACGACTGTAGGAGGTTCCCGCCTCCCAGGTCAAATCGGGAGTTGCCCAGGTTTATGTTGGGAGAATCGAAGGAGAATCCCGAGGGACTCACGGTGGAGGATTGCAGGGCGTACCTCGCGTCCAGGAACGGGTACGGCGTCGGGGTAGGCGCAGGATTGTATACGTTGGGTCTCACGTACCTCACTAGGGGTTGAGTTTTGAGGTAGACCTGGTTTCGTACCGAGTCGACGAGCCTCTCGTTGCTCACCGATTGGACTTGCTGGTGCGGCACTCTTTCGCCGGCCTGGACCTTCCTAATCGCCTCCTCGGCCTCCTGTTGGGTCTTGTACTTGATGAAGTGGATCTCGGGCTTCGGCGGTGGCGGAGCCGGCGCGGCCTTCACGTGGATCGTCTGCTGCTCCTCGGGTTTCTTGCTGAGGACGTACACGACGGTCTTCTCCTGCTCCTGCGCCGGGGCGACGATCTCCACCGGCGCGACCTGTGGCGGTGACGGCGCCTTGATGAAGATCACCCTGACGTTCTTCTTCGGGGCTGAGACGATGTTGACACGGGGTCGGATCGCCTCCGGCTCCTCGGACGCCGCGTAGAAATACACGTGCTGCACCACCTCCGGTTCGGGCTCCTCCTGGGACCCGAAGGACTCATCCAGCGAACCTGCAGACGTCGTGACGCTGTTCACCTCGGCGTCCTGTCGGAACAGGCCGGAGTCGACTGACACCAGATTGGCGTTCTGCGATGGGAGGGTGTTGAAGAATCTGAGCGGCGAAGGCGTCTGGGAATTCACGAAGTCGAAATTGATCGGCGAAGGGGTCGACGATGAGAACCTCGAGTCGAAGCCGAGGGAAACAGGAGTGGACGATACCGATCCAGCGTCGAACGGAGAAGGTGTCGATGAGGCGACGATCCCGGCAGGATTAGACCCGAAGAAACTCGCGTCGAAACCGATCCCGGCAGGATTCGCTTGTAAGAGCCTCGAGTCGAAGTTGACCGAAGCAGGAGTCGACGATACCGAGGCGTCGAGAGGAGAAGGAGTCGACGAGACGACCGTGTCGAAGTTAACCCCAGCGGGTTCCGACCTTACGAAATTCTCGCCGAAAGAAGGATTCGACAAGAACCTGGATTGAAAACTGACCGGCGCAGGAGTGGACGACACCGATCCGGCATCGAGCGGGGAAGGAGTCGAAGAAACCCCATCGAAGCCGACCCCAGCAGGAGTCGTAGACACCGCCCCGGCGTCCGCGGGAGTCGACGAGGCCAACGAGTTGAAGTTCACCCCACCGAGGAAATTCCCCCCCAGGGGGGCTGGAGTCGAGACCACCGGGGAGTCGACGCGCCCGTTCACCTCGACCACCGGCGAGGCGTAGGCGAAGCGCCTGAAATCGCCGGCCTCGCTGATCGGGACGTTGAAGTACGGCGACGGGGACGTCTGGAAGAACTTCTCCGAGCCCGTCACCGAACTGGCGGGCACGTCGTAGCTCGTGCGCTGCGAGCCGTACGTCAGGAAGGGCGAGCCGTAGACGTGGCTGACGTCGGCCGTCACAGCAGCCGAAAGGGCCGCCAACTGAAAATGGTAGAGGAAATTATGCTACGAGATTGTCCTTCAACCATTAAAGTGGGAACGGTTATGCACTTCAGGCCCCATACGATGAGTTTCTTTGTCCATATGCGACTTTTGTCTTTAATGGAAAGAAGATTGCTTTTTCGTATGTACGTGTATTGGTTTAAAACCTTTTCATAGAGCGGCTTCCGGTGGTTAAGCCATCATTATAGATCGACCAGTGAGATTAATTTTAAAATAATCAGGGAATTTTTAAATGGGTGCGGCGGTCTTTGAGAAGACGTATCAATTTGTGTATTGAGAATAATGGGCATCGTGCGCATCATCTTCTGAAGATGAATAAGTAAAATCTTTGATTGAAGAAATAATGTCGTTCCGAGTGCTATATTTTTAGCTCATTGATAATTGTTACTAAAATCTCAAATTATATTTGAGAGTATACAGTTGTTGAGACATACCTGACATAATTCTCTGTAAATCATTTATAAAACGCGAATATACAGTGTGTTCCGAACAGTTTACCGGCCAAATAAATGTATTTTTCATAAAATTTTCACTTTGCTCATATAAATAAGTATGAAATACATATAAATAGAAGGAAAGTTTTTATTTGGACATGTGGCAGGATTATTTCCTGGATGAAAAGTAAATGCAAAAACACCCTGAGTAGCCAACACTAATTGGGTGTAGAAACGGATTCGATCACTCTGATAAACTTTGTGTGTGGGTGTTTTTTGGGACACACTGTAACTCAGTGTAAACTGACACACTGTAAACTAAACTCAGGTGCCACCAAAATTAGAACTGATAACCTAAATACACTTTATCATTGCATTGGCAACTTACATTTAATTTTTTACTTAACTCTTCAATTGTAAAAAATAGTAATAAATTATTATAGAAATTACAATGTGGTGAGGCATCTGAGGGTGAATTCAAGTGTATTTAAATTTTATTTAAATTTTTAGCCAGCGGTAATTCCAACTTCGGTTTGTGATTGGAAGTGAGATTATCATCAGGATTGAATTGGTTTGGTTATTACAAGGTGAGATAACGATTTGATTAACGAGCCAAACCTGACTAATAAATTGCCTATAAAAACATTACATCTCGTTACTATTTAACGATGCATTAATGTCTCAATAAAAGTAATTACTCACCGTTTAATTCGCGAATGACAATCTCACTTTTCTATCGCACAACACGGAAATAAATAATTAATTCCACCACTTACCACTAGGATCCTCATTTTGTCGACCAATTCCACT
The DNA here is from genome assembly GCA_963576515.1 of Cryptocephalus primarius. Taxonomy (NCBI): domain Eukaryota; kingdom Metazoa; phylum Arthropoda; class Insecta; order Coleoptera; family Chrysomelidae; genus Cryptocephalus; species Cryptocephalus primarius. The sequence continues at coordinate 14,792,128 of OY754943.1, read as the reverse complement.
TTTATCATATCACGAATCGGACTCTTCCCGATTATGCATATTCTATTTATATGCTACCCCCACACTCCTCCCAAAGACATCCTCTTAGCAAGGACGTTAACAGATACAGGTTCACATTTAGAAGCCATGTAAATACATAAATAAATAATAATCTCGAAAAAATTCTACAAATCGCGACCTTCGATTCCAAATGTTTCTATTTCGATGACAGAGTCTCGGGTGGACCTCATGGAAAGTTCAAGTTCAGGAGGTGTAAAGCGAGGGAACTTCCCCATTCACAAAATCAGCCTGGCGTACTTTTAATCACGTCACAACTATATTCTTCGCAATTGCTGTTCAAAACATTGTTTTCCATTACGTTCAGATTTGTGAGGAGAAATTTAAATTTTACGGTTTTAAAACCTCCAAATTTTATGGACCGTTTTACATTTCGACTCCATCTCAAGTTTATCACTGTGATATTCAAATTTGCTTAATCACCTACCGAACTAAATGCTAGTAGGTCAACGCTAACGCACACAATTTTGGTAAAAGCTTGTGAAACCAAAATTTACATTAAGAAATGCATTTAACGTTTCATTGTATCGTAACAATTGTAGTGAAATAATCTTAACAATGTAATCTTTGCGTAAAAATATTATTTTTTAATGACATTTTTCAAAAAGTCAGGAGTAGCTTCACCATCGCTCCAACGTCCATTTCTGGCACTGGAGCAACTGAAGATGTCTTCGTGCAGGCTGCCTTTGCCTCAAAGTAATCTTTTGAGTAGCTTCAAGAGTTTAAAGGAACATTCGTCGATGCCACAGTGTCGCAATTGGAGTAATTTCAGGACTCTGAGTAGATTTTCTTTCTGACCGTCTTTGCCTCAGTATAATTCCTTGAGTAGCTTCAGGACTTCGTTGATGCTGTCATCGCTACGTCACGATTGGAGCTTCAGCATCCTGAATAGGGGTTTTTTTTTGATTGTCTTTGCTTCAGTGCAGTCTTTGAGCAGCTTCAACACTCTGGAGCATTAACCGCCTCAAAGTTCATTCTTCGTTCTGGAGTAGCTTCACGACCCTGAAGAGTCTTCTTTCCTGTGTACATTTGCCCCACTCTAATCTCTTAGCCTGGAGTAGCAGCAGGACTCTGAAGGATCATTAGTAGATATTTACATCCCCTCAAAGTCCATTCCTCATAATCTAGTAGCTCCAGGACCCTGAAGAGTCTTTCTGCTCAGTGTAAGCTCTTGGGTAATTCTAAAAAGATCTTCGTCCTTATCTGTAATCTCTTTGAGGATCTTCTTATAAATAATAAATATTTTTGAAACGCGTCGTTCTAAAATTTTGAACAAAAATGCTTTAGTTACGTTAAAATACTTATTTGAGTGTACCCTTGAATGTTCAAATTGTTTAAAGTTATCAAATTTGATATAGGAGATTTTCAACTTTTTTTACACCCTGTAATTATTTAATTTTGATTAAATTAAGGCTGACGAACGTGCGACAAGATTCTCAAAAGGGTGGAAAAGTCATAAGAGTTGCATACCACCGGTTTTTCAGATTCTGAAAGTTTCCTTGAATTTTATTAAAAAATTAAAACGTCCTTACTATAAAAGATCCTCGTGTTGTATCTAATCTGTGACAGTGGGTTTCTCGTTAGGAAAATGTATTATGATCGCATTGTGTTCTTTATTTTAATATAATTTTGCAATTTGCATAAAATCCAAGCCTTAAGGCTAATTAATACGTTACGCCTAAGCCGCTTTCGACTCTTTGTCAATTATGGCATGGAGCTGTGAGTAAATAAAAAGCGAGCATCTCACTAACGAGAAAATCCAAAGTTTGTAATTTCAATTTGCCGAAACGGCATTAGTATTCAACAAATGTTCAGCAAACACCGATTGAGTAATCGAATTCGAATCGACCAAACTACAAACGTGAAGTATCTACACATGATCGAAGGAAATGTATACGCACGTGTCCCCCCATTACATCTAATAAGTATTCCTCACTTAGCGAGACAATCAATCGTTCACGAGAAAGTGTTAGTGAATTTACACAGCTTTCCTGGATCATTACAAACCGAAGAATCGATTCCAGGTCGTCCCAAAAAGGGAAAATTTCTTTCTAACAGTCACTTTTAGAAATTCGTAATTTCCCCTTTAATCTTATGCTGATTTTTACGAACCATGAAACCCACTTAGAATTCAGACTAACTGTCCCGGATCATAAATTATGATCGATTTAACGACTCCGCGCATTGTTCTGCGAATCTGCCTTCGAATTTAAATTAATTTGAACGCCTAACGAACAATGACGTGTAAACGATGCCGAGGAACCGAGAGGAGATTGAGAAAGTTTACAGTTATGGGTATGTCAATTGCGCCATAAAATAGAGAAATTTGTATTATTTATAATCTGAGGTTAGTAACTTATTGATTTTGCTTGAAAACGATAAGTGACATTTTTAATTTGGATGGTGAAGAATGCTTCGGAGGTTTTCTCTTAACAAGTCTGACGAGAAGTAAAATCAAAAAATTGGTTCAAATTTATACCATTTATACCTGGAGTGTTTTAGACACAAGAAAAAATGCTGTATGGATCGTAGACCATCGCTTTGCATTTAGCACTATTTTTTTTTAAATAATTGTCATCTGATACATCAATATCATATAATAATACAGTGATCTATTCACAAGTGCTGTCATTTTTCTCATTGTAAAAGCAATAAGACGAAAGTGACTGCTGTCCTATTATCCTTCGAAGCAAAACTATAATTATCCCTGGAATATTCAAGGATTTGAGAGAGTATACTTATACCGAGTGTTAAAGGAACTTATGGCAATTGTAACGAACCAACGATATTTTTAACTTTAAATTTAAATTTTCGCCTCACATTTTTGCTTATATGGTTAAGAAAAGAATTACTAATAATTCGCCTTGCTGGCCATCTACGCTACAGTCATGTTGCCACACTTTTGTTAAAAAAAGACAACATTACCTACAAAAATACGTTTATTTGTCACCGTGTTTTGCTATAAGAACAAATTATGAACTAATAATACTAACATACATAAATACATGATTCAGTTGCGTATTTACAATGAGCATTGAAAAGATCTTCGTCACCACGCGCCTTATTGCAAAAAATCTACTAGACAATTTGCTTATATACAAACAAAGGCATGATGTAAATGATATTTGGTGATGCGCCTCGAGCCCTAGTAGGGCCCGCTCTGGCCGGGTGGCCCGTACTGGGGCGCCGGGCGCCCGGCGCTGACCGACGACGCGGACGAGGCCGTCGAGACGCTGCCCCCGAAGGAGGCCCCGCTGGCGCCGGCGGACGCGAGGGCGTTGCCCGAGCCGCCCCCGACCGCCTCGCTCTTCGCCTTGTACCTGATGAAGTACACCTCCGGCTTGGACGGCTGCGTCGGGGCGGCCGTCGGTATGGAAATGTCGCCAGCCTCTTCGGGCCTCTTCACGAGCACGTAGACGAGCGTCTTCTCCTCGTTCTGCGCCTGGAGCGGGATCGTCGGGGCGGTCGCGGCCGGCGCCGAGGGGGCCTTGATGAAGATGATCTTGTAGTGCTTCGTCGCCTGCCCGGCGGAGATCGGCCTCTGGGGCCGGAACTCCTCCGGTTCCGGGGGTGCGACGTGCACGTAGATGTGCTTCTGGACTAGCACTCCGCCGCCGCCGCCGGCACCGCCGCCGAATCCGCCTCCGCTACCTCCTCCGAAACCAGCACCGCCTCCGCTACCTCCTCCGAAACCGGCACCGCCTCCGAAACCGGCACCGCCTCCGCTGCCTCCTCCGAACCCGGCCCCGCCTCCGCTGCCGCCCCCGGAGATGCCGCCGCCGCCGCTGTACCCACCGGAGACGCTACTGCCGCCGCTAAAACTGCTCCCGCCTCCGAAGCCGCCTCCGAAACCTCCTCCTCCGCCACCACCGCCAGAGATGGCTCCGCCACCGCCCGGGGCGCCATAGCTCCCGCTAGGGGCCGACGGTTGCGAAGGGGCGGGGTAGTTATACTGGGGGCGGGCCTGCGCAAGCACGGCCAAAGTAGCGACGACCTACAATCATAAAAAGATATATTTAATTGTAATATAGAAGGTGTGTTCACTTCACATATATTTAAGGATAAGGACCAGAACTGTTAACAGAACCGCCGATTAAAACGCGAATTTTCCGATTTTTGCGACTTAAGATAGGGCATTTTCCGAGTGCGCTGTACTACTGGGGTTATAATTAATTGATTTCGAGTACCTATAACCACATTCCTGTAAATCTATATCTGATTTTTGGGCTCGCGCTTTTCATTTTCAGTCAATTAATGACAATTTAAATTTAATTCAATTGTGTAAGACATTTACCCACTATGTATTATCTATGCCCCACGTCTTTCTTTTTAAATTTTACGAGTATTTTCACAGCTATCGGAAAGTTTTATTCACAAATTTTCAAGACAGTTCGCATGGGGCTTACAAATCTGCTTTAAGTTAGAAATAATTGTCTTGAATTTTCTCAAATACCCCTAAAACAAACATTTTTAACTTTTTTCAGAACTTAAAGTTCAGTTCTTAGACGTTTCAACTAAAAATTTGTTTTTTGATATTTGTTTCAAAAAGTTTGTTGCACGCTCTCTAAAACTTATGGCCCTTTAAGCTTGCCTGAAGAATTTTTAATTACGAAACTTCAGATAAGGTTACAGCTTCCAGATGGTTGTTAAGTTTTCTAAGGTTCCTCTTAATACGCTTTCTGGACCGTTTTAACTTATGAACAAGTGATGTTATCGCGACAAGTTAACAAAAGAAAGGCATAGAATCCATCTTGTAAGGAACGTTTTTGCTTTGACAAGTAAATTTTCAGAAAAATTCAAGTTATTTCCCAAAATTACCAAAATGCAACGAACGTTATTTGGAAACAAAATTAATTACCATTAACATTGATTCCCAATTTCAATTTTTTTAATCACGATTGCGGAAATCCCATTTCTAAGTCTACCTTAATTAAATTAAAAGGAAGCGTCATTAGTCACTGACTGGAGTGATAGCACTTGTTGCATAAATCAGGTGAAAAATTCGAAAAAAATTTAGCCTTGGCATATGGTATCTTGTAAAAACCTCGTTATAAACTAATACGTATAATATATTCTGAGTAGAAACTGTAAAATTCGAAACCGACCGAATGATCCCACCTTATAAAATTTATAGAGAAACAACATACACTAGTGTGCATTTCAGTAGAAAAAAATTGTTGGTAAATTACGTTAAAAGGTGCGGATTACGTAACATTGTCAAATAACTTATTTTATAATTTCAAGCAAAAAAAAAAATGTTTAAAACACTTCCTGGATTATTGTAAATAAACCTGTTTTAAGGACAGGTGTCGCTGGAGACTCACTGGCAAAAAATTTAATTCGTTTTTGAAAACTAACGAAAAATATCCAAAATTCTTGCCATGATTTAAAGTCCAATTTTGAAAAACGACTCAATTATCGTTACTATATTTTTTTTTAATAAAACAAATAAATTAAATCCCTAAAAATTTCTACACGTCCGTTTCAAAGGAAGTCCGCGTTTACGTAAATCCACGAAAAATTTACATACGTTACCGCATCGAATGCAAAAAAATTTAAATAAACTTTCACTGCCGCTACAAAAATTTTCTTTTCTCGAAAAAAGTAAAACCGAAACCCGACACTAAACACGACTACCGAAGTTTAGGTACTCACCGCTACGAAGGACCTCATTTTGAGCACAAAACAATTGGAAAGCGTGTGGTGCATGAGGATGCTGCCGAAGATCTTTTATACAACGCCGGCTATGTAACGCTCCCCCCAAAAGAACCATCTTCCTATGGTATTACTTTAACATTTAAGATAAGTGAAATTAGGGTCACAACCTCTTGGCTGTATTGTTGATAGGTACGACGGGGGGAAAAAGACAAAGTTTGCGATACTCGCCTCGGGCGATATTTACTTATTACTTGCGCCTAATGCGTTGGAAGATTTGTTTTTGTACTGTTGACATTGGATTAGCAAATCTGGCGTATGGTTAACTGAATTTGCTGTCATTATGAAATTCCCTTGTGAATTGACCGTCGTTAATAACAAAACTCAAAATAATACTTATAACAAAGGGGCCACCAAAAATGTGCTTTTGTTCCAAAGGAATCTGTAACCTACACCAAAACTTTCTCACATTTCACTTACGCTCTTCCTAATTAACTCCACCGTTGTTAGACACTTATTAATTACCATATTAATTAATATTGTTATGTGTTAATGATAGAAAATATACTCGTCTTAACAACAAATTTGAGTCAAATTAGACGTTACGTTCTGGGTGATTACTAGATCACATGTCTGAATATTGCGTTACAAAAACACATTTCCTTCTTTCAAGATTTATCACTGAAACATGCATTAAAACTGCAAAAACGGTAAATACTTTAATTACCGTTTTATGGTTGCTTACATAAGCAAAATAAGAGGGAGAAGAGGATGATAAGCGGGATTTAATTTAGGCCTATCATCATCATCATCTTTCAGGGCTACTTAGAATGTAGGTGTGAATAGAATGTGACTCACAAAACCTGACCAATCTGGATGAAGCATTTATAATAGCCAATCAGATCTTAAACCTTATCACATTTTTCATTTAACTTGACAAAACTTGACCGATGTTGGTATAGCACAATCTAACTCAGTTAAATTTGTGGAGTAACTTGGCACTTAATCGACGGTTAGAATGTGTTCCATTGATTGTGGAAATTTATGAATTAGTGGTTTTCAATTCAATATGGACACATTTTTCAATTAATTTCAGCATTTAACGGATCGTTTAAATTTAACTGACGATTAGAATGTGTTTCATCCAAAGTGGCCTAATGAATTATCATTTAAGTGAATCACTTAACCGACCGATAAATTTAAAGGGTGAATGTGTCTCACCAAACCCAAACAAAGTGAGCGAGTTATATTTTTGAGTCGAGTATTCCACTCGATCAATTGAGACTGATTGAATTGAATCGAGAACTGATTTTTCTTTTAATTTCATTATTTAACAGTCCGATAAATTTAATCTACTTATCAGAATGTGCTTCACAAAACTTGATTAGCTTTGGTAAAGCACAGTCTAATTGTCAGTTAAATTTTTGTGTTCCACTGACTGGCACTGGTGACGCACATTCTAACCTTTGGTTGAATGTGTTAAGGGACCCTTTTCGTATAATCTCACCAAAACCAAAGGAGTATTTGCCATTCCATTATTCTTGAAATATATTTTTTAGAAAACACTTGCTTAATCGTAGAAGTTATTACTAGATTAGTTAATAATAGAAGTTGTGAAATAAAAATAAGAGAAGCTATAAAGGTGGCATGAATATTTCTATGGCCACATACAAAACTTCAGCTATGAAACGTGTTAACCTCTACGATTAAGCTACATAAGTGTTGTTATTGGAGATTTTCAAGAGAACCTTACTCCATATATTTTTCAAGCTTCCCATACGCATGGTGTATGTTTTACGCAATAACCACGATCTCGATTGACCGGTCAAATGAAGATATTATAACGCAACATTAATTCTATCAAGTGTACTTTACAATTATTTAATTCGTTACCTCACCTTCGCCATATCGCCTCCATCGTAAATGTGTTTATTGATCCGATGGGATATTACAAAAAAAAATCATAATACCCACATTATACTTTTCCATAAGTGTTAATTGTACTATTTAGTTGTGCACACACATGCGTATGTTATAAACATATTTACGAAATCTCCTCTGGTAGTCTGTTTGTGCGCAAATACGACTTAATTCATTTCAAGCGAGTCATTGAAACAGCCTGAAGATCGTAAAACGTTAGTGGGATTGTCTCACCTACCGTACAAAAAATTAAAATAGATTTATTAGGCAATAAACGAGGATGATCCGAAGCGAAATGTCACATTTTATATTCGAGATTCACGCAGGAAGGTCAGGTTTGATATCCAGACAACTAGCTAAATTTTTTTAATTTTACACCAATAAATATTCCATTAATTCAGGTGGGTTTATAAACTGTTAATTATGTTACCTTGGGCGACTCAGATTTTAAGTATATAGGTATATTAATTAGGGGTTTAGAATGTCTTAATTTTAATCTGGCCCTTGAAACCTTTTAGATAAAGTTTGAAGCTTCAGGATGAAGACTAAAACCTCCAAAGAGCCTGAAGCTCGCCAGATCCAAATCAGGTTACAGTTCAACGACTGCCGTATACAGTTTTTTAAAAAAATCCTTGTGATTTTCTAAACCTTACGCAACGAGAGGAGAGATTCGTCGCGAACTCTTTCCTCTCGAAAAGTTTAACTCTGACGAATCGTTTTTAGATGAAATTAATGTGGAAAATGCTTTCCTGCGAGGAAGCACCGCGAATACAATAACTCACGTTCGAATCGCTCATCACAATTTTATTTAAGACTTGATGGTAATAAACGCGATTCGATTAATGGTCCAATCGTGCTCGGAAATACATTGGAGGCGCGAAAGGGTAAGCGGGATTTTAGTTTTCTATCGAGTTTACTTGTATTTGGGTTATTTGAAGATCAATGAAACGTATACGTGACATCACAAAGATTTCACTTATTATCGCACTTGTGTAAAAGCCAATCGATGAAAATTCATGACCACTGGAATTCTCTTCATTGATCGATGTCAGTCGGATCGAATCGAACTAATATGGGTTCATATCAATTACGGTCATCTATAACAATTGTTACGAGCTCGACTTTATTGTTACTATCGTCATGCATGGATGATATCGACTACAACAGGCACCCCGATTGACTTTCAGACCAGACTTGATTACGTATTTGTAACGTGGAATCATCGATTCGATGTTAAAATCACTGATATGAAATATTTGAATATTACCTATGATCTAACGTAACTAATCAGATCGATGAATATTAAAGAGGTACCGAACTGGTAATCTAGATATTAATCTATTTCTTAGGAAAGGTACCTCAATTATACGCACTTGCGTAACGTGCAGGTAGGATGGAAAAGCAAGCTTGTAAAGGAAACCGAATTTTTGCGTTAAAGATCGTCGATAACGAAATTATTAAAGATCAATGTTAACTGCTGTTACAACACTTGATGTGTTCTTAATCCCAAGACCGCTTGGGTTATTGTTAATGCTCGAGTATTTTTTAAAAATTACTTTTCGAGGCAATAAATCATTCATTACTTTCCTTCTTATTTGGCGTGGTCCGCCTGCGGGGAATTTGAGGCTACGTACATTTATAATTCTTAACCGGCTGTATATGGCGAGGATTCATGATTCGGGATATTTGGAAAGTTTTCACTTGAAACTTTACAGACGTAAATGAATCGTAGAGACCGCTTGTGCAGATATTCAGGAAACGCGCTAAAAATCAATGAAACTCTACCAGAAACATTACCGGAATTAAACTTCAACTTCAACAACTTCTTTTTCAACATTAGAAAATTTAAACCTAGATTGTGATTGGTGCATCTTACTAAAATTATATTAGGATATTAGGAAACATCTATCACGTGTAGAGTTTCTAGAAGAAGTAAATTAGCAAATACAGTCAACCAGTCAGAATTATCTGAGTAGAGTTTCTTCTACATCCAGATTATAGCACGGTATTAAACGAGAGATCTACCTGAATATATTTATAGCAAACTATTTCTACTAAACTAATTCTGGAAATCTATCACACGTATTTTACTAGAGCATCTTCTATATCCTCAATAGAAAACTTGAATGAAAACATATATTGAATCTAGAGGTGTTTGTAGAAGTACATCAGCAACGGTAAAGCCATTTAGTAAACCTGTCAGAGGTATTTCCCTAAAATCTCTTCTATATCCAGAATAGAAAATTCGGTCTATAGGAGAAATCTTCCTTAGCATTTCTGGAAACATCTATAGTACAACATGAAGTCGTGCAGAAAGGCAGTTAAGGATATCTCTATATATCTTCTATATCCATATTAAAAGACTGGATTAAGCAACTTTTGGAGGTAAAGCAAGAAATCTTTCTAACTTTTTCTTCTAGGAGGAGGAGTTTTCTATCTAGAATTGCATCTAGATCAAATGTGTGGTCCTACAGAAAACCGATTATAAAAGACTGATGTTGGTAAATAATGAAAAACGCTTCATTTCTGGAATAGAAAAGCTGGCAGTAGGATTGCGATCTATAAATCTAGATTATATTCATTCGGTGAAACTTGGGCAGTTGAGTAATCTGGAATTATACCGGTTACGTTCAAAAGCCTCTATAATTCTCCAGATGTGACCAATTTTCGCCTGCCCACCTGAAATTCGACTAAGGAAAATCGAAAACGTGCACAGCTCGAAGCTGATTTATCGCGGAGAGAAGCGGCTCTCGTAAGTCAAGTTTAGTTACGTAAACTCTTGTCTTTACATGTGTGGTGTGTGTGTGTGTGTGTCGGTTTCTTCTTTCATTTCCTCTGCTCTTGTCGCAATTTACGACGAGAGAGGGTCCCGTTGTGGGAACGGTGAAACGAAATCGAGATTACCACAATTACCGCGCGGGAGATTTCCATCGGGCACGTAACGCAGACGTTTTAGCTGAAAAACTTTTTGTAATCGAGAGATAAGCGATTGATGGCGGATACCGAAATATTTAACAAACTTATTCTATGGGTACGCAATCGTCAATGGAGCGAATGTGAGGTTACCAGGTTAGACAACTAGATTCAGATCAGCAACCCATCTCTACAGACCATAAGGGACTTCTAGAAGATCTCCTGCATAGAAGTGCCTAAGAAATATTTTTGAGTCGCTTAGAGGTCAGAACTAAATGAACCAACATAAATTCCTACCTAGAACCTCTTCTAGTAAAGTCCTGAATCACTTAAGAATACGACGCTCAGGATTAAACTGGAAATGTTTCTTCTAGAACACTTCTAGAAGATGTTATCGCACCTAGGGCTGCAGTGATAAACTAGGAGATATAAGCTTATGCAAGAAACGAACCACAAAACTATTGCCAGAATTTACCAGATAACAGTCTATATAGATTAGAAAACTGATCATTAAAATCTGACTAAGTCATAGAATTTCTAGAAGATTCTATGTTAGTTAAGAGCTACTTAGTGTTAATTAAGTCACGAGATCTTCAGGAGAATGGTGTATGTCATACCGTTGAAAAGAATATTTGTTCAGATGTTGAAACCTGTTTGCACTGGTTTGGCAGAATATAGCAACTTAATCAGCAGATATAAAGCTATACAGAAATCAGTCAAAATGTTACTAGACAATAGGATTGAGCAAATAAGTTCTACGCCTTCGAAAATTTTAACTTTTCTTTGGAACAATCAGTATTGAAATGAAATCAGCATTAATAATGGAAATGTTATTTTCTTACACAATTCTTATCAGGAAAGCAACCTGTGATCAATTCCGAATATTAATTACACCTTACATAACACTTCGTGACGATGCCGACCAATTACCAACCCCGGGAAATGGCAGCAGAAATTTCTCTCGACAGTTCGTTGAGGAAATATCATCGTCGACGATGTAAAAATTCAAATTTGAAAATACCCACTTAACTGGAATTATCAAATTTATCTTTACAATTATGTAAAGTAAATATACAGGGAGAATATCGTAAACTACACAAGTTACGAAAGTCCTGCGACCCAAAAGTATTCGTAACAGACCAAGTTTCGGAACAAAATGTTAAAGAAAAGGGGGTATGAAGCATCTGACATTTTTGACTTAAAAAATTGAGTTATGTTTGACTAAAAAGCATAACATAACTAATGTTACGAGTCTAATGGTGTAGTTAGTTACTATTTAGTTTTGAAAAGTTTGAAATAACGGTGTGATTCCACTTTGGTATAAAATTTGAATGGATTTTTAAGTAACCCTTTACTCAAAATTGAGGATTTTACTAATGTTTCTCATTTATGACGAAACTATTGGGTAACTTAACTGGGAGAGTGTTGTAAACTAAATTTAAGCTTACAGTGTACAAATAGTACGCTTAGGTATGTTTGTATTAATTTTACCTGTACTCACGTATAATAAGGAAACTTGCATTTGTCCCCTCCAAACGATTATTGCCAATTACTGCTGAAGATGTAAATATTATTACTTAGTCGTTACATGCTCAATTTGAGTAGAAAATTAATATTTTTACATTCACCACGTTCGAATGACTGGAATTTGTACGGGAATATCGCTGCTTAATGACATAAGATCGTCTGTTGGAATAGAAGGACTTGAAATTTGGCGTTTCCCATCATTTACGTGCATATGAGATAATAACACGAATTATAAAAGTTTGTGTGACGTTTCGCTCGCTCAAAATTCGAAATTTAAATTCGTAGAGTATAAATTAAGCTTTTAGATATGACATGGATATTTTTTTCTTTTATTTATCAAATTGAACATATAGCTGCGCTTGCCTAGCTTCCACGGTAATCACGCTACTGATTAATTACTCGGTAAAGGCGTACAAGTGTATATAAAACGTATTAATTGTTCGGTTAATCGCGATGAAAAATTTTTATTCAAATTTATAACCGTCGGCAAGTACTAATCACTTTATTATGCGGTTGATCGATTCAATTTCGATCGCTCCGGCCTTGAGGTGACAGCGATAGAGACGATATTTATTGTAAAATAAATCCCACCTCTACTATTTTAGAGTTCAAGGAAATGGATTTTTACATATCAGATATGTCACCGTTACCACATATTTATCGGACCGGCTCTCGCTCTGGTTTAATAACCCTGACGACCTTCCCTTAAGAGATTTAACATTATGGGAAACCCATCCATGAGTTACACAAAAGAATAGATTTGGATGTTTGATATGAATTATTTTGGAGCGCTTGTACAATCATTGTAAGAATAAAAGTAGTCGCCTTACAGGATAAAACATTCGCATGCTAAAGTAGGTGGAAAAATGGGTAATTGTAAGACTAACGTCTTCGAAAATGGGATCCCATGGATACATTAATTATCATTCTTAATTTACATGTGAAAGTGTACGTATGTACGTGTGAGTATTCGTGAGACAACACATTATATTGTAAATATTGGCAGAAGCGACATTAATAAGCATTTAGTGTGGGTGTATCCTTCGGCAGAATCAATGAAATGTCAAAAGATTCCTACTAACTCATTTTTTTTTAATGAAATTACGCAATTTTCGCTTCATTAACATGAAAACAAATAGCAAGGTGTAATTTAATGTAATTTTATTCCTTCGCAGGTGGTTGGCACATCCTAAGGAACTGGAACGAGGAGGACTTCGACATGAACAAGCTCCTCCAGAAGCTCCATGAGAAGTTCGGCGTCTCCCCGTTCTTCAAGATATCGGTAGGACCTAATCCCAACTCTCCCGGCCACAACGCCATCAGGATATTCCCTTCGGGACTCGGCCTACCAGACAGGGAGTACTATTACATGGACGAGAACGAAAGGGTGAGTTTAAAGCGTGGAAATTGGAGCGCTTCTGCCCTTGGCATTTCTTTATAATATATAGTTGTATAATTGCTGTTTCCAAAGAGTTTAATTATAAACTTTCTCAAGGATTTATCGCAAGCAGAATCTGACGAAAAACAATCGGTCCGGAAGAATATGTATACCTTGCTTATTATGGTTACATACTCGAAAAAATCATAACTGACACGACTGCATGTATCAAAATACCGACTCTTTCCATATTTGTATGAAAATGAATACTTCCTACCAAAATATCCACGATACAAACAGTTCTGAAACATTCTCGCTTTCTCTCAACTTGTAACATCTTTTTAAGGTCCAAGTGGCTTATAAGGAGTTCATCAGAGACGTCATAATCTACTTGAGCACCACGAGGAATCAAGCGACGAAATTCGGCACGGATATTTTCTCTTACGAGAAGAGGATAGCTGAAGTAACTCCTAATACCAGAAGCTTGCAGAATCCCATAACGACCTACAATGCTATTTCGCTTTCGGAGCTCAAAGCCACCAGTTTGGTAATGCATTTAAAATAGTTATGGTTATTCAGTGGACATTTCCACAGAGCACGAATGCCCCTGCATTCACTGCATAATTTACAGATCCCTTTCTTCGACATCGTCCAAGCGATGTATCCTGATTCGAACATAACGGACAGCACCGAAGTGGTGGTCGCCTCGTTGGACTACTTGGGTCAGGTGGCCCAGATCATATCGACCACTGACAGGAAGACCATGAACGGTTATTTGATCTGGACGTTGGTCAGAGAATACATTCCATACTTGTCCAACACATTCACTTCAACGGTGGACACTTTCAACTCTGAGTTATACGGTAGGAAGAACTAAAACTTGAAGTTGTTGTATTGGAGACAAACTATTGGATCAAAATACCTTTGTTGTGTAATGTTTCACCTTGTGAACCTAGCAAAAGTATTTATTGCTGTCTGTATTTTATAGTTTGATCGTACATCAATAATTCTCCATAAGTAACAATCGTTTGTTAATAAAATACTTTTAAACGTCCGCAACCTACAGACATATTGTATTACACAAATGTCTATCATAACTTTAATGATTATAGTGATGATTAATGTGTTAATCATCTGTGCTAATAGTAATATTCAATTATACCCATCACTAGTCCTTTCACACATCTATTCATGTATTCTTGCCTGTGGCAGTTATCGCATTTCTTTTTAAATTCTTGTACATCTTTTACAACTCCTATCCATATAATACTTTTTAATATCATTCAGCATTCGATTTGTTCCTGCATAGCCATGGAATAAGTTGTTGGAAATAAATGGTAGTCACTTAAATTAACTTGTAGTACTGTACATTGTAATGAAAAATTTTACAACTTCTTCTCGACTAAAAGAAAGCTTTCAGGTTTGCAGCAGCCGATGGAGAGATGGGAGATGTGCTCAAACCTGGTGAGAAAATTCATGGGATATGCCACGGAGGTCTTGCAATCGAAATCCCGTCCAGTTACCGAGGAGGATACTGAAGTCATCCGGGACACCTTCAATTCCGTCATGAATGTCATGAACGAGAAAGTCGAAGCTTTCAAAAAGAGCGTCCTACTGTACAACCATCTTAAATCCAAAGTAAACGCCTTTGTACCATATTTTATTATTGTACATCACATACTTTTCAGCTTTCGCATTTGAGGCTACAAATAGGAGTCCCAGAACGGTTCAAGAAGGAGAACTTCCTGAAAGAGTATTACACACCTCTCATGATATTAAAAGCGAACTTTTTCGATAGCATCACGAATACAGTAAAGTTTCAAAGGAAGGTTGAACAAACCATGTTGAACAAGCATCCCTCTGAGGAGATCCAACAGTGGTTCACACCCAGCGAGGAGGAACCAGAAGTCAAATATTCCCCATCGGATCATGCCATCGTAATACCCAGGAGTCTACTAACTGAACCTTTATTCCATCGTAACTACTCTAGGTAAGGGATAGTTTAGTAGGTATTAACTAACTTGACTTGATTTGCTGTTGTAAAAGTATAGCCAACGGTTACATTTTTTCTTCTATTTTAGTTCTGTCCTTTACGGAAGACTGGGCGTGGAAATATCCGAAGCGGTCATCTCCTCCATTTTACCATACGGCAGCCTGTGGACGGCGGACAGGAAGATCCTCTCGCCATACCATACGACAGTCAATGATTCGATAAAATCGGTCAGGCCGTCGACGAGGTGCCTGGCGGATTACATCTTAAACTTGAACCTCGCCGTCCCTTATGAGATGGCTAACGAGACGGCCCTGAGGATGGTCGTGCACTTAACTGCCGTTGACGTAGCCAAAGAGGTAAGATATTCTTATTGTGATTGTATCACATTACTAACTTAAAAAGGTATATTTTAGCAGTTATTTGCAATGCTGCTGATCTGTCAATCTAAGATTTATCGCTCTGAACAATTACGTATTACTTGTTCCTTTATTTCAGGCCCTTCTGATGCATATGCAGAAAGTTGAACATGTTCATCAACCCTCCCTTGAAGAGTATGAAGAACCAGCATTGTTCTTTTTAACATATGCTCAAGTAAGTTTAAAATTCTTGAGGCCCAATCTCAATAACTTTTTCTTTTATTTATAGACCCAATGTTCCGAATCGACGAGCCAGTATAGACTCTTTGAGAATATTGTGAATTTCGAATTACCACAGGACTCCAGGTAAACAATTTTGAAATAATATTTGGTTTGTGATTAACGTTTACTTCTCAGGTTGCATTTCGTTTGGTCCCAAATCGCTGACTTCCCGAAATCCCTAGACTGCTCCCCTAATAAGAAACTGCAGTGCCCCCAGGTATTTTAAACTTATGTAAATAGAAACCTAATAAGGCGTATTCACCTTAGTATTACTTATTTATTTTGTACAATTAGTTTGTAGCTTAAGTGATAATGGAGTTGTCTGTTTAGACATTTGTAAAGAGAAACTAGGTGATTATTTTTATAATTTATTTTTTAATAAAGAAAACGATACAAATCGTAATAATTGAATACAAACTGGATAAGTAATATTGCATTAATATTCGTTCACCACGTCGACGAACGAGTCGTCCTCGAAGGGCTCTTCAGTAGGTTCAGCAGCAAGTTTAGGAACTTTCGAAGGAGGTTCATCTCCAGTAAGTTCTTCCAGGTTTGAAGGTTGAGTTTCAAGCGTAACGTTCGAATTTTCTAAAAACAAATAATTGTACAAGTGACATGTGGATAGCTATTGTTAGAAAACTAACCTGTTGGCTCACTTTGTAACTGATTAGTCCCATCATTGAGCATTTCAATAGTAGGAGTCTCTTGGTTAGAATCATTGTTGATTGTTTCAATGTTAAGGGTTTGTGTCTCTTCACCATCATTGTGATCTGGCTCAACGCTGATTATTTGAACGTCTAATATATTATCTGTAGAGGTTTCTTGCTCTTTAATCTCATCTTCATTTCCAGTTACGGGTACGTATTCATTACTGGGTTCTATCGGTATTATGTTAGTCACACCGAATTCATTCAAGATGACTTCATCGTCACAATCACCATTATCGATAAGTGCTAGAGAGTCTTCTGCTGTAATAACCTCGTCTACACTAGTAATTACATCAGTTTCCCGACCAGTTTCTGTGATACCCAATGAGGGGCACACCGGCTGGCAAATCTTTTCAAGTGTATTGATACCTTTCTCGCAAACATCAGACACTTGAAAGACACCACTGTTTAAACCTCTATTAAGTATGCTTAATGTAAGCTGAAGCGGAGGAAGTGTAGACAAGCCTTGTTGTTCATAGAACATCGGTAAAACCTCAAAAAGTTTGACTTGGCATTGCGGATCTGTATAAGGAAACATCTCTGTATTGGTGACAATTGAGTCTACAGCTTGGAATATCACATGGTATAGTTCCTTAAAAGCAACAATATAACAACACATGGGTACTATAGAGAAGGCATCAAGTCGTATTTTCACGTTTTTCCGGCTAGAATTATGTATACCTTATATAAATGGACGATAGTAGCGCGTTTTTGATACCCCATTTGATTTTGTAACATAGGGCGCCACCATTGCTTACTATAGTGGTGTTTATTTATAGCCGGAAAAACGCTACACATCTGTAACATTGACTATCTTTTTCTTTAGCATTCTTAGGTACATTCACCTTCACTCACCATTAATCTGCTCTTGTCTATGTTAAGATCGACATGATACAGTATATGCCTTAAGGTTTCCAGCGAACTATAACACATTGTAGATTTGATTGCTTTCTCGTTGAGGTTTAATGTGCTGAAAATAAATAAACAGTAATTGGGTAGAAAATTTGTATCAGGCAGTTACTCTGATTGAGGTAAGCTGGTTGATATTACGCTTTGTTGTACAGCCTTTTTCTTTGCCTTGCTGGACTTATTCCTCGAATCACTTGAAACCTAAAAATGCCTCTTTGAAGATCTTTTGTTACAGACGAAATTACTTACCGTCAACATGAGCTGATTCTTTACTGGACTGATGTCTTTTAAAATGCAGCTAATCAGTTTTGCTTGGAAGTTTTCATGGAAACCACATTTCACCACGGCTATCCAGGTATTTAAACCTTTGTAAGTTACCCGTCTAAATTCACTATCAAGGGTAAAACATTGACATTTCTGGCTCATTTCCAGGCAATCGATCAAAATTTTGGTGATTTTGTGAGAGAATGGCAAGGAACTTGTTTCAGACCTAAAAATGCGCAGATAAAACTGTCAGTATTAGAAGAAAAGCCAAAGAGAAATGGGAAATACGACCCTCTTAGTGGAAAGAGATGAATTCTCAATGCTATTGCTCTGTCTCTTATGTGTTATCGACTGTCCCTTTTTTATTTGGCTATACCTTTAAAATGCTAACGTACCAAATTATGAACGTATCCATCAGTCTCAGTAATGAAATTTGTATGTTCATCAATAACAAAGCAGACTGGGAGAAATTTTCCGACTCGCAACAAGTATGGACATGCACCCCACGTTCCACTATGTTAAGTACATCAATGGGCTTTATCTCCTTCACTACTGGAAAACCTTTCCTGAAACGTAACGTAATCAATCCACAGAACATCCGAGAATGCCTAAACATACAACATCATAACTTGTAAGAAGATCGATAAGTTTTCTATCCGTTGAGCCGTCACATCCAAGGACGCTGATGAGTCTTTAAAGATGAATTCGTCCTCCTCTTCTGACGTATACTTTTCTATTTCGGTTTCGTTTTCGAAAAGTACATCGAAAAGCTTGTGGGTGGTGACGCACAGCTTGCGAAAAGATGAAGAGAAATTTTGGGCGTGATTAGCCCCTTCGGCCCCGGCACCGCCAGTCTAATAAATGACAACATTAAGAGGAAACAAGGTATAATTTAATAGTAAACATAATGGTTGAGATAAAAACTTGGAGTGAAACACTCATCAACTTTTTCATAATAATTTGCCACTTTTTAATAAAAAAATACCTGTTGTAAGTAAAGGAACGCCTCAGCAGCACTCCTGACGATCTTCTTAGTGGGACTGTCAAGAAACGTCAAGAGGTACTTTTCAATTTTTTGGCGATGGGTAGTGAACCAGCTTCCATAATGTTTCATGCAAATGGAGAGAGTTTCCAGAGCCATGTTCGTTTCCAACAAATCAGCGTGAGGCGATATGCAGGCGTCGACCACTTTGGCGATGTAGTCGATTACAAACTTTCTGTTGAAATCTTGAACGTTACCAGAAACTATTATGATTTTTCCTGAAATTCAGAAGTGTACATATACAATTTGAAGAGGAAACAAGAGTCAAAAAACAATGTCACTCATATTGCTCGCCCTGGGGCTACATAAATGCAGATCACTTCACCCATGTAGACACACAAACCGAGCAAAAGTACATGAGTGAAACAATCTGTATACTATATTTTATATGAGCTATCGGGATAATGAGATGTCACGTTTCTTCAAAATCGCACACCCCTCTTTCTTTTCGTTTCTCCCTTTCTTAAGAGGGACCTTCCTTGAAAATCTCCTCAATGATTATGATAAAAGTTGAACGATACTTACGAACCACTCTCAACTTAATTTCCTTCAGATCGTCCCTAGGCTGTGGGCAGCAGTAGGTCAGCCACATAGGGTAATTGGCGGAGACTTGCTCGGCGGTACAACTGGTAATGAGAACATTTAACATCTCCAATCCCTCTAGCCGGTTGGAATAGTTCGATAAGTACGTATTTATTCTCCTTAAAATCTCCTTCCCGTGGCTGCGCGTAGGTAAAAGCGACCGTAGCATGAATGAGCTCTTGCTTAATGGGTCCGCTAAAGCGGGAGAATCTGGCGACTTCGAGAACATCTTTTTGGAACTCTGTACGAACATCAGACAAATGTTACCACGAGAGGAATAAGTGGGGTTATGTTGTTGATGTTGACGCATGGAACACTTCTTTCCTGAAGTGGAATACCATCAAAGCTTTAGATGAAAAATTCTATTGACTGTGATTAACAAATTAACGCAACCACCTAAGCGTTCGTCAGATTCGAAAATCCGAAGTCTGAACCCACGAAAACACCACTCGCGAAACTCGGTTTTGGACAAGGATAGCAGAAGTATCGAGGAGGTATAGAAAAATACGTCGCGACTCCTGATACCTGTTAACAATTGACAGCTCGTTTCGCGCCGCGGGTATAATAGCCACGCCCACTCCGACAAATGATGGTAGTTTCGTTGATGTTGTTTACGTTCGATTAAATACGAATCGAAACGCGTAATATCCAAATGGTGAGTTAATTTTAACCCTTTAAAAGGCTGATGTACTTCTACCCCCGATGAATTGTCTTCTAGTACCCTAGGGAATAAGTTATATCAGCTCGAACGAAGTATGTACTGTCATAACCTCACTTTTACTGTAACTCTGTTAAAATGGTTATAATTTTGTTTTCCTTCATTGAAAGTATATGTGTAATTACCGTTACTAGCCAGTACATAGTTCACCATCGCAGTGATTGCATCTAGTGGCATGCATGGAGAAATTTGAGTGTGCAATATATGTGTAGTTCATCGGGCGAGGACCGACCCATCGGAGTCCCATTTACGTAAGTACTTATCTTTGCAGCTCTATAGTATCAATAAGTGAAGAGAAAAGGGTGTTTCAAATGTCCTTATGTAAGCGTGAATGGAACCCATTAGTTACTAATGATCTTTGTTGATTTTCAAAGTTTGTTGGGTTATTTTCTTGAACCATTCTTATAGAAATCACCTTCAAACCAATTTTACATGTTTGTACATATCAATATTAGTTAATTTTAGCCAACTTTATTACATTTACAAACAAGCAATTGCATTTGATATTTCCATTGTGTTTTGCGTACAAATTTTTTTATGTAAGGACGTAAGTTTTGATTATTTGTTTTGTAACTGCAGGAATCTGCGACAAAGCAGATTTTGTTGAAAGACTAATTTTTGTGTTTCTAGGAAGGGAAAAAGTTGGACAACATGGTACCATTGGAAAAGGAGCTGACCCTCCTCTCCCGCAGTACTTACCCTCTCGTCGAGCTACTCTACAGACCCCTGCCGGAGGGTGTCGATCCTACAAATATTGAACGGTAGCAAAATATCTGTCTATATGGTCTAAGTTGAGTCAGGGATAAAATTCCTTTAGTTTGATTTTAAGAATTCCAAAGGAAATGTCTGATTACAACTGGTTTAGTGGCTGAATTTTTTTCCTGGCCTTATATGCTTTGCTTACATTATTCGAAAGCTTAAACTTAACTTCTATAATTATCATTCTTATAGCTTTCTTACTGAAATAGGTTTACAGATTGTACAAGATGTCTACTAAAACCATAATAAACTGGAATCACTCATGTCATTCTGAATGTTCGATGTTGTGGAATTTTGAAGGCTTTGATACGAATTTTTAATCTTTCAGCAAACAAGTCGAACGAGCTGTTAGTCCCAGTGTAGCATTACTCGTTTCATCATCGGTGATTGGTCGTACTTAATTTATCACTAAACATAAGCACATAAAACCTTAAGGCGACTTTACTTAAGAGAACAATACAAGAGAACATCCAAATAACATATGTTTAAATAACGCATGTGTAAAAATTTCGTATTTGAATCTATATCGCTGTGAACTCTCGGTGGTTTTTGTACATTACTTTTCAATTAATAAATATTTTCAAATTCAAGTTATTTCTTTCAGAGTTTAGTTCTAAAATTGTTAACCATGATCGAGTTTGAACATTTATTTTGGTGATTGATGTATTTTACACTCCACAGTTATGGATGGAACTCAATATCAGGATGAGAAATCATAATTTCGAGTTAAACACCACTGGAAGTGGCTAATGTGAGTTAATTCAACCCTTTTGATAGTGAGGGAATGGTGTGCTCCTACTTCGTCTTCTGTTTGTAAAGTAAGTTGCATATAAACCAGGGGTTATGTTTTGTTACCTTGAATAATGTAATCTGTAATCACATTTGAACATTAGATCTCTGTATACAGATCGACAACGACGAAAACACAACTCGTGAAACTTGGATTGCCACCAGGTTAGCAGAAGTATCGAGGAGGTCTCGAAAATCCGTCGCGACTCCTGATACATGTTGACAATTGCCAGCTCGTTTCTCGCCGCGGGTATAATGGCCACGCCCACTCCAAAAAATGCCAGTATACGTGTTGTTGTTGTTTACGATGGATGAAATAAGAAAGAAGACACATAATATCCAAATGGTGAGTTAATTTTAACCCTTTAAAAGGCTGGTGTACTTCTACCCCCGATGAATTGTCTTCTAGTACCCTAGGAAATAAGTTATATCAGCTCGAAGGAAGTATGTACTGTCATAACCTCACCTTTACTGTAATGCTGTTATAATGGTTATAATTTTGTTTTCCTTCATTGAAAGTATACGTGTAATTACCGTTACTAGCCAGTACATAGTTCACCATCGCAGTGATTGCATCTAGTGGCATGCATGGAGAAATTTGAGTGTACGATATATGTGTAGTTCATCGGGCGAGGACCAACCCATCGGAGTCCGATTTACATAAGTACTTATCTTTGCAGCTCTATAGTATCAATAAGTGAAGAGAAAAGGGTGTTTCAAATGTCCTTATGTAAGCATGAATGGAACCCATTAGTTACTAATGTTCTTTATTGATTTCGTTCCACCGTTTTTTTGTTTCAAAGTTTGTTGGGTTATTTTGTTGAACCATTCTTATAGAAATCACCTTCAAACCAATTTTACATGCTTGTACATATCAATATTAGTTAACTTTAGCCAACTTTATTACTTTTACAAACAAGCAATTGCATTTGATATTTACATTGTGTTTTGCACACAAAGTTTTTTATGTAACGACGTAAGTTTTGATTATTTGTTTTGTAACTGCAGGAATCTGCGACAAAGCAGTCACATAATTTGAGAATGGATATGATATCGGCTAGTGGGAGCAGGAATGAATGGAGTGGCAAAGAAGACCTGGAATTTCAACACCGATTTGGCCTGGAATATCATGGATAACCTTTTGGATAATCTGCTCAAGATCGCTGGAACATCAGAGACAGAACAATTGGTTAGTTATAGTCATCCATTACGTCTTGCATTTTTGACTCATTATAATTGAGTATAGGTATATTCTTGAGAAATCTCTTAAAATTGCCTCTTTATTATCCTAGATATCAGTAAATGAAAGATCTTTATTATAGAAACATTTAATGCAGATTACTGAAATAGTTCTTAACCACTTCTGTTTGAAATCTTCAACCTGTGGAAATTTCAATAAAAGAAAGTATCATTCCTTATTGAAAACATACTTACTGGAACAACTTGATGTTAACCTCTTGGCAAGCATCTATCAAGAATAGTGGTTTCAACAATTGTATTCAAATTATATTGTATTGTGAGTGCTTTGCATAGGTTTGTTAAATCTCAGTTCATTATTCAGTTAATCTTTGCTACAGTGTTCATAGTATCTATGCAGATTTGTACTATGAGTGTCAAATTACCTTTAACCCCTACATGTGCTGTGGTGTATGCTGAATTAACTCATTGTAACTGAAATTTATTTATTCGTTGCAGGTATTGTCTATGTGACATGTTGAGGAGAAAAGGGCGTTAAAGGAAATTGTAGGTGGAGAACTGTAAAGCAGAAACTTATTCCATAAATTAGTCGATGCAGCGCTGTTCAGTTCCCTGGAGAGATTAACTGAGAGGCCCAGACGAGACTCCAGAGAAAAGCAATTGTTGTCAGTCGTCATGACTAGCAGGAGCCGTAGGTAAAGAAACTGTATTTTGTTCAAAATTCAATTCCACAAGTGTGTATATTGCCTTGCAATTTATTTCTTTGATAATGATTTTGTGGCATTGCAATAGTGACCTGTGTCCACAGACAGTGTTCTGTTTGACATGTCTAAATTAATTATTAATTAACATGGTCTCACCAAAACTTTGTTGAAATATTATATTGCACCCTCTCTTTACGATTCCTTCTGGATTATCAGCAGCTAATGAAGATATAAAAGTAGGTTTTGTTCAAATTTTTA
Source organism: Cryptocephalus primarius (assembly GCA_963576515.1). NCBI lineage: Eukaryota > Metazoa > Arthropoda > Insecta > Coleoptera > Chrysomelidae > Cryptocephalus > Cryptocephalus primarius. The sequence goes on along the minus strand of OY754943.1, from coordinate 14,768,118 downwards.
CATTATTTTAGACATGTACCATATGGATATGAAAAATACATCTTAGAAAGGAAGAGTAACTTGAATCATAGATAATTTATTATTTTCAGAGTACTCGAAACCAATGGAATGATAACACGTTTCCAGGCGCACAACAACTCTTTCATGATGAAGGAGCTGCAAGGAAGTAAAAGGAGGAGGACGAACTCCCCATCAGGCAGAGATCCGGTCAGTTGGCATCTAAGGATCTGAAAAAGCTACTGAGGCCCACTAAGCAATGGACGAAATAAGAATGATGAAATGATGAATGCTGTAAATCTTAAAAAGGTTCCTGTATTGTAATTATGTATTTATTACTTTACCAAATTAGTTAGTAATTTAAAGTATATTGAGGAAATTAAGAGAACCGACTATTTTGGGGGCTAATATTTGTATCAAGCTTGAACTACGTGCTTGATTTCCTCATATTCAATAATTTCTTGATCAAGAATTACTGAAAACTTGATATGTTTCCAGGAAATATGTAGAATGTAGGCAGTAGATTAGTAGACATGTTGCTTTGGATTCTAGAATTTGGAAAAGTTGCCGGAAGAGGTTTTTAGATTTCTAGGTGCTTTAGAACTAAATTCATATTAAAAACGACAGGTTTTGTGTCAGCTTTCAGGTGTAGCATTTCAAGCAGTCTCCTTAAGATAGTTTTAGACTTTTCATGTACTTTTTTGAAACTAAATTTGTAACAAAAACGTTTGATTTGGATCGAGTCGACATACATCTTATCTGTCGTAAAGCCTTTTAGGTTTTTCTAAGTCAAAGGTGTTGGAAGATGTCGGAAGGGTACTTGTAAGATTTTCCAATATCTTTTGGATTTAAATTTAGAGATAATTGTATAAGAACCGCCTGTGACTTGCGTTTTTAATGGTACTATTTGTGATTAGCTATGTTATGAGTGCACGGTTCAGTAATTAAGCTAAGAAATAGAACTGAAAAGATGGAATTGTAAAACAAAAGGTGCCTTGTAACTTGTGGCATTGAGAGCTCTCACTTGTGTTATTGGTAAAAATTTCTTAGTTTAGATATTCTTGTAGTTATTGTGTAAAACATTTTTATATATTTGAAATTTTAAATGTATTACTGTAATAGGGACTAGACTATTATCTCGAATGACTTTTTGATCCAGTCTCTGTTTACTATTGTCAGGCCATCGAGGTAGCACTACCCTCCTTGTAGAATTTGTTGTGCCTTATAATTTGTAGTATTGAGAGCTCTCGCTTATTGAGTCATTGGTAAACATTTCTTAGTTTATTCTTCTAGTTATTATTGTGTAAAACACCGTGTATAAAGGTTTCTTATTTGAAGCTATACAGTTGTAAACTTTGTGTCTTTTTTTGTATATTTTCGATTAATAAATGTTTTCAAATCTGTGATGTGATTTTCTATACCTATTCACTGTGTAATTTGGGTTGCCTATATCCCAGAGGCTATATCCCCTCGAATGGTAATTTTATTGACAGTTAAAAAAAGGCGGGAAAAGCTTTCTCCACCTCCACCTGTTTTCCTATACCTCCTCGCACTTATGTTATCCTGGTACCAAAAGTCGAGTTTCAGACGCGATTTTGGCCGATTCAAAATGCGAAAATTCACTTTGGGGACCAAAATTTGGTACCAGGATCACATGAGTGCGAGGAGGTAAGGAGGTGTAGAAATTATTTCGCGCCATTAATTTAGGTTGGCAGCAGTGTACAATTGGCATCAGCACTGTCACTTTTTGACGTTACAGGAATCTGTAATTTTGGTTCAGAACAATGCTAGTCTTGGCGGGTTTTCAAATCTCTACGTTATCGCCCGATTGGGAATGTATGTGTAAAGGAAAACAACAAATTAAAATGAAATATGTTCATTTCACAAACAAAGTAAATACCTATATAAGTTTTACAACACAATACTAAATGTAGGGCACAAATATAATTGGAATCAAATTACAAGCACTAAGGGAGCTTCCAGTTTAAGCAAAGGGTCAATCTTGAACTGAGCCATCTTGTCATAGAAGTGATTCCACATCCGTACTTCATAAAGGTCTGTTCCACACGGGACTTCTGGTCCAGGTCGTAAAAGGAGGCAATTGCTAAAAATGAAAGAAGTTCGTAATTAAAAAATTGTCAAATCAAGGTTTAATTGAAATTTTAAAACTGCCTGCGATGATAGAGGAGCAGTTGGTCTGCCATACTTTATTAGTTTAATTTCAGCAGTTAGAAGCTCACGCTATGACTATTCATAAACTTACTATGTATGCCAGTAGGGCCTAAATAATTGTTGTCTATTTAATTACTTATTATATGCTATAGACAACATATGATGGGTTAAACTCTATTTATTTCTTAATCCAACTGGAGATGCCAATTTCACGATACAAATTCAAGATTCTACTGGCAGCGTACAAGGTACAAATAATATCTATAATAAACTGGCTATACTCGTAATAAAATCACAAGAAGAAGGTTAAGTTAAGAAAGGTTAGTTACAAACTATCGTTTTACATGACTCCTAGTCTGATAATTCATAATATGTATTAGTTTGTACAACAAAGCAGAACGAAAATAAAACAATGTAATAAAACTAATAATAATCAACATACAAAAAAGAAAAATATAAGAAGAAGTAAAAGAAAAGTTACGTTTCCTACAATTCTACGAAAATAAAGTCTATGGTAAGGTTTTCTTTAAGAATGATTAAATTTGTTAGGTTGTAATTGTTTGAAAGTGAATAACAATACTATTTGTACTACACTGCAGCTGAAGGCATGTTTAAACAAAGCGGTTCTATGCTGTGGCATAGAAAATTTTAATGCTGTGAGTTGTCAAGCCAACATATTATGAGCATTACAAATGTACACTTCGATTATGTTCTAAAGAAATTAATTTTGACATGTCTGCAACATTCAGTAACCTAATGAATAGTACATGGCACTGAATATATGATACATCAGATTCTGTTCAAAGAATTCTGTACTTACATCTCATCGCTGGGGATTCGAGATGTGGATGCGTCGGTGTCAGCTGGTACATAGCATTTCCTGCAAAGTATAAAGGTGATCTTAATAAATAAATAAATACAGCAATATACACATAATATAAACAAGGTAGTTAGTCATACCTGGGAAATGGAATGTGGAAAAACACTATGTCTACTGTTCACTATGTTGCTTATATACCATCTTTTTAGAAATGTTTGAGAATGCCACGAGCAAACTTATATCATCAGTGGCTATTAAAGAATTATTCTAATTACAAATAGTAGTTAATTACATGTGTTACTTATACTTTCTAGCTGTCTTTGGAAGAGAGCTACTAGGTACTTGAAACAGGACATGTATTGTTTTCCTAAGTAAAATGGATTGATGGTTTTGTGTACTTATGATTTGCCATAAACTTATTATTAGCAATCGCCAATGATGGGGCAAGTAATACTATACTGGAGCTGAAAGTCGTCCTTGTTTGATACATTTGGAGATTATTTTTAAATTAGCACGTTTAAATGCAACTTGTACCGGACTTACTGTAACTTGCATATCTTATATATCTTGAACATAAAATTGGGAAACGGAAAACACATGGAAAGTATTTAGTTTTAACTATGTTAGGATATCGTTCTACTTGCATGTCGATAATTCACTTGGACATGTAGAATAGAACACTGCCTATGGACACAGGATACTATTGCAACATCACAAAATCCTTATCAAAAAATTAACCCTCGGCAGTAAACATAGTTGAACAATAGTATTTTAAATCAAATACAGTCTCTTTACCTATGGTCCATGCTGCTAATGACGACTGGCAACAATTGGTTCTCTCCGCCATCTCGCCTGGGCCCCTGAGTGAATCTCTCCGTGGAATTGGACAGTGCTGCATCGACTAATTTATAGAACAAGTCCCTGCATTGCAGTTCTCCATCTGCAATCTCATCTGATGCCCGTTTCTCCCTATCTAATTCACATAGCCGATATCTGCAATGAAGAAATAAATTCAGAATACATTACTTCTCTTGTAGGAGTCAAAAGTAATACGATAATCATAGTACAACTTTTCATAGATATATCAACAGGGTATTACAAATTAACTGAATAATAAATAATTTGTGATTTAATAAAATTTATAAACAGCATTTAAATACAATAAAATTTGCATACAACTGTTATAACCATTATTCTCAATAGATGTTTGCCAAGTGTTCAGCGTTAAGTTGTACTAGTAATTATCCTTTCGACAAGTAATCTGTAGTGAAAATTGAAAACCCTCACATATTTCAATAATCTGCATTAAATCTTTCTCCGAGAAAGATATTACCTTTTCTGACGTTTATGAGGATGACGATAGAGTTCTAATATATTTCTCAAGAGTATACCAGTACTCAAAGTAATATATACCCACCAATAAGTATAACCCACCAATCGTTCTGTCTCTGATGTTCCAGCGATTTTGAGCAGATTATCCAAAAGGTTCTCTATGACATTTCACACCAAATCTGTGTTGAAATTCCGGGTCTTCTTTGCCACTCCATTCATTCCTGCTCCCATTAGCCAATATCATATCCATTCTCAAATTCTATGACTGCTTTGTCTCATTCCTGCAATTACAAAACAAATAATCAAAACTGATGTCGTTACATGAAAAACTTTGTGTACAAAACACAATGTACAGCACAAATGCAATTTCTTGTTTGTAGATGTGATAGAGTTAACTAACATCGATTTGTACAACATGTAAAAATTGCTTTGAAGTTGGTTTCTATAAAGATGGTTCAAAAAAATAACCCTACAAACTTAAAAAAAATCGGTGAAACCAAACCAACAAAGATCAGTAGGAACTAATGGGGGACATCTGAAACACCCTTTTCTCTTCACTTATTGATACTATAAAGCTGCACAGATAAGTACTTACGTAAATGGGACGACGCTGGGTCGGTGCTCGCCCGATGAGCTACACATATATCGCACACTCAAATTTCTCCATGCATGCCACTAGATGCAATCACTGCGATGGTGAACTATGTACTGGCTAGTAACGGTAATTACACATATACTATCAATGAAGGAAAACAAAATTATAACCATTTTAACAGAGTTACAATAAAAGTGAGGTTATGACAGTACATACTTCGTTCGAGGTAATATAACTTCTTTCCTAGGGTACTACAAGACAATTCAGTGGGGGTAGAAGCACACCAGTCTTTTAAAGGGTTCAAATTAACTCACCATTTCAATATTACGTGTCTTCTCTCATATTTAATCGAACGTAAACAACAACAAATCGTACACTGGTTGGAGTGGGCGTGGCCATTATACCCGCGGCGAGCAACGAGCTGACAATTGTCAATGTGTATCAGGAGTCGCGACGGATTTTCCATACCTCCTCGATACTTCTGCTAACCTGGTGGCAATCCAAGTTTCACGAGTTGTGTTTTCGTAGTTGTCGATCTGTGTACAGAGATCAAATCACAATTAGTACACTTCAAATTGTTACAAGTGTCGGTGCGAGTCTTTTCCTCAACTAGTTGAGAGATGGCATTGTCTCCCTAACACGTAGGGATTTTTAGGTTATGTCCTGTGATATGATTTTAAATGGATTATATGGACGATTATTGTTATAACTTGAAAAAAAGTTAATAGTGGAATAAGGAAACTTGAACTTCTTTGTGCGGCACACCATCACCCAGAATGAGAATGTGATGTTCCGCTCCAGGATTCAGTATTCGAAGAAAGAAGGTATCGTATTATATTGTGTTGTGAAGTTACTGTTATATGTATTGCATTGTAATGCATTCAATTTTTCTAGACTTTATTACTCTACACGTTCTATTGTATTAACGATGTGGCTGAAATACATAAACGACCAGTTACTTACTGCTAGAGAGAGATGCTCGACAACAGTTATGCCAAGTGAAGACGAAAAGTAAATAGTGACCAAACACGGGACACGCTCACAACTCACAACAGGCAAATTAGATGGAAGGAGGTCCAGAAGTGAGAGGCACGACTAATTATTTAAAGAGAGCAGTTGTGCAACCTAAAGAGAACCCTTTCGCTTCCAGCAAGTAATTTAGGATGCATAAGGTAAGACATTTGTTCTTTTATGAAATGGAATGGGAACTAGTGTCAAAATTTTCGAAAGTCAAATGTATAATTAAAAACTTTTACTAAGGAGTATACAGTATACCTAGGAAAGTAATATATGCGAGGCTTGCCTTTAGAAACGGTACACCCTAGGTTATCAATTCTTATTGAAAGTTTTAAGGCTACCACCCTCCACAGCTGGAAAGAGTGTAGAAGGGGTTAATTATCAGTATATAATTAACTCCCACATATTAAATAGTTTGTGGGATGTTTTCCAAAAACTATTTTTGAGAACTGAAATTATTTAGCCATTTGCTACTGTACATTAGAACATCTGATACTTACAATTTTATTAACACTGAATTAAGAAGTCTTCAAAAAGGCATTACTGTAGTATTGCTGAATTTTCAGACAACTCTTTCATGAAGTCATTTTTAATATGAGACTTTTAAAGAAGATCCATGTAAATTTGGGTAAATTAGTCGATTGTCCCCTTTGATTCAAGTTTCCATTGATTAGACCGCATATTAAAAAGATATTAGATGAGGTGGTAGCGTCCTTGTCCTTCCTAGTGCACGCCCATTTTGCATGATTGTAATTACAATAAAATGAAACGAAAATCAGTTCGTTTGACATGCCCAACTCCATATTTTGAGGAAAAATTAAATTTTTCCTAACTTCATATTATGTTGCATACCTAGCAGAGCTGTCGACACCTGTCAATAAAGACATGGAACGGTAAAATGCATAGACTTACTAAGAAGTAGACTGCTCGCCAACGGCCTTTCTCGTGTGGGGGGGGACGGAAAATGCGGCGGTAGTATGGCCTCTCTCTAGTAGGCGGGGCTTAGCTTGTTTCTGTTTGGTAATTCGTGGAGAGAATAAACATGGCTGCCAAGTCCCGCCGATTAGAAATAGAACCGCGTTCGCTCTCTCTCGCACAAGAAAATCGAAGAAGGTTACGGACAACCAGTCTGGATTTAAAACACTATGGTCAAGTGCGAATTGATCCTAACCTAAGTATTTGGGTCTATGAAAATTAAATTGTGTTTGTAGTTATGTCGCAGGTGAGTGTTTTATTTAATTGCTGTGCGTCTGCTGATGAGATAGATGTGCTGGGGAAAATAATGTACTAAGTATTTAAGCACGTCGGAAATTGAATATAAGGTAGAATATTTGAGTAGTTCCTAAATGGTCTGATGTCTGAATTAAGCTGTCTCTATATCCGACAGGAATTCTATCGATACAAACAAGAATAGTGTAGGAGGATGCAGTTACATGATGTATACAAAGTGGAGCTTTCCAGATGATGCGGAGTGTCGGAGTCGGTCTGTAAGGGAAAGAGCGGCAGCCTCGAAGGTGGTTTCTTCCCACATTGCATTTTCTAGGTATGAGTAACTACCTTGTTTGTGTTTAGGTGTATGCTACTGTATTTATCGGTTTATTAAGGTTACGTTCGATTTGCAGGGGATGCTATGGACACAAGTTATTTGTAACGTTAGATGTCGTATGTAGCATTTTTAAAATTTCAATTATCCTTAATTTGTCAATTTCTAAATTAAATACTTCTTACATTTCTAGCAGGTGGGGCTCCATTTACGACCTGAAACAGGAATCCAGTGTAGAACACACGTATATGAAGTGCAGATGTGTAATCGCTCCTGGGACTACACGGAAGAAGCCTCACTTGTCATGGAGGTGCAGGAATTCGAAAGGATACGGCAAGTTATTAATCAAATCATTTATTCGTTGAAGAAATTTCAGTTGCAGTTAATAAGTTTAAAGATCAGATGATAAGCGACTGAAGTGCTTTTATTTTCTCCATGGTTTTGCTTGATGTGGCCATGATTGACCAAAGGTTATACTTCCATTGGTTTATTCTTATATTTTGAACATTTTTTTTCGAAGAAAATTGAGTTTAAACATAGGAAACCAAATTTTGAGAGTTTACAGACATTTTTACTTATAATTGTTTTTTAGAGTAGTCGAAAAGTATATTCTTTGTACAAGTATATCCTTGAATATCTATTTTTTGATATGATTGAAACGAAAAAATCTCACTCATAAGGGGAAATAATAATAACTCACACATAACATACACATCTCCTGTAAGAATTATGTTAGAACAGAAATTTATGTGGCAGAACTTTAGTACATATCCTGCCGAATAGTTATTCCATATATGTACTATGTAATAGGTTTTATCTAACTGTAAGTGCAAAAAGTACAATTGTATTTGTGTGTATCATTAAAATAGTTAATGTTACAACATAACTTTTGATTATTTGTATTTTGTAATTACAGGAAATTGGTTACAATTGCAAGAAACTCACATAATTTGAAAATGGAAAATGGATATCGGCTAGTGAAAGCAGAACTGAAGGGAGTGGCGAAGCGAAGATGATCTGGAATTTTGTTCCATGTACAACATACCTGTAACGTATGTTTGAATGAAGTGAGAATCTTTTAAGTTTTGATACAACCCTTGGAGTTGCTTTAGATTCTAAAATTTGGAAAAGTTGTATAAAGAAGACTTCCAGGGTTTTCGTTAGGGCTAAATTTGTATCAAGAACAAGTTTTGTGAGGACTTTGAGGTTTAGAATCTCAAATAGTTTCCTTAAGAGAGTTTTACAATTTCGTGAATTATCTTCGATCCTTATTTTACACTGTACCCATACAAGTTTGTTAATGTAAAAGCGTAATTTTTAATTAATTGTTTTTTTAAGTGTACAAATTGTTTACAGAGCCACCAGAAGATTTGGAAATGGATGTAATATCGGCTAAGAGGACGACGCGAAACAAATGGAGTGGCAAAGGAGATCCAGATTTTGGAAATGACTCTCAGTACTTTCCCGGATATTGTATGTCTGATCACTGGATCGTCGAGGGGTTAAAGACCATCGATTGATTATGCAGATTCAATACGTTCCTGTAGTTTTACTTGTGGTTCTTCTTTTCAGTGAACAATGTAAGTGTTTTAAGAGAGAAATTGATATTGTAGGAGACACAACACTACTTTATTTTTTTGAGATATTTATGAAACATCATAATAGGATTTCATTGTAAATAGTTTCTGGCGGGGAAAATGCCTAATTTTTGAAAAGAAAGCGGTTTGTTTGGTGGATGTGTTAATAAATTTTCATCATAGTTTACATTAGTGGTAAATTTACCAACTACATTTGTTACCTGACCTAACTTTTTCGTTATATAATCATAGAGTTTTAGATAAAATGAAGCAGAATCAATCAGATTCAATATGTTGTCGTTACATAGTTCTTTTAGCATAGATAATTTATTATTTTCAGAGTGCTCAAAACTAATGGAATGATAAAACGTTTCAAGACGCATGACAACTCTTTTATGACGAAGAAGCTGCAACAAAGTAGAAAAGAAGGTGGAACTTCCCATCACGTAGAAATCCAGTCAGTTGCCATCTAAGAATCCGAAAAGGCTACTGTGGCCCACTAAACAATGGACGAAATAAGGACGATGAAACGATGATGATGCTGAATGCTGTAAATCTTGAAAAGGTTGCTAAATTGTAATTATGTATTTACTACTTTACCAAATAGTTTAATAATTTAAAGGTATAATGAGGAAATTAAGAGAAATAACTATTTTAAGGGCTAATATTTGTATCAAGCTTGAACTACATGCTTGATTTCCTCATATTTAATAATTTGTTGATCAAGAATTACTGAAAACTTGATATGTTTCCAGGAAATATGTAGATTGTAAGCAGTAGATTAGTAGACATGTTGCTTTAGATTCTAGAATTTGGAAAAGTTGCCGGGAAAGGTTTTTAGATTTCTAGGAGCTTTAGAACTAAATTTATAATAAAAACGACAGGTGTTGTGTCGGCTTTCAGGTATAGAATTTCAAGCAGTCTCCTTCGGATACTTTTAGACTTTCATGTACTTTTTTGAAGCTAAACTTGTAACAAAAACGTTTGATTTGGATTAAGTCGACATACATCTTATCTGTCGTAAAGCCTTTTAGGTTTTCCTAAGTCAAAGGTGTTGGAAGATGTCGCAAGGGTACTTGTAAAATTTTCCAATGTCGTCTGGATTTAAATTTAGAGATAATAGTATAAGAACTATCTGTGACTTGTGTTTTTAATGTTACTATTTGTGATTAGCTATGTTATAAGTGCACCGTTCAGTAATTAAGCTGAGAAATAGAACTGTTCTCAGCTACTAATAAGCTGAGAAAAGATGGAATTGTAATACAAAAGGTGCCTTGTAACTTTTGGCATTGAGAGCTCTCGCTTATTGAGTCATTGGTAAACATTTCTTAGTTTATTCTTCTAGTTATTATTGTGTAAAACATTTTTATATGAAATTTCAAATGTATTGCTGTAATAAGGTGTTGTCTCGAGTAACTTTGATGTTTAGATCACCGTGTATAAAGGTTTCTTGTTTGAAGCTATACAGTTGTAAACTTTGTGTCTTTTTTTGTATATTTTCGATTAATAAATGTTTTGAAATTTGTGATGTGTGATTTTCTATACCTATTCACTGTGTAATTTGGGTTGCCTATCTCCCAGAGGCTATATCCCCTCGAATGGTAATTTTATTGACAGTTAAAAAAGGCGGGAAAAGCTTTTTCCACCTCCACCTGTTTTCCTATACCTCCTCGCACTTATGTTATCCTGGTACCAAAAGTCGAGTTTCAGACGCGATTTTGGCCGATTCAAAATGCGAAAATTCACTTTGGGGACCAAAATTTGGTACCAGGATCACATGAGTGCGAGGAGGTATGGAGGTGGAGAAATTATTTCGCGCCAATAATTTAGGTTGGCAGCAGTGTCTAGTTGGCATTAGCGCTGTCAAAAGTCGAATATCAGACGCGATTTTGGTCGATTCAAAATGAGAAAATTCACTTTGGTGACCAAAATTCGGTACCAGGATCACATGAGTGCGAGGAGGTAAGGAGGTGTAGAAATTATTTCGCGCCAATAATTTAGGTTGGCAGCAGTGTATAGTTGGCATTAGCGCTGTCACTTCTTGACGTTACAGGAAACTGTAATTTGGGTTCAGAACAATGCTAGCATTGGCTGGATTTTTCAAATCTCTATTATTTCACAGTTGAAAATATATAAGGGAAACAACAAATTAAAACCAATTATGTTTATTTCACAAAGTGCATACATATGTAACTTTTACAATAAAATAATAAATTACAATTAAACTTCTACAAATATAGGGCACAAATACAACTGAAATCAAATTAGAAGCACTGAGGGGGTTTCTTGTCACAGGAGTGATTACACATCCGTACTTCATAAAGGTGTGTTCTGCAAGAGACTTCTATCTAATTTAAAAATTGTAATATCAAGGCTTCATCGAACTTTTACAAATACTACGTACTACATGTTAACATTACAAATGACTCAAAGATAGAAACAGAAAGAAAACTGTCAGGGATGACAGATGAGAAGTTGATCAGCCATACTTTATTAACTTAATTCCGGTAGTTGGAAGTTCACAATATGATTCTAGTTATAAATTAACTTTTCTCTACTATAAAATTCTTTTCTATATCTATTTATACTAATAATAATACATTATCTGTCATGATATCACGTATATACATCTTTCTGTTTACTATCGCAGGCCTAGAAATCCATAATATTGTTCACAGTAAACCTTCCTACAAGGGCTCAAAATTATATCAACCCAAAGATTGTAAAAACAGTAGAAGACTGATTTAAAACTCTAAAACGTTTTACTTTCTGTCAAAGGGTATATCTCAGTAAACACAGATTACTTCACTATTAACAACAGGCTACTTTTGAAATTATACAGTCTAAAGCAGCCTGAAACACCTTATAAAACGTTATAAAACCTTATTGTATCAAACCACATGTCCTTTATGGCGTTAATAATGTTTCTGTAAAGTATAAAAATTATTCTAAATAGCATATCCAAATACCAGAATCTAAAGAAATTTGAAAAGTTGGACAAAACCTGAATAGAATCTTGTGAAATTCAAACTTTATGTTCTGAATATTAAAATTATCTCTAATGAACACCCTGGATGTATAAAAATCTCTTTAGCTAACTTATTCAAATCCTAGAACCTAAAGCAATCCCGAGAGTTACACAAAATCTTAAAAGATTCTTATTTTATCCATACCTACAAAATAGGGTCATCTGTATAGAGTCAGCAGAAGTTACTTTACGTCACTCCAGGTCAAATCTATGTCGAAATTTCAGATCATCTTCGCTTCGCTACGCCGGTCCATTCATTTCTGCTTTCACTAGCCGATATCCATTTTCCATTCTCAAATTCTATGAGTTTCTTCCAATTGTAACCTTGTAAAATTGTAACAATTTCCTGCAATTACAAAATACAAATAATCAAAATTTATGTTGTAACATTAACTATTTTAATGATACATATAAATACAAGCGTACTTTGTGCACTTACATAAAACATATTACATATTACATAAATGGAATAACTATTCGGCAGGATATGTACTAAAATACTGCCACACAAATTTCTGTTCTAACATAATTCTTACAAGAGATGTGTCAGAAACAAAGTTTAACGTGTTATTATTTTTTCTCCTTACGAGTGAGGTTTTTTTCGTTTCGATCAAATCAAAAAACACATATTCAAGAATATACTTGTACAAGGAATATACTTTTCGATTACTCTAAAAAACCATTATGAGTAAAAATGTCTGTAAACTCTCAAAACTTGGTTTCCTATGTTTAAACTCTATTTCCCTTGAGAAAAAATGTTCAAAATATAAAAATAAACCAATGGAAGTATACCAAAGCCTAACATTTGGTCACGTCAAGCGAAACCATGGAGAAAATAAAAGTACTTCAGTCGCTGATTATTTAAACTTTAAACTTATTAACTGCAGTTGAAATTTCTTCAATGAATAAATGATCTGATTAATAACTTGCCATACCCTTTCAAATTCCTGAGCAACTGAAGCAACTGAGGCTTCTTCCGTGTAGTCTCAGGAGCGATTACACATCTGCACTTCACATCTGTGTGTTCTATACAGGACTTCCGTTTCAGGTCACAAATGGAGCCAACTGCTAAAAATGAAAGAAATATCTAATTTACAAATTGTCAAATTAAGGTATAATTGAAATTTTAAAAATGCTACAAATTACGTCTACCGTTATAAATAACTTGTGCCCATAGCATCTCCTGCAAATCGAATGTAACCTTAATAAACAGATAAATACAGTAGCATACACCTAAATGCAAACAAGGTAGTTACTCATACCTGGAAAATGGAACATGGGAAGAAACCACCTCCGAGGCTGTCGCTCTTTCACTCACAGACCGACTCGGAATCACCTCACTCCGCATCACCTGGAAAGCTCCACATTGTATACATCATGTAACTGCATCCTCCTACACTATTGGGTAAACCCAATATTGTTGTTTGTATGGATAGAATACCTGTGGAATCAGAGGGCTTATTTCAGAAATCAGATCATTTGGAAATTATTCAAACACTCTACCTTGTATTCACTTTCCGACGTGATTAAATACTTCATTTATTATTTTCAGCAGCCCATATCTCATTAGCACACGCACAGCAATTAAATAAATAGTCTTGTCTGCGATACAATCACACTCACAATTTATTTTTAATACACTAAAATACTTGGGTTAGGATCAATTCGCCCTTGACCATAGACTTTTAAAATCTAGATGGGTCGTCCATAAACTTCTCCGGTCGTTTCGGGATAGTGAGAAAAATGACGTTTCTTTTTTGTAATGGGCGGGACTTAGCAACCATGTTTAATCCTCTCCACGAATCGCTCGGCAGAAGATGGCCGAACCCCGCCAATAGGGAGAAAGAAACACAGAACACAAAATGAACGGAGAGGGTCCCTAATAAGCAGTCCAGCGCTTAATAACTCTATGCATTTCAATGTTCCGTGCCTCTAATGATGAGAATCAATACCCCTTTTCGGTATGCAACCGAATATGCATAATGATAAAATTATAAATATTAATAAAAGTTATTACATTCGACATTAGATCAAAGAGGAAACATGAGTGTTAATAATGAGATTCACAATAACTTTCGGAAGTTCTTGCTTCCTTTCTGAGACAATTTCATAACACTGTCTACTGTTGGAATGGAAAACACATGGGAAGTATTTAGTTTTAACTATGTTAGGATATCGTTCTACTTGCATGTTGATAATTCACTTGGACATGTAGAATAGAACACTGCCTATGGACACAGGATACTATTGCAACATCACAAAATCCTTATCAAAAAATAAACCCTTGGCAGTAAACATAGTTGCACGATTGTATTTTAAATGAAATACAGTCTCTTTACTTACAGCCCATGCTGATCATGACGACTGGCAACAATTGGTTCTCTCCTCAGTTTCACCTGGGTTATCCAAAAGGTTCTCTATGACATTCCTGTCCAAATCTGTGTTGAAATTCCAGATCTTCTTCGTCATTCCATTCATTTCTGCTCCCATTAGCTAATATTATACCCATTCTCAATTTCTGTGAATACTTTGTCACCGACTCCTGTAATTACAAAACAAAGTATCAAAACTATTATCATTACATTAAAAATTTCATGTACAAAATACAATGTAAAGGTTGAACACAACTGCTTGCTTGTATATGTAATAAAGTTAAATTACATGAATAATCAATGTGTATAACATGTAAAAATCGTCTTAAAGGTGGTTTCAAAAAGGTACCAGTACAGACTTGAAAAAACCTGGTAAGGAAACCTACAAATATCATTACTGACAAGAGAATACAACATAAATACCTACCTAAAAGGATCCCCGATGGGTAGGCTCCAGCCCGATGAACGACACATATTTCGCATATTCAAATTTCTCCATGAAAGCCACTAGATGCAATCATCCCGATGGTGAACCATTCACTGGCTAAAGTAACAATAATTACACATAATAAACTCTTAACGTCGTAAAACGAAATAAAGATATTAACGGCGTTACCATAAAAGGGAGGTTAAGACGTACAAAGTTTGTTAGGATTCGAGGTAACGTAACATAACCCCTGCATGATATGCAACCCAAGTTACAAATGGAACTCTAAAAGTTTACTGGAGTTAAACTATTCTGGAGAACAACTCGCCAGCATTACGAGTTGTCGAGAACAGTAGCTGTGTTAAAAAATGCGTTTTCTTTGTCCGTAGTGATATTTAACTGAAAATTCTTATTTGTATTTCTATCTGCATATTGGGTTGCATACACATCTAGAGATGTTTTAACAATTAATACAACGGTATCCTATCTTGGGCGTACAATATAGATTTATGATTTTTAAGATCTTGAGACCCTTGAGCTTTAAAATTGGGATGGTAAACAAAAAAGAGAAGAGTTTCTAATGCTAAGAATGAAGTTTTATCAGAACAAATGGCCTGCGAAGGCCATTGCAATGTTTGACTTCCTTAAAAAATTTAGAATACCTTTTATAAACTTTATACCTTGAAGATTAAACTCTTAATGAAGAGAATACTTTCATTTCTGATATGCCCTTTGTTTGCCATCTCAATTTTGAAAATCCAAGAGTCCCAAGGACTCAACAATTATAAAGTATATTTATACAGTTGAAGTCTGACAAAACACGTTTATGAAATTGTAAATTTGGTACCAGAAAATCAGGAATACTGTGCTAAGTTGTACTCCAGGAATAAAACAACAAACAGGTAATGATAACATAATAATCAATATAAGATCCTTCAAGTAAACACGGAACACTTCACTGGCGGGTTCATCTCGCTCCCGACCTTGCAGCCGAAGTCCTGCGGGAACTCCCTCGAGCTCCTCAGCCTGCCGACCACCCTGAACTCGGGCAGGCCGTGGCTCGGGTCCTTCTTGAACAGCTCGTCCTCTTCGTTGATCAGCCTTGGCTCGTGGCACATGTATGTGCTCGCCATTATCCAGAAGAGCTGGTTCGGGTTCTGCCTGACGCCCGGCAGGTTGGCTTCTGGGCCGTTGTCGAACGCCCAGCGGCGGTAGGCGCGGTACGCGACGTTCAGGCCCGTGAAATCGGCGAGGTTCTCCTCGAGCCCCGTTTGGTTGCTCTGGAAAATTTCTATGAATTGAATTTTGAAAAATTTCGACGGTATTCCCACAGTAATTCCCTCACGTGAAAACTATTAGAGCTGTAGTTTTATAATCAAGCTCTACACACACATTAAAACAGTTCAGGTGAAGGAACTAATCATAGCTCTTATAGTTCCTATTCATTTTACTTACATTTATGCCCGTCCGAACCTTGAACCTTTCGTACTCCTCGTTTATACAATTGGTTCTGTTTGAAAAGTTCAAATTCGTCCTGTTAGACCATATCAGGTCGTTGGATGAGCCGACGTAAGCCTCTCTGCTGAAGCCGTGAGTGAATTCGTGACCGATGATCGTCCCTAAAAAGATATCATTCCAGGTGAACCAAACAGTTAAATTTCTTCCCTCAAAGTAGTACTTCACCTAAGGACCCAAAGTTCATATATTGTGGCCTCTTCGCGTCGAAGATCTGCCCCTGTAATATCGGCGCGGGTAAAACTGGAACATAAAAGGTTTTTATGAAGGAAATCTTGAAAAATTCTACTCTTCCCATTACTTAACATGTTGTTGTAGCGTAGGTAATAAGCGTTGATGTCCAATTTTGGAGAGCTCAACATGACGTCCCATTCGGTGATGTTTTGCTTCAACCTCATGTAGTATATGTCGAAGTTGCTTTTGACCATCATCTGGGCCATCGATATGAGGTTTTTCTTTGGAGACAACTAGAAAATAGGGGAAAACCTGAGCGAACAATTTTCGTTAACAATTTCAGTCTACAAAAAAATAAAATCCTAATTTCACTCACGAAAACGTCGCCATTTACCTTATCATATCCGTAGAACTTATCGTACTCCGACACGTTGAAGACGATCTCCGTCCACCCGATCGCCTCCGTAATGCCCCTCAGCCTCTCCACCGAGCCCCTCCTGTCCTCCTCGTCCATCCAGGCGAGTCTCCCGAGGGAGCTCTCGAACTCGCTCCTCACGTACCCGATGATCTCCTCGATGGCGCTCCTCTTCTCTCGCGTGGTGTACCTGCGGACGTACTCCCCCTCGGCCACGTTCCTGAAACTGAAACGAGGGGGAAACAGTTCCCGAAGGAAAAGGACTTTTCGCTCTCACAGTCTCCTGCTGTTCGTTAAGCACACTTCGGAACGCTTCGGCGACGGCGATTCGGTCTGATTCGAGTACTTGAGGATCTCTTGGTACCTCAGCCTGATCCCCTCCGACATATAGTCGATGTACTCCGTCAGTATTGCCCAGGCCATGTAATTCGCTTGAATCCTGAAAAAGGTTTGTGCCGGTAAGGAGGGATACGTAAAGAATTGAAGAAGAGTTGATGTAAAGTTGCATTGGAATAAATTTTGTTTAAAAAGCCGCTAAAAATATCTATGTCCAAGTAAAGAAAATTATAGCACTATTCACTCTGCGGATACCTTTTGGGCGTGCGCAGCATGAGGTAATACAGGTCCTCGAAGTACTCCTCTACGTCGAACCTGACCGGGTCGTCCCCTCTCAGGTCTGCTCCGATCAAATCCCTCAGGAATCGCAACCAGTCAACTTTTATGAACTTGTGGTTCAGGTCATTGATCGTCGCGTTCTTCCGATCCTCCAATTCAGCCGATGTGGCATTATCGTCGTCTGCTAAATAGTGCTTATCGATAATCTGGAAAGGAAAACATCGATAAGTATCGAGGTGTAAAGAAAATTGCTTCTGTTCTATAAATGAACCTTTCTCCTCTGCACCTCGTGCTACCTGGTGGGTGATACTCGATAATTACGCGACCCAAAGAGAAACGCCGTAAAATATAAATTAGACATTTACATGCATTAGTTTACTATAGACGTGGAAGTAAATTAGTGTGTAAATGTGTCAATGTATCGGCTTACTTGCTTTAGTTGCTCGGCGAAATCCATCGTCTTCCTTAGATCGAGGTTCAGCATTATACTGTGCGTGCCTAGAGCAGTGGCGATGTCAGCTATTAACTGGAGGGTCTCCCGTTTCCAATGGAACGAGGGTACCTCCCTCACGTCCGGAGGTTTTATCTAACGCAAGAAAGAGTTATGATTTTCACCAGCTTAAGGACGGTTAGGTGACAAGATCCCAAATGTTTACTGTATGTGATCTAGAACCTCTTTTTCTTTGGTGGCTATGAGTCAAACTACGAAATGGAAGCTTGGAGCGTTTCTATAACCTTACTCGTTATTTATAAGTGCTGAGGATATTAGCATGCTATTCGAAGGCCTAAACGGTCATTGTCTGTGATCCGTTGTGCTACATTAGGTCGTAAATCATGTATCTAGAAGCGATGACGTTATCATAGTCACCTCTAATCTATATGGAATAGAGTTAATTATCTATTATGTAGGAGCTATCCATTGTGAGCTCTAAATCAAGAGAGATCTGGATGTTAAACCTAGACTTTGGACAGTATCTTGGATCTACATTTATTTTATTTGGCAACTAAAGTTTTCTGAAAGCTACAGAGCTTTGGCCCAAAGCGGAGTCCAGGAAGGCAGATATAGAAGAAGTAAAATGCCAGAGGTAAATATCCCTGGCAGCTACATAGTTATAAGGTTATGTATTCATTATAAAACATTTCATACGACATAGTTTAGTACAAGTCTTTCCCTGTGTATCAGTTCAAACACATGTACTTGCATTTACTACCTAGGTTTACTATCTAGAATCTGCAATGGATCACAATACCTTGATCAAGACTCCTAAACAGCTTCCATCGTAGGGATAAAAGTTTTCTCTTACCACTAATGCAAATCTGGACTCGGGAGTGACTGCGGCCACTTCTACGTTCAGAAAGAATTGATGGTAGACCCCGTGGCGTCTTGCCCTGACCATGGTGTTGGTCCAGTTGAAGTCGCCTTCGATCCAATCGTAATTCTTCGACGCAGGCCATCCACCCATCACGTCGTCCAGAACCTTCAGGATGGTCCTGTCTTTGTCCTCTTCTATGGCGGTTGTGTTCATACAGTACCTGGGGAAAATGGTAAGGTTTGGAGGAAAACACGTTGAATTCAAAGGTGGGAAAGCGGAAGGGACAAACGCGCGAAATTAACAAAGTAACGAATTGAAAATTCGATTTTTCGCTTGTAGCATTTTCCGCTTGCATATTCACGTTGAATTTAATATTTTTCATATACTCTGACATCGTTAAAAAGACACGAACCTGTAGAACTCCCTCTGGAGCCTCAGCGTCGCAGGGACGTCGTCCACGTCGCCCGTGACGATCTCCTTCAGCTGGTTTTTGGTGAGGTCGAGCATGACGTGCATCGTGCTCGGTTGGTTCGTCCTGAACGCGTCCCTCAGGAAATTCCCGCAGGAGAACGCGTAGAAATCCCCGCAGGGATCGACCGTCTGATCGATCGTGTCGAGGACGTGGACGGAGGCGCGGATGCACTCGGGATCGTCGCAGATCGTTATCTCGTCTGCGGAGGAAAGTAAAATTTGGATTAATTGCCAAAATGTTTGCAAATTTTGGAATAAATTACAAATTATACTTTTATTTATAAAATTCATCCGAACAATTTTTCTTTACCTTAATTATTTAGCAATGACTTTAAAAAATGACTAAATATTTCTTGTCGATCACATACAATGCGGTGTGATAGAAATCCTCCATCGATGATGTAAGTGGGCTTCGTCTATAGGCGTAGGTAGCGTAGGCGTGCATATTAGTATTTTCGATTTTGAAATGGTGATATCTCAGGAATGACGATTAATAGGAAAAAAGTATGATTAAATTTTTTGTAGACAATTGCATGAACAGCAGTTCTTGTCTGACTCATCTTTTGATAACACTTATCGTTTACGAGAAAATGCAAAAAACTCTTAATTGCCACTTTCGACCTTCAATAAATTTTTAGGCAGACGTGATACCCGTGGGGATTTTTGACATTTTAATCATAAGTGTTCTTGTAGGAACTTCGAACTATATTGTCTTCCTTATATTATTTAAAAAACGTGCAGGATTATCGTAGTTTCCTTACCGTGGATCCTGAGGGTGGCGACGAACAGTATCACCAGCACTAAGCTCAACACAGCAACGCAACAGATAAGTACCTTCTCCAGGTTTGTCCTGCCTTTGACTATTTTGGGTACCATCTTCTTGTCGCGCTGGTAAATCGGTCACACGCAGGATACGGACGTCTAGAACGTTTGTACCTACGACGGCCACTTTAAAATTTAAATGGCGACAATTAAACATTACGGATTAGAATCATCGCGCTGTCGCCGCCGCCGCCGTCGTCGTCGCCTCGATGTTCTTGCCTTGACTTAATCATGCCAAATATTCACTTATTATCGCTTTTAATTGGAAGTAATTACAACTATAAATAAATTAATTGTGCAATACCGTTATTATTTTCGTTATGGGAATGACGTCATAGGGGAAATAACAAAAATTCTTCATATCGACAAATATCTAATACCCAATATTGATTTTAACTTAACGTGTTTCTCGACGGTATGACGCATTTAAAGAAACAGTCAGTCACCGGACAGCACTTTTTCTTACCGGGACAGGCGAAGTCTGTGTAGCATCCCTGGAATGTCCTTGAATAACAGAATTTCCGGAAACTTTCTGGAAAACTGTGGTGGATTCTAGGACATGTTCCCGGCTTACCTGCAGTCAAAAGGGAAGTCCCAAGGTCTTAACTAACGTGGAAAACCTCTTACTTATTTTCTGCAAGCACTTCTTTCTCGGGAAACATTTCCGGAATTTCGTAAAAGTGCACGTACACTCGTAGCACATGTTTTCGACAATCACAGAACCCACGTTGCAAAATCCTGCAAAACACGTCGAAGATTAGATATCAGATGTATAAATCATTTTCTTGCCTCCGTGTAATATGGAACAATCTGCAGCGAAGCATCGAGTGACGTTGGACGAGGTGTCGCACTTGCAGAAAGTGCAAGTATCGTAAACGTAAAAATCCCTGGAACACGGCTTTCCTTCAAGACCTGAAAGAAAAAAATTGGTGACTTAACAGGATTGGAAAAACGGGGATAGAATGTGGAGATGTACTTCTGGTATCGGAAAACTTTTCTCTTTCGTTCTCGACTGAAATTTTGAAAATGGTATTTTGGGGCGTTCAAAAATAAACTTTTGAATTTCGAGACGAAACTTGTTAGGAGGATTACGAGATGAAGCCTCTGGTTAAGTTTCAGTGGAGGAAATTTTCGAGGTATTACCTAAAAGTTTTCGTAGCCTTTCCAGGCAGAAAACCTAATTACGATTAATTAACTTAGTGAAAAGGCATAAAAATTCACCTTTTTGAAATTCCAGATCAACACACACGGACGTCTCTCCAACGCAATGGCACCTTCTAGTTTCACCGAAAGTTTTCACGTTCATATCACATTCGCCTGAAATTAAATTAATTATAACTTACAATTTTTTGGTAACGAGGGAGTCATACTTCTGAGGCACTCGCGGACGCTCTCACACGAAATTTCACCGTCTTCTAGACAAACACATTTCCTACAATCCTGGTACCAAACCTCACCTTCAATACAGCCTGCAAAATGAAAGGAAAAAATCGAGTTCAGAAATAAATTTTCTCTCTTACCTTCACCTTTCGAACGCGTAAAAGAGGAAATCAGTGAGGAGGAAATTAATAAAATCATGAGGATACGCAACATATTTTCACGTCGATCCAATGAGGGGCTTTGTGTACGATTGAATCGCAAAGGTGAACGATGTGTTACGAGTCAATCGAAGGAATTTAATAAAAATAATAAACCGTATATTAGGTAATCTTTAATTAATGTGCAGTGATAGGAAGAGGTGTTTTAAATTTTTAAAATTCTTAGAAGTGACTGACTAATACGATTCTTAATAATAGCAGTTTTCAGTTTTTGAAGTAAAACTATTAATAGGGTAGGACTTAAACAACCCTTAACATTAATATTAAAACCCATACCCTATTTACTTAACTTTTTTGTCATCAATTTAATTAAAGAACATTCAAGCTTAATTAACAGAGGTCCTGCTGTAGAGTTGCAATGCAATGAAGATTCGCCTTCATTGAACGAACACCGATTTACTGTATTCATTATCAGCGTCAACGAGGCGTGCCACGAAAATAAGCGAGATAATTACTTCTCGAATGAGTCTACGCGGAATTAATGCGGAGAGATAATAATAACGTTGTCTATTTGTATAACTAATCGGCACATTAGTAAAGTAAACTATTAGAAACCCAAATTTTATTGGGTTTTCAGGAGCGCGGAAAAGCTGAATTTGCCGGGAAAAAGTCCGTTTAGAGAAAAGCAGAAGCTGGGTTAACGTGTTAAGATGTAACGAGAAACATTACAAGACTTTGCGACGACTGCCAGAAAGTATGGAAACGAGAAAAAGAGAAAGTCACCTTTCCTATGAGCGTTCAAAAACGAGTCAATACGTAAAACACTAACAGTAATGATGCCACGTCAATGAGCTGTTCTTTACTGTCAGCAATGAGTTCTGAACGCACCCTTATTATAACGTGGAGCTAACATAATATTGATTTACTTCTTTGGCAATCACGCCTGGACGCCATCCCATTTAATTAGCCCCGATACGGCGGCGAAATCATATTTTTCCCAATTTACGTTGTTTTGCTTCGCGAGCCCATCCCCGTTCCCGAATAACTCATTTAATTGCAGGGACCCCCGCCGCCGCGGCTCGCAGGGAGCCCCCGCGTCGTTCACTTTACGACCGCCCCGGCGAAAAACAAAATCCTACTTCGACTCATCTGAACTGCAAATAGACGATGAAGTAAGTCGTCACGACCGACGCCAGCCCCAACAGGACGCCCCTGTCTACGTCGTAGAAGCCGGCCGCCGACGTCCCGAGGGACGGCACCCTCAAGGTCCCCGACAGGGATAAAAATTCCCGTTTGAGACGCGCGTCCGCCGTCCTGCCCAGGGCTATCCCGCGGCAGGACGTCCTGAGGGAACGACCGACCCGCTGCAGCTCATCGGCGGGCAGGATTATCCTCAGGGTAAGGACCTGGAAGAAGGTCGAGTTACTACCTGCGCCCCGACGACAGATTAATGACAGTCTGGTAAGTGACTATTCCTCGCAGAATGTTATATGAACTTACTGGGGTGCAAAAGATGTAAAGTGCTTAAATTAAGCCCCAAGGCACATTGACAAAACCTTCCCCATGACTCCTTAAACCGATTCCTTAAAGATTCCAACCTACCACGTCGAGCACGCAAAACGCCACGTTACTCCCGACGACGTGGACGTTCACCGGCTCGTCTGCGCACATCTCCGTCACGGCCACGACGGCGCCGAGCACCCTCAGCACGACGACCTGCAGGTCGAGGTACACCTGCCAGCCGAAGATCTCGTCGGACCTCTTGCGCAGGTGGTACAGCGCGCCGTCGCAGCGCGCGACCGCTCGGAAGTCGCCGCGCAGCGCCCTAGCGCGCAGCGACGCGCAGCACGAGACGAAGGAGAGCGTCGTCGATTCGATCAGGAACACGGAGAGGAGGACGTACAGACGCATTACGATGAGGAGAACGTTCGTCAGGGTCGACGGGTTCCAGTGCTGGCGAGAGCGAGAGGAGGAGTAATTGACTCGATTTCGTGATAAGGCAGAAAGAAATTATTTTATATGCTATAAGGATATAGATTCTAGAACGTGCTCTATGCATTAAATGGTGACTGTGCACAATTGCCCGCCATTTCGAAAGCGAAAGTCTTTAAATCAAAATCCAATGAGTGGAGAGCCCCAATACGTAAACTTTGTAGTTTCGTATTGAAACTCACAGGGTATGTCCCTCAGAAGGTTCCATACTGTGCACATACGCCCTTCCACAATAAAAATAATTACCAAAGGATAATACCCAGTGATGAGCATCTTGTTCCGGACGAATCCAGAGGCGACAGTTACGAAAGCGTGAGCGATGAAACTCTTCTTTATGGGAAAATGAAGCGTCCCATCCCTCTGTAAATCCCTCCGCACGTGGCTGAGGTCGCGCAGGAAACTCCTCCACTTCTCCCTCTTCCTCGCGAAAACGAAAAAGTGATTGATCAAAAGGTGATACGAGACGACTTTCGTGATGTTAAGGATGAAAATTATGACGCTAGAACGATTCTGCTCGTAATGCGAGAGGTACACGTAGAAAGTGACCAGCACCCAGCAGTTCAACGAGAGGAAAACCACGACAGGGTAAAGGTTCAAAAACCTGAGCCATTCACGGTCCAGGGTGGCCGAGAAGCCGAAGATGGTGCACAGTTTCAGGAAGCCACCGCATTCAGACATGTCTTTAGGCGGATTGAAAAATGTGTTGTGAAGGCGCGCCGTGAATTATTCATGGCTATCAAGGCGATTAGAGTCCTGGCGTAAAAGCAATCACTTTCAACGTTCAATTTTTAATGGGCATCGATCGTTCACTGCGTGGCGCAAAATAATGGATTCGACTACTTCAAACTTGTCATCTCTGTACAAATATTGGGCAATTCTCTAGGGAAATTTAAAAAATCTTGAATGATAAAAACATACTCAAAATGCTTAAGAATAATTAACTGAAGTATTTTTTGTACACGAGAAAATTCCCCTGTCCCCCTGATCCCACCTTAATTCACTCCCATTTAACTCACCTGAATTATACGTTATCTTTTTGGGCACAAATTCTACTACCGGGACGTCTATCCATATTTATTCCACCTAACTTAATTAGAGGTTTATTCCACCTCACTTATTACTAGTTCGGACCCCTCGCTCTCTCCTCTCTTCCCGATCTTCGTTGACACTTCCAGGACCCTTCGTCCAATCGGTCTCTCGATCGATCGTAGCAACTTCACAACGATATATTTTATATTAACAATGGGTAAGTGAAACCGAGAATGTTTTCTCCTCTTGCTGAGGATGGACACTAGAAACCCGAAATAAGCATCCATAATTAAATTTTAAAGACTTGAAGAATGCGGATATTCTTTTGAAAATCTGAGAAGTTCCTTCAATGTCGCTCTAGTATATATTAATATTTGAATAACTCCAGGACTCCCAGGGGGAATCAATTTCCGGTACAAAACGGAATTCAATTAAACGTCACCCCGTTGAAATTAATTAACGCCAAATGCCATAAATACCAATTCTGTTACGAGGAGACGAAAAAATCGTTTTTCCGTCATTTTTCCTTGACGTCCTGTTCGATTCTATAAAAAGCGCTTGTTCCTCGTTTTTTTAGAACCTATCAATCCCGATGAATATCCATTAGGTAGAAAGAGCAAGTAGGTGGAAATGGGAAAATTATTTTCCGACCATGATGGATTGCTTTAAACCATCGATGTTCATGGGGTTATTTGGGAATATAATTCGCTTTAAAATGTTAGGTTTTTGGGAAATTTCCAGGAAAATTTGTTCGTGGAAATTAACGTAAATTGCGTTGCAAAAGTCGTTTTTAATATCCGCTTTTATCACTTTCAAAAGGGTTAAAGGGTTGTTTAATAGGCTGTAATTCAAAGACTCTTACACTTGTTGACTTTCAATCGCCCTAACATTTAAAGTGCAGTCTAGTGAACACCCTGTACAAGTTTCATAAAAATTTGGTGTTTGGTTACTTCTAAACAGACTTTTGGATTTGATCATTCATGTGATTGTCCTAGAAATTGCTTAACCTTCAATTAAACAGTCGAAACTCAAAAATTTCTTCATATGTCGACATGAAACTGTTTCAACCCTTAAAATATCGTGAAATGAACGCACTAAGTTGATACCTGAGGTTTTTTCATTTTTATAAACACTAAAATTTTTATTTCAATGCATCCATTCCCAAAGTTTATATTAACTTCAATAAAATGACTATAATTCAAATACTGCTATTTTATATAGAATTTCTAACTTCTAAAATAACTGAAAAAGGTACATATTGTATTTATGTATCGATTGTTATTATTATTACTTGAAATAAATCTGTTATATAAAATGGTGAATGCGCGTCATCTGCTAGTACAATAGCAAGAAATCTTCTAAACGACTTAATCAATTAATTTTAAACAAGGGCACCTTTTTTGAGTAAAAATATCCATTTGGAAATATTACGTAACGATACCGAGAGTAATTCTTAATAGAACAAAGATGCGAATCTTTTTATAACACATAACTATTTATCTGTTGCACAAAATGGTGAATGAGGGGAGTATTATGTCATTTGCTAGTATAATAGCAAGAAACGACCAAGTACCGATTTCAAACAAGGGTACCCTTTAGTAAAAATGTCCATTTGTTCATATTATGTAACAGTACCTCGAGTATTTCTTAACAGAACAAAGATATGGATCCTTTTATAACATAGTAATCCTGATTCACAGGCCACTGTACCAAAGGTTCTATTTTTAATATCACACAACGGTTTGTCTCATCAAAAACCTCAGCATACGGGGTTACATTACATTTACATTTTAACTTTGTGATTACGATTATCGACCAATACAGGACTTATCAAGGACCTCAAATTTAATTATCTCTTAGCCTGAAATTCATTCTCTTCAACGATACGACTGAACCACAAACACTTCCTATTTTCAATACTTGAATGGATCAAATTTAGATCCGCCTTCGGCATCAACAAGCTCGTTTACCTTATTTTCGCCGCGGATAAATCCATGATTTCCCTTAGATTAAGGCGCGTATCCCGATCCGTTGGCCATTAATTAAATTTTTCCGACGACGTTATCTTCCCTCCTGCCGGGATGGAAACCTGTTGCGGGAAAACATGCGCTCGCTCTCATTCATCCCGAAAGCAAAATACAAGAGGCGGGTCGCGGAGGCAGTGCGTTCCGCGGTGCCACAGAGGAAACCGGGACTTTCCGAGAGTTGCGAGAGTTCAATCACGCACGAATACACCACTGAGAGTTCGTGTCGCTCCTTTGATAATTAACCCTCGAGGGTGTTACGAAGTGGTTGGTCCTATCCTTAGAGAATTAACTTTAGACGGAGTTTCTTTTTTGTTTAGAACCCTCTGGGTTTGGAAATATTCCCCTAAGATGTCGGTAGGATGGTGATTTTCCTCGTGCTGGTGGTTTTCGCGTCGGCGGAGAGGAACGTGACGTGCCCCGACGCGGGTGCCCCGGGTACCGAGGGTACCGCCCCCCCTAATAAGACTCACGCGGACTACGCCGTGCTGTACGATTACCTGAACGGCACCGAGGCCCATAATTTCACCGAGGCCGTCACCATAGGGTTCCTGGGGGCGTACAGGCAGGCGCAGGTGATGCTCGGGGCGCTGCCGTTGGCTGTGGACGCCGTCAATGAGGATAAAGGTATTTGATTTAGATGTGAAGATTTTTCAGGGACCACTGAGAGAGTTAACTTCAGTATGATTCAAGCAATGGGCACCAAAACGAAAACACTCCTGGATTCTACGTGAGATCGTTGAAGAAAATTTTTAAACGTCTTGCGTGGTCCTCGGAAAATAAAACTTATGAAATTTCCTTATACTTTCTAAATTATAGGTTCAAATCTTCAATTTTTGCAAAACTTCTTGAAGAAATTGTTTTGGTTAAAATTTTACAAGCTTTTAAAATTTTAAATTTAAGTAAAAAAATAAATAGCCCTATAGTTAAATTTTGTAGATTCTTTGTAGTAGATTTACCATATCTATACTTAATTATGTGTAAGGTTTAATTCAAATGGGAGAAGCACTAGAGGTTTCAAACATCTAAGGGCAATCCTTTCTCTACCGTAAAAGGGACGTCACATAAATTATACTGCCGTTGATACTAATCCAAACCACTCTAACCCTCTATTACTAACAGACTTAAGAATACCCAGGCATTTCTCTCAATAATTTTGAAAATACAATTAAAATCAATTGTGATTTCAAAGTGTGCTTAGTTAAGCTGTGATATTAATATTTCATTATGTAAAACACAATTAAGGTCCCATTCATAGTTTCAATTTTTATCCCCAGTGAATTTTCTGGAAAATTCTAAACCTTCACCAAAATCTGCCTTCCAAATTGAACTTAAACCAACAGAGTCGATCCATGTACATTGCGTAGAGTTTTGCTGGCCAAACAAAACAACTGATCTCAGTAAAGCAGTAAGAGTCTGAGCAAGAAGGCGAAATAACGGCGTTTCAGTATTTACCCAAATGAAATATTCACCGAAGCACTCGAAACCCTATCGGATGTCATAAATATTAATGGTAAGGTAATTAACAAGTTTGTTACATGTTATCGAAACCGCCAGAGTAAATATGTAACCGAACACCGGATCGGAAAAGCCTAATGACGGATTTACAAGCGTGTTTATGGTAATCCTGACATTTTAAATTCATTTTGCTGTAAATTTATTAGGATTAATAGTTTGTTTAAAGAGAAACTTAGCCTTTGAAAGGGCAAGGGCGAAACACTTTTGTCTTAATTACTGGGAAGAATGTTTTACTATGAATTTTGAGTTTAAGTTCGCAACTAATACCATAATACTAATAATGTAATACAATCGCTTCGCAACTCCAACTACAGCTATAAAAGTGTTATTTATGTAACAGTGAACGATGGCCGAAGCCATGCATGAAGGAGTCTTGATCGATATATTTTCTTTAAGTTGTATGGAAGTTTGTTGTGTTGACCTATTAAACTCCCGTGAGGAAAATACAGAACCTTAGAGATGCGTGGGATTGAGACATTTTTCAGGTGTTTTCGTTTGTACGTACGGGCCTCCCGCGGCTCACATAATTAGCCCGAGCGGTATCAAACTTCGACGTCCTCCGTCAGCGGCAGGTTTATACATTAAATACACATCGAAATCGAAGAATGGAAATTACTTCGTCTCTTCCAGACAATTAACGTAATCAGACCTCCTACCCCCGTCCCAACCCCTATCTCGATCCCGCCCCGTCTACATCAGCATCATCGACAAACAAAAACTCGCAGACTCTCTTCGATGGGCGGAAAAAAGCCGTCGTCTCTTTTTTCTCAAAACGAACGCCGGCACGGTGAAATGGAAAGACAAATCACGCAGATAACAATAACCGTGTCGGCGTGTGTAATGTACCTTATTATTCACTGCGCTTTTCGCAACGTAACCTGACGCCGAAATCCATCAGGGACGCATCGCGAGCGGTATTAATTACTGACTTCGGGATTTCGAAGGCGATCAGGGAGAATTTCACCTTTCGAAATACAGGAGGAGGGGCGATTAAGGATTAATTGTCTCGCGGAAACTTTCAAGTGATCCAAAATAAGCCTCAACCGTGGAATACGAGTCAATGAATGGAGGTTACTTGTTTCGAGAATGTTTGAAACGATCATCATCAAGCTCAAAAAGCGTATACCATATACAAAAATGACTCTGTTTCGTGGAAATAAGATAAACACGTGAGTGAAAAGTCTCCTACTATGAAAATATGTATAAAATAATAATTACATACAATACACGACTGTCAAAGGTCGATTTAAAAGGTAGAAAATATAGTATTAGAATCCAAATCAGAATCAAATTATTTTTCAGTGCTGAATCTATATCAATGCCTCATACGAAGAAAATTACAGGTTCAATGCAATTGGAAGATGTTTCAGGAGGATCATCAGCGACTACTCACGAGTTATAAGAAATGGCGAATGCGCCAAGTTATCGCGCACTGTTAAGAAATTCGAATTATCTCCGAACTAGTTAATTTTGTCGAATTCCAATGCAGCTTCTGATATTTCTGGTGAAGTATGGATCTACCAAACCATTGTTCATCATAAATAGACCAGCCATTAACAAGTTACAGTGAAAAGAACAGGCACAGAACAGGTTGAGGTTGGCAACGTAAATCTTGAAAGTTGGAGGAGGTAGGACATCTGTCGTAGAACTTGTAAATACTGTAAGTCCTTCTAGATTGCCACCCCGTCGCTTAAAACCGTCCTATGATAGTTTCAACCACCCGATGATGATTTCCCCATAAACAAATTATGGATCGTGATTTGAATTTATTTTACCGTATGTTAGCATAGAAGTAATTTTCTAGTTTCATGCCCGATGGGCTCGGTTTTCGCACCAAACATCAGATTTCGCATCGAGCACCGCATAAACTTCTCCCCTTAACACCTAAAACTACCATAGCAACGTTCCAACCGACTATTATCGTAATTTATTGGTTCCTAATCCGGCATGTCGCTACACGATCGCATTCGGTCCAATCATAATAACGATATCTTGTTCTACCGGTGATAAAACACATTTCTTTCCATAAAAACGTAATCTGGAGTGTTCGGCAAACATACGCACGGTACGATATCGAGATCGATAACTATCGAAAGGGCAATACGAAATTTCCCGGTTATGGAAAAGTAGATCTTCCAGGTAAACGTGAAACGTGCATGCCAGGAGGCGAGAGCTTATTTCACCTGGAAGGCAAACGTATCGGATTCATTCTAAGATGTTAAATGGTTGGTCAGGTGGAGGCTCCAAACTGATTTCATCGAGAAGCGACGTTACACAAATACACACTTAGTACCGGCATTCTACCATTACGGAGGACGGGAAAACTGTCCCAATATGATACGTAACAATTACAGCAATCGGGTTACCAATTAAAATTGAAAATTTTAGCATAAGGCAATGGGTAAAAAACAGTGAACCTTTTCGTTACTTTTCAACTTACTCCGCTTAAAATACCTGGAATATCAGGAACCTCAGTAACGTCCTCAAATTCCCTCTATTTTGTATTAAAATTTCAGACCTCCTGCCCGGTCGACGGCTGCGCTACGTCGCGGCCGACGTCGGAACCGTCTCGCGCGGCAAGTCCTCGCTGGCTGCGCAGGCCATACGAAAGATGACGGAGATGCGCGACAACGGCACGATCGCCTTCATCGGCCCGGACGACACTTGTTACTCGGAGGCGCTTGTCGCCGCCGCCTGGAACCTACCGATGATATCATACGTGAGTAGATTGATTGTAAACCCTCAGCGCGTCTCGCTGGTGCATGCTCTTTGCGCCTGCGTCAAGGGCGCAAATGGCGGCACTCCTGGAGTATCAAATTTACCATCATTTTTACCTTCAGTCATTATTTGCCTTTCACGAGGATTTTTGCGTAGGACTGGGAATTGTGTCCGTGACCCTTCCAATTCTCTTCCGAAATAAAGATTCGTATGGTTAAAATGTGTCTGCCTTAATATCACGTAATTATCCTTCGGTTTAAACGAGGCGGCCTCCAACCCTTGCGTAATTCAATATTCCGACTCGATCGCTCTCGAATTCTGCGCGGAACCCCAAATTACTTTCGGTTTAAAGGTTTCGGAGTGAAAATCGTCGAAGATGTACTTAGGGATTAATTCAATAATAAATATAAAAACATCCTTTAGTCGTCAGGCAATTAATGTCCCGTTACGATTTAACGCAAGGATTATTCGGAACTTTCCTCCCACTCGAAGTTTATTTAAATCGGTAATTTCATAATCCCTGTGATGATTTATGGGAGTTTAATACCGTTTAATGGTGATTTGATTTACCGTTTTTAGGATACTCGTTGGTTTAGATCGATCTGTCGTTAAGTTTACCCAGAAAACATTGGCTTAAAAGTTATTGCCATATGTTATATTTTAAATAATCGATGTATCCCTCATATCATCGCTCGATACATTGTTATGTATCAATCAATTAAGTGTACAATTCACTTATACAATAGACTCCAGTCTGAATTTTACTCCTGGTAGGAGCAATCAGAGGCAGGGCGGCGTCACAATCGCCCATGACAGTGACGTCGATTTTTTGCCGGAAAAACCGTGAAGGTTTCCGGTCCTTTGGCGTATACAGGTTGATATCCCTCTCAACAGTAACCATGGCTATCATTACAGTAGCAAAAGGAATGTGTAAAAAAATAATTACACACATAAAGCCTTTCCATGTATACTTTTCATTTATATACTATTAAGCAACGTATGAAAGTGACATTATTTGCCTTTTTGAATTTAATATACCCTTCTCTCGTTCTTCTTGCCATTTAATCACTTTGGTGCCCCCAAACACCTGCTGTTAATTAATCGTTGACATTTTAAATTGAACTATGCTAGGGTTTAACGTACCTAATCTCTTAATTTACGAAATGTACTCATTAGGAGTCGATGGCAACGAACTTTTCCTATTAAAACTGGATCCCTCGTCTTATCAAAATAGTTTGACAGTTAATTACGCTCAGGTTCGTGATTTCTCACACCCCCCCCCTTCCGTCTCGCTGCCCTCCTCGGACAATTACTGTTGGCGTGATTTTTCGTACGTGCCTTCGATTAATTCTCCAAAAATTAATAAATATTCATAGAAGGGCGAGGAGTAGATGAACGCGAAGGCGTTCCCGTGCCCAAGGTCTTAAGTGAAAAAGGGATAGAAACATATACAGTGCGTTCAAAAAACTACGAAAACTAGAAGTGATGTTTAAACAAAATCACCTCACACGAAAGTGCTTGCTAAAAGAGATGGCGCCCACTGATAAATTTCTTGATTTCGCTTATTAAATAATTCAGATGAAGACGTCATGTTTAAAGGGCATCTCATTACCTCCCTTAGGATCCACGCCTGTTAAATTTGTGGTTTTTCTTGTCCTAGACTCCTTGTGTGTGTAGATCATACTTTTCCAATTTTCTCTATACTAAAAACAAACGCTTTACCCCGAGGCGTCTCCAGGGCCCTACGTAAACAATTTTTTCATTTTGTTTACGCTTATCGCAGGGGCGAAGAAGCCGTGTATTATCGTTCACGCGTTATAACCTGTTCCACGTGTCTCGAACAGTCCATTTGTACTCGATTACATCATCGGAGATACAGGGAATATTTGCATAGAAAATAGGAAGCGTGAGGAATCTGCCATCTATCCGCGTTCACGGAACACTTCATTTTTGCATTAAAATTACCTCGTTTTTTAACAAAATGATGGATCGAGTAGATTCGAAAATAAAACATTTAATAATATACTTATATTGTTCCAGAGATGTAGCGATACGAGGGTATCGGACAAAGGGGTGTTCTTCACATTCGCCAGGACTCTCCCGCCCTCGAGCAAAGTTTCGAAGAGCGTCGTCGCCCTCCTCAGGGCCTTCAAGTGGCACCGTTTCGTGGTGGTGTCCGGTTCGCACCCTTCCTCGGGGAGCGAGGTCCAGGAAGCCATAGAGGTGAGGGAAATTCGCCCTTTGCTCGTATATTTCTCATTAAAAATATCCTTTTGCAAATTATGACTTCATATTTGATTTCAACCAATGGGTCCCTATTCTCATACTGTGACTATGTTTTAGTGATCCGAGCCCACCGTGCGCTCGTGATTAAAAATCCATGGGAAGAAGCATCCAGGCAGTGTAATTTTATATCCTGGTAGACGCGTAACGTATGATTAATACACATTTTGGATGGACATTAGAATCGGAGATGGTGCTGCAATCTTCGGACACTCGGTGCGAATGGCAGATTTATTATCGTACATAATTAATTACTCGTGAGGTAGAGCTAAATCGTGTATGATATTTCGGAAGGTTAATTAATCAATTTGATACGTGGGATCGGTTTTCGCTATTTTGTTGGAAACGTAGGGATAACGGGGGGAAACGTGGGCGGTGGGTGGAAAAATGAGGATAATAATCGATCGAGGGTTAAAAATTTTTGCCAAACCTCTCCTGTTCTCCCTTTCAGGAGCTTTCGAGCTATCACGGCCTGACGATAGCGGACAAGAAGCAATACTCCGACTACATACCGGAGTACATCAAGCAAATGGACAACATCGTCGAAGACACTTACCAAAAAACGAGAGGTAAGCTCCCATTTAATTAAACTCTAATTCCCGCGTCTCTCAAGACCCCGTTCCCCCGAAAGAGAAACGCTCCGACGGGGGGGGGGGGAGGGGTAGCGCCTGTTATTAGTACATAATTCAGAACAAATCGTCTCGCCCCGAATTCAATTAAAACTGGCGAGTAAGTAAACATTATTCGACGTTACTATTGACTACGGGGTTGCAACTTTTCGAAATCAGGGAACCTTCCCGCGATTGTTTTCATCGCGATTCCGAATACGTACGCAATTAAGAAAAATAGGTCAGGACGATGTGGCGAGTAATCAAGGAACGACGGGGAGGGGAAAACTACAGGAACGCACGCGACAGTTCGCGGGGAGTTTGACCTGGAAGTGGAGTCGCTCTCGAACGCCTTACGGAACGAAAGAAAGGGTAAATCTGGTAAAAAAATCTTACTGGATCCTTCAGGAAATCTTAAACTGCCAAAGTTAAGAACGGTTAGGTACAAATTTTATATCGGTTATCATCTAATTAACTCTTTACGCGGCAAGAAAAAATCTAACAAGCGATCAAAACTAAAAAGAAACTTGAATAGTAAATTCGAGTTAACTGTTCATAAATATTTCCATTAGTTTTGAAGTTAATGAAAATTTGCTACGCTGGCGTTCTGAAATGGATA
Organism: Cryptocephalus primarius; assembly: GCA_963576515.1. Lineage (NCBI taxonomy): Eukaryota > Metazoa > Arthropoda > Insecta > Coleoptera > Chrysomelidae > Cryptocephalus > Cryptocephalus primarius. Next base: position 14,733,584 of record OY754943.1, on the reverse strand, counting down.
GCAAATATTACCTGCGCCTCCATGCGACCTAAACCATTAAACCATCTGAATAAGGAAAATACAATTAGGAATATCTTCCTGTCTCACCCAGACTTTTAATAAATAATTCAAATCCAATTCTCGTTTTTCAGTTATTTAAGGTTCGCCCCGGGAACGTTCCCTCGAAATGAATCTGGTATTTACTATTAGACTCCATAAAAATGTAGAAATTCGAAGACAAACACTGTCTTCATCAAAACCATTATCGAATCGTATCATCTTCGCGTCCGTCTGGCAACGAAACGGGAGAAGTTCAAACCGATTCCTCCTTTTCCACGCCGTTCGATCGCATCTCATAACTGAAATTTGTTACGTTTTAGCGCTGCGGGCTTTACGTTATTTTTTCTCCTCTCCCGTTCTTTTTTTTTCCAGTATACGTGTTTGTCGGGGAACACATCGCCCTGATAGACTTCATAAAGTGCCTCCAGAGGAGAAAACTTTTAGATACGGGCGACTACATCGTCATCTCCGTGGACGACGAGATATACGACCCGAACAGGAGGATCAAACTGATGCAGAGAGGTAGAAACATGATACAAATAACGACGATTTGTGTTGAATTAGATTGTGCTAAGTATAAGCAAATCTCCAAGCAAGCTGCAGATGTAATATTATCTAAAATATAGCATGAGCTTTGTGGTTTCAAGCACACTTCTGCAATTTGGAGTACGACAAAGTACAACTATTTCAATTCCGACTCTACTAACAATTGCTTCCCTTTGGTTAAACTTTTCTTTAAACTAGATTACCTGGATCCATTCCTGAACGAGAGTTGGGGCAACTCCTCCGACGTAATGGGATTCAGGGCGGTGTTGAAGTTAACGCCATCCCATCCCAGGAACCCAAACTATAAGTAGGAATTCTGTCCCAAATCACATACGCGTACTGATCGTGCCATCCTTCCCAGGTACATCTGCGAAAGGATCAAGGCGACATCTGCCAAACCGCCGTTTTGCGTCCCTTACCATCACAGGATTTTCGACAGCATTTCTGTAAGTAAAAATACGTATATTTGCCGCGGGAAGGTCGGAAAATATTTGCAATTTAAATTTTTTCGAGCGGAATATTCGGGTAATTGGGGAGAATTTTGAGAGCCTAAACGTTAATTTGATGTTCGCCGTAATTTACCCGATTGTTGGACGATTTCGCGGTTCAAAGGCATTTTCCGCAAATTGCGAGCTCGCTGATTAACGGATGCTCTGGTAGCCTTAAGAATACAATTTTAGTATCTTTCAATCGCTAATCGATGCCTCATCGAATATCATGTAACCTTTCGCGCCCCATTAAATACTCGACGCTTTGTAATTTACGAGTTTTTTCGGCACCCTTGGAATTTTCATTCATCATTTCACGTCAGGGAAAGTTTCATGAAGTTCCCCGACGGAAGTTTTCATCGGTAAATATTTTGTTTCGATGCCAAGAGGAGATTTAATACACGTAGGAGAAAATATAAGAATGTCTCATCGAGGCTGTATCTTTAAACAAACGTCATGTAACATTTCACCCATTTTAAGTTCACTTAGTAATGTGGTGGGGGGCATCGCTGATTACTTAAGTTAGCAACTCCTTTAGACTGTTTGCACTGCTGACTGGGACTGAAATTACTGCATGCAGCAAGCACGCAGTACCTTTTAAAGCGAGAAAATTACTTCACATGTTCTCTTTCCAGGTTCCCATCCAGGCCGCCTACCTCTACGACGCCGTGATGATCTACGCCAGGGCATTAACGGAGGTGTTCAGGGATAATGGAGATCCGAGGAATGGCACCGCCATTTTACAGAAAATCGTCAACAGATCCTACAGGTCCATACAAGGATACGACGTAAGGGCCAAACTTTCAGAAACTCAAATGTTCTGGATACTTTTGAAAGCTGTTGATTTCGGAAAATTCTGGATAATTTCTGGATAACCGGGGGTGTTGTAATATTGGCACAAAATTTTTATTACTTGCCATTTTTGAGCTTCAAACTACAAAATGAATAAAATAATCTCTCATTTTTTTTTGTAGTTATAGAACAGTTCTAGTTGCAATGACGTTAAATGCTCTGGACAATTTCTGGAATTTATTACAACAAATAGGTCTTGTAATATTTATGTAATTCGGAGTTTTTATTAGGGTGGCCACACCTTCGTTAAGTGAGTATACAAGGTTTATACAATTAGCCACAACATTACAGATATGATATCCCATGTTCTGAAGATTTTACGAAATTGGTTACATCCTACACACCAAGTCATGTAATATGTGCCCGAAAATGTCGTTTAACAGCTACGTTATTGTTTCATCCTCGACGGCTTCCCGTTGTTATGTTCCGATCCGAATTAAACACCAATTAGTCGCGAGGGCTCGATACATAAGAGATATCCAGAGGCTGTATTTATTTAATCAGTTCGAGGAGCGAATTTCCCGAGGTAATCTCGTTAAGAATCCGTCGCCATCGTCTTGAGAGATCTCATTAGGTATGCGTCCCGGGGCGTCTTCGTAAAGTTAAGTTTTCGACGAGTTCCAGGGTTTATGAATTAATAAGCGACGAAATCCGAAAAAACAATGTTGGTTCAGGATCGGGACTCGACGCGAATCTTACGGCTGGGAAGAAAATCAAAGAGCGCTAATTTGCGGATCGAACTTTGATTCGTATTTATCCTTCCATTAGTTTGAATCGTTTCGGGTTTTTCAGGTTTTCATCGACGGGAACGGAGACGCAGAAGGGAACTTCACGGTTGTCGCGCTGCTGGACGATAAGGAGATGAACGGCACCCTAAGGATGAGTATGCAGCCGGTAGGATACTTCCAGTACCAGTCGAACTTGAGCAGCAAAATTAGCGTCTTGCCGGTAAGTATAGTGCACGGTTTCACAGTGAAGTAATGAACCAATTCCCCGTAAGTAGCCTTAAAAACTGGTTAGGAAAGTACTAAGCCTGGAGTTATTCATGTGAAGCAAATTGGCCTTCTCGTCATTAGAGGCTGGAAAAGACCTTTCGGTCCGTATTTATAACAGTGATTTCAATTATAAGTTTCCAGTCTTAATTAACTACAATACTGGATATTTCCACTCGCTGTACTGGTACACTCGCGTATACGTCGTGAGGCGATCGTCATATTTCACCATTAATGCAATCTAAACTACACGCCATGTCATATAAAGTTATGTGCGAGAAGAGAATCTCAAATACGAACACTAATCTTGCTTACGACGGGGGTGACAGAGCGGCGGCGCTTTTTTATTCCAGGCGGAGATAGAGAGAGATTCCAGACAAGTTGAAATATGTAAGTACACTTACTCTGCGTACGTTTAAAAAGGGTGAGCGACTCATATCGAGTGATTATTTAAAATTAAGATGTGGATAGTTAGGGACATGCAAAAATTAGGAGTAGGAGAGTGCCTAAAGGCTAATTTTATCACCCTGCAGTCGTCCTACTTCTCAGGCAAATTTCCTCCTTCAGGAATTCAAATACCTGGACCAAGACCGTCCGATCCAGTGGGTGGGAGGGATCATCCCGAAGGCGGAACCGAAGTGCGGCTTCCACGGTGAGAAGTGCATCTATAAGATAGATTGGAAGATAGTAGCGAGTATGGTGCTAGTCTCTACCGTAGTTATAGTTGCCATCTTGTTCGCTGTCAAGTAATAAATCGGTGTAATTGGTTAACATAATTATGAGCGGTCGGTTTTAGACACTACCGTTACGAACAAAAACTGGCGTGCCTATTGTGGAAGATCGACATGAAGGACGTCACCATAATTCCAACGGAGAATTCCACGGAGATTTCCGGCAATGGGAGGAATATGGTGAGACCAACAGAATATTTTAGGGCGTTCAGATCTGAGGCTCTTTCTAACTATCAGACTAACGCCTCTAAAATTTCCTGTCAGGCCCTCTGGTGCCTGAAAAATTCCTCTTTTCGGAATATTATTTTTCCAGATAAGGGTGTGTCGCCACAGCGTCTTCCACGCTCCCACAGGAAGCGTCGCAGAGACCTCCGAGCTCTCCCCTAAACGCGCTTACACCACCATCGGCCTCTACAAGAACAACATCGTAGCCATCAGGTACCTCCACAAGAGATCCGTGGATCTGACCAGATCGATCAGAAAGGAGCTGAAACAGGTTCGTTCCTAGGGGGTAAAGTAAAAATTTTACCTTCGATAATATAGTGGTGAAGAGGGAAAGCAAGGCCTTCACCAACTACTTTTTCCAAAAAGAAACTTAACCGAGCTGGAGCAATTATTTGCAGATACGAGAGGTGAGGCACGAAAACCTCATCCCGTTCATAGGAGCGAGCGTCGATCACGGGAACGTCGCGATTTTGACAGCCTATTCCGCCAGGGGAAGCCTGGAGGACGTGTTGAGGAACAAGGACTTAAACCTCGACAACATGTTTGTTTCTTCCCTCGTAACGGACATACTGAAGGTAAGGGACATGCGATCTTCGAACCCTTCTAACCTCTCCATCTTCAGGGGATGATCTACTTACACGACAGCGAGATAATTTCGCACGGTAATCTGAAATCGAGCAATTGCTTAATAGACAGCAGATGGGTGTTGCAGATATCGGACTTCGGACTACAGGAATTCAAAGGTTATAAAAGGCTTTTATATTCGCTGTTAACTTAAGTAGCGTTCATTTTAGCTAATCAGGACGATCCAGACTGGAAGAGTAAAGAGATCAAAAGGATGTTATATCGTGCGCCAGAGCTGTTAAGGGATCACAACGCCCCTGCGAGGGGAACCCAAAAGGGGGACGTCTATTCCTTCGGTATTGTCCTGTACGAGATTTTGAGCAGGGAGACCCCCTGGTCGAGGGTGAACATGGAACCGTTGGGTAAGCGTGAAATAGCGGAGAGGGGGTTAATTTGGTGACTAGTCATCATCAGTAATGAATTCCCGGGGTCTCTAACAGAAAAACGCTTGTTGACGACTTTATGGCCGCCAATTTGGTTCGGAAAAATCATGAATCGAACGTTTTAAGAAAATTTTGTGTTCGTTAACTAAGCTAGAAGGAATATTGAAGCAAGTACGACTAAATTGGATCCTATATGCCCAAATACGAGAAATCATGAAACAGTATTGTGAATTTCCATACTAAATATATTTCTTATTTGAATCCTGCGGGATGTCCAAAGGAGTTCTTCACAATTCCTCCCGATAAGTTTTCATATTTCTCTCATAAAATCACCGTCGTACTTCCGGAAAATTAAACGCAATTTTCCCCCGACTCCCGATTCCCGTTCAGCACCCGGGATCCCACACGTCCGCAGCAAAAACAACAAAAGTATTTTCGGAACGATGGGTTAATTAGATCCCGATTAAGTCCCGGAGGAGAGCGTAAATATTTTCCACGCTTCCGATGGGATTTATCGCTGATCCTATTTTCGAGATTATTAATCCCGACGACAATCGGAATCGCCGGTGGTCGGGGGCGTGGGGAGCGGGAATGCCGATGCCGGTGCAATCCGGGAAGGGGGGATCAGCTCCCGAAATAGCTCGGGGGATTCGTGCCGCTCGCGTCATCTTGGAGGAGGCCTCGGGACTGGGTTGGATTCAAACGAGGGGTAAATACAGCGAACTGCTTCACTCAACCCAATAGGTGTACAATTCAAATTCAAATAACTTCTCAATCTCTCTCTTTCTCTCAAAAACTAATCCATTCTATCCATGCGTTACGATCCTTTCGACAAGAGGCCGAAAGGGACACCGAAAAATTAACTTAACACCCGAACCTCTTTAAGAAATAATCCGTCAAGTGAAGAAAGAAGACCAAGAGACCCCGCTGAGACCCCCGGTGGACAACCTGGGTGCCTCCGACTACATAGTGAGGTGCATAAAGGCCTGTTGGCACGAGGAGCCCGACCAGAGGCCCGACATCAGATACGTGAGAGTCAGGCTTAAAGAAATGCAGGTATCTAACTGGACACATTAAGTATTGCTCTTACTGTACTTTATACTGACTAGTAGATACCTCGAAAACTGTTTACACTATGAATTCGAAAAATATGATTTCGAGATATCGACAAGTCAAAATTTCGTTAGTCCCTTGGTATATCAAAATGTTCGAGACTAAAGATAGATAGATATAAGTAAGCCTCATCAAAATATTAGAAGGAAAACAGTAATAAACTGGTCACATTTCGAAATGAACCTGTTTGCTGATGATGTAATATCCTAGATTTCAAACATTTCCCAATACTATCCATGGGATAATGCCCGTTTTTCGTAGTCCGGCCTCAAGCCGAACATATTCGACAACATGCTGGCGATAATGGAGAAGTACGCGTACAACCTCGAGGGATTGGTGCAGGAGAGGACTAATCAGTTGACCGAAGAGAAAAAGAAGACTGACGCCCTGTTGTACCGGATGTTACCGAAGTAACGACGCCTCCTCTTACGAAACCACACGTACCCTAATCTTCCGAATCGAATCGTTTCCAGGTCCGTCGCCGACGCGCTGAAGAAGGGCGAGAAGGTCCAGGCCGAGTCCTTCGAGTGTGTGACGATATACTTCAGCGATATCGTCGGTTTCACCGAGTTATCCGCCGTCAGCACGCCGCTGCAGGTCATAGACTTGCTCAACGACCTGTATACGACGTTCGACTCGATCATATCCCATTACGACGTCTACAAGGTAAGCGCAGCGCGGAACCTCCGCAGCGGAAAACCTAAACCTTCTCATGCATTTCCATAGGTAGAAACCATAGGCGACGCCTACATGGTCGTCAGCGGGCTGCCCCTGAGGAACGGCGACAGGCACGCAGGGGAGATCGCGTCCATGGCCTTGCACCTGCTGAGCAATATCAAAAAATTCGAGATCAAGCATCGACAAGGCGAGGTGCTGCAGCTAAGGGTCGGGATACACTCCGGTAAGAGACCCCTTTGCGTCAAGCTTTACGGTCTCGTCATGCACCTCTCTTAGGTCATGTGGTAGCAGGAGTGGTAGGCTTGAAGATGCCGAGGTACTGCCTCTTCGGCGACACTGTGAACACCGCCTCCCGCATGGAGAGTTACGGAGAGGCGTTCAAGATCCACATATCGCACGCGACGTACATGCTCCTGCAAAGGCTCGGAGGGTACACCTGCGACGAACGCGGAGTCATCCCCATAAAGGTAAGAGGAAAAGTAGTTGTGGCGATTGCATTTTTTGTTTCTTATGAGTGATTTATAACATGAGGCCTGTTACGCGACTACTTCTTCTTCTGAGTTACGTGAAAGTCAAAAATCTCATTCATCCCTCTGTCACACTTACGTGGTTTCGTATTTACTCTTCATCACTCGAAGTTGTCTACACTCCTTACTATGCACACGCGCCTTTCACGAGGAACCACCTATTTTTTTAAATAATGAGAGGAACTTAAGTTCGCTACTATTTCATAAGGGCAAGGGCGAGATGCACACGTACTGGCTCGTGGGGGAGGATCCGGCGCAGCGTCTGGCGAGGATCCGCGAGGAGATTGTCGGCTCATCGCTGTTCAGTAGCGTCAGCTCGGAAAGTAAGGTTGCGACGGTCGCGAGACCGCCCCCGATTCCCCTCACGGTTTTCGTGTTCCAGGGCTGAGCAGCAAGACGCCGGATCTGCTACGGAGGACCGGAGTGAATCTGGAGGACGAGGCGCACCTGGAGGGACGCTGCCAGTCCTGCCACTCGCAGTCGAACTGTCCTGTGCTGCAGCTGCACCAGAGGGCCAGGAGGGCGTTCAACGCCACGGACAGCCAGGTAGGGGAACGGTTTATTTTTCTTGGACTTTCTTTTTGGCACTCCTCGGTATCTTCCTCGGTTCCAGGAGACGGTCGACGGGAGTTTCGACATGCTCTGCCCGGAGATGTACCGTTACCACCTATCGAGACTGAACTACGCATGTCCGCACAGGAACCCGAGGTCTGCGCCGACTATAACCTTCAAGGAGAACGGCAGACAAATGAAATGATAAAACGGATCATATCCCACCTACGACTATAAACGTAGGGATACGCTCGAAGCACGTCCCGAGTCCCATTGTAATTGTCGTCCCGTCAAATGGCTCAGATTACGCTCATTTCCAAACGACGAAATCCCGCGTATTTTCCATGTTAACTATTATAAAATAAATGTTGAGTGTCACTTGAGGGATTTTATTTGGTCGTCGTGTATAAGCGTGACGTTTTAACTCATTCATTGTGAAATCGGCGTTTAAATTTCAAGCGGAGGAATAACACCATGGCAGAAAATTCCGAGAAGGTCCTAAATGAGAACGAGAGCGACGAAAATATCGGATACTACACACGATCCAAGAGAAGGAAACTGGAGGGTGACAACACCGAGGATTTGATTACCAGCAGAGCCCACGATTATCCCCGACTGAAGAGGAAAAACTCCATCATGACCGTAGAGGTGGAGGTGTTAAGGATGATTTTCTCCTACTTACCATACCACGAATTAAGTATGAATAAATCACCAATAGCTAGTAACGCTGGAAATGTTACCATATGTTAATTGAACGTATTTCGTTCTGCGCAGTCCAAATTTTGCACCTCTCGACTTTTTTAAGGTCAGAACGTGCGGCTGGTGAACAGAAGGTTTAAACTGATCGCAGAAGACGTGCTGAACTCCTCCTTCAAGAAGATCAGCAAGGATCTGAACCAGCTGATGAAGGTGACGGAGGTGTCGTTGAGTTACACGCAGGACGACATGGAGATTAGGTGCATATTGAAGATGTTGAACTTTCTGGAGATACTGGAGCTCCAGGTGGTAGAGTAGGTGACGAAAACTGATAGTTTTGGGTTAACATTTACGCACTTTTAGTACACTGTGATCTACGCGACGATATGGCGATACGTGTATAACAAGTTTTACAAAGTTAACTGCTGCAGTATGTACGCAGGCAGTTTAATAGACGCCATCAGGACGTTCATATGGAATTTTCAACACCGCCCTCACTCGTTATACGCGCCATCTATCCTCAGCGATTACGTAAGTCTCGTTCTGAGTACCTGACGGTCAAGTTTGTGGGAAATACTTTTCAGGTCCTACCGGCTGAAATCATCAGGATCGTCCAACTCGCCAAGACCTTCTGCATTCATTTCGACAAAATCAACGAGGAACTAAGCTGCCATTGTCTGAAGAATAGCGGATGCAAAATGATCGATCTGATCGATAGCGGGAAATACGTGGAGAGAAGGACCATCTACGAGAAAGTTTACAACAACGTGTTTAATGCTAAGGTAAAATCTCGCCTAGGTTAAAGTAGGCAACTTTTACAAACCCATGCGTTTATTTCTTGATGAAAATTTGATCACGTACTTAATCGTATTAATAAACTCTTATATAACTTTCCGTTTCAGTATTCCTACTTCTTCCGTAACGCATGGTTAATAGCGCTGCCGATTAAATCCACGAAGGAAATGGAATGGCCCCAGAAACAGAGGATGATGCACCTGAGGCTCAGGAGGCTCGTAGTGGCTCACAATGAGATGTTCCTCACTCAGGCTCAGTACGAGAGGGAGGTATTGGTGCGTTCCCAATCGACGGCATCGATAAGAAAACCTGGGAACAACGTCTATACCGGTTACGGGGATTCCGGGGATATATTCTACTTTTACGGCGCGATGAACGACAGTAATATATATACTCATATTTTAAATATCTTGGGAAGCTTAGTGGAAATTGAAATATCCACACAACGATACCTCGCTCGCCACAATATGCGCGCGCATCTGCAGCTATTTGTCTACATGTTAATCTGCTTTCATCTTTCAGCAGCCTATCAAATAAAGTTCAACCTGGAAGAGGCAACCGATGAAGAGGAGGAGGGTAGAGTCGGCGAGGAGCAACCCCCGGACGAACTCCAGGGGAACAACTCCGAGGAGGACTTCTTATATAGGGTGGCTCATCTGGGGTTCCGACTGGACGTCACTGTGCGGTGCGCTACAGCGTACGCGCCTCTCAAGTATCTCAGGTCGGGGGAGAATTACCTATCATTCGATTTTCGCTGACATATTTTCGCCCATTAGTTCCATGGAGGAAACTCAGCTGGACGCAGAGCTGGCCAAATCCAAGAGGCGTATCCCGACTGAAATCAAGCTAAACTTCGAATGCCTGGGTGCGACGTACGTGCGCATGCCTCCGGTATATACTTACGATTTTTTACCGCATATTTCGTGAAAGTTTACTCTTTTATCTCTTTTTTTTTTTAAGATGAGTGTCGATGTATATTTTTTTACATTTTTTTTAAACGGGCAGTTGCTGTGGTATACTTTTAATAAAAGATTTTAAATTTTTACTTGGGGCGGGTTTCTCAGCTTAGATATCAGCACCAGTAAGGGCTTCACGTATCAACTCTTATTCTTCCAACTTAAGACCTCTTCAGCTACATAAGGTACAAAAGTGCTGGTTATTTCAAATGAAAGGTACAAATTTGTAACATATTTTGCCAGAAAATCATAACAATTCGACCATTAAAAACTGAGATATTGGAGAACGAGTGATTACTTGTAATAGAACATTTTGTCTTCCCTAGTTAAACTACAGGCCAAGAAAATTTAATTTCATTTTTACGAATATAACGATAATGGGGCCCCAAAATATATCTGTTACAATATACCACTATAACACACTCGATGTTAAAGTGTATTAAAGCATCCTTCACCAGAAACGTGCGTTTCAAATTTCCTACAGTTGATAGAACTCTAAGGGAAACTTTCTACCGATTTTCGGGTCTGAATCACCCCTATCAGATGGCGCCACGGCACCCTCTTCGTCCTCCCGACGGCTCTGCGCCGTCGGGCTGCGCCCCACCCTGAAAAATCCACGGACCAATCCTGCGAAGCTCGAGAGGGACCCCCCGTTCGACGCGCGTCGCGACATCGATCCGCGCGCGTCGCCGCCGACGCGCAGACGCGTCGCGACGCTCGTACCTCCTGCTCCTCCGGCGCCTCCGCGCGCCACTCCCGCAGTTCGTGTCCAGCAGCGCCAGCAGGAGGGGCGACGACGACAAGGCGAGGATCGATCCGTTGGAGATGCGACGCTTCGCCTTCCTGTCAATTTGACAGCTCCGGCGGTCGCGTAGCGGGAGCACACGGCGACGGGTTCCGGGGAGCTGCGCCGGGATAATGGTCGGGTCTAGGGAGCCGGGGATCGTTTAAGGTTAGTAGACGCGGGATTTAGGTTAAGTGTCATTAGTGTAACGGGTAATGATTCGGGTTTCGGCAATTAACAGGAGGGTCCAGATGTTTCGATTTTCTTTGGAATATACCGGTTTCAATTCGTGTCATAAGGGGCAATATTGGTTTCCAACTTAATTTTGATTGACCCTTTTGTTATCAAACAAAGGTACTGGATTTACTTGAACATACCGTATATTTAAATATATAGCAAATCACCATTTGAGATATTTTTTGTTGTGTACTTCACACAGTCTGTGGAGTTTGTGCTTTGAAAATAATGCAAAACGATGTTGGAGACTTTTCTTATCGACCATGCCTCATTACCTGTCAATTTGACATATGTTCAAAAAAATACAGAAAGTTAGGTTTCTTCTTTCTTAAAATTCCAAAAAACGTTTCATAAGTCACTCACTTTTTAGTTTTTCACCCACATGCCTTTGAATAAATCGGGTAAAAAGGTTATTTTTATTTAAATTTTCTTAAAAAAAAGGAGAGAGAAAATCCTGTGATTTCAGCAAACATGAGATGTTACTAGGGACACTTTTATTATTCTCTTTCAAATCTGGATTGGCAGGTTTAGTGGCTAGTCGTCTTATCCAAAACAGAATATGTTATTACGATATTTCGTGTAAAGGATCCTCGTATGCTGACCCAGTCGGCCAGATCGAGCATAAGAAATATGAAGAATTTATTATGTATTTTACCATCTCTCGAACATGCAGGAAGCTTCTTTTTCGTGATTTTTCCGAGTGAATTATTTGTCAACTGATACATTCTTCCAAAATTTATACCATATATCAACTATGTTATTATTTGTTGGATTCCATAGCATTTCTTTAGCGAATAGTTACTCCTTACCTCCCGAAAAAAGTTATTCCTTCGCATTTATAATGACATGCAAGTCAAAAATCACGTCTAGTCCTTATCTACACCTCTAGAAATTTTTAAATGTATATTCATGAATATGGAAAAATAATAATTACGAAAAAACAGGACTTCACCTATTTCTCCAGCCCTTTAAAATTTTTGTTGAGAGGATCCTTTGTTCGGCGATACCTTTTGGGGCAGATTTTACATGCGTATCCCGTTACAGCCTTTTGTAGACACAAAACAATGGTAAAAGTCGTTTTCCATTGTTTTCAAAAATTGACGTTTGCATAAACCAGTTTATACAAACATCCAACACAACGGGGAATTTAACAATGACGAAGTACATGAAATTTTTTCTGACGGTATCAACACGCTTCGCGACTTTCGCTCGCTTGCACATTTTGTGCATCCGCGGCAAAAATACTTTACAGCTCATTAAAACGGGACGTAAAAATATAATTTGTGTCGTAAAATGTTAATTGCTTATTTTTCATGTGATAAAACAGAATTACCTACCTAATTTGGACTTTCCCATTATCAATTTTGCTCTCGAATAATTAGAGATACATTTTGTAATAACTAGAGTGGTAGACTGTCAAATTGGAGATCAACTAATTTAGTGCCACGTACTAATTTACTAGATTTACTAACCAATTAATTACTAACTAACTAACTGGCCTGTACTGGTGTGTAATGGTTTGTACTGGTCTCACTTCTGTATTAACTGATGAAATATTTCATATTTTGACATTCTGTTGCATTAACTAATCGCAATTACTAACTGACTAGACTGACTAGCTCATAGTAAAATCTAAAGTGTAGAAAAACGGAAATGAACGTTATATAATAGATCTATAGATAGCTAGATTTATAGGCTAGAGTAACTAGACAATCACCTAGCTGACTAGCTTTTGCTAATATATAGATAATAATTGGATTAACTAGCTAACTCAGCTGAAGAGAGCCTTGTTAAACTTCAATTACTAACTAGCTTTACCAATCAGTTAATTGCTGAGCATTTGGCTATTATTTCAATGCCCTTTTAGATGTAATTGAGCAGATTTACATATTAATTTTACATAATATTTAAGTAAATACTTTTTAAACTATAATCACTGCAATGCCAATATTTATTTATTTATTTTATTTAATTTGGATTATTCAACAGTTTTTAACAAATTTCGTATACAGTATGTTGCGTATGCGTAAACCGCTTTTACCATTGCTCGTTTTAAAAGCTATAAAACTCGGTTTTCCAATTGTTATCGCTATATGCATTAATTTATAAAAGCACTGATACACTATTTAGGTATCCTTAATCATAACAAATACGTGCTCACAAGCGTTTCCCGCTTTTGACAAAATCAAAATCTACAAAAAATTCGATAACGATAAGAAAAATTAGATAACCTCACATCCTGAATGCCACATTAGTTATAAACTTACGGTTATACGTGGTGTTTGGTGTTTTACTCAAGAGGGTTAAAGACGTAATGATTCATTTCTAATGCTCAGGTCAAGGTAAGAACATATTTTTCCCTATCGTCGTCTAGTTTATGGCGATGTCGATAAATTGGACAAATAAGTTATCCGTGGGTAATAAAGTAAATATTTTACGAGTCCTTATCTGTTTGTTAATAAATAACGGGAGTAATTTGAAAACAGCTGCGGTTTAATGCGACACGATAAACAAGGATTTCTTGCCAAAACACGGGAAACTTTTAATATACTCATACTCCCAATCGATTTCGCTTCAATCGTCGTACTTTCCACTTCGGAAACTTTAGTGGAATTTAATACACCTTTTTATACATTAACGGTTTTATCGGCAAATCTTTGAGGGCGTTCTTGATTTTTTTATGGTCTCCTATCGCAACACTTTACACATTTACGCCAATGACCTTTTATCGAGTACCGCGCTTCTAATATCTCCAACCAACATTAAGCAACAACAGAAACATTTACCCAATGAATTAGCGCACATTTTTATTTTCACGCTTACCTAACGGTAAGCCGAAAGAGAACCGTAACCGTTATAATTGTAGGGAAAGTCGAGGAAGCGCGAGAAAAAATACCGCCGATATCCCGTAGGACGCGAGAGGAATTTTCTCCCTCGATTCGGGGATCTGAACAAAGGCGAACGTGGCGGATACCCGTGGAAATAATGCACGGGATAGAATCGATTTTCCACGTCTGGACGGTTTCCCGTTTCGGATATTGGATAGGTTAGTGGATGGGGTGTTCTGTAGGGGGAAATTTAGCGGAAATTTTGGGAGAAAAATCAGAGGGCAGGGTAGAACGATTGCTTTTTGTTTTCGCTGGAGGCGCGGTCGGTGTATCCGAGGGTGGTTTAAGCGCGAAACGCCAAAAACGCACGTTTCCCTTTATGCTTTCATAATATAATCCGAAATAGTAAGAGCAACTGAAAAGTCATTAATTACTATCTCTGCTCAATAGTTTGAAAATGGTTTGATATTCCAATATTGAATACATACAATTATTGTCTTGAACACACATAATATAAACGGTTTATGTTTACAACTGTTACGTTTTGAATTTTCCTCCAAAGCTCTATACTATTTGTTTCAAAAATAATAACACTGGATTTCCTACCCTGCCAGTTTTCAGATGTTTGCGCACTAAATGTACATAAAGCGAAAATGGTAATTATTCAATCAACATGTTAATTGTTTGGTTAAATTATTCGACAAAGCGTACATATATTTATTCGTCTAACATCGAGCGTTTACATCAGTATTAATTAAATCTCGTGCTATATTCGTTAAATAACGCTTTAATTATAGCATCGAAATGAGTAAACCACTCGTAGTTTTCACTAAACCCCAATTTTGATGAAACTATTCAGAATTGTACATTACGGTTTTATTAGTTCTGACTAAAAGGGCCTTAGAGAAAGAGTAGAAGGAATCTGATTGGCCGAACCACGATTACCAGACAAAAGGCAAAATTGATAGAGTCAGTCGAGTACGAGCACTGAAAGAGGCTACTTGTGCCGTTCTCCCGGGAGATTTTGCCGTACGAGAGAGAGAGAAAGCTTTCCCTTGGAGCTGGATTGTTCCTCTTTCTGCCTAACTTCGACTAAGGAAAGAAGTGCGTTGTACCTGTATTATTTTGTCAAAATCACTTACTGATTATACTGTTCCTACTCTCTATACTTCACTCTCACTGAAGTCACTCTGTCGCTATACTTTCCTCTTTATTTTGGGCCTCACCATCCCCTCAAGTTCCCTAACATACCTCCACACCGTAGCTTCATGGGCACAAGTCCTCCAAAAATCAGACCTAATGACACAATGTTCTCCCTCCCGGTTTGATCGATGGCCGTTAAATACACGCGGGATCGATCGCGGGAGAGGCGGGAATGCATTTTTTCGGGACGTCGGATCGAATCGAAGGATCTCGGAACGGACGGTCGCCGCCCCGTCGGGGAGACGGAAGTTTAATTCCCGTCCGTGAGCTCCCGGGGGAACCGTCGTCATCCCCGGCGGGGAAGTTCCGGCCGAGGAGGGATTACGGCCCTGGAAGATAGGCAATTAGCGGCGAAATTCGATGAGACGGAACGACATCGGGGCCGTTAGAAAAATCTAAATGGTCGCTTAATGACCGGAGGGGTGAGAACGGAAGATTTTCGGCTTTGTGTTATGTTATTAACTGATGATTTTAATTGTGGTGTTTACATGTTTATTAATTGTCCTTTCACGGATATTTCCTAATTTGCTGTTTGGATAATCTCCATTACCACCTTTCAATTGAGACACCTGCCACCTCTGTCACCCTCGTTATTAGAGAGACCTCAATTGAACATTGGAAAGTGCTTGAAATCTTGTTTCAAGTGCACCGAGAAAAGATTCAGAAAATAAATAAACGTACTGAAGCACAGGGAATACATTTTAAACAGTTGCTCACTTAATCTGGACTTGGCCTATATTCTGTGTATCACTATATACTATGAATCATTCCTGAACTTGTCAACTTTTTGGAAATCACCCAAAACCCCTTCAGGCAAACCTTCTCTAGAGAAAAATGAAATTACTTGTCTGGTCAAGAAACAGGTAAATTCTCTAATGGTCCTTACTTACCCAAACTCCCTTAAGGACATTTGCATAGGTCATTTTATTTTTCATTGGCCTCACGGTATGCGGACAACGAAATCTTTTGGGTAAACCATTAACTCTTATAAAGTCTATGCTGTTACGCCGATTTTTCAGATATCAGATATCAAACCCCATCGATTTTTTGAAGTCAGAGATCAATTAACCGAACAAAGGCCGACGTCCCCTTTTCCTAAACCTCGCTTGTGCCCGCCGTTTCCAAGTTCGGTTCGAATTTTGACGGTTTTGGGTTTTTCACGTCCCGTCCCTTAACGCACGAGCTCGTAGAAGTATAGAAACATAAAAAAGTCCTTATAGGGGTTGATTTATCGACTCGATACGTGCGTTATAAATAAGATTTGACGGCGGTAAGACATCACTCGGAACGTAAAGGGAACTTTCCCCTTTTTCGCTTTTCTTTCCAGTTTCAATAAGTGAGTTCGGAATATAAAGACATACATATATATGTATATGTACGATTCCAACTTTTCTTTTAGGAGTCCGAAGATGGGGAAATAAAAACGGAACGAGGGACCTTTAATGGGATCGATTATAAGGCGGGACATGCGGAATTTCGCGTTTTCGGGCGTGAAAAGACGGACCACAGTACGGCCCTTATCGGTCGTTACGGTAAACTTGAATGGAGGGAAACTTGTATGCGGCGCCACGTTTTTCGGGAAGGCGGAAAAGCCGATAGGACGGATTCCCTCGGTTCCCAGATTTCACGGTTTCCCAGAGGGACGATTCCATAACATTTAAGGAAATTTCCATTTGTTTCATACCATTAGGATCTCGAAAAATCTATACCCTCTTAAATGATCTCAAGTAAAAAATTGAATTTATCTCCAAAGGTCCATCATTTGAATGTATCTCCAAGGGTTAAAGGAGGCGAGACTTCAATTGGCGGCTGAACCGACTAACATGAACATAACAAGACAACAGATAAATTAAACAATTTACGCACTGATAGGAGTTTACCCGGAGCCCAAAAACACGTAAAATTAATGTACTTACCGAATACTTCAATGCTGCGATGCCAGCAAACAGGAATATCACAGATTGTGCAGTTGTTACGATCGACATAAGGCCCTGTAAAGAAGAACATCTGGTATAGTACGTACCACGGTATAATAACATAAACAGTGAAAAATTCAGTCTTTATCACCGTAATATATAAAATAAATCATATGGGCATAGTAGTGAGGTGACGTTATAAGGAGCATAAAAATGCGAGTCTAGTGGACTATGGTACTAGTGGTATTTGATGATGTACAATTTTTGATGCATTTGTTTCAACCGTCATACATTAAGCTTTAGAGCCATTATTAAATTATGGTGAAAGGAACATACATACATACATACATACATACTCCAGGGCTGAAAATATATATATATATATCTTCTTTTTTAGTAGTTGTTTTAGAAAGGTGTTAATGCAACGCTTCGCTTTTCCATATTTCCTTTCATTCTCGCACTTTCTCCTCCCGCCATTTCCACAATTATTCTGAAACGTCCGCAATTAAAGGAGTAAAGTTTGAGGGACAGAAAAGGCGGGAATTAAAACTCGAATTAATTGCTGACATCTTTTTTCTTTCTATCTCTTTCTTACAATTACGTCCCGGGGAGAATCTTCGCGTAAACTCCTCACTTTAGTTCATGAAAGGAGACACTTTCGCAATAATAATAATTAAGGTCTCTCTGTCATTCTCTCCCTATCTTTCTTGGAATTATGGCAAATGCCGTTTTTTCTCGGTCGGGGGAGCGGAAATGTTACAAATAGGGGATGTTTCAGTTACGAGATCGACCAGGGAGTTTCCCTGAGTCATTCTTTAGGAAACGGATAACTCTGAGGTAAAGTGACATTTTTATTAGTAAAAATGGGGGTTTAGAGCGCATAAACGGAGAACGTTTCATTCTCTGGATTACGAGCAGCAAATATCTGGTACATAAATGCGATCCATTACAAAAATTAAAGCGCTACGAAATACCTGGATTTATATTCTACCTCGATGGAGTATTTAAATGAATGCATGGAAGTTTAGAAATAACGAAAGTTTAGGGAGATTAAAGGAAATGCAGAAATTGTTTAATCCACGAAAAAGTGTATGGATAAAAAGTTTGAGCATTCCTGTTTCAAATGGCCTCGATAATAACAATAGTTAATAATGTTACAATAGTAATTAATTGTCATATTATTTATCACTACTTCATTACAATAATCATCGGGACATTTTCAAGTAAAAATTAATTAACATAGGCACTCAAGTCGCATTTGCGCATTCGCCATTATCTGCGATTCGCCATTTTTATATAACTAATGGTGTGGATACCCTTTGACTAATTCCTTGGCGTGTGTGTCCAAAAATGAAACAGGAGTTACTTCCATATAATACAATATGGAAGAAAAATTAGCAATACATGATCCACGATTTACATCATTACTGAACTATTATTGAAGGTGTTATGCTAATATTGATGGATTAAAGGAGTATAAGAATAGCTCAATAAGGACTGTATAACCCTGCAGCAACTTCTAGTAGAGCTGCATTTAAAAATTCTTCTACTCCAACATCAATATTTTCATCAATGTATTTCCACTATTTAAACTTTTGCCGTTCCGGATTTTAAACCTCTCCCGTTTTTTCGCTAACGAAACTTCAGGAGGACCAGGATCGCAATTAAAAAAATATACGACGTTAATAAATCCGGGGACGTGGTTAAACAGGAAGAGGAAATGACCTCTATTCGAACGTTTTTATGGGACGGTATTTCATCGCGGAATCTCCGCACAGATGCCGTCCCTCAGGAATTATCGCGCAATTACCTTTCATATTTCATTCCGGGAAGTCGCGAGTTATTAAAAACTCTCCGGGCGCGCGGCGGTTTCCTCGGAGAAAATTTTCGAGAGACTCCAGAGGAAGTTCCTTAAGTTTAAATTAGGTTCTGCGGACGTTTTATCAAGGGCGGGATGGACGGATGCCGGATGGGAGTTAGTTCTTTACAGCTTTGGCTTCTAATGACTGGCAGATATGGCCGAAGGCCAAAGTTCTGGAATTACACTTGATTCTTTCACAACTTTTCAACACTTTTCTGTGTTAAAACGTCTCACAATAACGTTTGTAGAAATAGGAGGGAAAGAGAGACTCATTCATCAGTCAGAGAGATTTTGGACAAGTGAATTTTGTTATTGGCCTTTCTGATACAGTAAAGGGCTCAGCCAGTGTTAAAGTAATGAATTAAAAGAGCATGTGTATGTTACTAAGAAACTGTGCTTCGGCCATTATCGTCTCGCACGACACTTTGGTTTAACGCAAACAATTGCCAAGGCAATTGGGAATTTATTAAAGACATTTGTTACTAGTGCAATTTTGTTAAGACTTTTGTCACTGGGGATGTATTTTATACAATTATTTGTTACTTACACCTTTTAACAAACGGGGAAAAAAGGTTAAGTCGATATTTCGAGTGTAGGGATTATAAACGTCTGGGCTTTTACCTGCCGTCATTTTAAATAGTCTGAATTTTAATTACAGGTAGTCTGAATGGCAAGGATAAAATTTGTTTACGGATTACCGTGCGGTTCGATTTCAATTTTCGATTTCCTCTGATCCGACGTTCGTTTTCCACGAACTTCAAAAATTATAATTAACCCCCCGGAACGGGGAAGGTTTCCCGGGGGAAAATATGCCCAATCGAAAAATCCCTCCCTTGCAATTACCCGGAACGTTCGATTGATGTCAATTACATCCCGTCCGGGAAGTGATCAATCAAAATCGCCCGAGGAAAGAGAGAAAATTATTATATGGGAACATACCGCCAGAATTCATCGACGGGGTAAAAATATACGAATAAACGGGTAGTTTTTAATTAAATTAATTACACGCTCGGAGGGGTTGCGTCGTTTCTGCATTCGTTACGAATGCTAATTTTCTGTATTACCTAAATGAGGTATTATGTGATAGTTCATGATACTTCATTAAGTTAATTGTTTCATTACCTGCATGATGTTGACAGTAATGAGTAATTGGGATCAAGTAAATAGAATGTTGGCGCGAGAGAAAAGGGCGACACAATTAGTATTACTTCACAACAATATCATGACAGCGATATGTCACAATTTAAGTAAATCGTTCTTAATTATTAAACACTATACTCTATAGGCGTAAAGTTTAATTAGATAGAATGAAAACAATATTGTGATATTTTGCCACAAAATGACATAGAAAAGCAGGGATCTGGACGCTATCTCTCCTGTTACTTGCATATGTAAATTCCTAAGACCTCCGTTATACCCCATTACCACTTTCCTTTTGGTCCTTTTTTACTTCGACGCAAGCAAATAATGTATATTCCGAAGCACCCTTTACGGATAATCTCCCTTTCCCTCTCTCCCCATCTATTTTCCTCCCTTGCTCCTGCGTCCTATTTTCGATCTCATATGCGGATTAGGTGGATCCTTGTTTGATCAGCTACGAGGTTCTTCCGTGGATGTAATTAAGGATACCGTGGGAAGCGATATGGTAACAGTTCGCAACCTGACGGGGAAAATATGGGAAGCGCCTGGAGAACGAAGCTTGCTATTGTAAAAACCTAAGAATAAATCGATGTAAGGTTTATCCTCGATATGGGTTTTTGGAAATTTAAGCGTCTACTAAAACTGTCGTCGCTTTGTTTATGCCGCCAGCTCTATCCTCTCTATGCGGCGATATAGTGAAGGATCCGCCACTCGTGTGTATGTCTAAATGAATCCTTTGCATTAAGTCATTTTCACGTAATAAATTGTAATTGTTATTATATTTCATTTGTTTCCAAGTGAGTTTCCAAATTTTTTTTACCGCTGGTTATATCACTCCACTAAAAATCTTATCGCACACATCAAGTAGCGGACCTAATCCAAATGAAAAAGATAACGTCTGCTGTTATCTGGACCAAGATAATCTCGATAGTCAGTCCGTTGGAGCAGGCATTTTTAATTAAAAAGTGTGTATGTGTGTCACGTATACAAAATGTAATTTCGGAAAAGATCCCCTTCAGGTTTTTGACAGGTAAGCTTTCGCTTTGAATTAATCGAGGCACGTGGATGCTTTTGGAAGCAGCATCCAAAAAAATTCTCGTTACAAAACACAACATAGAAAAAGATGTATATGTAACGGTTACCTACAATTTAAGGCGCCATAAAATCTCTTACAACAGTGTACGTGCTACCGCCATGTGGTCAACTGTGGTGACGTGGAGATACAAAAACCTGTGCCAAAAGCCACAAATCCTTTACTCGTCGTTCCTGCGATTCCTCACATCTGTGTCACCTCCTGTAAGTTCATTTCGTGTCCCCAGGTCGGTCTGCGGCATGGGTTCGAGCAGCGGCGGCAAGAAGAAGTTCGTGGCGTTCCGGAACCGTCAGAGGGCGAACCTAAGCTTCTTCATAGTCGTCATGTTCTTCGGCGTCTTCGGCGTCATAGTCTTCACCGAGATATTCTTCATCGACGAGAGGAACGGGCCCAACGGCGGGGTCTTCGTCAGGCACGGCCCCTTGACCTACCAGGGGCACAAGGAGAAGGCGCAGGAGTACGACGAGGGGTTCCAAGTAAGCCGGGCGAAATCCGGGGTTCGCGATAGGGGAATGGTTTTTATCGAAAAATTGGACGGATCGTTCGACCTTCGTCGTCAGCGTACCGTTTTTAGGCCAATAAGGGTTACATTTTTCACATTTCTGCTCCACCAGAACACTACACAACGATCTTATATGGTGATAATTTTATATTGCTGCAATTCAATTTTAAATCTTATTATCTAACTTCTTATCTCATGAAACGCTTTCCAGGAATCTTACGAATCCAGTAAATTTCAGAATTCTGATTTACAGTTTTTGAAACTGTGGCTGAAGCATATTCTGACTTGTTAATTAAATATTTTGAAATTAATAATATTTCGAAATAATTTCATGGAGATAATTGCAGAAAACTGTCAAAAATTTAACCGTCTTCAATCGCCTATTATTCCGTGGAACAAACTTGTATGACTTTGGAAATTATTAGGAATGTTCCCCTCGTTACCTCTAATATACCATGAAAATTTTGTCAAGAGAAACGTACTGGAGTATTGGTTCGATTCGTTCAAAGCGAGTCCAGTGAAAAATCATATACTTCAATAAATCAAAATATATCTTTATTGACTTCTAAACATCAGATAACGAGAACACACGACTCTCCCTCCTTCCTCGACGTCTACCCCGCTTTGCCACTTTCTCCCTTTATCTCTCTCTTTCTTAATAATGCCACAACAGATGGGTGAGGTGGAAGGGACCGCAGCCCCCGTCCGGGCCGAGTTTCCATCCGCAGTACAGCACGAAGGGAATGTAACCGACGTGGAATGCCCCACGGAGCAGATCGATCACGATCGCGAGACGTTCCTTCGCCTCCTCGGAGAGCTCCACCATTTTCCCCCGGCACGAGGAACGAGAATCCCGACGCTAATTTCGTTTTGACAGCTGTCTGAGATTGTGTCACGCGGAACCCGCTAGATCCTCCGGTTAACCGGGACCGAGATCTCGAGCGGCGCGGGTAGAACTTCATATTTCGGGCCAGATGCTTCCTTGATCATCTATCAAAGTTTCAAGCTCGACAATGGAGTTCTAACGAGTGTGTTGTGTCTTACATAATTGAAACCGCCCCGAACTTATACCGTCTGCGTACATACGTTATTGTTTGCTCTGCAAAAAGGAAAGATAGGGATAGATAGAGAGAGAGAGAGAGAGATAGGGACAGGCAAAGAGACTCCGCGATTACTATTCCAGTCCACGAGGGGGGGTCGAGGGAAGGGAACAGTATCCCTAATCAGTCGAACAATAACGAGAGATTCGCGGGAGTTTTCACAATTTTTTTGTGTGAATTTAACATCAGAATTTGTCTGGAATAATCCGATTAACAAATCATCCCTCGGGATCCGTTTCCAGAACGAGGACTACATATCAATAAGGGTCGGAGCGGCGATGATGAACGACGAGACGTTGGGGGCGCTACTGTTGGGCGGTAGGCCGCCCTTCGCCCTTCCGCTCCTACAGGACAATCCTCCTCCCATCTCTAAGGTACCGATAATCATTTTCCGGGAGAGATTTTCTGATTTGCTTTTAGTTTGCTGCGGAATTGTTTGACGCTCGGGTTTTGTTGTGAGCATAGGAATCCTTATCGCACCGAGAAATGATTGTTTATAAAGAAACTTAGTTAAAAATTGTTGTTATAATAAATAACAACACCCTTTAACGAAAAAGGTAATCAAAATTGGCCTCCTTACCCTGTATACGGGTCTTATTGCCATGACTACTTTTGGATTCCTTCCACCTGCAGAAACTGCAAATTATCATTTCCACACATTAAGGGAAAATTCCTATGTTCACCATAAAAGTATTACTTCAGTTTCCTCCTCATTTTCTTCTTCAGTATATTTTCCCGCTGTACTTGGGACCTCTGGTTCGTTTTCCGTTCGATTTTCAGTTTTTCCTCTCGGCCTCTGGACTTCACTGAACCGAGATGGGAGGGGGAAAAGTGGAAAATCGAAGAAGAGGGTCTTCTCTAATTTTTCTCTTCGAAATGTATTTTCCCTTATTTCCAGGCGTTGAGCGAGACCCAATTACCGCCCTTCCCGGATAACTCGACCACTTCGGAGGGGGCCTGGCAGACCGTCAATAATACGCGGTGAGTAAATGTGGATTTTTATCCCGATTTGCAGAGAACCAACGTTTCGAAAACTTTATACCAGTAGAACAACGACTGTGAATGATGACAAATTGCAACTGTCCTGTAACGTCCATTACCTAATAGTATGGATTTCCAGAAAATCCCCCCACAAATCGTTATTTACTACAAAACAAGGAACGTCTTGTAAAAATGGATCCAATGATTCCCCTCAGTACCCTTCAATTCCCGATACCTCCTAAATACTTAACGACCTGGTAACTTTCTCGCAACTTGTCAAGTCTCTTCTCGAGTCTCATCGTTTCCATTACATAAATAATTTTTTGCAAATCCCTTACGATCCCTAAAGTTAGAATCGAAGTCATAAAGTTTGTACGGATCCCGTCACACAGTTTAACGACTTTCGCGTTCTCACGTGGGGAATGGAACGTATTTCAGGGAGAGATATTTCCTTCGGGCATCGATCTGGTGCTTAAAATGGAGAATAAACGATGGAGAGAATTTATTGTCAAAACGCAAAGGCGACAAAGGGGGAAGATGAAAGTTAAAGGAACGGAGGGGCCAGCATACTTGTTGCTATAGTAGAAGAAAAACGTCAATCGATAAAGGCTTTTGCCCGCTTTACTTAATTTTAGGTAAATGTTGCAAATTCCGCCTACAGGAAGATAAAAGATAGTAGCAGACGGTTGAAAGTATATAATTTAAACTCGCAAAGGAAGGTCCCAAGTGTCGAGAGAAAATATTTCTAGGCTGCAAAATTTATCCCCAAAAATAAGTTTTGTCAAGTGCATCGAAAACGAGTGAAGGTATTTTAATGAAAAATACGTTTTTATGAAAAATTCTCCATTTGTATATCTCCATATAACAAGAAACTCTTATACATTAAATCGCTGCGTTGATAGAACATTAACGAGCTGGATTAGCCGTAATCGATGTATAAGGATAATTACGGCTTAACGAGGTGGATTAGACGTAACGTTTGTTTAAGGATGATTGCAGTTTAACGAGATGGATTAGAGCGATTACATAAGGATGACTGCAATTTAACGAGCCAGATTAGACGTAATATGTGTGAAAATATGACAGCATTTTAACGAGCTAGATACGACGCCAAGGTTCTTATTTAATATAAGATTCTGTGTCTATAAGACCCAAAAAATTGTCAGAATTTTTGTTACAAAAATTAATTGTAGGTTATTGAGTAATGGTTCCCAAAAGGTTACACTGGATTACCATAAGGATGAATCTTCGAAACTTAAGAAGACAAGTGATTGAGTTTCTCGATGATCAACGATCCAAATATCTCACAGTTTCCGGAAAAATCTTCTAAACTAAGGCGATAGAAGTGATTGAAGGTGCCGTAGGGCAAAAATCTGAGGAACGAAATCATCCGCTCCGCGGAAAAGGAAACAAATCGATCACCCCCGAGTCAGCCGATTGAATCCTCTCCGGTTAATCGGGACGCGCGTTCGAAACCGCTAGATTTTCCCCCGCGATGGAAAAGCGAATTTCCACGACGGCACGGAAACGAATCTCACACCGCCCGTTCCCCAATTTCCGATCTGATCGTTACGCCGCCTGGTGTCACGTATAAATACCCCGCGTATACCGACATATGCATGCATACAATTGCACACGTAGGAAATGGAAAGGGAAAATGGGATTTTTGTTCGCGCGAGTTTATCCGGATTTCGTTGGAGTTTCCACGGTAAACCCTGAATTCGAATAAATCATCGGGTTCCATCCAGGAGGAATTACTACAATCGTAATTGCTGCTTCTGAGGGGAAAAACAGTTAAGCACTCTTCAATACCATTAAAACTTCGCCCATTCCTAAACTGGAACGCTGCAACCGCTCAAACACTCCAGGTTAGCTTCATATTAATATTGCAGCGCAACCGTACAGGAGGAAGTTTTATCACGTATGCACGTGTGTTATATACACTGAAATGCACTTTAGTTAAATTATAACGTATACGCTGTCCGAACAGAAACTCTACCAGAATCGGGGAGACGTCGTTTTAGGACGCCTAAGGAACAATAGCAACCCGGTTCAATTTAATCAACGTATGAAAGCTTAATTTTATGAGGAGAAAGGGGGATACGTTCAAATTAGTCGAAAAAGCAATGAAATGGAAGCCTACCTTACGAAATGAGATGCTGGGAGCATTCACCATTTACACCAGTCTAACCTAAATTAAGCGTGAGAGAGAAGTTTGGGATTTTGGAATTTTTTGAAGCTATTTGGGATGGAATCTCTTTAATGAAATCAATGGAGGCTTCTATGGAATAGAACACGTTTGGTAAAACTGCTTAAAAGGAGCCTCAAAAAGACTTCGGCGGTGTCTAGGTTCATATCTCCCAACTGACGTGGAAGAAAGGAATAATTCCTGCGGCCTTATCGAAACACGTTCGATTAATCTCTTCGCCTTCATCTCAACGTTTCAGGTAAAACTCTTCATCAACAAGTGCTAAAATCCCTTTCCTCTGCTATCAAAGGGCATCGTTACTGGGAGGAAGAGGGATAGAGAGCGAGAGAAAATTTAATTCCCCGCCGAGAATATTCCGTGCGCCGGATAAAAGCCGCAATCTCCTTTCGTCGTTTCCTTTTGAAGAGGGGCGGATATTAAAAATCCCCGAAATTTCAATAATTCACAAGAGAAACATTGTTCGCGTTAAAGGAATATCAGGAAAATCGTAATCAGGACTATATTACTGCGGGGAAATTGAAATGGAAACGTATCGACAAAGTAATTCGAGAGTTACCAACTTCTAATATGGAAGTATCTTGCAGCATGAGCTTTTGTATTTCACTTCAATTGCTTATGTTTGTAAATTGGATATTTGACAAAAACCAGGGCATGTAGTCGAAAAATGACAATCTGTCATTTATTTTGATGAATGCCTTCTAAAAACTTATTTCTAAAATATTCTGTTTATCCGAAATCATTAAACCTTAAATTTAATTTGCAACAAACACTTTTATATCGAAATGAACACTGAACGTTGTACAAGAAATTTCCTTAAGTGAAAATGTTTATCTTGACTTAAGATAAAGCACTAAAGTTCTCTGTAAGCTTTAAACACTTACGACCCATGGTTTTACTTAGGCTTATTCAAACCATGTTAGTTACAATGGAACTCTATTTCGAACTCTTTTTAATTTAAATTGAACCGAGCTAATTTCGAATTTCCCTCGATGCATGCGTCGATAGCAATCCACGAATCAAAAATCCTCGCTAATGGTGGCCCCGTCGACGTGATTGATGGAAATATAATGTTCCTCACGTCGAAACACCGTTAACCTGTAGATTAAAGATTTCCCCGGACGTTCGCGGCTCGATTCCGGGTGATTTCGTCGGAGAAATCATGAGCTCTTCATAAATAATATCCCGAGGAGAGAAAACGGGAGAGACGGCGAAAGGCGATAGGAGGAAAAATCTATCGCTGTTCGTGGGTTTTCAGCAACAGTGCTGACACACGTTTCGACCGTAAACCGCTCGTTCTACGTGTGTAATACTGCTTACAACGCAATCGTGCTGCGCCGACCGTATTTTTTTATTTGCCGGATTCGCTTTGTAACGTGCCATTCACAAATTCCAAAGGAACACCCTGTATTTACATATAACACCTACATGGACTGGGATAAACGAACGATCCCATTTACCCACAAGAAAAGAGGGCTATTTCCACATCTGAGTTTATTTTGTTCCACTTCAGCAACAAATTTTTAAGTTGTTATGTCAGCTTAGAAATTTCTTCCCCAATTATGCATCATGGGAAAACGTTTCAGTTTTATCCCTTTGTACCCTGGGGGGGGGGGGGGGGTTTGTCCTATCATTACTGTCCCTATTGCTTCCTTCATGTTTAATTCAAAGGTCGGCTGTCCGAGGAATTGTTCAGAAAGTTAGAACAATTTTCCTGTAATGGCAACTTTAAGTGGTTTACCTATCGCTGGATTCCCTACCCTTCAATTGCCCACCAGATATCCAAGCTTTTAGACCCTCGTATCATTTCACATACGATTTTTCGTTTCCACATTTTCTTTACACGATGATGGAGTACTTTGATTTTTTGAATTTGCTTGAAAACTTTGTACTTTTGAATTTTGTTTAAAACAATTGATATAATCCATGTTTATTTCAGTATGAAGTGCATATTCCAGATAATGCATTATTTATTCTTTCGTAGAAAAACTATCACCATTTAACAAGAGAGGGTGGGGCACATTCATTTCACAAAAGTATCGAGCTAAAACTTACTGAAAAACAAAAGTATACTTCAATAAATAATCAGGAGAAGTTTGAGCAAAATTGAAGTTGCAGCAACTATTTTTGAAATTTTTTGGAACGACAAGGAGCATAAGAATTCATATGAAGAAAAAACGTTGTTATTTCGAAAATGTTCGAAAATTAAGGTGACAGTAATTTTGGACAAGTCACTCCTTTACGTGCCTATCGACATGAGCCTTCCTGCTATATGTAGCCCTTATATACCAGGTACTAAAGCAAGCTTAGTATTATAATCCGATGTAATAAGCACCGAACCCAACTCAGAGGCAATTCGAACTTAATTACGTGATATTTCAGACGAGGTTTCATTTAGTTATCTCCCGATGGTCACGCAAGGGCGATAAATAAAAAACGCCCTTATCGGAACCTTATTCGCACCTCTTTCCTCTCTCCCTCTAGCACACTTCCGTGATTTACTTCTAAAGTTCCATGGACGAATGGAAAATTGAATGGAGGGTCCGTTCCGAAGGGAGATTTATGTATATAGGTGGAATTTCGGCGTGAAAGTTACATGATTGATGATGTTTAGGCTCCGTCCTCATTAATTTATTAGCAGAAAATCGAAAAACCTACTTTCGGAGGGAGGGTTTTCCCCCAGGGAAACGGGGAAGTTATGTAAATTTCTACCCTCAAAAAATAAGCGGGATCCGACGATTCCGTACTTGTTGAAGTTAATTTCACCCTCTCGAACTTTCATCCATACGTGGAAAGTTTCTCGGGACTTCCACTTTTATTAATCCCCCCGTTGTTTCCCTACCGACGGGAAGGAATTAGTCGCTCTAGCAGGAACTTCTGGGTTTTATTTTGTTTTTTATCCTCTCTATCGATCAACGGAGAGACGTTACGAGATCTTATGCTTTTCCCCAATTAGCTCAGAAAGGAAAAGCGAGACAAAGGGACGCAGCAAAGGAAAATTGCTCGCCGGAGAGCCGAATTAAGGGAAAGGGGGGCGTTAAAGAATCAGATGGAGAAGTGCATGAAATGCGTATTTCTTTTTTATGAGAAAGGGAGAGGGAGAGAGAGAGAGAGAGAGAGAGAGAAAGGGAAGGGGGTAAATTTTCACTCCTGCCGTCATTAGCTGTAAGCCCCAGAAAGGAGAAGCCTATTATGCTGTTAAGGATAGCGTTCACAAGATTATTTGAGACTGCCTGTATGAATGAACAACACAATCATGAACACCATCACATTTTCTTTTCCGTCTTGCATGGACCTAAAACAAAACTTTTACAGAAGTTCCATAGAAACAGATTATGCTTATTGGTTAGTAATGGCCGTATAGACCAGGGAAATAGACAGAAAAAGATCTGTTGTGATAGAAAGAAAACCTACACTTTTCTTGCATAGATTTCAGTGGTGTTCTTTTAGTTATTCACAATTAACGGTCAAAAAATCATATTTTTTCCTCTTTTGCTTATCTAGTTTGGCATGATAAGTGTATAGTGCCCACAAAATTTCTCGACCCAGCTTGTATTGCAATATTATTGATGAAAAATCACCTGAATCGTTGAAGACATTCATCATTCCTTACAGCAAATTAATACTACTGCCCCAACTGACAGCAAGGTAGTAGAAAACATCACTTTTAAAGACCTTATATGTTCTTAATATAACAAACATCGTGTTATTTGAAACTTCCAACCAATAGCATTTTAAGCACAATTTCATTATGAAACTTTTCCTCTCCATTTCTCTAAGGCGAAGAGTTCCCAAGGCATTCAAAAGAAAATGAGAAAAACGCATTTTTTAAGAAACTTTTTAAATTATGAATTTTTTGTACAACTTTAGCACAACTTTTTGAACTGACACGTAATGAAATTCTCATTTCTCGTGATATCCCCGAGGCATACCAGCTGATAGCAGTTACAATAATTTCGCCCGGAGTACTCCGGATATTGTGTTGATTTCTATCGACAGTACAGAGAAATCAGTAATCCAGTTTATCAAATCAGCACAGTGGTTCATTTTTAAGCTTAACAAACGATCCCACTCCGACTTGTTTTCCGGCTAAAAATCAACCGACCGACCGAGGGAGAACAAATAAAAAAACCACGCAGCAAAATGGCTTCGATCCAGAACGCCCGTCGGGCGTATATCGCTATAAATCGAGCCTCTAAACTCGAGAGTAAGTAAATATTTCCCGATAAATACACGCGAGGGACGCCAGAAAACGTCCCCTTTGTCTCGCATAAATTCCGAACGGAAAGGATGGAGGAAACGCCGCCGATGCCGCTTCATTTTTAAGTGAACGCGATTATCCAGAGCGTGGCACTAAAACGTTACGCTTTACAGTCGGAAAAGGGGAGACTAGGAAAGTTGAGCCGTGACTCGAAAGTAAGGAACGAAACTCCCCGTCGAATCTCCGAAAGGAAAATCGAGAAATTAGGATGCTGTGCTACCCTTTCGCCAGCAGTGAACCAAGAAAATCAAGGGAAGTTCTAAGAAACAGAAACGTAGTTCAACAAGTTGTGTTCAAGTAGGAAAAGTACAAGTAAATAAGGCCAATAAGGTTATGGGTTGGCTTAAGATCATGTCTTTCAAATTAGATTTCAAAATACGTTCAGTGCAACTCGACGAACGTATGGAAACAACGAAAATTCGCATAGGTGGCGCCAAGGTGCATTTTCCCAAGTTCGTAACAATCTCACCATTAATTTCGATCAAATTTCATAATGATTTGTTACTTGGAGATTCAAAAAAGAACAAGTCAACATTTCTGTCAAAAATCAAAAAGAAATATTAACGTTCCTAAAGAGTAACAGCGAAAACCCAACTGTTTGTCCAACATACCTTTTCGCTTGTAGTTTGAAGATCGCATCGATCCTGTTGAATCACCATAAAACTCACTAATAAAATCAATGTCACTCAATTAAACGCGGATAACCCTAACGAAAAAGGTAAATAAGACGAGTCATTAGTCGTTTAGCTGTCAAACTATGCAAATAACCGATAAAATTCACGAGAAATAACTGCTAAGGCGAACGCATTATAACTGAAAGCAGTCAATCACAAACAAGGCCACAGAATTTGGATTAACGTAGTTCAGCAAAAAAGTTTCGGAACTCTCAGGCGAAAATCGCCGCGTTGCCGATTTTCTTTTCTTTTTAAACACGCAAAGTAATTTTGTTCATTCGAAAGCTTTAATTTTTCTGGGCAATTAACTGACCATATGGATCATTTGGTTAGTTAAGTGGTTGGTTACCTTCTAAAAAAATTATTTCTGATTTCTGAATAGAATGACTAGAAATACTATTAAGTGCACAAGTCTCGAGTTTTGATCAAAAGTTAAATTGATTTCTGAACGACCCACTACAGTCCATTAGATTTTCGAAAAATCTGCTAAATTTGGTTCGATTCGGACACGTTTTATGTTCCAACAACTGAACAAATATTTTGTTAGCACATGCGCATTAAAAAATCCATTACTACACTTATGACAGTCCGATCACTTAAATCTTGACGGTTTCAGGTTCAAATTTTTCGTCTTTTCTGCGTTCTACGATCAGCGAAAGGGCCAAAGGGACGTTAGAGTGATAGGAGCCACGAAGACGAGAGGCCCGGAGCCGGTATGGTGCAGGTTGTGGCACAAGATCAGCGATTACAACACTTCGGTGCACTTGTCTGTCACCGTACCCGCCAAAATCAAGGTAAGAAGATAAGTCATAAATCAACAATCAACATAACGCCACTTTTTTCGAAAGAAAACGTAATGATAATTGTTGAGGCACTCATACTAATACAACGAGTGTGATAAGCAGGATGTGTTCAATAGCTACAACGAGGCAAATGGAGTTACGTATTAAAGAGCATATGGATATCGAGTTTGTTCCAACACGCTGACAACCCAGATCATGCGCAGAACACATTTGGCGCTCCAACAAACGATTGAACAGAACTGTAAATCTGATCAAGAATTGTGTTGCTCATGGTGTGATTACAAATGCAGAAACTCTTCATTTTTCTGAAGGTTCTACAGCGATTTACTGAAGATTGGCGAGTTATCACTATCGGAATACTTCAATTTTCTAAAGTTATTTCAGTGACCTGCTGAAGACTGAAGAGAGCAGGTAAATTTAGCTTCCTGTCATGAACCTAATGAATTCGATACTCGATTGAAAAATACTTTTGTGAGTTCTGCCAAGAAGAAGAGGAAACCATAGAATATGTACTGGGAAGATCCAGTAAGACGAGGGCTTCTGCTATTTGGGGAAAAAAACAGAGAGATTGCACTATACTGGGGCACTGGTGTAGATGCGATGTTTAATGACAAAAAGCAATTGTACACCAAGTTATCCAGGAAAATTTATGTGGCTTGTATCCAAGAAATTAATATTCTTGTCAATTTCCAGAAACTGAAATTTTAGCTACCATAAGCAACCAATACAAGAATCTCAATCTCAAGCGTTAGATGATCTAACGATCACCACTGCCACTAAATTAGTAAAGTATTTGATGAGAGCGCCTGTGCGCCATGATATCACGTCATTTTATACTCCATGGCTTCGTGAATCAGAGTATAGTCACCAATTCTCAATTCACGCATGTGTATAAGTGAATTAGCTCGCGTACTAATCAAAAACCTCGCGTTGAAACAAAACGATGACAGACAACCTGTTTGTTATTCAATTGGCTCACAGAGTGTGCACCCCAAAATTGAAGGTTCGTTAATCAAAGCGAAAATTGAAAGGACGTGCACCGTTCATGTGCCGTAACATACGTTGGAGTTTCAATCAATCGCTCGAGCTTTATAATCCGATTCGGATCCGACGAGATTTCTGGATAATTTTTCAAAGCGCTCGCGGACCGTGCTGCAGTGAATAAGGGACTCGCTGTCCGGGAGCGGATCGGAAAAATTCATAACTGCTGCGTTCGTCCCTTCGACCGGAAAAACATCCTCCGTCCTTCAAATTTCGCCCGTACGCACCGGTGCATCCCTCCGTCCGTCGTCCCGAATGAATTATTCATCCGGTCACGTTCCTGCCAGGGGAAGGTAACGTCGCCGTCATTAATTATTCCCCGGGGACCCTCCGACCGACAAGTATTGCGAGTGAATTTTTATCTCTTCTTTTCCTCGTCCGGGAGGGAAATCGAATTATCCCCCGAACGAAAAAAGATAGCACAGCGACACGTCTCACCGTCGCTCCTGTTTTATAGGTGATCCGCGAGAACTGGAACCTGAAGTACAGCGCCTGTTTCGTGATGTGCCCGCTGACGAACAAATCGGTCCCGGCGGCGGTCAGCATCGTCGCCAACCCGAAGGACCCGCCCACGAACCTCATCGCCGTCATCAACAACTACAACGAGTCCGGGCCGACGGTCATACCGCCACAGAAGTTCGGAGTCTGCGTCAAACCGTTACACTTCGACTACAACAGGGTAAGTGACCGCCTACGGCCGCAGGCTCCGCCCACTTCGAGAAGATCCTCCCAAGCCCCACCCGTCTTGTCATTTGCTGGCCAATAGGAGAATACGTAGTAGGCGGTTGGTACAGAGATGGGTGGAGCCTAGATTGATTGACAGATAGGTAATGTGGGGTCTCAGCTGACGAGCATCTGAAAGAGCGCGCAAAAAGACGATTTCAGTCTTAAAAACCGTAAGCAAATTGGCTTATCTTGGCTCTTACTTCTTCATAAATGAAGCGCTTAGCAGAAAACGCATTGTAACTCCCACCCATTATCATTTTATCTGATCGGTCACTTCTGGAGTTGTTAAGCACGCAGCACTCCTTCGGGACTTTACCGACTACCCCTTTTCTCTCCATCTGCCTCCCGATTTCACTCGGTTGAAATTTGTTGTTTACCAAATGGAGAATTCATTAAAGTTTACCCTCTCGCTCGGCCGATTAATCTACCCCTCGCCTTTCGAAATAGTTCAGAAAGTGTGGGCGTGAGGTTCCCTGTGTAAATAACTCTCTCTGGGAAGTTTCGATGGGGCCTGTATTTCACCCCCGCAATGGGATACTTTTTCTCCGTCCGTGCGGAAAGAGGCTATTCCCGCGACGAAAGGTGTTAAGGATTCTTAACCTGTTATCCCCCGAAGAGCAAGAAACGTCAGATTCGTAATTACTCGTTACGCCACCAGTCGGCGACATTCAAAACAATTAAACTTCCCCCTCTTCCAGCTAATTCATCCCTCGGCGCTCCCCCGAAACGGAATTCCCCGCGGGCTTCCTGAATATACATGCGTCGGCTTTAATGTTTACTCCCTTTTTTTCCGTTCCCGGGTTTTATTCCGGGATTTACGCGACGCAACGCAAACAACTTACTTCGATATAAATTTAACGAGGCTTTCACGCGATTAAAATTTAATGGGAGAGACAACAAAACCTGAGGTTTACTAAGCCACGCGCAACGTGAATAACGATACGTAAGTGAATATTTAATCTCGTGTTGTGCGTAAGCGACGACTTGATGGGAGTTTAATAGCTCTGCCTACTGGGAATAGGGGGTTACGACTACCTCAATGTTTAAAAGTTACCTACATCGGTACCTCATCAGATCCTCTTGAGCTCTGCCTTATAAAGGGTCAATTTCGAGTATCACTCATACTAGTCACGCCTTTCTTAGAAATAAGACAGTAAGCTCCTCCCTGAGGTCCTAAGCTCCGCCTACAAAGGGCGGAAATAATGCATATTTTGCATTTTCTCTTGATATCTGCTGGAAATTTAAATAAACGTACCAAAGACATCAAGTGCGGCTCTATTGCAATGTCAAGAGATTGTTAAAAATTATATTCTTAACAATCAACTGTCATTTATATTGACAAATTATCCTGTTGTCTCTAAATCAATATTTCAGTTGCAAAATACGTCTATGACTAATGATGACAGTTCAGTTATTTTAAAGTAGAATGTAAAAAGTGCCTGGAACCACCGGTGAATCGGTTATATCGCCCCTTTACGCGTGTTCCAGGAGATGCAGATCCTGGAGTTCATCGAGTTGAACCGCCTCCTAGGCGTCGAGCACTTCGTCTTTTACAATCACACGATAGGCCCGCAGGTGAACTGCCTCCTGAGGCACTACGTCGACGTCGGTCTCGCGACCGTCCTCCCCTGGCACCTCGACATGGCGTCGCAGAAGGAGATCCGCACCGAGGGCCTCTTCGCAGCCCTGAACGACTGTCTCTACCGTTACATGTTCAAGTACTCGCACGTACTGCTCATCGATCTCGACGAGTACATCTTGCCCAAGTACAACGAGACGTTACCGCAGCTCATCGAGTGAGTACATTAGTTAAGCGTTCTTCTTGGTAAATGACCACCACAATATGTAATCTGCTGATCTAAGCAGGTATAGCTATGGCGAAATCTTTCTTTGAGACTTCAGAACTAAGTCTTTCAACTCTTAGGCGGATGTAAAAATCAAATCAACTGGACCTTTCCATTCATGTTATCTTTAAGTTTTCCCTTTCGAACATTTCAGAAAAGGGATAAGTCGAGCGGAGGAATTATGCGTTTTCCCGTAAAACTTGTGCCTCGTTGATAAAATTCGATTACGCCTTCCGGTCGTTCCCGACAACTACCAATTTAGGAATATATCAGATTACAGAAAATTACCCGCAATGCAGGAAGACTCCAAATATTTAATAGAGAGGAGGATATATCACACAATACATCCTAACTTAAAAGGAAGTCGTAAGATATTTATACTTTCCGTATTCCCTTTTAATATTTAATTTTCTTCGTTCCCGTTACGATTTCTCCTCATCCAGACTTCTCCGTTGCTATTTCCCGGTTTTTCTTCCGGGAAATGGGGAGGGCGTCTAACTACCATTCGGAAGAGAGAGGAAAAAGTGCGTCGTACAAATCGCCCCCCATTTGTTGCTCCCAGGATCGATTAAATACCATGGGGGAGGGAAGGGAGGCAACGTTGAAATTGCAAATTTTCACCCTCCCGACCGATGTAAATCGCAGCCAAGGTCGACACGCGTCGATTTAACTTGTACATAGAGGATTTTAATAGAAAAATATGTAAAATATGGTAATGTGAGGGAATAAAATTACCAGCGGTGCAAAAATAAATATTCCTACACTTGCGTTCGCTTTTAAATGTGAATTCTGGGTTTTACATGTGTTAGGAGTTGCCCCAAGTCGAACGTAAAGAAAATAGAATGGCTACGGCAGACAATCAGAAAGTAATTCGTAACTAATGAGCAACTTAAAAATGCGCCTATACAATCGATGAACAATCACCAAGTGTCTACTTGGCATATATCTAGAGGAAAAGCTGAATCGAAAAAGTCTACCATGTTTGGCACATAACAGGCAGATCAATAACAGTGACGGATTTATTTCTCCCCGCTAAGAAAGGCGTGGCTAAAGAAGTCTGTGGGAGTAGCCGGTAGACCAGCTGAGTAATTGGGCAGAGCTATCTCAAAGGCGTTCCTGCATCGTTCCCTTTTCTATTCGGCTGTTCCTCTAATATTCAGTAACTATCTGTTGACACTAGAACCTAATCTTGCTATCAGGAACTTTATTGCCATAAAAATATTACAATTAATTTTCCATTCGCACAATTAGTGATTTTTGTAACGACTGCGTATCTTGCTTATCGTTATAAATACAAACAATAAAATTGCGTCATTGCATCTGAATGGATTAATTGCTTTTTAATTTTCAAAATTCGATATGTAAAGGACGCTCTACAATTTTTTCCAAGTGCGAAGACCATTCATTTGAGCGAAATTTAAATAACTTAACGATTTGAGATCCATAATCTAACCGCACTTTCTTCTGCATTGCGGATGATTTCCCTCACCGTCTTCGTCGAACGCACCTCCCTAATTCTTAATTGTCGGAGACCGCCAAAGAACTTATAATCTAATCCTCTTATTAACGAGGCAAAGCCTCCATGGGGAGACATGTAATTTTCTCCGCCTGACCTTCCCGATATTTTTCCTTCAAGTTTCAAAGGGGGTGTAAATCTTAAATCGCCTGCATCTCCGTTATTTCTCGTCCGATCGCCACGAAACTAAGCGCGTTGTAAACAGCGACCTCTAATCTATAAAGATACACCAACGGAAATCCCGTTTCCCGACTTTGATTTTTTTGAAAAAGTCCAAAGGGGGGGGTATTGGAACTTTTTCCAAAGGGGCTCCTTGAGAATAGGCGTTTAGTATAATACACCAACGAATTTAAATGTAATATTCTAGTAAAGCCCATAAGCTTAACCGCCGCAGGTCGTTTTCATAATGATTTCTACTTACAGTTATCTGACGCACCGGCTGAACACGCACACGACGGCCTCGTTCTCGTTCCAGAACGCCTTCTTCTATCTCCAGTGGGACGACGATCCCTCGGTCTACGAGCTCGAAGATCCGGTCTCGGCCAACCTCGTCACCCTGCGGAAGACGAGGCGTCGCAGCAAGTTGCACCCCCACAAGCAGCGCTCCAAGTACATCTGCAGGTAAGAACGACACTCAGAAATATCCGTACACTCCTTCCAGAGTCGATGTAAAGTACACAAAATATTTCGTTACGGTACAATTGCGGTAAACGGTTTTCTGGTTATCTCAACTAGAACATAGGTAGGATTGTAAAGTTAACTCTTTAAACTACTACAAACTGTGTTTGTTTTTCCTGAAGCAAGCTTTTTCACCACGTGGCTGATTCCACGGAGCTTCATCTTCTTCGAGTGTTAAGCAAAATCTTATTCTTTTTCTGTCGCACTTACGCGGCTTCATACTGGTATCAATGCGCATCGCCTTTAGCTATAGAAGATTGGGCTTGACACACAGGGATGAAAGATTCTGGTAGAAGACAATGACTAAGAACAAGTACTCAGATATTAATCACTAACCGCCTCCTATTATCACTTCCAGGCCAGAGTGGACGGTGGAGGCCGGTAACCACTTCGTCTGGGAGTTCATACCGGGACACGGGACGCTCAATGTACCGGCGGACTCTGCGATACTTCACCACTACAGGATATGCGAATTCGGAGGGGATGACTGCATCAAGACTACCAGCGTCATCGACAAGACGGCTTACAGGTAAATCACCTGTATAGATAAGATTTATTACCGACCACCACTGATACACATACCATGAGCAAATTTCCATAGCCCCACCGACCCTTCTACTCATTGCAACCATCACTATTTCTGTTCGATCTCACTATATTTCTCCCTTCCCCAGGTATAAGGACGTCCTATCTGACGCCGTAAGGGCCCAGTACGACAGGCTGCGGTACAGGTGCAACCTGAGCGAGCTCAAGCTGCCTAGGACACGAGTCTTCAGCAAGCTGATGAACCTGCTCAACTCCGGCCGCGATAGATGAGGAAGGAAAAGTTTTGTGATATGATTTTAGTGATGAATTGATGACGATAGTGACGACGTCGAGGGATAGAAGGGAGAAAAAGAGAGAACGAGTGAAAACGTGCAGAAGGGGTGAGAAAGGAAGAGTGATTAGATGATATAAGGCGAGAGAGGGGGAAAAAGGGAAGCGTATTATTTTGTATTTTTTAAGTGATAAAATTTTATGATTCGGTCATGACAATATGTGGGTTTCGTGATTTAGATTAGCTCAAGATTACTTAACGGGGAGTGTCTACAATTGCATCTTCACTGAGGGTAATTAACGCAATATACGCTGCAAATAATTGAGAATTCAATGAGTTGGTTCAAAGTTTAAGCAATATTTTGTTTAGGAGTAGACACTGTCCTCTCTACACGTTATTACAACTTTATTGTCTTGACTTCCTTTTTGCTGTTCTCCGTATTGTATTATATAGAGACTCTTTAAATGCTGCTGTATATTTTTGTACATACGTTTTACTTCGATTGACTGTAAACTTTTAAGTAGGTAAATAAACTGTTTTACCTGATGTTATTTCTCATTGTACGCTCACCGTCATTAGAAATAATAGCAGGTAAATAATCTCTCAAGGTTTTAACAACTTCATGGGTGTATTTTCTTTTTCCAGACCTTACCATTTTAATAAATTATGGATTGAAAAGCAACATGTCAACAAGCAACAATCAAATTTAGATAATTCTTTCAGCACTGTATTCTTACTGGAAATATCTCCGAGTTGTAAAATTTAATAGATTCTTAAAACTTCCATTATAATTTGGAATAATAACAGTTTTGGACAGACACTGTATGCCCAGTCATATTGTCTACAATCTATTGAATGTGTTATGCCCTAGTAATTACCTATGATATAATCCAGCTCAACCTAAACATGGTCATCTTTTTTCAGTTTGTGAAATTTCACTTAAGGTTTACACTGAAGTAACATTTTTAGTTCAATTTGTTAATTTTATTTATGAAAATGTTACATTTTCAATGTTTAATCCAACCAATAGTTGTTGCAAAGCAATTGTGAAGCTATTTTTTTCTAAAATGTGATATTTTGTAGATTTTTCATAACTATATAGTACTAACGCATAACCCCTATTTATGCAGCCTTAAAAGGCGCAATTGAAACAATTTTATCAGATCAATCCTTCAGTTCACAGCTATGAATAAATAGTATATGTAATTTTACCCACAGTACTCACATCACTCGGTTATAGCTAAACGTTTCGTAAGTTCTCCATCACACAACTTCGGTTGGCCAACGACATCGCTGCTACTCTTCAAATTAACTTCCGAGCTCTTAATTTTCCAATTATTATCACACGAAGGGTCCCTGATTAGACCGAAACTCTGTTCGAAAACACCAGCACAGGCATCGTGAATGTGTAAAGTCCCGCATACTACGACCTGGACTAGACCGTGCGGTTCGATGCGACCCTGGACCCCCTCCTGAGTGACATTCGGGTTGAAAGTCAGGTTGTGCTGTGTCCTGAGACGGAACAATGTGTGCGTTATCTCGTCCGGATCATCTTCAATGTACATCGAATCACTCTCTTTGTCCGACACGAGGTTCACTTTCAATTTAGCGTCAGAGTAAAAGTGTTCCGAACCGACCCCTTCGGTGTTGAGCATTGAATAAAACCAGCTTGTGAATTGGACCGCAAACATGTCAAGGTTGCCGCTGGGAGCTTCACATGCGCTTGAAACCTTCCAATATTCCAGTATCCGATCAATGAGATCGTTCTTAGTTGTGGGAAGTCGGACCTTTATTCCCTTTTCGTCTAGGTAGGTGAACAGGATCTCCCTAGTCACGAGTTTTCTACGTAAGATGCTTACGGCGTCAGGTGAATGTTTGATGATTGCCCGCAGCGCGTCTGAAGGGTAATTCGAAATTAGAAAACTTCCTGGCTAACTGAAAGACTTACCTTCTTTAGTGCTGACTTTTAAGAGACCCTGCGTTACAGTCCTCGACAGTGCCAACAGATCGTCCTCTTGCAACTTCGATAACACCTCCAACACAGCTTCCGGATCTGACATCGTTTATTCAATCATCGTTGTACATATTTGCCAAACTGGTCAGTTTGAAAATTACACGCATAAGAATTTACTGAACGGTAAGGTTATGGCCACAAAACATACATTATGGTTACCCACAGAACACAAAGTGTATTCGCGTGTAGAAATATAATGCTTTTGATCACTCTCTGTAACCAACTGTGAAAACTGAAACTGACAAATGGAAACTGCGTTTCCATCCGAGGTTATGCAATGAAGTTCCCCGCCACTTCCATTCAATACCTTGATGTTGTAATACCGATAAAAAAAACTTTAAAAGCTGTCATAACGAGTGTTTTAATCAGTTTAATCTAAAGATACCTTTTAGATAACACTAATATAAGCAAAACATCGCTTCTTATCACCATACAAGGTCTAAAGTAAACATCAACTGTGAAGTACCCGCTGAGACTCCCTTAACCAATTACTTTCTTACAGATGTTACCGGCACTACTCCTACTCCTGTTTTTCCAGAGAACCTCGGGTCGAGACACCGATTGGGTAGACCCACATGACATGAATTTCAATTTCAAAGAAATGGGCATACCTGTGTTGTCTAAAGCAGCCCCCGGTCACGACTGTAACTGTCCCATGGCGACAGGCCACAAGGACGATATATCTTTCGTATACCTGAAACGTGTAGTTAGTCTATTAATCAATTCCGCCACGGTAGATAGGGATGACGGTAATGTCCGTAGGGGACGGTACATCCTGGATGTGGGACATGAGAATTACAAGTTCTTGTCAGATTTCGTGAACAGTGCTAGTCCTGATGAGGGGGCTTTTAGACAGCTTGATGTCGTCTTGAGTGCTGTGTTAAGGAGGTCCGTTACTGAAAACCTACATGAGTTTTTACTTTCCACACAGGAACGTCTAGCTGTATTGCTGTTCAGCTCAACGTCGCTCGTTATCTATGGCCTGTTGGTTGGTGCTTATATCACCTACCATCTGTTCCAAGCTCGGTACAGTTTCTGGTATATTGTACGATACTTCATCATAATTATGTTTATTTGTGACTATGGATTAAAGTACCAAGCTCTTCTGGAGGTAATAATAATAATAATAAAGTAGCAAGTGCACGGTTGTTGACCTGTGATTGTTTTAGGAGGCTGAGGAGCAGAACATCAAAGTCCAATCACCAAAATGTAAAGAAATGGGTTGGTTCGACTATTATTTTTCTAGTAAGTAACTAAAACTTCCCGTCTCTTGGACTAATTACATTTTATTTCCTTCCAGATAAAGGAGATTGTGAAAAAAAAGTCGTCACCCCTCTAGATGTAACATTACTTCAGGTCCAGAGCATGATCATCGTCCCACTCTCTTCATTTGGAACAGGCATGGGAGTTTTTGCGAAAGAACTATTTGGTAAACATGTACCACTGCCCCTCTTGGACTCATCTAAAATCTCACCTTTTCAGTACACTTACCTTTCCCATGGAACTTTCTCATCTTCCCCTTGATGCTCGGCTTCATCTGCCTACTGCTCGCCATCGTGATGACTACTCTGAACGGTCACCGTTTCAGTGTTAATCTGATGCACTTGCTCCATCTAGAATTTGGAGGGAGCAATCAGACTAATAGGCAGTTTGACGAATTGCTGAGGGCAATGAATCACAGAGAGATGGTCCAGGACGTCCGGAGGACTCCAGAAAAGAAAATGAAAGCATTGGCGATTAAAAAGAAAGATCGAAAAAGTGATACTGTCGCAACACCGAAGCATAATGGTGGTGGAGGCGACGCAAGTGACGTGAAAAATGCTAGGGTTAAGAAGAGTGGGAAAGGTGGGGATGAGGAGATTCAAAATTGACTTTTTTATGAAGTGGAGTTGTACTTTTTAATGTATATTTATAAGTTTACAAGATTTTTTATGAATAATAAAAATGAGACATTTCTTTGTTGAAGGTATTGGGTATTATAAATTGTTATGTTGTGTCCCCTTTAGGCAAACAAGGCTCCTCAATTGTGGTTACTAAGTCTTCCAAAAACGTTGCTAGTTTGATATCTTGAATACATCTCTTGCGGAAAATTCCCTCCAGGCATAAGGTAAACTCCTTATGCTGCCTATGTATAACAAATTGGGTTTACAGAAATACATATCAAAGATACATTAGAGAGCAGTTCATCAGGTGACTGCCTGTATCATACTTTCATTTAACAACAATACGACTATCTAATTAACTATTTTTGGAGAGAAATTTCTTTAGAATCGTTATGTGTAAAAACAAATATTTGTTTATTACGTTATGTATTATTTTCACGGTTCTCACGTCTATTTCAGAGGTACCTTCGTGCTTTTCTCTAGGTTTGAAACAGTCGTACCTTTATTTTGGCTAAGTTATGCTTCTAAAGAATTTTATGTCTTTCACCTAATGTTGGTTATATTTAATGCCTAGCCATTTGCCCTCTGATAACGGCTATGGTTAATTCTTACCTGCATAGTTCAGGTTTCGGTGGTATCATAACCCCGTCCCGTTTGCTCTTATTGTAGCATTGCTGTAGCACGCTCTGGGACTCTTGCCCGCGTAAATCCTGGAGGCACTGAGCGAATTCCATATTAGAAGATGCCGCTGAAGTATAAACAAATTTATATACAACTAATCGGTGGAGGTTATTGGGCAAACTTTAATTAACTGCACTTAAGTGTTAAAATTTCTGAAAAGTTATTTTTATAAAAAGAGTCAGAGAAACTGGACATCGCATTCAAAGGATATATTTGCTAAGGGAGTAGTTATTTGAAGTTGACTTATACGATAGATATTCTTACCTAACCATTTATCGCTGTTCCTGTGTATGAACCCGACCAGGTTCTGGATCAACCGCAAAATGAAATCCGGATAGTACTTCTCCGATTCGGATAGACAGTGCTCGAGGGCTTCCCTGGTCGATCTCGTGCAGTTGTCTATTGCCGCCTGGTGTACCGCCAATGGGGTAACTATGATCTTGTAATCGTTAAGGCAAGACCTGGAAGCGTTGATCGCATCCTAGAAAAGTCATATTGAGACAAATGTTACAACGAAACGGACGCGTTTACCATCAATTTCTCCAATGACTCCTCGTGGCCGTTCTTTTTGCAGATCCCTGCCAGTTTCGTTTCGAGTTCAGCTCTAATCTTATTTGGAATAGGTCCAATTGCGTTCCTGACATGTCTTCTAAGGCCTTAAATAGTAAGATAGACACCAAGAAGATATAACCAAAGTCTATAAATCACTCATGTTTTTAAATCAGCTGGTAATTTGTAAAATATTTTAATGCCAATGTATTCAATGCTTTTCTGATATATGTATCTATTTAATGTCTTATAAGCGAATAGACCCCGAATATTTCTTCGTGTCTCTTAGTTGTGATGCAACACAGAGTAATCATTCCATTACTTGCGCATATAGTATATACAAGCCTTTGATATTATTAGTAGAATATAATCGTGAGTTATCTGTAATGCCTTATTTCATTTTCATATGCTCCACCTCATTTCATATCGAAATTGTTAAATACAATGGAAAGGGTTCTTACGTTTACAACATACCGTAGTGTATAAAATTTACACACAGTTTCCCTTATTCGTTTGATTATATACACACATCCAGGGTCTGCAGCCTTTAATATTGAGGAAGGATGGATAGTGAAGCACAATTTCGACGTTCAACCTCGCTGGGTACATCCATACGTGCAATTCACAACGATATATTTAATTAACATGAACATAACATCGCACTCATGCATTTAATAAAACATCAAACATACTGACGCTTCTCTTCTTGACGTTCTTACAAGCCAACTTCTTGACGAAGCGGAACATAGCGTCTACGAAGTTCGCAGGAGTCGTATCCTCGCAGTTCGTCTCCAGGTCCTTGACGACGCAGTCCTGTATCGTCGCAATATCGCTACGGTAAAACACACAATTGTGACGATTGTTCATGGATACTTAAGGGTCCACTTACTCGCATTTCTTCTTGTCCAACGCCAGATTCGGGACATCATTGCTCGAGAAAGTCGCCGGGTTAAATTTCAGGGTCTGGTTGAAGCAGTCCCGGATCTGCACGGTCCTGGATTTGATGCACTCGACTCCCCCTTCGGCGACAAACACTGGAAGAACATAAGGCATATTAGGACGTTCTATTACAGAAGCTGGTGAAGCATCATAAAATTTCTCAGGCTTACTGGCTATCCTA
Source organism: Cryptocephalus primarius (assembly GCA_963576515.1). Taxonomy (NCBI): domain Eukaryota; kingdom Metazoa; phylum Arthropoda; class Insecta; order Coleoptera; family Chrysomelidae; genus Cryptocephalus; species Cryptocephalus primarius. The sequence goes on along the minus strand of OY754943.1, from coordinate 14,688,929 downwards.
TCGCCGTCGTTGCGGCACACGAACTCCCCGATCTGGTCGAGGATCTGCCCGGTCGTGTTCACGGCGTCCTTCTCGTTCTGCTCGAGGCACTTCTCTGCCGCGTCGTAGCTCTTCTTCACGCAGGCCTTCAGTTCCGGTCTCTTGTTGCAGTACTTCCCGAACACCTCGTCCATCGAGCCGGTTTTCTTCGCCTCCTCGAGCTCGTTCTCGACGGCGTCGACGTCGATCAGCGCCTTTATGCATTTTATCGTCTCGTCCCTCGCAACCTAAGGGATATGGTGAGCTTGTGAAGGTCCCAAGAGCCCTTAGTAGATGTTCTAAGGGACCCCAGTTGGTCTCTCGAGAGTATTCAAAGGTTTGCGGGGTGCCTGGTGGACTTTACAATGCAAGCAAGGAAGCCCAAATCATAAGCACTGTTTTACCTCTATACGATTTACAATGTATTATTACATAGTCTATACATCGATAAATAATTACACTGTATAGCCAAAAACCCTTAATAGCCACTTGCGCGTACAAAAATATCGCGGCATGCCGTCCAAAGCAAAAATTCGTAAAATTTGAACGAATCGTACTGCTCCCATTGTAACACTCGATACAGAGGTACAATTTTATATGCTCAGTAGTACATAGAGGTACATTTTTGCGACAATCAAATTCATTGCGTAAATATATAAATAAATCAATTGACACAATCGTTTCTCAACTTTGGTTGTACTACCTTGAGTTTGGGATAAGCGTCGGGGCCGCCCTTCTTATCGCACCTTTCCTTGATCACCTCGAAGTCGTCCAGATCGGGGATCTCCGGGAGCTCTGCGACAGCAGCGCCTGGAAAAGCCCGTTTTACAAGAAACGGTCGCGACACTCCCTCGGGAAGGCCATTCTCACCTATCAGCAGGAAATAAAAAGCTACGTCCGTCCTCATCTTCTCTCGTCTCTACACTGATGATTTATCTCCTTGGAGCGAAAAGGTCAAACTAATATTAGATCTTTCTTTCTTTATCGAATAAGGTTGTGAACTTACGTATCGCTTTTAATTTAATTAAATTTAATCGCATTGTTATGTTCTTATTTGTGCAAGATGTCGTAAACGATTCGACGTTTACTACTTCGTGGAAAGAAAATGCGCGTAACGCATTGAAACGATCGTAATTAAGTGTATAATTTATTAAGTGTCCATGTAAAATGCTCATAACACTAATTAAATAGCAGTACTGATGATAACAATACTGCCCATTATTCCTCGGTTACTATTTTATTCTCAGATTCGCAAGGTCGCTTCACAGCTTCCATGTAGTCCTCGGCAAACTTTTCCAGGCTCTTAGTACTTGTGCAGAATTCTTTCATAGTTTTAGGTAGACACGAAGATGCACTGATGTAAGCACTGAAATAAACCGGTAAAATAGTAATTATACACTGACGTCGGTTAAAGTCGTCAAATTTAACAGATTAGATTTTAACTTATTCAAAGCACTAACTTTGCCTCCAGTTGATTATATACTTACTTGCAGAACTCATTTTTTCCATTTGGAATTTTCTTATCGATGTTTTCTATGGTAGAATCAATTACACAAAGATGATACTTCTGCATTACTTCATATCTGCGGAACTCCAAGGCGCATTGACCCATATCTCCTTAAAGTAAGTAGAATAACGTGGGAAATATTGTTTGTAACGGAAGAGTTGGGAGGAATCTAACGGAAAGTAACATACTTTTAAGAATATCAAAATCGTCGTAGAGCAGCATGACCATAGACTTGGCTATCTCCAGCACCAAAGACGGCAGGAACTTGTGATCTTCCGGGAGGCATTCCGTCGTCTCCTTCATTAACTTTTGGGCGCATTTTTCCAAGTTGCTCAGGTATACCTCTTTTTCTGTCACGAATAAGCTGTGCTTATTGAGGCAAATTTTCAAATCGTCGTAATCGCTCTAAATACGAAATAAAGGGATAAGTCATCTAAAATAAAATATGCCGTGACTGACTTTTATCCTGTCGGTTTCGTTCTTCGGCGCCCCGTTCACCGTACATTCCTTTGTTACTAAATTCAAGAACAGGTCGAAGTAGTATTGTGAACTCATTCCGGCGGCTGCACGTTTCACTATTTTCTTAACCACTGAAATAATAGGAGAGGAGTGTTTTGTTAAATTTTTTAATAAAGTAATTTTTTTACCATGACTTCTCTCTCGAATGTTCGAAGTTGGGAGCGTCGCTCGACACAAGCCTACGAAAATGACTTAATACAGTGAATATTAATATATTTATCACCAAACTCTCACCAAGCACGATGAAAATAATCACTACTGCGAGTAACTTCATTCTGTCCTCCAAATGTTGCACACTAACAAACTTAAGGATATACCCAGAAGTTATACTAAACATTATCATCACCGCTATCAGAGACCTTTTGATAACCTTACACAACAAACATTTCGAGAAATTTACAAAATAAGCATCAAAACTAAATGCACTAATTATAAGAAAATAACGTTTCAGTATCATCCTATGGGAATCCCCACATTTACAAATTTCCGACGTCCCTTTCCCCTTTCACCTCATTAAGAATTGTGTACGAGTAATTAGGAATAGCTTCTTTAAGAATATATATAATCTATTTTCAATGGCATTTGTTATTAACAGGCTTAAGGCTAAGCACCAATTCGGATAAAGAATCTTTCATATCAGCTAATTCCGAAAAATTTGAGTTCCTTGTAATGAACAGTAGTGTCAATAGTGACTCTTTTTGTTAGCATGTCTTTTCCAGTAGTATTGCTGTTATTTTTACTGCAACATGGTATAGATACTCGAGCTGCACACTAGGGGTAGTATATTTCCCCAATAGATACATGGTTTGCCTTAATAAGTACTTTCGAAGGGGGTTGACTGCTGCCTTAATTTAATTCCCTTAAAGGACAGAATACTCAAGGGTTGAGGTCTATCGAAAGTTATACTAGTTGAATTTTTGAAAAAATGGATTAAATAATTGATCCCCTTTATAGGTTACATGAAGGATTTTTTTTTAGGTGTCCCAGTTGGATCTGGAAAGAGAATACCGTCATTGAAGAAATTAACAAAATATCCAACAAAGCAAAATGAATTCCGTTTATATACTAAATTTATAAAATAAAGGATCAATTTAATCATTCTGAAATCCCCACACTTTCAAACTTCCAGCGTCCCTCTTCCTGTCATAGCTATCCTTATCATCACAAGCATATGCTAAAAGGTACATCGACGGATGCCAAGCAACAGTGAAAGTCGCAGCCTCGACTGATATATCGGCTATCTTGTCTCCTGTCTCAACGAAACCTATATCTATGAGCAAGTCCTCAGACGCAGACGCCAGAAGCTGCCCATCATAGCTGAAAGATATTGTCCTAACCGGCCAGTCCATCCTAGAAAATAATCATGATACAACACACGATCTTGTGACCTGCTGGTAAGCATGTGTGGTGTGAAAAGTGTAACCCACTATAATGAAGCTTGTGTTACCTAGTAAACACTCGCTGACATGCCAGCTCGTTGATATCCCACAGCGAGACCAACGCGTCTGCACTTCCCGTAGCGAAGTACTTCCCCGTTGGGTCGAACTCTATACAGATGCACGTCCCAGGGTGAGCTTTTAGGATATGCTGGCACTTCAAATCCGGGTAACTAACAAACAAAATACTTTAATCGATTCTCGAATTGACTGACATTTCTCCCACCTTAGAATGTGGACGCAGCCCTGCCCGTTCGTCAAGAAAAACAGATCGCTAGTGTTATTCCATGATATCTCGTTGACCTCGAAGTGGAACTGCTCCTCCGCCTTGACCCTGTGCATCCTGGCATCGATGAACGTGACAAGATCCTCCTTGTTCCCGACGGCTATGGCATTCCCATTGGGCGACCATGTTATATTGATATTCTCCCCTTTGGTGATGATGGTGGCGACACATTTTTGTATTCTCGTATCCCATATCCTGACCGACTTATCTCCGCTAGCGGTGCTGAGCAGGTCAGGGTGTGTCTGGTGCCAGCAGAGCTGATCGACGGAGCCGCCGTGGCCCTTGAAGGTGTAGTCTTTGTTCTGGAAGGAGTAACAATGGGACGTATAACCTCCAAATGTTATTTAAACTAGGGGGTGTCGTTAACGGCGGCACGGCTTACCAGGCGGTCTTTGTCTAACGTATAAACGCAGACGGACTTGTCGAAAGAGCCCGAGGCTAACTTCTTCCCGTCGCAGCTCCAGCCGACAGAGTGGACTTTGGAGGAATGTCCAATGTATTCCTTGGATTTGGTGTGGGTCTTGAAGTAGTTCTGGAACTCTTCAATTTTTTCTTTGTGTATCTTCATTTCAGTCCTAGGAGTAATGTAATACAGAAAGCGAAATGACCGTGCCAACTATTTTGTTATCAACAAGTTTGGTTAGGTTACGCTCACAAAACATATACTATAGAGAAGTGCAGAGATGCCACAACCGTTGAAAGGATTACTGTACATGCATGGCTTCCTTACCCTTTAAATTTAAAAATTTCTATTGCGGCGGGAATACCAAAACTCGGATATTACTCTATTTTCAAAGGTCGCTTACACCAAACAATATTTAAGCATAATTAAGGAGCGCTTCAAAGGGCGATATGCTTTCAAGGAAGATAAACTACAAAACGTTAAACAAAAATTTATTATTATTAAACAAAAAAAAACAAAAATTTATAACATATAAAAACATATTTACTCATAAGTGACACCAAAACGTTTCAAGTCAATTCATTCTACCTTTCCTCCTAGAACTAACTTTAAGCAAGTCTTTGCCACATTCACTTTTGTTCTCTCACCACATACTACTCAAAAAAAAAGAAATAGAGAAACCCCACCTGCCGACCTGAACAATCCCCACCTATTTCAAAACTTTTATTGAAAATGTCACCACCTTACACAATTTAGATCTCCGAATTGAGGCTCAGCACGAGCTCTATAGCTGCGCTCACGTTCCCGTTCGTCGCCCTGAGGGCCCTCACGTTGACGCTGTCATTAATGAGTCCCATCTCGTGCATCTGCTGCAGCTGCACTTGCCATCGCACAGACAGGTTCTCGATGCTGTCCTCCTCGCTCTGCGCCGCCCCCGGCGAAGAGAACATGCCGCCGCTACCGCCACCGCTGCTGCCGAACGCCTGCTGTATAGCGGTCGAGAACATCTCGCTCGTTATGACGTTACTCGTCGTCGGCGCGCTGCTCGGCACGCCCGCGCTGTTCGTGTTGAACTGCGTGTTTGTAGCCTGCGCGATCGCTGCTGCGAGCTGTGCGGCCGTAATCGCGTTGAATGAGGTGTTCCTCGTCAGCGGGTACTGCGATGTGCCCTCGGAGCTGGAGTCCATGTCGTCGTCGTCTGACAGCGCCTCCAACGAATACGAATAGCCCGTGCTGGTGCTCGCGTGGTTCGGATTAACGTTCGTCTGTGCCTCTGGTATGTGCGAGATTATGTGCTCGGCCGCCTGCAGGATTAACGGGTGTTCCTCAATGAGCTTCTGGACCGTCTCGGCTTGTGACAAGTACATCAAAAGCTCCGGGTCCTGGATCAGCGCCAACAGCGCCGGGTCCTCTTCAAGATCTGGGACCGCCTCAACGATCTTGTCGACCACTTCCCTCCTCGTCAGCCTCTGCAAGAATAAAGTGAACTTAACATTGCCATGGTTGGTTTAAGAATAATTTTTGGTACTTTTCTTCAGTTAAGTGAATATTAACAAAAAGCAGTTAGTTTCCAACACAAGGTTGATTTATCTAACAACTTCATGTATTATTTATTCAGTTTTAATTGATTATTCTTTCTATCTTACTTCTTGGTAATACTTGTGTAGTTATTATTAATTCACTACTGTAATACAAGGACTCTCGCTATGATCCTGAGATATATAACACTGAAGCTCGAACAAAATCAAGATTTGGAAGATGATCTTCTGAAGCTCAAAAGGAAGGACCTCTTCACTAGTTTGTTAGTTTGGAATAAACCTCGTGTTTCCAAATTAAGGCTGATCCTCCAAGACATATGTAAATTGGATGAGTTACAGGCCGCACTCACCTGAAACACAGTCCTGTATTCGTTCGATGAGGTTAGGTTTCTAAACGCCGAGACTATTGTGCTCTCCGTCATCACATGTTCATTCGAAGAGGGTTTAGGCTTTGGTCTCTGCAAGATGTGGATCGTCACTCCCGGGCCGACTCCATAGGAGGTCAGGGTGTTGTTGTTATCCAAGATAATCCCACAATACGATAATTCTACAAACGAGAGGGTACTTTAGTGACAACAGAAATAAGGAAGTTCAAGTTAGGAAGAGACAACCCTGATTAAATCAGAAAATCATGTAAGAAATGGTGCGATAGGAACCGTGAACGACGAGTTCCTTTGTCTTCGCGCTAAAAATAACACAAAACAATGCGACTTGCCGATGTCCCTGGAGGAGTTCTCCGGAAGGGCCTTCAACGCCTGCGACCTGAACACCTCGACCTTCCCCTCCAAGTCGACGTTCTCGACGGTGATCCTCTGGAAGCGCTCCGAGCTCCAGACGCCGAGCGTAACGTTCGTGGACATCTCCGTTGACAAATACTTCCTCCTTTTGCACGGCGGCTCGGAATTACCGTGATTCATTGATCAGCATTTATTAATCAAGGCACGGAACATCAGAACCGACCACGACAAGCTGTCACTATGTCGTCAACTGTCAGAATTCGAGGGACATGGACAAGAAAAGCGATAGACACGGAATAAGACGTGCTTCGAATGCGTACGCACCAAATCAAGGGGGTACCAAGGGTGGTACGTAAGGCGGCTTTCTTAAATCAATTTAAAATCCGAATGGTACTTTGTGTTTTTACAGCAAAGTTACATATTCACACTTAAATATAATACTTTACCAATTATACCGTTTATACTCCGGTCTAGCCCTTCACCATTTACAACTAAGCCTAAGTAAGGCTACTAGTTGGGACTATCTACAATCAACACAATCTACTTTGATACCGGTTCATTCTTTGCTAATTCCTACAACGTACGTCTTCGTTCACCATCAAAATAAAAGCATCGCTTTTCAATCGTTTATACTGGTGTGAACGCACCGAAATAGTAGTTACAGTACGGACAGGTGTGGTAGATGTTATTGAAGGTCTTCAGGCAGTAGGGCAACAGGCAGCACGGCCAACACAAGAATACGCACATCCCCAACGCGAGCAGATGCGTCAAGAAAGAATGTTCCATCTCGGTATCAGTCACTACTACTATCCTGCACCTCGGGCATATCATGTACATCGGGTCCGGTCCGAAAATAAGCGAATCCCTATCGACTGGAGAAAAGAGAAACGATGATATCCACTATCGCCAAGAGATTATAGGATAGAATGTTATCGTTAGGAGATCTCTCACTTGATACCATGCTCGGTTCGGCTCCCCACATCTCATCTGTTTCAGCGTATCTCGGCGGTGGCACTGGAGGGACGAAGCTGTCTGAAGTGATGACCGTTTCCATCCTTTCTGCTGGAGTTGACTTCATCACTGTTGAATACGATGGCAGTAATTTATTCAGCGATCTCAGGAACGTGGAGCTGTCCAAGTGGTGCTGTCGTATGGCATCCAGGCTCTCCGGCGCATTCAGCACCCTGAATTATGGTAGAAGGAAGAATGACTTAAAGGGAAAGCATATAATTATTCATTACGAGAATAAATAGTATACCTACGTGTAAATGGCAGGTAACATGCAGGGCTCGGACCTGCAAGCCCTGGACGGTCCAGGTTGGGCCTCTCGGACGTCTGCACCACCCTCCTGTTCCGTCTCGGGCTTCTTCCTGATGGTACAGTCCAGGATCTCACCCAGTATGTCCTTCATGGCGATCTCGCTGCCGCCGGTCAGAGCCCTGGGGTTCGACGTGGTGGGTATCAGGGTGCAGTCGAGGATCTCGTTAAGGATCTTTTTAACGGTATTATTATTGGCGTTCTCCATCAGGAGATCAGTTATCGGTTCGGGGGCGCCTTCCACCGACGGTCCCGGTTTAGGTGCCGTCTCCTGTCTCTCCTCGGGGACCTTGTCCCCTTCGACCGGGTTCTGCTCGTCCTGGGGTCTCATCTTCCACACCTCAGGATTTCGAGGCTACGTAGTGTCATTTACTTTCGACGTTGGCAATGCACTAATATCGCCATCTAATGCTGCTTACTAGGAGATTGTGTATTCCTCATTTGGAATTTGTACTATAGATGACACTGTATAGAATTGACGAATTATATACAGTGTCCTAATGCACGTATAGCCTGATTAAATTAGTACATTTAATATATATGGCTCGATATCAAAACCATAGGAAGCACTACATTGAACTAAAAGCCTCATCTATCAAACACATTTCCAATTTCAGTTCTCTAGTTCGAGGACCGAAAACTAGGTGGCGTTGATGTTTGACGAACCATGTGCGTCTATTTTAGTTGACATGTCGTCTGTTCGAGAAACAAACAAAAATCTTAACTGCACATTTACGAATGAACTTAAGATTCTCACGCCTCATTAATGCATATCGCCTGCTTGGGCTTCAGTGTGTATGAGGGAAGATACAAGAAACTTACTTATAGTGATTAACGTTGCACTTTGCTAACAGCAATTTATTCTTCTTTCTTGAAACTTGACCGATTTAAAACTTAGTATTACAGGGCGTACTCAGTTCCTTATCGCCGGTGACGCAAGGGCAATTGATGACGCCGGTTCGCCTGTCGTACTCCCCCAGGTAGGTCCCGCAGTGCTTGCAGTACAAGTCCATGACACTCAATCCCGACTTCAGGAATGGCAGGAAACACAACGGCCAGCAGGTCAGCAGGAAGTACGCGCCGATCTGCGAGGTCGCCACCTGCAGGTACATCCGTTTATAAGGGAAGATCATTTGAATCTACTAGGTGCTGACTTTGTTGGTTTGTTTCCTCAAACAGGGTCTGTCTATTTTCTCGCAGTAGGGGCACTTGATTTTAATGGGCCCCTGCGTCCAAGTTTCCACTGAAAATGACACAAGACAATTACGAAACGTCGGGCATTGTCGATTGCCAAGTCCGATTGGGTTTATTTTTAATGGGGGACCTTTGGTCAGGTCCAGAAAGAAGCAATTATAGATTATATTCTGTCTAGCGTTTCGCACAGACTATCAATTACGATAATTATAGGGAAAGGATGAGTATAAGGAAATGTAAAACAGGCCGCTCAGGTTCTACCAACAGAATGAGAGTCCGAGTGTCGCTTATGCTATCAGTTCTGTGACTTTATTAACAAGTATAGTACCTACCAGTCGTTTTGTACACGCCACTCTTGTCCCTCGATCCTCCCTTATACTTCACCTTTCCTGAAATCGAATCGGAATGAGTTTATTCCATGGACGACCGGTCCCACATTACCCCCTTTGCCGGGGCAGCTGCACTCGTCCGTCTCCATCTTGTTGTTCGAAAAGTACGTCAGGGGTCCCCCGGGATGCTTGCTGATGAGGTGCTCGGCGAGAGCGCAGGCGCAGTAACGGTTAGTGCGCAGTACCTCGCGGCACAGGTGACATTTGAGTTCCATCTAAGACGATCCACGGTAGGGGAAAGTCGCCAGGGGCATTATGGTGCTGGTGGACCGGACGGGGAACGGTCAACGGAGAAAATTTTGGCGGTGACGTTCGTCTGACGGCCGTCTTGAGGTAGCGCCATCTCATTAATCGATATTTTTAAAAGTCGATCGAGTTCGAGGGGTAAATATCGATCTTTTGAATTCATCATTACTCGATCCTGTATTATGTAAATGGATTTGTTTTGTTTTAATGAAGTTTTGATGAAGGGTAAGTGAAGCAATCTTTGAACTATAGTTGTTAAATTTGAATTGTTAATAATTTCCAGTGGAGTAGAGTGGGAGTGGGAGTGGGAGTCAAATATGATATAGATAGTAAGAAGTGTAGAGAATGAACTACTTATGCATCAGTTATAAATATACACGCTTTACCAACAATTTCATGCTCTCCACATGTTTCCTTCTAATTCTTATAAGTATTTCCACGGCTATCACAATTTCCCAGGACAATCTATGTGGTATTAGGAATCCGTATGGGATAGGAGGAATTATTTTATGCTTTTTAGTTTGTTTTTAAAACGTGGTATATTATAAAAAAGATATTCAAGTAATTCGCTGTTAATTTCGATCCACTCGCTCTCTATTGTTAGATATTATCGGATATATCCCGCTAAGATCACCATTAAGATTTCCCTAACGAAGTAAATCCCTTGACCGTCGGACGTCCATCAGTCTCCTCGGCATCGTTTTAATCTCTCCAAGATTACGCCAACTAAACCTAAGGACAATAAGGAAACTGAGAGCAGAGAGGACCTTGAGAAATCCTCTCTAGAAGCTTAGATTTAGAGACCGCAAATTTCAATGTGTCGTTTTTTCAATAGTAGCAGGCACTTCGGGAATAATAGAAGTAAAGTCGCTTGGTTGGCAATAGGTTTTATTAAGACAAATGATCGTCTGATTAATGAATGGTCTTACATTAATTGCGTTTCTGGAAATTCCAGTCTTTGGAAGCGTGGAAATAGTTTTATGCATTTCCTTGGAGGCTAGAAGTATCATGACTTAACCACGGTGATCATGGCAATCACGACCACTTCTAAGTTTCCCAAAATTTCCGGGAAACACTGAAAAAGGGTCGATATTTCTTTAGAGGTAGTCTCCGGTGCTCTATTTTTTGGTGGATGCGCCTGAATATAACACATAACGTCGTAAGAATTGGTAAATTTCCAGTGGGTGTTTTTCCTTGCCCTCTCGGGTAACATGCGATGACCATGACACACTTTTTGCCATCTCACTCGCACAGCACCTCCATTTTTGTATCATCCTCCATTCCATCGTCTGGCGCATCCGCCAATAACTAGAAAACAAACAGCTCCTCTTCTCAACAGTTATACTTATCGTAACTCCAACGAAACACCCGTCTAGACCCCGTTTTCAGTGCTTCCTTAAAATTTCAAACACATTGGAGTTGAGAGGGCGTTGCCACCATCACCCAAATATAAATGAAACTACAACTCACTCATCCTCTGTCTTTTTCTAAATCGCTTTGCAATTCCCCCTCATTTTCTCCCTTTACCTCCATATAAAGGAGGGAGAGGGAGCAAGTACATATGAATTCCTCAGATGACGTCTCTCTTTCTCTCTCTCTCTCTTTCTCTCTTCCGATTTCGGACGCTGGGTTGCACGGAGAGTGGCGAGTTAGTTGCGTCGCGACGCCTCACGTCGGATCACGTCGCCATAGAGAAACGGAGAGGAGTTCGCGAGAGTTGAAAAAGGGGAAGAAGCAGGAAGTTCGGGTCGCGAGTGAGTGGGCCGAAAGGAGTTATCGGGAGGATTCTCGGACTTTTCTGCGGGAGTTACACAGAGAGTGAGTCATGGGAAAAATTTTATTTTCGCTTTTAGTCTCATTGTAAAGTGGAAAGTGGAGTTTTCGAATCGATTTGGTTTTGTGGAATATATTTTAGTCATTTCAATTATAATTTTGTAATCCTAAAATACTTTACAGAAAAAGAACCTTTTCAATTGGACAATGTTGGAAGTGTTACGAATTAATGGATTCTATGGATAAAACTCTAGTCATTATTGCATAAAAGAGACAGCATTAATAGGATTAATAAGTCAGGCAAAAAATTTTAAAGAGAAGTATAGTCCCAAGTTTTGAACACATTTTGTCAAGGAGGTGAAGACATACTATTAGTTTTTGGTTCGAGGTAAAGTTGTCAAATTATCATAAAATCGTTTCAAATTGATCATTTGCTCTAATAAAGCAACCATTTAGTACAATTTCTGGCGTAGACAAAATTCACATTTTGTTCTGTACATTTGTAGTGCTTATTTTAAGAGGACTTGCCTAAAATCGTGCTAAAGTTATGAAAATTTCATAAAAGTTTAATCAGAACTTCAAAATATCGCAGCAAATTTACTGATTCCTCGATTTACTTGAAACTCCTTAGAGTTACTTAATGAAGATTTACTAAAGTTCCCCAAAATTTTCCATAATAAAAGTATTGACAAAATGTGGGACTATTATCTGAATTCGTCTCAATAATTTCAGTTTGAATTTGAAATGCTACAAATATCTATTCATGTAGAGCTGAAATTTAAAAAACTACGAAAAATTCATTGAAACACCAATTTAGAGGAAACTCCTCAAAATTAGATAGCAGCATTATATAAAAGTACTCACCAAGTATGACGCTATTATCATTAAAATCCGGCTACAATCTGCATATAGAAAGCTGAAAGTAAACATATTTTGTCAATTCATTATGTCGTATTATTAAAAAAGTCTAATAATTTCGTAATTGAACATCCCATGTCTCTGAGAAAAATTCCCCATCAACCAACAAAAGAGAAAGTCTGTGTTAATTCGTCCTTTTGTTTTTCGTACGAATAAAAATATATTTACCTATTTTCTACATCAGATCATTTTTATTCCCTATACACATTTGAAACTTTTTGAGTGCGCCGTTAGGAAGTTTTAACAGTTGCGTATTTCAAATTTAGCAGGTTTTATTACCAGGATCGGAGTTTTGTTGTGATTTCCCTCACAGAGTCAATAAACTTGTGGATCGTCATTTTTTTTTTTAAGTTAATATTGGAGTTTTAGGTGGAAAAAGGGGCAAAAGCGCCGTAAAACGTATTCCCTTTTTATTAAATAGAGGCGTAAATATAAAACCTCTCAGCACGTTTCTGCCTCCTTCATTCGTTGCGTTAAATGGACATGGAAAAGGTTTTTTGCTCAAAAATGGAGGCTGTAATAGGTAAACTAATGATTTAAGTTTATGCTTTATAAACTGTTTTAAAAGTTTCCGTAGAAATTCATAGCGAAGAAATTTGTGGTGTTGTATCATTCGTAACAACATTGCAATTGTTATAAATGCTAACACTTCTCAAAATTGTTCCAAATTCTATCACCACTTTACACTTAAAAGTTCAATATCTTTTTTAAGTGACACATGTATTTACGTACAAATTTAAAAAAATATTTTTTGCATAATTCAAAGAATATGTGGGATTATTTGTCCATTTGGACTTTTGCAAATTTCCTCCAATTGCAATTTTTGTTTATTTTATCAAAACAGTCGTAGTAAATTTGTTTACTTACGTTTATTAAATAATACAAACAAACAACCCACAGGAAGCGACTCCGGTAACCAAATAAAAGCGTATCATTTCTATTTACATTAAGTATATTAAATCACCGTCTGCTGCGCGTTCATATAAAAAAAACAATACGTCATGCTTTTTAAACGTATCTCTTTCCCTACATTCATTTTTCAATCCTCAAACATGATCGTCAGGCCGTAAAATAAAAATTCCTACATGACCGTCCCTTACGCAGGGGGTAAAAACTGCGGGTTAAGAGATAAAAAGCACGAAAAGACACCGTCCTCGTAAAACACGTCATCTCCGGAACCTTATCTACCGTACTCATGGTAAAAATCATCCGGGTGATTTATCTACCGTGTAATATCCCAGGGGATAGCTTTTATAACGTCCCGGTTGATAGTTTTATAAATCATTTTTTTACCAGCCGTACCGTCTTAATCGCAGCACTTTTAAATAAGCTCCTACGGGATGAAATATGCCACGCTTAAAAAACGAAACGTCAAACAAAAGGTGCGACTCAATTGAAACTATCTCCAAGGGTGTGTTTAGCACTGCTATATTTGAACTAAGCATTTCATTCAGACGAGTGACGACATCCTGTTTTTGGGCGTTGTTCATTCTATCTCTCTCTCTTACGTATAGTATTCAAGGCTTTTTCTCTTTCCTCCCCGCATGCTGCGTTCTCACCCCTCACCATCATAAGAGAATGACAGGGGCTAAAACTAATCTGCTAGAAAGAGAAAGAACGAACGAAGCGAATCATCTTGCATTTCTTTATAGTTTGCGTATTCAATCCACGTACTATAAGTCTATATACGAAGATGGAAGCTGCACCAGATGACGCTACTAGATTGAAAACGTAACATTTGTTGCAAAAATGCCCAGCTAATCAAACTTAGCATAATTTTAATACCTATAATACACTATACGCAATACACAATTTTCTGATAACGTCCATTTTTGCCTAAATATCTTTCTTAATGATACCCAAGTAGTGTACATTTAATTAACGCGCGATAGTCGGTTATTTATTCGATTAATCATCGAACAGTTGTCGCCGATCCGTCGATAGGAAACTAATTGAATTAAATGAATGAAAGGGCGACTTAATTAAAACGCGACCAGTCATCAATATCCGATGAATTAGTTATTTGTCGAGGAATTTATGAATTATAACAGACAATGGGCTAATTGGTTCCCTCGTCGTTACAGGTAATGGAGGCTTATTAAGCAGAATTTTATTGTGCTATATTGAATGGGCCATATAATCCAAGCAATAATTTATTTGGAGTGGCAAAGGAAACGACAGCTAGGTTTGGATTTTAATTAAGGAAGAGGTTCTTTGATGTAACGTCCTAACTTCCTCCTTTTTTAAAATACGAAAGTATTTAATATTTTAGTTCCTGTTCTTTAGTGCTATTCTGTCATAAACTATAACCTTATTTTAACCATAAAATTTGTTTAAATCCGTGAATTCGTAAGTATAGTAGCACGAAGGAAACATGGTAAAATCCTTTAATAATCTCAACAGGCATATAAGGCCTCCTAAATCCTGCGACTGCCCAGAAAGAACCTTCCTGTAAATCTATTCCACGATTACTCCATAAATTCATGAGTACTGTAACAAAATGGCATCCTTCCTCTTCGATGTAAAGGAATCGAACTTTATAGCAAGTTCAAATTACATTACTCAAATGCACTCTATATAGTAACATCTCGTAGGTCCTGGAAGTATCAGAAGACTATATATAGGTCTTAAGTACCACATAAGTAACTGATACGTAAATTATTGTAACGTGATTTATATAGGCGTGCATTAAGTTAGACGCATTTTCCATCCATACGTCATAGGTGCTCATAAACCCACGTCTAGGTCATAAGTGCGATTGACAATTCGACAAGCTCTCCTAATTTGCATCTAAATGAAAGCACCGATTCCCCTATGGAGTTTGATTGACAAGGTATGACGCGTCGGGGCGATCGGGGTAAATGAGATTTTTTATAACGTCGGTCTACTTTAATTAGACGTTAAAAGCCGCCATTCGGATATGTGAAAGGATGGAAAAAATTTCTCGATCTGGGGAAAAATATTAGTGGAAGCGACGGATTTGTATTTGCATATATCTGGATTCCTCTCCTCTAGACGAAAAGATAGGAGGAAGGCGGGAAATGTATGAGGTGCCTCTCGGAAATTTCGGCTTGGGGGCAATTTTACTAATTGTGTTCTACGCCTAACGGTCTTTTCGACTCCTACGTTTATAACTGACTCAAAGGGCTGTGGAGGCGAGGGGAAGGATTGCAGGCACCTACGCTTATTTTACAATATACCAGATGTGTTTGTGTTTAGAAAAAGTTGACTCCTTATTCACTGATTGACAGGAATGAATTGAAGGGGTTTATGATTCACCGGATTTTCTGTTGACTGATAAATTTTTCGGGCCAGCCGATTTGATGAAGTCCCTGGATCCTCTTGGAGGCGAGCCTGGCGATTCTGAGAAGATACTGGACGTTAGATGAATGAAAAAATCAAAGAAAATACTTTATAAAGTGAAAGAGGAGAGAAGACTCGTTTCAATTGCTGAACAACAACCCTACAATTCTACAGCTAAAAGAAATTACAAGTATACGAATTTCAATAAGAATTGAAGGGAATTTTTGGGTTCTGGAAGATTGTAAACTATCGATTTTCTTCGTTTGTTCGTGTTTTATCAAATTTTGAAAATTCTACTTGGAAAAAATTAAACCAACCACCCTTGATACCCAAATAAACCACCATGTTCGAATCCCTCTCCTGACATTTATCATTTTTTCATTTTTAAACCACCTACACACCCACTCTTCTCTATACCAGTCCTTCGGGATCGTTGACACGAGTTCCGCGCGATTTCTGTTATCTTAAATAAATAAAGGACGGCGATCTCGTCAGTAAATATTTACGTTCCGTGATTTTGTAAAACGGTCTTATTGAGAAAATTTCACGGGCTGGAATTTCGGGGTCGAATAAGCCTCGGCATGAAAGGGAGGGAGAGTGAGAACATAAACAAGGGAAGGGGGTGATTACGTAGGGACAACGTGGGGAGACGGTTTAATAAATTTAAGGAGGTGTTAGTTCAAGCCGATAAATGAAGTTACCTCAACCTCAATTTAGGAGGGTATAAAGAATTCTACATTCGCCTTAATGTCGCTAAATATGTCAGCATCTCGCTTGGGCAATAATTTTTGATCAAAGGGACGATCAAATGAAGTTTGCTTAAACCAACCCTAAGCCGTACACGTAGGTACAACGGCACCTTACACCGTTCAACCGTTATTATAAACAGTTATGTAAATTAATCTCCTTGAAAATTTTTTCAGTCTCGCTCTGAGAGAGGATCATCCCCGTTCATTAGTCGGAATGGGCCCCCATTATGAGTCGGCCGCCCAATTAATATCGCCGACGTGGAAATCAAGCGGTTAATTGCCAAGGGCGGTTTCTGGCACTTCGCAGGATATTAAACCGTCGAACGACAATGGCGATCAGTCTGTTCTAAGTTTTAATCGGAGTTTAAGACATCCCGGAGCGCTTACAAGTCCAAACGCTGGTGGAAAACTTCGAATTTTGGAGTTGAAATCGCCGGTCCGTCGTTCGTCAAGGGCGGTTAATTTTTTTCGCCCGTTTGGAAAAAGTAATCGGCCTAATTGTATTGTTAACAAACGTGTGTTGCCCGCGGATTAAATTTTAACGACAAGGGGAAAAGTTGTGCGATAACACGTCGACGTTTGGAGGATAGTAAATTTACCCATTTACAGTCTAGACAAACAAGATTAAACAGTAATCTAATAATAACATACAAATTAAATAAAACAATTCTAGACATTAGTGAACCATCTATAAACCTCCCCTTTGGAAATAATTCCCCGGAGACATCTGGCGAGAACAGAACCAACACCGCAGGGGAGAGGAGGAAGACCGAAAAGCGTCCCCATCCCAAGTGGGGATAATCCCGGAACGACACCCACAAACATCCCCCAATTAGCCCCACAGTCGGATAGTCATCTTAAAGGCCGAAGCGGTTATATGCAAATGTTATAATAAACACGTCCTACGTACCAGCATTAATCATCCTACACACACACACGCTTTAGAATTGTAAAGTGTCAGGTACAAAAAGGCGATAGGACCAGCCATGGAGTTTACCTCCAGATTTTTATTGGGATAGAGTCGTTAGGGGGAAGCTTCCTTTCAAGGGATCAGCCTCGCAAGGATAACGTGCCCAAGCATAGCGAATTTTCCTGGAAGTAGGGGATGAAATCGAGTTTTTAGTTTCTTGCCGGGAGTTGTAGTTTTTGCTGGCCCGCAAAAAATCCAGTGAGAGGGATTTATTCAAATTCCAGTGGGATAAATGTTTCAAGTGGAATTTACGTTTCGCTCCAGGATTTTGTTATATCGATCCACATTCTTAATTAAGGTCGCACTTACAAACACTCTGTTTTAAGGGACGAATGGGAAACATAAGGAAAACTGTAGGGAAAATTGGTTTTCCTTTCGCTACCATTTTTTATTTGAGTTAGGAATATTATCAAAATTTCAAATTACAAACGGCAGGACGTTTCAGTGACCAACTTTAGAAAAATCAGAAAAGGAGTCTAACAGGTGAAAACTTCTGTGATCTTTTTTCACTCTGATTGTGTATTTACTTTTACAATGTAGTATGAAATAATCTTTGATAGCAGCCTTTCAAAACGCGATTCATGCTGGAAACAAACTGTTTGTCAGGCCTCTCAGACATTCCAGAAGCTCCAAAAACTTTACATCAACCTTCTTAACATTCAATACGTCTTCCTGGAGTTATTTCCGTCAGATATAACTGTACAGCGTAAATGGGAATCCTAAACTTTCCGCTCGGCCCATTAAAAACTTTTCTATGGGCAAACTTTCCGGAATTTTCATCGTGTTTCGAATATTTTAATTCTATTGGTTATATATTAATTACATTCGACCTCTTTCAAGCCGACTTTCAAGGGGAATTCAAAACGACAGTGTCTGGAAAATTTCGGGGAAATGGAAAAATCATCACATGTATTTAAGGGGTGTAATAGATATGTAATTTATTGTAACATTGCAACCAAGTGTGACGTATCGAGTCCTTGACCGTTTATAATCCATTTTCGGACTAGACGAGGGACGATTGTGCGCCCCCGCACGAGTATTCACTATAACGAAAATCCCCAAATAATTACCCTCTCCCCCGCACTTTAATGGAGACCTTCAATTATCTAATTAATTTTATCTGAAGATGTCGTGTACATCGACGATCTCCGGGAGTCATGCGACCCCACCCCCGACCCTGGTTCGATTCTAATCGTCGAATTCTAATTGCCACGTTTGTATGAAATATAGGAACGTCATATATATGCACGAGAGAGGGAAATAGAGAGAGAGAGAAGGGGAGGGAATTGCAATCGAGAGATCTAATTTCCTTCCCGGTTAATTAATTAACGATCGAAGCTTTGGAATAGGGAGTACCTAATCCTGATGCCGGCGGGAAAGTAACAAACTGTCAAAATATAGTGTCTGATTATTAAATCGTCCTATTTTCATTAAAAGACATCCCTACGTTTCATAAACGATATTCTTGCATTCTCTTGATTGAATATCAAGTGCAGCAATACCATCATTTGATTTACGTTCATCCTGAAAAGGCGATGGAAATTTTATAGAGTTTTATTACACCCTCCCTTAAATATTCCAGTGAATTTTACGGCTTTTATCTCCGAAGCCCCCTTATCTTTCATACGCCAGATGCACTCGGTATTCTATTACACAACGAGACCGGAATTTATTTGCAGGGAGGAGATAAGAGCGAGTGAATTAAAATAAAAGCAACGAAGAGTCGAACGATTTACTCGATAAAAGCAAGATTTCGAAATTCTATTATTAGTAACAACTGATATTGATCGATGATGATCGATGAACGACTGACGACGATCATTGATACAACCAGGTATGTAGGTATTATTTCGAGTGCAAGGTTAGATGAGAGAGATGTTATGGTGATTGTATTTGTTAGATATTGCAGTGGAAGGATGAGATAGGTGTTATTAGTCAAGGGAAGTAATTATCTCAACTCTTTGGAGTTTCTTAATGCTGGCCAGGAGGGAAAAATCGACGTTACGAAGAAGTATTACCTCTTTTCGCTTATTGTATAGTGGGAGGGAATACCAAAACGAAAACTGCGCACATTTCTAGCTGTTTCCAATTGATTATCATCATCAACGGACATGTAATACTGAAGATTATGTTCGAAGCATCTTTCTGTCTTTGTAACTATTACTGAAGTAATTCGACGACCCTCATCAACGTAAATCTTGTAGAGAATATCGCCACAAGGAGACATCGAGAGGAGACAAACGTGGAAATCGTGGAAAGCATCTAATATTTAGGGCATGGATTTCACCCCTACTTGAGGGTCGAAATGAGCCGGTCAAAAATGTCGAAAATAATGGTTTCCTTGTTTGTCATCCTTTAGTAAAAATATTCCCTGTTTCATCCCACGAGTTTTCCGGAATTTTCTTCCCCCTACTTTAACTTTTCTAAATTTCCCTAATTAAGAACTCCATTTTCCACCAATTACAACTGTCGGCGAAGTTTCCAGAATCCGGGCAATATAATTTCGGGTCCTTCTCCAAAGGAACATTTAATACCGACAGGCATCTAACAACATCCCGTGTGTAATTTTTATTACTGCTCCCGATGTGTGTACGGGAGGAATCCGGGGTGGAAAGAAGAAAGGGCGGTTCATTCAACTCCGGGTGAACACATACGCAAGCGACACGCACGTAAAATTGAGAACCCTGGGAGTTCAAGTAATTGCCATGGAGCAGGAAAGGTGTAGTCTCCTCAGGGAAGATTAAAGGGCCCATCGGGAGTTTCCGAAATTTTGCAGTAATGATGTAGTCTACTGTCATACAACATTGGATTAGTCATCGTTATTCATATTAGGGCTTAATTTATATATGTAAATTTGTATGGCAATTAAGGGTAGGTTTGCTAATTACCGCGTTACCATACTAGAGAAGCTGAAGTTAGAGTTTTAAAAACCAAAGTTTACAAGGGTTAATTGTAAAACTTGTAAATAAAATGACTTCTCAAGTGAAAAATGATTAGTGACCATTGGGGTCGTAGTAGGGGGTCGTGTAGGATATCGGCAAATCCCCACATTACCTGCGGCTGTCCTACTGTACGAAGCAGGTAAATTCCTTTATGGTATTTCATGGCACTTTTATGGCACTTCGAAAGTGCTGACTCATTTGAATCAATAACTGGACATTGGCTGCCAAAATCCGTAGCCAACCAGGAGTCGATGGAAGCACGGTCCTGATTATAACTTCCCTCGGAAAGAAGGCAACCCCACAGGGGTCCGATGGGGAAATAATTATAACTCGGGATTTCATTAGCGGCTTTAAACTCCGTAGTTCGTACGAACTCCTGAAATAGCCTCGGCGTATCTCGTAGATGAAACGTTACCCAAAGTTCTGATCTCGAAATAAAAACCGTATTTACGGGTTAAAAATCCGGGAAGAGTTACTCGGAAGTGAATAGGGGTTGATTAGTATACGCGGTTTCTATGAGCCAATTTGTCGAGCTGCGGAAAAGTGCAGGGAGATACGATAAAATTATTAATTCGTTTTAAAGGACGTCGGAAAATAATAAATTGATGTCATTGAGAGCTTGAGAACGGGAACAGGGAAGGGTGGTTGTTTTAAAACCTGTTGACCTGACCTGTAATGGGGGTGTGTTGTTATGTCGCTTTCGAGAGGCGTCCACGTTTGAAATTGCAAAATTTTCAATAGATTTTTGTCGGTCCTTTTGTGAAATTTCGGTTTTTTCACTATTTAACGTTGGAAATTGTTTAATTTAGTAGGGACCTTAAACTTTTTAATAAATCAGTAAAACTATTGGCGTTGACAAGAACAGGCAATTCCTCACATTTTGCTTCACGATTAATACTTCTCTTATTCCCTTGTAACCCATTTCGAAACCTGAAGGGATTCCCTTTGCTGCTTGAAATTTACCTTCTTGCCCTGATTTTCATTTTCCGATCAATCAAATTCGTTATTAATCCCCAGCGTTGTAATCACTCGTAATTAATTAATATTACCGTTTATCCTTCGCCGGTTATCTCCTTTCGTGTTTTTCGTTACATTGATAGTTCGGAAGTGGAGAGTGACAGTTGTGACGGTATCAGAGCGATGGAAATCTAATTGGATTATCCCGAGGGATTCGCAGGACCATGAGATACGAAGTGAGGAGTGTTTAGTTCAATCGGTCCCGGTTTATTATTAAAATTCCCGTAGAGGCCCTTACAAATTAATTTCGAGAATATTGCGTTTTTGTTGTCCCTGTGCCGTTAAGGGTATATCACTTACGAATAACCTTGGGGTAAATGTTTCAGATGTTGATGGAAAATTTTGGAAAACAATGAATTTTCTGGACAAAATAGGTTGAAGCGTATTTGCAGTAAGGCGGTTGAATTACTTAACACGTACTGAGTTCGTGGGTTCAAGAGAACTTTGCCGGAAAAGACCTGTAGACAGATGTATTATGATTTAATTGAACCAGGGTATTTCTTGTTTAAAGGGGAATTTTGATGAATATTGAATATTTGATGAATATGAGGGTTTCATTTGAAATTGTGCATTGGACGCATTCGAAAGGTAGTTTCACTACATGGAAAGAAGATTGAAGCTTTTAAATCCTTGTAACGGCAGATTTTACAACAAGCATTTAAATTAGTGAATCCTTCAAGTATTGTCAAAATCGTGTCGTTACACTTTGACACGTGATAGGGAGGTGGCTGTCGTATGGAAGCGAGAAGTTTCATCAAGCCTTTTCAAGACGTGTTTTGTTTGAAATTAGGTTTTAAACACATTCAAAGCCTGCCTCCATACAGAGCTGTCCGCAATGGAAAGATATGTTATAATTTTAATTCCTTTGAAATAATGTACCTGTCCCGCCTTCAGTCTGTGTCTGTATTAATGAATGCCCTTTAGTGTCCGCTAGAGAGATTTCGCTGTGTAGACGCAGAGGCCGCTAATATGAAAACTATCTGACCCGGATCGGGACCCTTAACGATCCGACCGTCATTTTTTGGTCAAGCCCGACACTGTGTTTAATCTGTTTGGGGTTCAACACCGATACGAACGTAAAACGAAGAGGGAATGCCCATCTCATTTAAATCGTTAGTACGTATAAAACGCCATTAAACGCATCCGTCGACCACTAGTGGATGTAACTTTCCATATCGTCGTATTTATCCGAGTTATGTGTGTGTGGGACAATCCATTCCGTATCTATCGGGAGAGGTTTTTATGTACAATCGATTGATGTGACATTCCGTTGTTGTTTGGCTTTTATCTCCGGCGCTATTTGTTAAAATCACAGCGGATATCGAAGCACTCTCGCAGAAAAGAAAGTTAAATTTATAATATTTTTATACCGTTAACAGTTATCACGCCGTAGAAGGTGTGGAACGGAAAATTTCCATACGAAGTATCCAATCGTTTTTAACATGTTAAGATTTTATTTACGGATGGATTCATTAAAAACACTATAACTGATTACTTTCTACACCACTTACTACAGTTCGTTAAAAGCAAATCTTATTTAGACATTTCAATTTGGGCGCATATCTCATGTTGGCAACACTGGACGGTAATATCGCTTCCTCTCTACGATTCGGCTTCCATCTTAATGTTTGTATACAGTTTGCATCAGATACAATAATAAAGACTGTTTTAAGCCTTCGCCCTTAAGCACATCCGATCTCCTGCGTAAATACGTTTTGATTTAAATACTAAACACAGGCACGTTGAGCTCTGCTTGATATTTACTATCTTTTTTCACCTGACGTCCTGCTAATCACCCTAAGCAACAAGTCTAGAAACTAACATACATCGGGACTCTACTCAAGAAAAGTTTCCATAGAAAACGTTTCCTCGCTCGGTATGTAATCAACTATTTTCCTCTCTCCTCCTCTGCCTCCTTCCTATCCCGACGGGAACAACACGAAATACGTTTCATGCTCGCTGAGGTTTCCCTCCCGCCAATAAACACTAAATCATCTTCGACCGTTGTATTCCTTTTGATACGTCCTCCCCCATTATTCATCCCTTTCGATACTTTCCCCTGATCGCCTTTACTCCTTTTCCCTCGCTCGCATTCTGACCGATTCACGGGATCTTTTGTTCCCGGCGAGGATTTTAAAACAATGCCAGTCCGGCTTTCGGAACGAAACATTAAAATCCATAACGAATCGGAATGCTGAGCGAAAGTGGGAAATGTGGGAATCCCAGGGGATTAAGATGCCGTCAGCTACAAATATCGGGATATTAAATTTTTTTGGTGCAAGCGAATTAGGATTTAATCTGACAGGCGAGTTGTTATACTTTAGAGGTGGCGATATGCACCGAGATATTCGACTTTTTTGGTGCAAAATAGACGTTGCGAACATTGACGATAGTGGCGCCACTCGACTGGTGGCAAGTACAACGACGACATGGAATGAAATTAAATTGGAAGCATGAGAGAGAGAATCAGCGAGGCCCTCCTTGGAAGAGAGTGTTCTGTCACTAAGCGTGAAGGGGCGCCACTATCGCCCACGTCTCTGAAGAGTATATCTCGCCTAAAACATGAACGTTTTCCGCCGTGGCTTATATAGAGTAGTCCTTCATTTAACATACGGTATCTAAGCGAGCTAAGTAAGCACTAGAAAAACTTACTTAAGACACAATTACTACACTTAAACCCCCGTTAATAAAACAACGTGGTGGCGAAAAGTAGTGCCGAAACCTCTCTCGTTTAAAAGTTTTATCGTCTAGAAATATCGAGCCGGCAAAACCGGGCCGGTTTTTACAATTTTTGTCATAGTTAATATCTCTTCTGCTCCTATTTTTCGTAGAGATCGGAGACATAAAAAAGATCTTTCCTTGGCGTTTGACCGCTCCTTCGTCCGAGCCATGACAGCGAGACGCTGAGGGAAAAAAGTACATAGCTCCGTATCTTGTCAGCGAGCGAAATATACGAGCTCTCGCGCAGATTTTTTCCCTCGGTTGAAAACACGAAATATACGAGAGCGCAGAATGCGGACGTCCAGAAAGTGGGTTTAAAAGGCGAGTATTCAGTGGAGTAGCACATCGAGGTGACGGTGTATTCCCGGGAAAATCCTCTACGATTTAATGTAAATTCGTTTCAGGAAAACACGTGGAAACCCCTGTAAAATATTGATTCCTTTATTCACACGAAAAGTGTAACAATTTTGTTGCTGGAAATGGTAGAAAAAAGTGTTGCAGCTTAACTGCTAACGCTGATTATTTGATCCCCTTAAAAGCCGTAAGGAGCTTGAGATACTCAACGTTTGGCTTTTGGTTCCCCTTTGGATGCCAATCGTGGAAACTCCTTTATTCCCAGTTTAATTTAAAACGAAGTCTACTTAATCGAGGGGTGAGCTCGAGACGGGATATTTTAGGACGTGAAGTCCTGTATATTGTAGCATGAGCAGGCTTGTTAAAAGCTTCTTTAAATTAGCTCGTTGTTGAAATTAATAAATCAGACCAAATTTTGCATAAAAAAGCGAATTTTATTCCAATTCTTTATCACACCGAAATGAAATGAGATACCTAGCCGCAACGCCTCCCTTTTTTTATTCATTTAAATTCCCTTTCAAGTTTTCATCACGAATCGCTTTCCATATTTCCATCAATTCATAAAATAGCCCGTTAAATGCGCCGAACTCCTCGCAAAACAAAATGGATCCGGCCCTCTGTCGTGCTCTCCCTCTATCTTTTCATTACTGGGACGATTCCTTAATTGAAAAGAAATCTGATGACCGTTTTAATTAAGACCTCCATAATTAAATGTTAAGTGCGCGGGGGAGTCGAAATTTAAAGCTAATGTAAAGTTAACAAGTTCGAATGGGGCACGAAAGTTTTTATGAGAAAGTTAAATTTACTCAAATACCATCGCCGATCTCCTCTTTGAATATCTAAGAGGCCTGACTGGGAAACTCCTAATATACGTACCCTGACGTTTCGCGAAGCTACACACTCTCCTCTCCTAGCGCACGCTCAGAGATGCTTCACACCCCTGGGCCTAGCGATGTAAATATCATTAATTTCTACGATTCTGGCTCAAAGGGATGCTTGGTTGTTAGGAGTACGGTTGGCATTCGTGTGCCCAACTATTTCCATTCAAGATACCCTTTTTGGATTTCCAGCACATCTGGTCGAGGCCGCGGCGCCGCGTGCGATGCTTGCCGCCCTCGGAGCCGGCTGCGATGTGGAGCTACGTGATGGCGGCTGCGAGAGGTGACCCGCGAAGGCGACCACCTGGAACGGTCTTCACCGTGCAGACCGGCACCGGGGCCGGTCCCGGACCGTGCAGGGACGGCCTCAACTCCGGCCGGTTCAGACCGGCCAAGCCCTACGCGAAGGTGAGTCTCTGCGAGGGTGCCGCGATTAGAATGGTGAGAAGGGTCTAGAACGCAAATTCCAGAAGTACTTCTAGAACTTTAAAGTATTAGCTTTTGAGAAATTTGAGGAATTTCAGAAATTTCCGAGGAAATTCTGACGATTTTAATAGATTCATGGCCTTTTTGAAAGAATTGTAGTTGTTTTATGAAAATTATGCAGGTAAAAATATAGTATATAGCATCCTTAAAGGAAGAGAGATCCATGCATGACCACGATATTTATTTTGAAGAGCACTAAGAGCATATTAAACACCCCCCGCACATCTTTCTCATTGTAATCCAATAAAATACACTAATTAGAATTTGGTACTAGATGATATATTCCATCAACCCTATTTAATAAATGCATTTAATTAAACAATACAGAAAGTTAAAGTAAAAAGCTGAAAAAATATTCTTGAACACAGAAAAATTTAACTCCCGAAAATCATGAATTTTCCGACCTTCGCGCTTTCAGATCGCGCATTTTCCGACCACGCCATATTCGTGGGAGTTTGATTAACTGACTCCGAAAACCTTTGGGAATCCTGCGAGTTTTCCGACCTGCGCGGCTCCTGATAAAGCATTTTCTTATTGTATCATACGCGTAGAACCTTCGGAAACACCGGGGCTCAATTAAAATCGTTCACCAAGTCATATACGTAGACAAATACAGACTTCATTGACCCAGCTGTAATTAGCTGCTTAGCTAGTTAGTTAGCTAGTTCACTGCCTTATGTATAAATAGAATAGGTTAAGTTCCCAGTTCCTGACTTAGTTCACTACGGTTTTGCCTTCGTATGCTTCTGCTCCTTCCAAATAAATTTTCGATTCATTCCTTGCTTACTCAGTGCGTTCTGTAATACAGTTAGATAATGCTGTTCCTATTACATGTGTGAGGATTAAGAATGCATCGAGCTGCACTTAGCATTTAAATTAATCTACTATAATTGTGAACACAATTCTATTTCCACTGATAATGGAAACTCTCCTTCGTTTTTTCAGGCCGACGGCACTTTCAATAGAGCCTTTTCGAAAGATGAACTCTCCAATTCGACATCTAGCCACTTACTCTCAAGGGAAAGTTCCAGGGATATTTTTACCGAGGTCCGGGTGCACACGCCGTTCTCGGAGAGATGCCAGAGTCCCCTGGACGCACCTTTACAAGTACGGACACTTTACTGTAGTAATAATTGCACTCGGTGTTAAAGAAAGGAGAATCGTGGAAAATTCGTCACCAGGATAGGAAAATCTCGTTATACTTGGGAAACCGTAACAGTGGTATTTTATCAATTTTCCTCTCCCATGTAATTATTTCGTCTGGTGACTTTCCAGAAGAGAGAAATATTTAAGTGTATTAGCTTTTGAAGTCGCGTTTTACGACTGATTGAATCGCTTGAATGGAATTGCTCGAAGGCAGAGGCACCTTTGAGTTCTTTTTAATATTAAATGACAAACCAACCCCTGCTTATTTCCGTGTAATTACACGATCCCTTCGCCTTTCAGACTCAAATTTGAAAAATTAAATAAAGCTAATGGAATTTCTGGAAGTTGTGTATTGTTAGCGTGGGTCGTAATTATATGGGTAGGTAAGGCTTTAATTACCCGCCATGTTGACAAAATAATGATGAAGGGGAATTGTAGGCGGGAGATCGTTGACAAATGATTAAACACCACAATCGTGTAACAAACAGGTTCGGTAGTATCAACAAACTGTGTAGAAATATAGTTTTATAGAGAAATACGGAGAATTAAATTTTTTAAATTTTTTCTGCTTGAAACTATAAAATAGCAAAATTATCCTTAACGTTCATCTCCCGGGGTAGGAGAACGCAATAAAAGTCTCTCTCCACTCGATCCAATAACTTTATGTAAATCCTCATACGTCGTATAATCTGTTTCTATGGAGATATCCTTTCTGGTTCATTCCCTCTTTCTTTTTAAAGGAGGAAGCCGTCTCGATCTGACGACGTGTATCGGATTCCGGCGATCCCCCGAGGGGGGACGAGACCGGCGATTTCATCACAGGCGTCGGTTCTATTATTTGGCCATTGCTCAGAAATATATCTCCTCGACAGATTCCAAAAAAGGACCATCTAGTTAGGCCATTTGCTTGCCGGAAACGTAACTATAATAACGTTAGTTACGATTGAGCTGCACTAGAGGGCGTTGACTCTTTCTATTAGAGGAATTTTCCAAGCCAATCACGTATATGTGGAAGCTTTACGAACACGCCACCTAGTGGGGATAGTTACAGGGCGTAGTTGTGGATGGGCTGCAGTAGATGACTCTCTCCTATTGTCCCCGACTACTCCACGGTTCCGGTCCCATTTACTCCCGAAATTCGACACGGGTCCTCTTTAAACACGTCCGGCCTTTTGAGCCTTGTTTATCTTCTATCGTGTTTCCCGTCGATTTCCCTCATTTCCCGTTCCTTAATCTTAATACCGCCCTCGAATTTCAAAAGGAGGAGGAGGAGAATCGTCTCTCGTTTCCATTATGGTGGTTAAATTTAAAATTTCCAACGTTGGACGTATGATGAAGGAATCGTTTTATAAAAATTTAAAGGTGATCAGTTGAGACGTGGTCAGTTTTGGATTTGTTCACTTATGGATGAAGCATTCATCTTTGATCTTCGCGACAAAACTTTGAGATGCCAAAAATATTTGATGTCTTTTAAATATTTTCAAAAATGAAATGTTTTAATTTAAAAGAAATTATAATTCTACATTTTCGATATTTGATAGTATTATCCATTATCCATTTGATCCATTACCCTACGAGAATATGTTGCCATTGAAGGCTTCTAGGAAGGATTTTAATTACAAATTGTTCCAAAGGGGAAAGGTTTCAAGTTTTGAATTACCAAACAATTAGTCGCTTAAATATTACTAACGTTAGAATCGCCTTAACGCTTAATTATCCTGGCAACTTCAATTTAATTGAACCATTACTTGAAAAACACAGGGATTAGTCGCCTCCTCTAACTCCCTAAACTCCTCGGAGTTCTCATCGCTTCCTGAGAGAAGGGGACGAGACACCATCCATCGCTCTCCTCTCCTCGTCCCCTTCACCCTCTCTCATCCATCATCAAAAAGATTTTAATTAAAATACTTCGAGGGAAAACTCACCCCCTTCCCCCATTCGCCGTTATAAATCGCCATACGTGTTTTTGTGTGTCGTCGTGCGCGCGTTTTCGGGACCTGTTTACGTTTTCTTTAATTATATCCGCGGGATCGTTTTGAACTCCGATCTATAATGAGTTAAGGGGGTGGTTTAGTCGGGGGCAGGTGGGGACCGATCGAAGGGGAAAGGGCGAAGGTGTTATTAAAAGCTAAGCGATAGGTTAATGAATTGTCGAGGGAATTTATTTTGTTGGAGGAGATCGGGGGAAATTTTTAAGTAATCTCTTTAAAAGATTTCAGTAACTTTTTTGCATTAGAATTTGTTTCAGGATTTAATAACAATATAGAGGGGTTTCTCAAAATTTGTAAGTACTTTATAGGCTCGCTGAAATGTATGACATCTTTTTGAAGATGAAAAATGAATCTTATAGGACATTTTCACAATTCTTTTCAAACGTTATCCATTTCTCCCTATTTTTAAAGTACATTTCGGGTGAATTCTGGATTATCAGAAAGA
Source organism: Cryptocephalus primarius (assembly GCA_963576515.1). Taxonomy (NCBI): domain Eukaryota; kingdom Metazoa; phylum Arthropoda; class Insecta; order Coleoptera; family Chrysomelidae; genus Cryptocephalus; species Cryptocephalus primarius. Next base: position 14,659,646 of record OY754943.1, on the reverse strand, counting down.
AGACTACAAAAATTCCGTTCAAACAGGGGCGGGGGGAAAACTATACTAGGACATTTTAAACATTGGAAATGCCCACAAGTGTTACTTTCTTAAATTCCAAATTACTTCTTAGGTACTGAAATATTCTAAACTTTTCATGATTTTCTATCAGATTCCAGACCTCTGTGCTGTCGAAAACCTAAACAAGGTCTTTTATAGTATTGTAAATCCAGTGCAAGTTTTGGTACTTCCTGGGCTTTCTGGGTTTTTGGAATAACATTGTCTTGAAAGATCCCATATTCATTTTCTGAAGTGCAATTTTCTGCGGCTTTTTAAACAACTCCAAAATTTTTTTACAACTTTCCAGAATTTTTTTCGTTGCATTTACCATCCGCGATACAAATTTCGTTTCCGTATATTTTGAATTTCCCGTTTTTCACGCGTTCTGAATATTTCAAAGGCGCCCCCTCATACATCAATCCCGTGTAGAGCTCAAGTGAGGGGTGTCGAATCCGTGTTGCGTGAAATTTCACCATCTGAAGGGAGAAAATAATAAATAAAATATCTACAAATATTTTCTGAAAATATATCACTTTACCCATTCATTTTCTCAATTTCCTTGGGATCTGTTCTTCGTTCTTACGTTAAAGGAGCATCTAGGTATTAAGAAAGGAACGGAATCGAAATGTTTGAATTCGAATGTCCTTGCCGGAATGGAAAATAAATATGCACGTAGGAGCGTTGTAATAATAATTATTATCATAAATTAGGACGTGTTAGTTATTGAAATTGACGCATTAACAGCGACGGTGCAGAAAAATTTAATTCCACTTAAACAATTGATTAGGAAAAAATATTTTAACTTAACACTTAAAATTTACTCACGTTTTTAATTTTTCTTATCAAAGAGTTCGCGCTTTTCCAAATTTTTCAGTCTAGTCCACGTTTTCAAATTTCTTATCTTCACAGTTTCCATTTTTCATTTCTCATGTTGCCCTCGATGCTATTAACCTTCCATGTTTGATTCTCCGCTTTCCTTTACAATTTACTACGAATCTACCCAAACTTTCAATTTCCCGATTCCCGCGTTCCATTTTCCCGTCAAATTCACATCGAACTTATCCAGTATTCCATTACCCTTACCCTAGCCAGGCATTCGAATGGATTAACATTCCTTAACGATGGCAAAATTCCCTACTACGAATTTTCCAATCCGCCAATGGCCCGCGATTAACCGCGACCAATTAAGGCGTAACCCTTCCAAGAAAAATAAACTACAATCGTCGCGACTTCGTCGTCTTCAGTCCCGTCAGGTGTCGCGGATCGCGAGTGATATAATGTGACGGAGCTAATCGTGACGGGAAATGGTCACAGTCAAACTGAACATATCGCAGGGCGACGCTAATAACGGTAATCACTCCTATTACGCGGTAAGTTGGTCGGAAAGACTGAAGACGTCAGGCGGAAAGTTCGAAACGTCGTAGGGTTAATTGGATAGGGCCGATCGGGCGTACGCATGGAACGTTAAATGGGTTTAAATTTATTTTTGGAAACGCTGAGTTAGGCTTACGCGAAACGAAATGGGTTTGAAAATAGAGAGTTTTAATAGATTGGAACTAAGAGCATTTATGGTAAATATCAGGACTGTTTAAAATACGTGTGTTGTTAATTTGAAATTAAATTCTGTCGGTTTTCAAATTCGATTTTACATAACAATGAGTGTGCTACGTGTCCTTCATGCGAATGTTCGAAATAAATCCTAATTGTCTTGGATAGGAATATTATTGCTAATTTAATCTGAGTTTGGCAGATATTACGTCACACCGGCCATTAAATTATTAATTGAAATAAACTCGACTCCTTATTACACAACATCAACAGTGAAACGAACGTTTTAAAAGGATTTCTTTTTGAAAATTCATTGTAGGAACATCCATTCTTTATCGCCATTAGTTACACTGGAATCAAAATTAATCAACTGCTTGAAATACCTTCAAGAAAAAATTTCTGAAAATTCCACGAACGTGTAAACTCCCCCAATCGCCCTTTTCATCCTTTTATATCTCCCTCGCGGCAATTACGGAGTCTTTTCCATCACATAAAGTCCGAATGTAAAAAAATCCATCCCCGTCGTCATTAAGCCGTTAACAAGTGTTAACAATAAAAACAAATTCCCGCGCCCGATATCCATTAACTAAGAGGGACCTCTATTCCCTAACAAGATTTCACCCTCGAACCGGTTCTTCCCCCTTTTCCGTGGGAAATAAATGGGATTTTTTTCTTCGGAGGTACAAAAGGGAAACGACGATTTTTATTTTTTTGGAAAAGGGGTCAGGGCTAAATGAAAAAGAACTAATATGGACGTTCATGGCGACTAAGGGCGGATTAATATGCCGCGCACGGGACTCGGAGATGAGAAATTCAAGGGGGTGGAATAAAAGGATATTTTGTAGGAATGAATTGCGAGGGTGGGAGTATCGAATTAGTCTAGGAAAATACGTGAGAAATAAAATTTGCCGGTGGTACAAATTTGTAGAGTAGATAAGGCTTCTGCGCACTTGTACAGCACCTTCCAAGGTTCGGCCATAATGGATATAGTCGCATCTGAACGTTCTATTGGATATTTGTGGTAAATGAAGAGAGACAATATATTCAACAATAATGCACATTGGTTGGACATCTAACATAGAAATTGAGAATCTACCAGGTGTAAGAATTCTATGTATTTCAATATGAACGAACTTTAGAAATATCACTTGTTGCTACTAAGGCTTCAATATGGCTGAACTCTAGACGATCCATTGGGTTATTCCTAACATTAATAAATCATGTCTACCTCCAATATGGCTGAACTTTAAAGGGGACTGTCAGAAAATGTATAATAGATGAACCTTAGAAATGCCACCAGGTATCATAACCTCCACATTTGGTAGGTTAAAAATCCAATATGGCCGAATTCTGGAAGTTGTCGCCTTACAATCCTTTCGTGATCCTTTTCCAGGATAATACTCAATCGAACCTGCTGTCGACTGTACGCAGCCGATTGGGACGCATCGTCTCCTCTCTCCAGGCGGCGATACGCTTCAGGAGGTATTCCCGAAGGGACGACCAGGCGCCCGATTGGTTCGTCGACAAGAGCCACCAGGACGACACCGCCGACAAGGAGGAGGAGCACGCCGCGAGATGCTGGGGAAGGAACGTCGTCGTCGATCCGGCGTCGCTCTCCTATTACATAGTAAGCAAATCAAAATGCACATACGATTCTTAACCCCTGTGAAAAATGATCATTAGGAGAATAATGGAATTACGTATCCATATATAAATATAAGGTTTAAATCATATTACAAAATTGCCGCTCTGAAAAATTGTAGGAAATACATTTCAGGAACCTTTTCAGTATCTACATCATTATGTAAGTTAATCGTAGACATCACATGCCTGTATACTAAACATACTGTACACATCTAAAACCAAAGTTTCCCGTGTTTATACCCTCGCTGAATATACCTGAATATATACCCCCACGTGCCCTCATTATCGCCTTACCCAATCAAAAACGAATAATGAGTACGACTCCCGGAGTCGCACAACTTTACCGGGTCACTTTTCGAATTATAAGTTTTTATCTTGTTAGAGTTGCCACGGAACTCTAAGGGGGGAGAAGGAGAGACAGATAGAAGGAGGTTGTTATGAAGTTAGAAGGAGAATTTTTATAATCTCTACGAGATGATGGATCGTAACGATATTAATCTCGGGATTAACGATTTGTCAAGGGGATTGCGATTTTTTAACGGAATTGATCGGTTTTTTTTTTGGTAAACTTGTGGGGCGGATTTAATTCATTTGTCTTTTATTTAATAACGAACTTACTGTTATAATATTGGATGAAAATGGGCGACATTCTGAAATTGGGAAATATTTTGTGATGGAAATTTTAATTAATGACTTGTTGATGGTTTTTACTTTACAATTCAAAATTGTAATGAAATAATAATCACCACTAGGCCAAGAACGATCAATGGTAATAAATCTCCTTAAATATAGATTTATTAGTTATTAAATGTTTCTTTACTAGAGTCATAACTCTTACTAGTCCCCTCATTTTAGTTCACAATCCCTTGTCCCTTCCTTAAAGGATTCAAGGAGCAATAGGAGGAAGGTTTGGAAGGCTTCAGGTTTGGTACAAATTGGTCAAATTTTTTCTAATGTGCATAGAGTCCAATAATTATTTCTCGTAACATCACTTATATTCAACTCTTTATATAACCATGCGTTTTGGGCGAAATTTTTAAACTTGCCTTTTCTCTCAGTGGTTAATGGTGGTCTCCCTGGCCGTATTGTACAACGTGATCTTCGTCCTTGGCCGCGCCGTCTTCTGGGAGTTGAACAACAGGGCGCCCCCCATGTGGTGGACTTTGGACTACCTCTGTGATTTTATCTACATCGTAGATGCCGTAGTACATGCCCACGAAGGTAAGTGGAACCAAAATTCTATTCTTTGAGACCGAATTATAATTTCTTTAAATTCGAAGTATGAATTGGTACCCAAGCAACCTTGAACCATCTGTAAATGGTGAATGATGCGATGAAACCTTTAGCAATTGCTATTGTCGGTGTTGTTGAACACAGTGGCGAAGTTAGTGTAAAAAGTACGAATTTTCCTCGGTTTTCGTTTTAGTTTTCCTCGGCCCTATACAAATAACCTCGAATGAAACACATTTTCAATTTGTTCACCTTCATAATGACGCTAGTTACTGTTAATACCACCAGTGATTAATGGAATTATTAACTATGCAAAAGTGAACTTTTAATGGGTAAAGATAAAGCAGTAACGGGAACATCTGCCCACCGACATTAAATTGCAACATTAAACCTGCTCATCAACGGTTTTAAGCCGCGCATTTTAATAGATACTTTAATAGCACCAATAAATGCAAGCGCCTTTCAGTCATCCACTAGCGACCAGAGCACCACACACCAGTCATGGGAGAAAATAAGATTTTCAGCCTAGAAGGTAATCAAGTTTTACGCCAGTTTACTAACCAGTCTTTTAACTTTAAGTTACTAGGTTTAAAGTACTGCAATCAATCGCCATTTTGGGGCTGAAATAGGAATTGGGAAGTAGTTATGCCATTCCCGCAGTTTTGTACTTCCCCATTAAAATGGTGCTGCATTGCTGTATTTACATATATCTAGTAGGTTAACTTAAACCCCGGTTAAAACTCTCGACTATTTTTTTTTGAAATCGACATTTTAATTGAAATTAACTGAAAGTATTAAATTTATTGAACCCTCAGTTAAAGCAGTCTATGAACTGAATCACTGAGATCACTGACAATGGAAATCTGGGACATAATTCAGTTGGTCGACTGTTTTGGCACTAGTTTATCGACTGTTTTAGTTGTTGAATTAATTTCTATACTTGCTACACCATTTTAGAAGATCCTCTCTTAGTGATACGAGTATTGATCTACGATTCGATCAAGGAGCGCATCCTCCTTGCGAAAATGGTACCCATGCTGGCCATTGTGTGTTACGGTGCAATGGAACTGGCAGGGTTTTATGTGATGATTTCACGTAACCAGGTTGAAAATATTTTCAAACCTCTAAGTCTCACACTGGCGATATGTCCAGTAAGTAAAACTATAATTTCGCGTTGCAACTTTCTAACTGTTTTGTTTTAAGGCATGCATACTGTCGTTATGTTGCCTATATAGACTGTCAAACTTTATAGAGCTTCACGACAAAACTTTCCAGATCTGGCGCTCGGTACTTTCCGAGGGGCGCGCCACATACAAAACGATTTTGAAATATCGCGCAAATGGCGCTGTAGGTTTTATGATGTACACCGTTGTGTATGCAACAAGTTATATAGCTTTTATTTTCGACGGGATAATCGACGAGTTGTTTTTCACGACGTTTCTTAAAACTATCGACGATGGAGGACTCGTTGTCTTATTAAAGGCTATGTACTACATTTGCACACTGATCATATTTTGGATTTATTACGTAGCCATACTTGCTTACTGCTATTGGTGTTTCCACGCTCGAGCCCAGATTCTCTTGTTGAAAAGGTACATAAGAAGGACGTTGCAGCGTCGGGTCAATCCTGAGAGAGACGTGGAGATGCATCTGAAGCAAGTCATCAAGTTTCATTTGAATATTAAAGAGTTTGTGGGTATAATTCTCAATAAACAGCGCATAACCTGTATGTTCTTTTAGGATCCTGATACAACTTTATGGATACATGAAGGCTTTCGGTACTATCTGCTTTGTATTTATGATTGGCTCCTTCGTGGGGGTGTGTTGCGGATTGCTTGACGTGAGTAGCAAAGAACAAACTCTGGTAACACTTGATGCCTTATAAGTAGAAAACGAATTACATGTAAATTTCCTACTTTTCATCTCACAGGACAAGGTGTTTCAGTTTTTTGTACACAAAGTGCATGTTTAGGGAAGTTGAAGTTAATGGATAAACTGTAAGTTTCCCTTATGTGTCCTTTATGAATTTATCTGTATATATAACGGCGCATCCTCTAGCGCACCCTCAGGGATGCCCCTTGGCCAGTAATTTTCAGTGCTCTTCATTGAGACCCTTGTCCTATATTTTGGTATTGATTAATTGCTAAAACGTGTAATGTAGACAAGTCCTCTGAAATTCTAAAGGAAGGATTCGAAGGGAATTTTAAAAATTTACCAGAATTTTATTACTGATTTTCTGATACGTACTTGATTAATAAAATTACTCTTTTCAATTTAGGACTCGTTGGGAGAAGTCAGATTTTTCCTCTCCGTGTTAATGGTGTTGTTCCTACTTTCGTTAATTCTGTTAGTAGTACCGATGCAAATCACATCGGACGAGGTAAAATTAAATTGTGGTTATTCAAGCGCTGTTTATAAATGGTTGAAGTGCCAAGTGGTATAATTCAAACCGATACATCGTTAGTCCGCTTGTTCATAGAACATCAAAAGTAACATACGCTCTAGTCGCAGTCGCAGTAAATTTCAACTTAAATCCTTTATAAACAGCTCACTAGACGTATCTAACGAAGTACCCTTCCAGTCATCGACATTTTTAAACGATCTGTACAACTGCCCCTGGTACGATTGGAGTAAAAAGGATTGCAAGGTATTGCTAGTGCTGATGGCGAACGTTATGGAACCCCTGACCGGCGTATGTTTCGGGGATATCGCCCTGAACAATGAGCTTATGGTGAAAGTGAGTACTTTCTAAGGATTCTCGGCAGGTGAATGTCCTGTTTAGATTTTTAGACTCGCCTATGGATACACCACGACCATGTGGAATGTGGCCAGACATTTTCGAGACGATTGAACTAGCTTAGTGATTGAGTTGATGCAAAACAAGCCGTCAAAACTGTGCCATTCGCACAAGATTCAGATTGTACTGTAATTAATTCCTTAAGATTTCACTTACGAGTTTCATGATATCACCAAATAGACCTTGGCACTCTTGTTGAATTTACGACATATATTTGCTTATAAATATTGCACCAATATTATAAATTATTGTAGAATCAATATTGCACAAGGTATTGGATAATACTATGCACCTATTTGAAGGGGTGACTACTGAGTCAAATGAACTCTTTGGCGAAAAATCAAATGACTTCTCAAGTCAAAAAGGATTAGTGGCCATTGTCACCGTAATGAGGTCGTAACAGATCTCCACACAGATAAGCCATCGGTGGCAGGCACTATTCGAAATAAGTAAATTCTTTTATGGTACTTACTTACCCAAATGTCCTTAAGGATTTGCACTAGTCATTTAATTTCTCGTTAAATGAGGTATACACTTACTTTATTTCAGAAAATATTCGTTCCTAAGATTATAGGAATAGATTATATGCACAAGTTGGTATGGAATAAAGGCATTATGATATTTGTTTTAAACATATATTAGTGGTAAAATAGTACTTCTGTAGCACAAATGTTATTGACAAATTAGAGGAGATTAAACCAAAGACGATTCATCACGTTGTCATAAACTTGTTACCAGATGTATTACCTTAAAACATTTGTACACTATTTAGTTCAGGAAAAATAAAACATTAATGTATTCACTCGTGTTGCCTATAAAACATAATAAATATCCATAAATAAAATGTTAGTAAAAATTGCTTTCATTTACAAGCCAGTTGGAGTTGCAAAAACCTTAAAAATATTTCATGTAATGTGTAATAGTAGCCACTTGTTCAGTTGTTGCAAGGAAATTATCAATTTTAACCTGAAAGGTTCGTTATGCCACATTCAGAGTTCCCTTTGCAGAACTTGCAATTTTCATTTCAAAACTCTGGGAGCAACTTGTCATTTTTAGCGCGACTAAAACGCAGGCAAACACAATTAAACCCTCCTTTCAACTTTCCATTTACCAGGACCTAATTTGTTTGCCCTGTAATTACTCCGTCCGGTAAGGTTGCATTTTCGCTCCCTTGCGACTTGTCCTACCTGTAATAGGGGAAAAAACGTCCCCGTTCGATACTTATAGAAGTAAATATTTAAAGACGATATTTCTAAGTCGGTAATTTCGCAAATTGACGTCGAGGCGAAAAGAGTAAGCACGGGCGCACCTTTGTTGGATCGGAGTGACGGTTTCATTAGATTACTTAGGTAAATTTATGGGGAAGGAGGTTAATATTGCCATAGGGGGATGTGTGTACTCAAGTGTTACACGCGTACGTGAAATATATGCGTTCAAAAATGCCTGTGTGGTGCTTGAAGGAAGGCCAAAAGAGTAACATATTGATCCAAACAATTTCAAAGGTTTGCATTCAAAATTTAAAAAAAAAGACACCCTTTTCAGAGGAGTCATCCCTAAATATCTGATGATATCTGGAAAATTCAAATTCAATCTCCCTATTTCGAACCTACGACTCATAGCAACACACTTGATATCAAACAGGCATAGGCGGGGCACAGCGGCATGTTCGCAAATGCGAGTTTGAAATGTTTTCAGATATTTGCACCAATTAAGCATTAACTAACGTATCGATTACGGTATTATCGTATTGTGATTGTAATTCCGGCGGAAAAGTCTCGATATCACAACGGAAATATTCACGGAATCGATCGACGGATACTTTCCAGGATCCGATAGCGCTCCTTTGGGATAAACCTCTCTGATGTACCGACCGACACGTGGCCTCTTGATCATTTTAATATCCAGTGCCTGATCCTTATTAATTAACGTTTTGTGGCGATCTATGCGGGCCCGTCTAATTAGTATTGAGGTCCGGTTGTGATTGATTTCGGACAATCAAGTTTACGCGACATACGGGACGGGGGAGAAAGAGGGAGGGAGATACCGAGCTTTATTAATCGTAGATTGGGGGAATGCGTGGGTCTCGTTAAAAGGTGCTCGGGTTCGACACGGTTTTGTACTTTTAGAACTTTTCGTTCAGAAATTGGGGTTTTAGCCGAGCTTGTTTATGGTTTCCTTTTAAAATGGATTCACTGTTGAATGTGAAGTCATCATAATTGTAACATTAACTAATCGGCGCATTCGCCATTGTGCCGCAAACTTTGGCGTCGGACATTGTCAGGCTTCCCCCATTTTCCTTTACCACTAAAATATCTACTCTCTAGAGTAGAGTAGAACATGTAAAGTGCCAAAATATGACTTTATCACAGATTACTATTGACAAATTGTTCTTAGCTTCTAAAATTTAAATTCTTCATATTTTTAAAAATATTCTTTAATCCAGTAAAGTACCAACCTATTCATAATGATTGTAATTAGGTTAAGTTAATAACCAACGATAAGTTTAGTAACTAAAATAACTTAAATAGCGAAATCTGTTAGCAGTTATGGTATAGTAATAAATGGCGAAATTCCCAAGGGCGAATTCGCCAAATTACACAATTTTGTCATGTTAAATTGATATTCTTATTGAGGTTTAAAATGTTAAATTGAAATTAGCTAGAAAAGAATTATCCATATATCATACTAATGTAAAGAGTATAGGGATACAACAATTAAAATATAAATGAACACATCTTTAATCCACTCTGGGATGATTTAAGTAATATTTTTACCAAATAAACACGTCTTATCAAGAAACACTTAGATCATTATAGCAGAGAAGCTCCATGAAATCGCTGGCATGGCATAAACCAAGTAGTTAATGTTATTCGGTTAGGAAAGATTGGACCGGCAGATTCGGCAAAAATTAGACAAAGTACCCGGTTCCCGATTCTGTGCGTTTTCCTCGGCTTATTTCGATTAAATTAAACGCAACACCGCACGAGGAGAACTTCGGTGCCGACTTGGCATATTGATAGATTCCCAATTACGCGCTCCTTCGAAGTATTCCTCTCGTCGAGGCGATAAATCACTAATAGCCGGATCGTTCCCAATTTACATACTTCGCAGTCGAGCGCCGTGGAATTACACCACAAAATTCGATAATATTGTATATACCCATATTATATATATTTTATTTAACGATACTTTCCTTGGCTGATTGATACTGTCACGCCCGGGGAATATAAGGGATCCCAGGGGGTGCGCTAAGAGGGTAACTCATGGTGGCTAACAGGGAAGTGAGGGTTAAATGCTCAAAGGGTGCGTTTATTCACACTTGGGCACATACACAACAATAAATAATTGTTGAAAAGGGTTATTAACATTGGGAAATTCCAATTTTCTGATCCCACTTCTGGCACTAAAATTTTACATGAAGGATGGATCGATACGATGATTTCGGTTTTAATCTTAGTACTGCTCGTTTCCACAGTCGAAATTCTAATGAATAATAATTGCACTGCCTTATTAAGCTGCACTAGATGGCGCCACGTCAATAATAACTTGAGTTTCATTCATATTTCGAGTGCAACTTTACATCCCTAGGAGTTGTTTGTACTTTCGGAAAGCACTTTTGCGATTATTCAAGAAAACGCGACTATCTTAGAAAATTTCCCCAAAACAAACCCCACTTCGTTCCACAAATAAACAACTCGTCTCCACCTCGAGCCTCCCATGACCTATCTTCAAAACTTCCCTTGGCCGGGTCAAGCGTTCGCCCCGTCGGTCCCCCAGCCTCCCGGAAACTTTGCAGGACTTTGTGGCGGCGTCCTTACTTTCGAGTTTTATCCAGGGAACGTTATCTATCCGAATGACGATGTCGTAATAGGTAATGAATACTCGGCGTGCGATTAGTTCGAAGTAGGTACGTTTCCCACGGGAAGGATTTATAATCTGGAGATGGTGGATGCGTGTGTGGGTGAGCGCAGCGTCTTAATTTAGAAATTGTTCCTGTCGAGGGGATTCGTGGTAGTTAGGGGATTAAATGAAATGCAATACAGAGTAGTGTTGGGTTTTTTGGGGAGACGGTGAGGGAAATTACTGAGATGGTTGGAAATTGAAACGATTAAGTACTAAAAATTCGTCACTGTTTCTGCTTAACTCTTATCATCAGTCAATGATAGCTCCTTGTTGATGGTGATCCCTGGTGATCCTATTTTCACCTACCGCAAGAGAAGGGAGTACCGACTGAAGGGCCTCTGGCCAGGCATAAGCCTATCCACCCATCCCTACTGATATTTATACATTCTCAATATTTTTACGAAAACATTTCCGACAACGGCTTTGTACTTCCTTTGCCCTGCTCCTCGCTGTGTAAAAGAAGCGCAGGAACCAGGGGCTGACTTCATGTGGGTGCAACGCACCTCCAATCAAAGGGAAGACTTTAATAATGCGTCTGAACTAATGCTGCGCAAAAAAAGATTCGTTACAAAGTTGGTGCAATAAGTGCAGTAAATTTTATATGTGTCTCATCTCTCGTTTCCTCCTTGCAGGTTACCTGGAGCAGGGCCTGCTGGTGCGGGACTCACGCAAGCTGCGTGCGCACTACTTCCAGTCGCGGACGTGGCGTACCGACCTCCTGGCCGTCCTGCCGACGGACGTCGCGTACCTCTGGTGGCCTCCGTTCACCTGCGACAAGACCGTGCCGTGCCCGGTCATAGTGCGCCTCAACAGGCTCTTCAAGCTCCCCCGGCTCCTCGAGTGGTTCGAGCGCACCGAGACCGACACGAACTACCCGAACGTCTTCAGGATATGCAAGGTCGTGCTCGCCATACTCGTCCTCATCCACTGGAACGCGTGCCTCTACTTCGCGATCAGCTACGCCATCGGCTTCGGCACCGACAACTGGGTGTACAACCTCGACAACTCGACGCTCGCCAGGCAGTACATCTACAGCTTCTACTGGTCGACGCTGACGCTGACGACGATCGGGGAGACGCCCGTGCCCGAGAACGACGCCGAGTACTTGTTCGTCGTCGCGGACTTCCTCGCCGGGGTGCTGATATTCGCCACCATCGTCGGTAAGGGCAATTTCATGAAATTACCGTCTGCGCAGCGCATAAATCGGAAGCGCACACCGCCTGCGCACAGACTGCCTAGTACCGCAGTACTGTTCTAAGAACTCGTCTCCGATGACTAAATTTTTAATAGGGCGCAACTCACTATTTCATACGCGCAGTAGGAGTTTTCTGCCTCATGTGCGCATAATGTTCTCCCAAGGAAGCCTGCTGTATGTCTCTTAACAACAACTCCTTTATTAAGCTCGAATTTTTGTTAACTTCAAATCACGAAAGTCCTCTATCTTATTACAAAATAATTATAACGTTATAATTTTATTTCCGTAATTTGAATCTCGACAAGAGCATTACGACGTAATTATGCTGAATTATTTGAAACGTTCATTACCTTTTACACAATTTCGTAATTAGTCCTGACACAACGACTATCTGTACCTTCTACTCGGCAACTATCTTATTATAGAGTTAGTACACAGCATTATAGTTTATTATAGTTTAAACGATAAAAATAAAGTTTCCTCCCCGAGTAGAGCTGCAGATACAGCACCTATCTTATTCCCTACCGAGTTACGGCACAATAAAATTCCTCTGATAATCTCAGCGTAAATTTCCAAATGGATCCCTTTGGAAAAAATGAAAATGCTCGCCTTAGGTAAGACTGGATTATAATGATTGTGAAATATGATGGGAGAACGAAAGGGGTGAGCTGGGATTTTTAAGGGTTAGTGCCTGGTTTTTTCCCCAGTAAAGCTGGGAGTAACGGGAATGGTGTGGGGGGGGGGGCGAGAAGGAATAGCTTTTGCCGTGTGTTTTTTTAGAGAGCTGAAATTACCCTTTAATTTTTAATCTAAAAATGATGCTTAAAGTCACCATCAAAAACCAACAGTCCTTTTGTCAAAAGTTACTTACCTTAGGTTAATTTTCATGCATATTATACCTCTCATATTTATTTGAATAGCGCTCTGCTTTTCGAAAATTCGATAATGCGCCAGGTGGCATAAAAGAGGCTTGCAATACCTTGCAACATCTCACGTCCTCAAAATTTGATCCTATTCAAAAAATTAACCCTTCGTAGCCCAAAATTTCCCACCATCCACATCTCGAAACTTAATTAACTTGGAATAGTGGAACAAAGTTAGGGATCCAAGTTGGAACAAACCACAAGAGGCAAACATGTGCCCTTATCCCTTTCACCGAGGCGTCACCACCCAGTTTATCATCGACCTCATCGAATAATAAAACTTCATCGATCCGGCAATAAAAGGAATTACATATAAATGCCGCTATATTAAAAGATGTAAAACCTTCCTTTGACGATCTTACTACCCCTCGAGTTATACGATATCGTTCACATAACGTCGCCCCCCGGCCGGGGGCTGCTTGTTGCATCGTAAAAATCTTGTTAGGTGCGAATTTGTTGTTGTTAAGCAGACGGAGAGGCAGAGAGGGGGGGATGCAAGGAAGAAAAAAGTCGTAATTACGACGCGTATCGATTCGGGATTTAATTAGGACGGGATTGTAATTAAAACGAAGGAGCGGAGTTGAAGAGTTCTCTTTCATATTTTCTAGAATGCCTGTGTACTTGGAAAATTCCTTCTAGTCTGATCAAGGGTAATGACAGGGGTTGTTTTCAGGAAAATAAGATAAAAATGCAATTTCTGTGAGCTGACACTGACGCTATGATTGACAACTAAATTGCTTCAAATTTGTCCTTTTTGTCTAAAAGTTACACTATAATGGTTTTGCTCGATATGCCATTACCAATATATTCAAAAAAACGTTAAAGCTACAAATGAGATACATGAGATTTTTTAATTTCGCATGAATCTAAAAACCATAACGCAACACTACACATATTTATTATTCATATGTCCTTCTGCGTCGAGAAAATTCATGTTCTATCTTCCCAAATTCGGTTCGAACAATGACAGAATTGAAGTATTTGAAAAATGGCTTGTTGCCCTCCTTTAAGCAGCAATGTTTATTAACGAATGAATCCTAATATAATTCAGGCAATTAACCAGCATAAGAAATCGGAATTGCACGTCTGTATCGAGTGTTCGCTGTACCAATGGTCGTTAAAATTTTTCGATCGCAAAAAAGGGGCATAGGCAAACTTCTCTTAGTTACCACTGGTGTTGCATGGCGCATGATGAACATTTATGTGCTGTTTTAACTGCAAGTAGCAATATTTTTATTGTCAGATAGCTAATCGATCATTCAATAAGAAAGAACCTGGAACGACGGACCTTCAATGCACCGACCCGGCGGCTGCTTTAAGTGACTACTAAGCCTTTAATCCATTTGGGTTTGGAAAGAGAATCCTCGCAAAGCCCCTCACGTCCTACGTTTCTTCCCACAGGAAACATCGGTTCGATGATATCGAACATGAACGTCGCCCGCGTCGACTTCCAGAACCGCATGGACGGCGTCAAGCAGTACATGGCCTTCCGTAAGGTCGGCAGGGAGCTCGAGGCGAGGGTGATCAGGTGGTTCGCGTACACCTGGGCCGAGAGCGGCGCCCTCGACGAGGAGAGGGTCCTGTCCGCGCTGCCCGACAAGCTCAAGGCAGAGATCGCCATCAGGGTGCACTTGGAGACGCTGAGGAAGGTCAGGATATTCCAGGACTGCGAGCCGGGGCTCCTCGAGGCGCTCGTGCTCAAGCTGAGGTTGCAGGTGAGACTCTGACGGTAAAATATCTATAAAATGGCGTATGTACGATGCGGGGAAATACACGATGACCATACAACAATGATATTAAAGATAATAATCAAAAACGTTTGAATGTGCTCTTGTCAAGAAATGATCAATCAGCGAAGTCACTAAACTGGTTTAAGAAGAGACGTTTTAATTTTCATGAATCTATTAACGCCACCTAGAAGATTAATTAACGATATTTAATAAAGTGTGTAAAATATTTCTCGACTCTGTAACCCTCGTAAAAATCCATGAGTTGCTCAAATTTTAAAATTAGGATTTATCGTTAATTTTATACTAGTCTCCCCTTCATTAATTGAACGCGATGACCAGACTGATTGATCATCAAGAAAATTGTATAATAATGACTAAACCCAAATGAGGTTTACTTGTTTACTTGTTCAGTCAGTCCGCACGTATACGCGTGCAAGTCCTACCTCGCCACCCCCGTCCAAGAGAAATCATGTACCTTTTAGGGTGAGTTTTTTGGTTGTCATTTTTGTGTACAATTATTAGACTCCATTCTATTTTGTGTTTGATGTTCGACCAGGGATTTACCCTTTTAGGTTATTTATGATTCCTTCCACACCGTTCCTTTCCGCTTTTCTTTGTAGTTAGTGTCGGGTTGGTCTCCTGTCCTTCCCCTTCCCATACCTTTCCGTGTACCCTTCATCTTTTAAGGCTTATCGCCGGCTTTATCGCTTAAGGCAGGTCGTGACAATATTTTTTTAAATTTAGTGTGAATACGCTAACTGTTTACGATGTGTTTTAAATGTATGTGGTTCATTTCCCCAAGAATCTGAAAGAATCCCAAAGGAAATCGTTTTATACCTTGCCTCATCTGAGGTGAAAAAGGAATCAGTGACCATTATCACCGTAAAAGATATCGGCAAGTCCTCAAACTACCTGCAGCACGTACCCAAACATTCTTACGGACATTTATATAAATTATTTCATGTTTTGATAGGTAAGGTGTAAATCTAATTGGATGAAGGATTAATAAAATCGAAATCCCTTCAGGGAGAAGTGAGAAAACACAATACCTTCAAGTATATTCACCTCAACTCGGATACAAAGCCCATCATCTCCTCCCGACTTCCTCGTCCTTTCCCCTTTACTGGAAGATTTTTCCTGTTGCACCTTCCGCTGAATTATGCATGAGGCGACCGATCGACTGAATTCCTCCTTACAATGGGATATTTATGCAGAACAGATTTTATGTCCGCTCTTCAGTTAGACGGGATCACCTCGGAGGCGCCTGGGGAACATAAATCGCTCAAGTAAATATGCTTCCCTCGGGAGATACTTCCAAGAGAGCGAATAAATGACCAGAAAGACCGCTGGGTTTCAACCTGTATCTGTTCATTTATTTTCAATGAATGGCAAAATTAAAACCCTGTTTTTCAACCCCAAAATAACGTTCGAATGTTCGTAGTCCTAGAAAAACACCCTGTATACAACTGATACTCAATGACGCAATTTGTGTCCTACAAATCAAATCAATCCCTTTAAAAAACGCCAATCAAAAATAATTTCCTCAAGAGAAATTATGAAATAAATCGATTATGGATATTTTCCACTCCAAAGCGCTGACCACCTGGACTAAATGCCCTACATAACGTCCAAAACTTGTTACATTCCCAAAGCCTGTCGTTTAATATTTCTCTTAACGTCCCTGCACTTTGTTCGAAACTTGTCGGATTTATTTTTTCGATTAACGCCCTGAACTTCTGTCGCCCCTAGAATAGCCCCTCGAGTAGGAAACCGATAAAAAGAGAATTCCCGAGATTGATAGATGAGCGGGAGAGCGTGGGAGATTCCTGAGAGAAGGAAAACGGGAGGGAAAAATGAAAATCCCGAATTAGACCTCTCGATAAGTTTGTGGAACTGACAGGACGTATAAGCTTGAATGCAACGTTGTAGAAAAAGTAACGGTTCGTTCGTTTGTAACCTATTCTTACCTACTTTTAGCAAGGGAAGGGAGAAAGATACTTTACCAAAAACTTTTGATTTAAATAATAGACTTGAAATCATTTAAAAACCCTATACTAGCATAAGAAACCTCAAGTATATTCTTAACAAGAAAACAATTGTAAAGACTTCTTAAGTAACGTAACAGTAACAATATAGCAAGCAACCACTGCTCTCCCTAATTATCCTCTCATTTCCGGTAATGTGTTACAAGAGGCGTTGACGTTCCTGTTTGATATAGGATGAATACTTCCCGGATAGTTTCATTAACTATCTTCCACAGACCTCTCCAGATCTCACCGGGGATAAATCACCTCCCGAATCTCCATAATCTTCCATTAGATTTCATGAAGAATTCAACGGAAAGATAGATAATACCCATGAACGCTGCTTTAAATTTTTCGCACCGAGGGCTATAGAGGTGTGCATTAATCTTACCCACTTCATCCTATCGATTGAATTTTCTTGCGGTTATAAATAGAACGAGAGATGTGTTAATGTGTGTATTTTCGCCTCCCTCGGTGATATCTGATGTATTGGATCCCTTTGCAGGTATTCTCCCCGGGGGACTACATATGTCGCAAGGGCGACGTGGGGAAGGAGATGTACATAGTGAAACGTGGCAGGTTGCAGGTGAGTATCCCCGAGAGTTTTCGAGACCCAACAATGTTTCCTGTACTCCTACAGGTCGTGGCTGACGATGGGGACACGGTGCTAGCCACGTTAGGAGCCGGTTCCGTCTTCGGCGAGGTGAGCGTGTTGGACATAGCGGGGAACAGGACGGGCAACAGGAGGACCGCCAACGTTCGCTCCTTGGGCTACTCGGACCTCTTCTGTCTCGCCAAGGACGACCTGTTAGTCGCGCTGGCGGATTATCCAGAAGTAAACACTAAAGTTTCCAAAAATGCCGACACTGATAAGTGCACATGTGCTAGACAAATCTGTAGAAGGGAAACATGCATTCGCACCTTCACCAAGCGGAAGTACTTGGAAGTTTCCATGATCTATGTAAAAACTACAATAGAATTATGATGTGTTACAGCGGAAAAATGTCTTAAAATTTTAAAAATTTGACCCTCCAGCTCTTCACCTTCTATTAATTAAATTCCTCTTTGCGTCGTCCGTGCTTACAAGCAAGGCGTCTACATACACCTTACTTATTTCGTGTTGGTTAAGTTGCGACAAGTTTCCTCACACTTCATATTCACACTCACAATTTTATCGCACTTGTTTCTGTCGGTTTCTTCCCGAGTCTTCCCATCTCCGGTCTCTGTACGCCATCCTTGTTGTTCCCCAGGCTAGGGCGACGCTGACGGAGCGCGGGTGCCAGTTGCTGAGGAAGGACGGCCTCCTGGACGAGGAGGTCTTCAAAAAGGCGCGCGAGACGCAGGACTCGATGGAGGACAGCATCAGGAAGCTGGAGAAGACCGTCGAGACGCTCCAGACGAGACTCGCGAGGCTCCTCGCCGAGTTCACGGCGAGCCAGGCGAAGCTCAAGCAGCGGCTGACCAGGATCGAGGCGAGGTAGGTGGGATAATGATCCTGGAAAGCGGGAAGGTTAACGTAACAGCCTCTAGGACGGCTCGGAACTTGAAAATCGACACAAGTTTCCTAAAATTCCACCTGGGAACAGAGATACCGGTAGTTTTATGGTTTATAAAGTTTATTATATAATATAGTTGAGTAATATTGGGTGTGACTTCACACCCAGGGGTGTGAAGTATATCAGCATGCGCTAGGGGGTTTCCCTGGTTGTGAAAAGAGTAAGGCTAAAAAATTCGTACCAATCTCGCTTTACAACCGATATTAATTATAATTTAGTCCTGATCTGTGGCATTTGGCCCCGTTTCTGATTACATTTCCGTGCCGATCTGATTTATTTCGCGTGTTTCCAGGCCTGATCGGGAAAAGGACAGCCAATCCGTCAACGGTGACACTCTGCAGGTCCCCACGGGGAGGAGGAGATTGCATTCGTTCGAAGTCAGGAGGGAGACAGTCAACTCGATAGCGAGACACAAGACGATGTAGTGAACGGACCGGATTGCGTTCTACTCTCGCGTGTGATGTGATAATTAGGGAGTGTCGAAGGTTTTCCTCTTCTCGGGAAATCGACCGGGAATCTTGTTGCCATAAGGGGGCGTACCGTAGGCGCGAAGGAATACAAGGAATCGCCATTTGGTGCAGCTCAGATAAAACTTACGAATAAAGTATATGTTCTCTGGCGAAAAATGGAAAGGGGGTCGTAAAAGATGACGGCAAATACCCACACTTTAAGCAAGTAAATTCTTTTATCGTACTTACTTACCAAAACATTCTTAAAGACATTTGCGTAAATCATTTCATTTTTCGCTGGATAACGTATCACAACAGTTTAAATTTTGAGGACATACCAGTAACCACAATATCCGTTTGTGAGAAATATGTCTACTACTATTAGTCGATTATTTGATAATATTTGAATTAAGCATTCCTTCGGCATATTGTGATTTAGTTTCATTTGACGAAAGGTGGGAAGAATATGATTGAATTACATAAGTGTCTCATTATTTTGATGACCTCTCATGGTAACAAGTTCTGGTACAACGAAAAGAGTAGCGTCACCATATATTTTTATATTAAGACATATTTAGTGTATTAAGACACATTTAGATATTAAAAGTAACGTAGGAATCAAAAACATGGCCTGACCGATCGTTGGACGGAAATTTATCAAAACGGACACTTTGACCACTTTTATCAATTATTATGATGTAGTATTTTTGTAATTTAATTAATTATGTGATATAAAATTATTATACATATATAATTTTCAGTTGATACGGCACAAAATTTAGATTAGTTGTTTGTTATTAAACGAATGGGAAATGTGATGGAGCTTTAATTTGTACAAGAGAGCTTCCGCGAGAAATTTGTATTTTTAAATAAATATAATTTCACCCCAACAGTACTTTAATTTTATTTACATTACTATTATTACTAACTGAATAGGGTTCAGTGATACGAGGCCACTATTAAAACCAAGTAATTGAATTTTCTACCCAAGTAGAGTTATTTGCCACGCCACTGCCCTCCACATAATCTATTGAACTGTATATTTCAGCGAAGATTTGAGAGGATAATGACTTGGCAAAGTAATAAGTAAAAAGTATATGTAAAAAAACCACTTATTTAGTAATGCCCCTGACACCAACACAGTTGCTCACCTCCTTATCCAATACTCAGTGAGGTTTAGAGATGAATAAAGTTCTACATGCAGAAACTTCTCATATTTTTCTATAATCGCCTACAATCCTGATGAATTTCAGGTTTAATGATCGACGATAAATTAAAAAAGAAAATAGTGTATTCGGAACTGTAATAGGACTAACGCTGGAACAAACCCACAGCTGGCGACAGAACGAGGAGCACGAACAATCGAAATGTTTTGTGTTTTGTGCTATCCTGCGAAATTTGCGTTTCTCGCTCTTTAACTAGCTGATTCCCAGTGGCATTACTTTGCGTGAGTATTTATTTAAAAAAATCTTTAATAATACTGTACATCCTTGACCATTTTGCACAAGTATCGCTAATAAACGGCTGTAGAATGCATGGCTAATGAAATTAGCTCAATAGTTTTGAATAAAACCCTCTTATATGTTAACAATCAAAGCATCATAACCTCAAGTTGGGGTACACATCATTTGTTTCAAATATTTACTGGTTTTTGGAGATTTAGCTGAACAGGTGTTGGCCAAATGGGTTTAATGAAGGCATTAATATAGATTCATAAGCTCAACATCCTCTAGACTTGTAAATGTTACATGTCCATAACCTCGATGCATCATAGTTAAACACTATCTCCTTGTAGGTTTTTCGTAACTCTCCATAACGTAAACGATGTCGGGAGGCCTAGACGTCCTCGCCCTCAAGGAGGACGACGTCACGAAGATGTTGGCGGCGAACACCCATCTCGGGACGACGAACGTCGACTTCCAGATGGAACAGTACGTCTACAAGCGTCGACAGGATGGCATCAACATCATCAACTTGAGGAAGACGTGGGAGAAGCTCCTTTTGGCCGCGAGAGCTATAGTCGCCATTGAGCACCCCGGCGAGGTGTTCGTCATCTCCTCCAGGCCTTACGGTCAGCGTGCCGTGCTGAAGTTCGGCGCCCACACCGGAGCGACGCCCATCGCCGGGAGGTTCACACCTGGTAAGGGGAATATACCTAATATTTCATAAGCGAAAGGTATAAATAGTAAAGAAGCATATATTGTATATGTAATATATTCGATTATTTGTGAAAGATACATGAGGGAGTTGAGGTCCATCCACCACAAAATTCTTATTTTGTAATTATATGTACATTTGCATTCTAGTCTTACTCTTAGATCAACTTTTTGTACTTGTGATGATACTACTAAGGAACCTATGAAGTAATGATTACACTTATCTAACTGAGAGTTTTTATATCACTCTCGTTAACTTCATCCTGTTGATGAATCATAACTTACTAGTTGTCTTTTTGTATTTTAGGTGCGTTCACCAATCAGATCCAGGCGGCATTTAGGGAGCCCAGGCTGCTGATCGTGACCGATCCCGCGTTTGACCACCAACCCATAACGGAGGCGTCTTATGTCAACATTCCGGTCATCGCGTTGTGCAACACTGATTCACCTCTGAGATTCGTCGACATCGCGATTCCTGGCAACAATAAGTCGCCACATAGCATCGGTCTTCTTTGGTGGCTGCTGGCCCGTGAAGTAAGTGCGGCATTAGATTATCCTAGGAAAAGATTTGAAGTTTTCGATTTTGAAAATTGTATTTCAAACATATTTAAACGGTCGAATATTGAAAATGATGAACAAAATGCCCAAGTGTAATGATCAACACCGTGATCGTAAATTTTTCCACCTGACTGCCACCTTTGGTGGTATCCCCGCTGTTTGACCTCCCCATATGTTTGACTTATTTCTGTGTGATCTTTCTCCATAGGTGCTGCGTCTGCGTGGCATAATCCCGCGGGACACGAAGTGGGACGTCGTCGTCGACCTGTTCTTCTACAGAGAGCCCGAGGAGGCGGAGAAGGAGGAGCAGGCGGCGAAGGAGGCTGTCGTGCCCGTCAAGCCGGCCGAGATCCCACCGGTCGTTATCGACAACCAAGAGCTGGACTGGACCGCCGCCCCCGAACCGACAGACTGGACTGCAGAGCCTACGGTCGCCCCCGTGCCCGGCGCGACGCCAGCGTTCACTGGAGCTACGGACGACTGGGCTGCCGAGGTCCAGGCGCAGGAACAGTGGACGGCGAATCCTCCACCCCCGGCGGCCGCGATTCCGCCGACTCCCAACTGGGCGGGCTCTGCCGACTGGCATTAGTGACTCCTGAGGTGATGTATGGAGTGCATTCGTTGTACTCAATAAATATGTCGCACCATATATTAGTTTTTAATTGAATTGAATTGATTTTTAATTGAAGATGTTATTCACTTGAAATTTTAAAGAGCGTTCATTACGCACGTTTTTTAACAGGGCGAATAGGTGAAGAGTTTATGTCGTGTCCCACATGTAATAGTAATACTCGTTTTCCTTACGCCCTGTAGACTCAATTTTGCAGAAACTTACCGACAGTCGAGTTGAGAACTTGGCTACTAGATGGTGCCGACCCACTATTTGTTAATTCCATTGTTTAAGACCGCCATCTAAGTAATAACGTCCAAACTCAAGTATGCCCCAAATTACCGACACTCCAAACCTCGTAGTTTAGAAGCTTCCGAATAGATCCCGCTTTACGTGCTAATTTGTCAATCGTATTCTGTAAAAGCGCCATCTAAGGAATAGCGTCCAAACTCAAACGTGCTCTTACTTACCGACACCCCAAACCACGTAGTTTAGAAGCTGCCCAATAGATCCCGCTCAACGTACCGATATGGCATGTGTCAATCAGATGTTTATAGGCACCATCTAGGGAATAGTGTCCAAACTCGAACTGGTTTCAAATTACCGACACCTCTCAACGTAGTTTGGAACTTGCCCAATAGATCCCGCTTGACGTGCCGTTTTGAAGAACGAGACGTATTATTTTAATATTGTCCTAAAATGTTCTAGATTTATTGTAATAAGTGCTTTAAACTATTGTTTGAGCTATAGTTATACCAGCCCACAAGAATGTGTCCTGAAAGGCTCTTTTCTTCTTGGATATTACTGATTGAAAGTGTTTTATTCCTTTTGAATAAATCGCAATAATTTAAAAACTAGAAGTCCCAGAGATCTGAAACTCTGCCATACGTCTCTTCGGCCTGCCTTGCGCGGATCTATGAAATGAATCTTCAATTGAATACCCTCGCTAATGAAAAATTTGTTATTTGAAAGATATTGGTCTTACTACTAGGCCCGGCGAATTCGCCAGAAACAAAGTGAATTCGCCAAAAACAAAAGGTCGAAAAATATTTAAAACCTTCCAACATAATTAACAACACAATTGATTATCTGAACAATCTGTTCATCTAATAACTATTTAATGAACTTGGCTTATATTTTTACCGACTTTTTATGTACACGTTAACTCATAAAACTGTTTTGTACCGGCCATACATACCTCCTGTGATTCATACGTTTTATGATTTATAGGTTAAGTTTGCATCCCATTTAAAACATGTTACCTCGACGATTCTAAAAATGAAAATAGTCATGTTATTCCTCAGGATACCTCGTCCGAACCTATTAGAAAGCGTCAAGACCTTCATATCACCTATCAACTGTAATGGAATTATACCGGCGGGGGCCAATAATATAGTAAGGCTTAGTGTCCACTGTGTTTAACTTATTACATTGTTCATTATGTTAAGGCTCGTCTCTACTCGACGGAGGGCAAGGAAGAACCCCAAACAAGGCCTGTCAATAATGCCATGAGGGCGTACTTAGAACGGGCACGTGAGCACGACGAGTTCATGAAGAAGCAGCAGCACGAGTACCAAATAGGCAAGAGGCATCTGGCAAATATGATGGGAGAGAACCCGGAGACATTCACTCAGGAGGATATCGATGTAAGTATTTTAAGTAATTACAGCATTGAAAACGAGGTGTGTACAGGTATTTGCGAAGCTATATACCAAAGCGAATCAAGGATCTGATAGTGTTACTTTATATTCCTATAGTATTGTCCTTGTTATACTACTACTACTTCTCCTTAATGTGTATCGGGCATCTGTCGTACTCATCTTTTATTATCAACACTTGCAAGCATTACAATTATGTAGACCCATTTGCATCTATAGACTGATCAATATGCTTTCCTAACCAATTACTGAATTATTTTTTGTCTTTAGAATGCAGTGGAATACCTATTCCCCTCTGGCCTGTTCGAAAAGAAGGCCAGGCCAATTATGAAGCCTCCCGAGGAGATCTTCCCGCAGAGGAAAGCTGCAGAATTTGACGAGACCGGTAGGCCCTACCACTTTCTGTTCTACACTACCAAACCAAACTATTATCAGGCTCTATACGTAAGTAGCAGTAATGTTTGGTAATCCTCTTTATAAAGTTTGATGTTGGTTCCAGGATATCGTCGAACACATGGAGGAACTGAACAAGTTCGAAGACTCAATGATCCGGAAGGGCAACAAACCCGACCCAAGCCTGAAGTTGTAAGTAAAAGAGAAATTAATTGTAACGCACATCCATAAGTGATAAATAATTTAGGGAGCTGACTGGTTATCAGTGGATCGATAAGGAGTCGCTCGAGCAAAAATTCATGGAGACGATAGGAGATAAAGATTACACCATGTTCATCGACACATTGGAAAGATTATCCCAACATCCGTACTCATATCGGATAAAAGATCATATCCTCGGGTATGTTCATACTTTAATAAGTCAGAAGAAGACTTTCGAGATACCTCCGTTAAAGTACGACGCAGATGGTAGAGCGTACATCACTACATACGGTAATTATGGTAAAATGGAGTTTGTGGAATGTTTAGTAACGTCTTTGATTTTAGAGTGCAAGAGAAAGACGGCGGTGGGCGACGTTACGATTAGAAGTCCCGGTACTGGAAAAATAACCATCAATGGGAGAGACATTACTTATTTTGAGGATATCCAGTCCAGGGAACAGGTAAGTGTGCTAATGTTTTAAAAGAGAGAGTCCAGGATTAATGAGAGGTTTGGTAACACTTATAAGTCGCTTCTAAAAATGCTTTCTGGAATATTCATGCAAAACTATATACGATCGAGGCTAGTATAGAGACATCTACAGTGTGTTATGATAATTAGTAGTTTTCTATTGTTTTGTGCATACATATTACATGCACTTTGAGAAATTGGAAGCCCTTGTTTCTGTCGGTTTCTTCAAGATTGGATTTTCATTTGAATTTTACAGTTTTTTAAGTTTGGAATTCAGATCATAACCACTTAGTCTCAGTTAAGTGTATAGTAATAGTTAATAACTACTTTCATATAATCTATGAGGTTTTCATATTCCCTTTACATATAAAATGATGTAGATAATTTGAATGACTTAAATTTAGATCGTAACTAAATATGACAGGCTGCTCTACTTTTCTATCTAATTTTTAGCTCTAGAGGTGAAACATTAAAGCTTATCTAAATTTATGAATGATCACCACATTGTGGTGGAAAGCTTCTGAGGTCGCAAATTGTTTGAGGTAGTCGACTTGAATCTGACACAATTTTGTTGGGTTTTCCTATGACTCGGTTTCACTTCCTTTTATATTCTGAGATGTATTTTACGCATCTGAGATCAGAAGATTATACAGAGGAAAACACCCATTTTAAACAGAAACGGTTTTGTTGCGATTCAGTTGGTCTTAAACGTCGTTTTCCGAATTGGAATCGTCGTTTAAGAGATAAAAGGGACTCGTTTTACTCCGAAACTGTCTGAAATGTGTTGGGTTGTTTAAACTAGTGACGTACGTGGAGAAAAGGCACGATAGAGGTATTAGAAAATAAAATTGGTGTCCGTCCATTATTCCAGCAAGCGCTAAAGGATTGGGAAAATATTGTTTCCCAAAAAGTAGTAGGGAATACAACAAACGAGGAGGGTCATCGTTTTCCACAATTTTCATTTGACCAATGGTGGTTTGTTTGGCGAATTTTTGATTTTCTAGCCTACAACCTCGTATGGAGAATCGAATTTTCAAAAGGCCATAACTTTTTAATAGATTGTTTCTTCGAAGTATAATCGGTGTCAAATGAGAGAAATGTGTCAAACCATTTTTCACCCTTCTATGACTGCACTCATTGAGGTGTAGCATTTATTTTCTTGCATTAGTTGTCACTTCTTCTACCCGTTATTGATTGGTTTAGAGCTAATTCACCTGCATTCATTTTCATTTTTCCTCGTTTGAGGGATTCTCTTTGTTCTTTCTGAACTCGGTTTATTCGTGATTTTATGGGGAAGACCCATTTCACGCCTTCGCTCAAGTTCAATGCCTAACAGGTAGAGTCGAGGCAGTCGACCGCGTCTCTTTCTCTCTCATCCAATTATCCAATCTTTAATTTGCGACCACATTCCGCGTACGAATCCATCGTCCTCTCTCCTCTGCGGCGTGCGTGTGTCTCCTCCACACCTGATGATGGTCGATGCCGAGTCGAAACTCGGTCGGTTCGCGAATCGGCTCCGAGAGCCCCTTCCACGTTCCGCTCCTTTAGTGGACGTCTTTGGATCGGGCAATTTAACAATTTAGGATTTATTCGCATTCGCAGTTACGCTCTGTCGTTGACCGTTTCGATTTCCTATCGATTTTCCGAAGATGCGCGGATCGCAGGCATCGGTTTCGTTTCGCGAACTCCGATCGGGTCGGTGACGGTTTTACATGTGAAAAAGGAGTTTCGAACGGTCTCGAAGCGATGGATCGACGGAATGTTCTCATCGTGGGAAGGAGCGACTAACCAGCTCTAATGGTGAGTATCCCTCTCTCTTTCTCTCTGTCTCTCTCTCTCTCTCTCTCCATTTTAATCTCGATTGTTTAATTTTTTGACGCGGATTAACGTTTAGTCGAGCTTAGATCGAAAGTTGGTTTCAATCGGCGAAGTACGGTCGTTTAGTTCTCCGGTAATTGGAAAATTCAAGAGCAAACGATAATAGTAGCGAACTGCTGTAATCAAGTGTATGATAATGTACAGGTCGCACCTACGGAAGAATAGCGACACGTAATTGTAAGTTGTTTCTTAAGAAGTTGCTTGTTACTGAAGTTCAGATTTCACGTAAAATTTAGATTTAGAAAGTTGAAGTGTTGATAAAGTTCAGCTTTTTTAAAGCATGGATAAGTAAAAGTTGTGATTAAGGGCCAACCAAAAGTTCAAATTTCTCGCTGTCATCTTGAATTTCTTCAAAAGTTAGTTATTGAACTCCTAATTCAATGATATTTTGCAATTATCGAAAGGTTAACTATCTAATTAGTTATGAAGTAAAGGAAAACTGGGAAATTTCTCGTTTAATGAATATTAAGGGTTGTTATTGTTTCAATTAATGAATTTACGAGAATTTTCATAAAATTTCAATACAAAATTTTTAAAAGTTGCTAGTTCAGCTCTTTTTCAAGCTTATTTTTGTTAAAAATGGCGACTTTACAGGGGTCCAAATAAGTGCAATTCTGCAAAAAGCTATTGCACCTAAAGCGTCCATCTTGCGCACTTCTTTTAACCATTGAAAAACTCATTTAATAAAGAGGGTTTCATTCGTTTTAAATTAATTTTTGCAAAGCTACAACAGCAACAAAGAACAGTCATTTTTAACAGTTTTTTTGCAATAACTTTTTTATTTTTTAACCAATTTTGATCCGCCAACTCTCATTTTTTAGATAATTTCATTGATGTGTTTCTTGAAACTTAAGATCACCGCTGTTTTCTATTAAAAAACTTCAAATAAAATATTGACTTATATGTGCTTCGCCCACGTGGCATATCAGTAGGTACGCCACTGGTTTCTTTGGGATTTTAATTTTAAAATTAAATCTAGAAAGTTTTTGAAATGTCTAAGCTTTTCCATTTCAATTTTAAACCTGAAAAGGCTTAAAAAATACAGTAAAGAACTAAATCACAGGCTTGTAAAGGAGAAGGTAAAATTTTCAGATTTCCGTTTATTACGAACAACTTTGGAAATATTTTAACTACTCATCAGTTAGAATTGAACATCTTATGGGTTTCAACTTCCCACTGTATTCGTAAAGTAATTCCTAACGGTACTGAATAGTTGTCATAAACCGGTAAATACATGTAAGTAAGAACTAGTTTCTTTAATGTAGCGAAATTCATACATAGCAAATTATGTTACTTTAAACAGTGTATGGTAATAGTTTTTAAACCATCTTCATAAAATAATGCATTGTTTACACTCGTAGAGTTACTTTTCTTTGGCAGTATTATTTCCTTTATTTAGTATTTCCCCTTGTATGTTACTACCACTTGAATCTCTAGACTATCGTCTGCATCGCTGTTATCTCAAAAAAATCATTGTTTGCTGTTTGATTTGTCAACAATTTAAATCGCGCGCTCTTCAAAAGGAAATCTCCGCCAGTTCATAATTGCTTTTTAATGAATTTCAGTTGTAAACAATGCACCGTATTAAAGGGCCGAGCCCAGCACAAATTAGTCCTGTTTTAGAAGGTAGTCGGTTTAGAATCGGTGAGTAGTACTGCGATTGGAAACAAGAAACGAGGAAATTGGTCAATTCATATGATTTTAAAAAAGTAAAAAATATTTCATATGAGTTGTCTAAGAAGAATTGTTTTAACGCCGTCGACCCAAATTTCCTAACTCGGTCGTGACAACAAAAATATATTTTCTTTACATATGCTTAGGTAATACAAAAATGTGTGCAAGTTTGCAAAATTTTAACATACATAAATGCAATTGTAGAATGTCGATGGTAAATGGTACGTATTTGTTAATACACTTTGGTAGCTGAATAATTCTGTTATTAATAATTTTGAAGGACGGGTGTGATTAATACGCATGTGGGAAAAATTGCCGGTGAGGACAACAGGTTATGTGATTTTTTCTTTGTAATAAACAAGCAAAGGTCGGATTCTGATTATTTCAATGAAGAGTTTGCGTAATTCTAGTCTCCATTTAACAATAAATAAACTGAAAGTACAGTAAAATGTTTTCCACGTTAATGTCGCTATGGGGAATTGACTGAGGCGATTATATCAACATTATTTAGTGATAATTAGTGTGTTTCCCCCCAATGAAACAATATTTTGCAAAGTTGAACCATACTTTTGTTAATAAATTCCTTCTATGATACCATATTGTCAAAAAAACCGTAGATTTGTTAACAAATAATCCTCCTATGGTAGAATATGATCAGAACATTTTTATGGATTTGGTAACAATTGTTATAATGAATTCCTCTCGTGGGTACATAGTCACAATCATTGCTTAGGTATAGTGGTATACAGTATGATTCTTCTCGTGGTGTAAGAGGATGAGGAAACTTTCATAGATTTCCACAGCCAAGAAAAATTCGCTAGTTCGATTATATTTCTAAGAACTCGCGTCGCGGCCCCTCGAAATCGATCCCATCGATCAAGAAATATTGTGCAAAGTGCACGCCGGAAATGATGAGAGACAAATGTCCATCAAATTGGCGGAATTCCGGTCGGTACGAATTTTCTCATGCAAAAATCGACGATTGTCCGCGACCGATCGATTGTCCGAGGAGAGTCGACCCAATGTGGAAATTCATTGACCGCGTCAGTTTTTCACGTGGATTAAGTCACAATGGGCCGACCGCGGATGGTTTCTGGGAAGCGATTTGCATGGGATCGATTGCAAAAACGTTATGGAAATCCCATTTTTTGCATTAGAGGACGATCATCTATCAATTGAAACGTTAAGGGTATCAAAATTCTGCCAATTGTTTCCAAAAAATAACTGGTACTTAGTCGACGTTTCGCAAATCTATCGGTACATCTTCAGCACAGGCAAATGGACGTCTACTAATTCCATCAGTTCGAACATCGGTGTTTCCTTTATACGATTTGAAATTGATTATTTTTCATTACTTTTATCTGTAGACTTAGTGCGGAATTTAATTGATAATTACTCCACTAAATCCCAACTAGCCATACAATACGAAGTTTAAATACTATTGAAACTCTCCTTGATTCTATTGAAAAGATATCTTTTGTATCCATTTTCATTTGAAAATATTTCAAGCACGTCATATTACCTAAATCTCATTACCACGTACCCGAACGTCTTTACGGCATTTTTTTAACTGCATGCATCAGTGCCATCTAAAAAAAGAGATGCAAGGTCACTTGAATTAAACCCAAATTGCGCGAGTACCTTAAAAAGATGCTTTCGCACAAACAACAAACAATACATACGTACATACTTTAAATTTAATATAAAATTTCTGATTAATTGTATTACTGATACATGTTTGAAGTGCCTGTGGGTTAATAAAATTACGTTAATTACATTTTATGGTTACAGTATTGACCTTGCGTCTTGTAGATTAATACAGATTGTGTTTCCTGTGAAGAAATTATTTGCAACAAGGTGGCTTGCCTTTAAAAAACAATAAAGGGAATGTTATTGAAAGTCTACGATGGGTGCGATAAAGTAATGGCTTTTAAGAATCGTGCGGCTGTATATGAAATATTTATAATATCTAATAATGTTAGATAACATATAAATTTAGATAAGGAAAAAGCCATACTTCAGCAAGTTTCAACTCTTTTTGTAGAGTAGGTTCGAAGTTATGACCTTCCATTCGAAGCTCTTATTCTTTTTTTACACCTCATACTTTCAAATATTCATAATTTCATTAATATTACTTTGATTTTGGTGAAACTTACGAGGAAGGTCTGTAGGAGTTTTCGAAGGAACTTCAGCGAGTTTCGTTTCTTCTTGTAGGGAAATTTCGAAGTTATAACCTTTTATTAGAAGCGCTAATTCTTCTTTTAAACCTTAAACTTTAAAAATTCGTAATTTTATTAATGGACCTTTGATTTTGGTAAACCCTGTCGGGACTTTAAATCATCAAAAACCTATACATCTAGAAACTAAGATTATCACTTTGATTGAAACCATTATTAACTTGAGGAAATTTGATTTTTCTGTCATCTTTGAAAAAATCTGAACCTAATCTGACTTAACTTATCCACGTTTTACATAATGTGGCCCTTAAGAGGCGCCCGAATACCTAGGGGATTGGTATGTACTAAAAGAGACCGTACCAGTTCGTTGTCTAGAGAGCTGAGAGAAATTTTACTCCCAAATCCATATACACCCTTCATATTTGTATTTATTATTACTGTCAAAGCTAAGGCAAGTAAGTAAATTTGAAGTTCACATCGTAATTCCAGCCAACCGATCGCCATTCTCAACTCCTTCCCTCTTCCAGATAAATGGTCTCGGCGTCGGAGAGTCGCAAGTCCTTCGGGATGGATAACTTCGGCTTCGACGATGCGGCGTCGCGGCGCTCCTCGCGCAAGCTAGGCCGCTCGGTCAGCGTGAACGCCGACGCCGCCGCAGCGGCCGGCGAGTTCCCCACGTACCGCTCCAGCACGCTCCTCAAGTGGCGGCCACCCTCGACGACGACGAGGACCACGGAAGACACGCTCGACGAGGAGCCGCCCTCCGACGACTTCGAGTACATGGAGTGCGGCCCCTCGCCGCCCGCCGACCACGCGCCCAACATCTACGAGAGCTTCGAGGAGTTCTCGACCAGCGCCGACCTCTCGGTGCAGATATGCCACGACACCATCAAGATGAACCTGACCGAGCACATGAAGGTCTCGTCGGGGAGGCATCACCTCCTCGACGACATCGAGAGCAAGAAGGTGACGGTGGGGAACCTGGAGGAGGTGTTCAAAGGCGCGACGAAGGTCGAGGTGAACATATCGTTGCTTTGGGCGGCGTTCATGAGGCGGCACGAACTGCTCGAGGGTCTGATCCGGCTCGGAGCCCAGCTGAGGTACTACGAGCCGACGCAGGGGTTGACGGCGTTGCACCTCGCCGCCTTCAGCGGGTGCGTGCAGGGCACGGGGTACCTCATATCGCAAGGGTGCGACGTCAACGCCCTGTACAAGTGCTACACGCCGTTGCATTGCGCGGCATTCGGCGACAGCCCGGACACCGCGATCGTCCTCTTGAACAACGGAGCGAAAGTGCAATCGCTGACGAACAGCCCGAACAGTTGCAACGAGAGCGTGTTGCATTGCGCGGTGCGCGCGAACGCAATCGCCTGCGTGAGGCTGTTCGCGCAGGAAGGCGCCGACGTAGGCCAGTCCGACTTCACCGAGCTTTCACCCGTGCACCTCGCAGCCGATCTGGGGCACGCACAGTGCCTCAAAATACTGCTGGAGCAGAAGAGCTTCGACGTCAACACCAGGACGAAGGAGAAGGAGCAGACCCCTCTGCACCTCGCCGCCGAGAGCGGTTACGTAGACTGCGTGGAAATCCTCTTGGACCACGGCGCGGACGCGAATATCACCAACCAGAGGGCGCAGTCTCCGCTGCACCTCGCCGCTAGGGCGCAGGCCTTCGACTGCGTCGAATTATTGTTAAGGAAAGGCAATGCCGATCCAAATATTCCCGATTGCGACAAGCGGAGCGCGTTGCACGCAGCCGTCGGTAAAGCGGCGAGGTCCTATGACATCATCGAGATCCTGATCACCTACGGAGCCGACATAAACGCGAAGGACCAGTACGGGTACACGCCGCTGCACATCGCCGCGTTGAACGAGCTCTCGCAATGCGTCGAGATCTTGATCTTCCACGGGGCCGACGTGACGGCCAAGTCCAAGTTCGGAATGACCGCCCTCGGGATCATCACCAGAAAGACCCCCGCGTCACTGGCGATGGTCACGCAGAAGCTCGACTCTGCGATCACCCTACACCACCACCCGGAATCGGCCAACAGGGAAGTCGAGCTCAGGCTGGACTTCAGGGGGATACTTCAGTACTGTCACCCCAGGGAGATCAGCTTCCTCAACACGTTCGTCGACGAGGGCCAGAAGGAGATACTGCTGCACCCGTTGTGCTCGGCCTTCCTCTACCTCAAGTGGGAGAAGATCAGGAAGTACTACATCGCGAGGATGCTGTTCTGCTTCATCTTCGTGCTGAGCCTGTCGCTGTACGTTTTGACCGCGCTCGCGCACAACTGCTACAACCACGGGAAGAACATGAACGACACCCAGCCGCAGAACGTCATCGAGCTGTGCGAGAAGAAGTCCATGATGGGGCACATGCTGCGCAACAACCCGTTCGTGATCGAGATGCAATGGTTCGTACTCGTCGGGATCACCTGCTGCGAGATCCTGCGGAAAGTTTACGGCATCGCCGGCTACCCCACGGTTCGTAATATTTGTTATGATGAGGGATCGGGTGATTAGGCGCGGTGAGGTTAAGGAATGGGCTCTACCTCTACCATCTTAAAAGGGGTATTATGGCATAGTGTTCTCTGTTGTGTGTTGTATGTATGAGTGTAGATACCGCCGTCTTTGGTTGTTCATTTCTTGATTTTGTGAGCCAAGACCTTGTTTCACACAATATCTATGTAGTGATGATATAGTGACTAGCCTCAGCCAACAAGTTGCAGCTGATCTTTTGACTTTGCTATTACTGCTGTATCTTTTGCATGTCTCATATTGTTTACTATGAGTCCGTTAATTTTGAACGAAACGACATCTGTTTTTTCTCTAAGGATTACAACAATCTCGATGCACCCATTCCAGTTAACCTGTCATTTTAGTATATCCTGTTTCTGTTCTTACGCAGCCTTTCTGATGGCAGTATAAATTTGTGGCTGCTGGTGTATGGTGGCTCTTCTTATTGGTTTTTCCACGTGCCCTTCTCACGAGGAGACGAGACTTGTCGTCTCCCTTCTTTGGTCCGCCATCCTTCGATTGATTGATCATCGCGCCATAAGCCCGTAGCGTCCTCCATACGATGGCCCATAACTGTGGGTCTTCGTATAGAGGAACCATAAGACCGTACCCCAAACATCCAACATGAATTGTCGTTACAGGTCAAACAGTACCTGTCCCACCCGGAGAACATCATCGAGTGGACCGTCGTCGCGAGCGTGTTCGTGATCTCCTTCATCTACACCGGTCGGACTTACACGTGGCAGAACCACGTCGGCGCGTTCGCCGTCCTGTTCGGTTGGACCAACTTGATGCTGATGATCGGGCAGCTGCCGGTCTTCGGTTCGTACGTCGCGATGTATACGAGGGTCCAGGGCGAGTTCGCGAAGCTGCTGTTGGCGTACTCCTGCCTGCTGATCGGTTTCACGATCAGCTTCTGCGTGATATTCCCGGACTCGTCGACCTTCGCGAATCCCTTCATCGGCCTGATCACCGTTATGGTCATGATGACTGGCGAGCTGAACCTAGACCTGCTCGTCGACGACGATCCGGAGGACCCGCCGTTCTTGCTCGAGGTGAGCGCGCAGGTGACTTACATCCTGTTTCTGTTGTTCGTCACGGTGATCCTCATGAACCTCCTGGTGGGCATCGCGGTCCACGACATCCAGGGTTTGCAAAAGACCGCGGGGCTGTCCAAGCTCGTCCGTCAGACCAAGCTGATCTCCTACATGGAGATGGCGCTGTTCAACGGGTACCTGCCGCAGCACCTGCTCAACGTGCTCCACTGGACCGCGCTCGTGTCCCCGAAGGCGTACCGCGTCGTCCTGAACGTGAAACCGTTGAACCCCCGCGAGAAGCGCCTGCCGAGGGACATCCTGAAGGCGGCCCACGAGATAGCGAAACGCAGGAAGCACCTCTGCCGGCACACGATCTCCTCGCACGGCAGCGGCACCGCCGGCTCGAGGAAGTTGATCGTCAACAACAACCTCGACCAGAGCAGCGAGATCTTCGAGTACGGCAGCGCGATGCCGCTGCTCCAGGGGAAGATCGAGAAGAGCACCGAGCAGATCGAGCACCTCAGCAGGGAGATCAGGGAGCTGAAGGGGGCGCTCGAGATGAACCACAAGTTGGTCGAGCAGCTGCTCAACGCCGTGCTGAAGGGCAAGCGGGACAGCTCGTGTTGATTGGAGTCTGTGATCTTATTTAATTTTAACTAGGACGCTTGTGAGGACTCTGTCGTTGTTGGTTGTGGTCGCTACTGTCTAATTCTGTTTGCGTACGTGGAACTGTGAAGCGAATGAGGGGTTTTCGCTAAGATGGAGGGCGGCACTGAGGCAGCTCAGCGCCCTAGTCGAGACGTTTTACAGATTTTGCCGATAGTCAAATATGAAATTAAAATGTTTAGTTCTACATATGATTTTAAAAGTTCTTACAAAG
Source organism: Cryptocephalus primarius (assembly GCA_963576515.1). Lineage (NCBI taxonomy): Eukaryota > Metazoa > Arthropoda > Insecta > Coleoptera > Chrysomelidae > Cryptocephalus > Cryptocephalus primarius. The sequence goes on along the minus strand of OY754943.1, from coordinate 14,624,403 downwards.
TATTGCACCTGAAATCAAATCTACTGCTCGAATACCTGGAGATATTAACCTTGTGCAGCAACTATGTCTTCAGTATGGTACTTTTTTTGGATATGGGGCAGTGTATTTTACCTGTATACTCCAAAAAAATAGGTTTACTGACAAAAATCATATCACGAACAAGGTAGCTAGGGTACTGTACCACCAGGGGTTCCCAAACTCATTCAGTTAGCACGTTAAAACGTAGCACAAAAGTATAGTATCTTCGTGAAGAGTTGGGGAGTATAATATTGAACACAACTCCAATCACTATCGTAGTACGTCCCCTGCAGGTAACAATTACGGTGACAAGTAACAGTTACAATCGGTCAAAATTAAGACAGTCACTATAGTAGGCATGCAATTACTGTTTTACCCTCAGCACTAGCCCTAAATAGCAATAGATGCTATTTGTTTAATACAGATTTCTCGGGATTAGTTCCAAATGAGCTGTAGGAGATGATAGCTAAACATTCTGTATTCAATGGAAATACCTTTTACAAACTCTGTATTAACCACCATTAATACCACGGTACAAACATGGGATTTGAACTTTAATCTGCAATAAAATTTAGTCTGTGCAAAAAGGAATGTAATAACTTCACTCTCATTGTTTAATCCATTCTCCATCACTCAGTTATCTTACCTGAGAATAATGTGTAAGTGATATCTAAATATTTATTCCTAGTGTGTTTACCTTTGAACGTTAATGCAGATAATTGAATAAGTAAATTCTTGTAAAATTTGTAACTGTAAACAAAGTCACGCTTTAGACGCTTTAGTGACGAAACAAGTGACTAACCGAACGTAAACAAATCTTGTAAAATATGTTAAAAGTAGGGCGTCTTTTTGTAAAAATAAAATCAAAGTGACTGATAATAAATACTCAATGGAAGGTAGAAGGGCTCCGAGCCTGTGGTTTTAGTTTCTTGAAGTCGTCTCTTGTGCAAGACGATTCGGAAAAGAGAAATTCGAGTAAGTAAATTAATTATAGTGTAATAACTGCGCTTGTTAGGTGTCAGACGGTGTAACTTGTTGAAATTTTATTTCGAGCCATTTACAGTTGTGATATTAGTTTTATAGAAGGTATAGAAATTATTTATCATCTTGGTAGTTCGAAGGAGATCAGTTCTGAAGTCTTGCTTTCACATTTTATTATTTATGTAGGTTCACCTGGTATGAAATAAATCAATAAGAAGTGTCACAGTTATTTTATTCTACAGCTTGGGCAGTTTTAATCTTTAGCGTGTTACCTCCTCCAACTGGACTCGGAAATGTCAATCCCGGTAAAAAAAGTTTTTCTGGAATAATCGAACTTATACTTTTAGTTGATGTTCCCTTTGGAGTTCACGGACATGCAGAACAAAGTGGATATCGAGTGCAATGTCAGCGGTGGGGGTCCTTCAGGCCAGGCAGGCGCCTTAAGGTGGGGCATCGCGTGGGGACTGAGGAGCTTCGTGGACCCCGAGATGGTGGAACGGATGCGACTAGGTGAGTCACAATAATGAAGTATTAAATCAAATTATTGCTGTATGTTCCATAGCTGGATTGTTGACGAGAGATTGGCGAATCAGTGAGAGGAAGAAGCCCGGACAGTGGGGAGCCAGGCGAAAGTTCACATGGAAGAAACGTTAGTTTGGAGTAAAGGTTAGTTTGTTGCGAATAAATTTATTTAAACAAATTAACAAAAGGTATATATACTACGTTTTTCGGCTGGAATATCACATTTGTTCCAACGGCTGCAGGCCTAGGATAGTCATCCCGTTCTTCAAAACTTCCCTGGCGCAGTTGAATACTAACAACCGCTGCGATCCCACCTCGGGATCCATTCCTTTCACTTGCAGCGTTCTGAACGCTTTGTTTATGTGGTTACTACAAAGAAAATTAACTCACGAAACAAATCATTTTCAATAACCTTTTTTATGAAAAATTTACTTATTTACTGATTGAAATTGCATGAAAATCAGATGTTGCGTTTGTTTACGGGTAACGATCAATTTGACGACACATTTCAATTGTTACGGTTGCATCAATTTCACTTTTGGTAAGTTTATTTGAACTGACCATAGATGGAAGAGGTAGTTGACTAGTATGTAAGATTCGAGTTGTTCATTGGCGCTGTGCAGTACATCGTGAAATTTTGCCATTTCCTTCAGTAGTATCGTGACCTCTGGTTCGACTAAGATCTCCGGAATGCACTCCTTGGAGGGTATTGCTCCGGAGTTCTTTTCCAAGTTGCACAGTCTGCAATGCGTGTACTGCAAGCTGATGCCGGTGTCACCTTTCACCTGCGGCAATAATTAAAATTTAATAATGAACCGTGATTAAGAACAAATAATAATATTTAGAAAACAAATCAATATTACAAGAGATCTTCATAAAGATCAACCTATGAACAATATTTGCGCAGGAATTGTGGAATGTGTGCTTTGAATCTCAATTTTATCTCTCCAGAATGATATCTAATCTTGAAACTAAATTGGGGGTATCAGGAAATGTTCAATTGGCTCCTTTCTGTTTGAAACGCTGATTTTAAACATCGTTTCTTATTTTTCACGCCAAACAAAATGCTTACTACAATTTTGTTTGCGTTACTTTTCAACTAAAAATTTAACTAATTTTTAACACCTACAGTATAAATAGGTTTTACTTGATTTTCAATATACATACTTGCAGTGCGCTCTCCCAACTGAACTCGTAATCTTTCTGACGTCTTCGTTTCAAGTCGTTGATGATAACGCAGGAAACTCCCAAGATGTCCGAAATGTTCCCGTCGTTGATGGGCACTTTGGTATCTGACAAATAAATCAACTGGTAATAAACAAAAGGCAATAGCAACTGCCCCATAAGTAATAAATTACCCATGTACCATTATTTGACAAAGATTTTTTGACCTGACAAGTCATTTCACTGTCCGCTAGAGAAGATCTATTTGTTTTTAAAAACTCGCCAGAAAACTAATTATTTCAATGAAAATCAGTACCAAAAAGATTAACAATAACTTACTAGGGGACTCAATTTGCTTTTTTATCATGATATCCCTGCTCTCGTCCAGTATATCCCGCAGGAATACCGCGTTGCCCTTCCTCGAGCTCATCCCTTTTATCCTGCCGAACTTGACATGGAATATCCGATGCGCCCACGGCAAGTCCATCTTGTGCAATACACTTTTGAGGGCGTGGAAGTGGTCGCTCTGGCTGTTGTCTACTACGTAGTACATCCTGTCGAAATTATACTTTTTAAACCTATCTATGGCGGCCGCTATGTCCCTCGTTAAGTATAACGTCGAACCGTCGCTCTTCACCACTGATACGTTCCTGTTGTCGATCTGGGCCACTTCTTTTCCATCTTTGTCCTTGTGGATGATGTTCTTCTTGCGGAGCACTTCGATCACGTTCTGTATCGTCTGAAAGTGGATGTTTCTCTGAGTTATACTGAGCTATAGCGGCATTACCTAGAATACTACGGTATAAGAGTGTCTTAAGTGTATTAACAAGGTTCTTCTGGTATATAGTAGTGTAGTGAATTAGCAGAGTATAGCAATGCTGCTTTGTTTAACTATATGCGTGCACTCTATGCTGCGTCTATCAATAGGGTTTTATCTGATATGTACACTGGAGTGTGAATGTGATTACCTGTGCACCATAATCCGATTCGTAATTGTACTCATCAAAGGTGACCCCCAATCTTTTGTAGATATGCACAAGTTCCTGTTTTGAAAATTCCATCAACTGCTTCCACTCATGGACCTCCTTCTCAGACCCGTTCTCCAGCTTGGAGAACTCCTCCCTGGCGCTGCTGAGAACGCGCGGGTCCTTCTCGGCCAGCTTGTTGGCGTGCACGTATGACTCGTACAGGATCTTCAGCGGTTCCCTGCGCACATCATCGATGGTGTAGTTGAGCTCCTTGACGCCGACTTTGACGAAGCCGAATTGCGTGCCCCAGTCCCCGAGGTAGTTCAGCCTGGTGACCTTGTTCCTGACGAATGAGTTGAGGTTGCCGACAAAGTTCCCGATGATCGTCGACCTCAGGTGGCCGACGTGGAACGGCTTCGCGACGTTCGGCGAGCTGAACTCGACGACGATCCGCCTCGGCCTGAAGTTCAGGTCGGGGTAGGCGCAGTTCTCGAGCACGTCCCTCATGAAGATCCCACGCTCGATCTCGAACGCTATGCGTCGGTTCGCTCTGTCCCGCACCAGGCGCACGCCCCTGCTTAACAAAAATTATTAAAGCGCCTTCTCCTGTGATCGAGGTAGAACAAAGGCCAGAGTTTAATGAAGTTCACCTCACCTGATGATGTCATCGGGCTCGATCTTGAGGATCTCGTTCACGTTCGTCACGCCGAGGTCGGTCTCGAGGGTGCCCAACGGCACGCTCAGTTCGATCCTTTCGGGCGACTCTGTGCCCCCGTTGACCCGGATCAGCGGCTGGAGCTCAGCCGGCGTGAACACCGTCGACTTGTGTAACGAGTCTACGATCTGAAAGTGGTGACCGAGAAATCAAACAAAATTCGTATTGGGGCGATAGTTCGCTAGGCTTCGCCTCTAAATCCTTTTGCTCATATTTGTAAGACGGTATGAGGCCCATGAACACGAATGGGTAGTGTTACTACTACTTTACCTTACGCCCTATGTACAGCTTAAGTTTCGTAGACATGATTCGAGTGGGCGAAGTGATGGGAGGTTCCAGCGAGACTGCTGTGCCTTCGTGGCCCACATAAACCTAGGTGATTATAGAAGTACTGAAATTTTGAATGACAACGGCCGAAAGTGAGGTTAGGTCATAACAATTTGAGGTTAAGAGCGGCCCGAACGATCCATTCGAAATAAGAACCTTTAGAACAGGTTAGGTTGGGTTATATTAGGTCATATTTCTCAGGCATATCGTGGAAATGTGGTTTTTGTATCAAATTAGTTCGTCGTATTAATTTCATATTTTTCATTTGCAGTGTTGGTACTCCTTCGACCACGGAACGCCAAAATACGTTCCTATGGATCGCTCGACAACTGTCAAAATTTCTCAGTGGTCTCGCGTCAGTCGAGGGTAAAGGGTTAGTGTTACGGGCGCGCTCGGTATAAGCGGGGGTTGGAAGACTGTTCGAAGTGTCCCGTAAGGTTCAGAGGGTGTTGGGTGTTCATAGGGGTGTTCAACAGGTGCGAGATGACGAGCAGAATCGCTGGCCAGACGATAAACGACCGGCTCCTCGCTGCGAAGCACAGCCTTGCCGGTCAAGGTTTGGCGAAGTCCGTCTGCAAGGCCACCACCGAGGAGATGATCGGGCCCAAGAAGAAGCACCTCGATTGTAAGTACAACATTGATGGTAGTACAATATGACTTGGGACGTGTAGATTCTCTGACGAAACTCTCTAGATAAGATAATGTAAAAATGTATTAGAAAAAGCGTTGATCGTTTTGGTGAGCAGGACGTCCTGTCGGTTGGGAAATCGGCGGAGAATTCCTATGGTTTTCAGTCAAAAAACCGGTCGCAGTGCCACCTAAACAGGTCTGCTGAGAGTCAAGTTTGTAAGGCTCTAAGATTGAACATATGTGGTTTGACCAAACTCGGTTTCAACTGTGTTTTGTAGTTTGCTTCAATTGAATCAGGCTTAAATTGCACATGTTCCTCCTTATGATTGAGGAGGTTTTGTGCACATTTCGGTTGTAATTACCCAACTCTAACAAGCTGTGGGTGCGAAGTTGTTTCCAGTTTTGCTCTGTTGAAAGACATTTCTTAGAGCGTAAAAAGCTATTAGGTACTTTTTCCATTTTCTTAACAACTGTGTGCAAAAACTCCAAAAGTTTGAGTCTGAACAATTCAATAAGAGTCGAACAATTATGGAACCGAAGGCACTTTTGTAAGTGTCACCTGTTCAACAGTGTTTAGAAGTTTGATAGCTCTTACGGTTTGGACTCAGCCATCAAAAATCAGTTTGAGTCCAGTTTGAACTCTATCTTAAGTGTACAGTAATGCTAGCTAAAGTTAGCTTAAACTGTATCTTCAATTTCCATGTTCAGCTATTAGTTATTTTCACTTTATTATATTAGAGTCCAGTAAAGTAATTAATTGGTTACAACTCAATTCTCTCTTCTCTCTCACATTTGCTAAGATGTTGCAAAATCAAATTTTTAACCTTGTTCTGTGGTTTGTTGAAATTTCTCTTAGTTTGAGTGGTTTGTGTCTTTCAACTCAAAAAATTTTGGACCAGAAATTGCCTTCCAGAACTTTTCTTCCTTATTTTGATGAACTAAGTTTTATGCATTTTTTCAGATATTTCTAGCAGCTAATTGAAATTTAGCAGCCATTTTACTCAATAGAGAATCTGTATAGCATCTCGAGAAATCCTTGCATAGCATTAACACCAATTTCAAACGGATTTAAAAAACGAATATTATTATACAAATGAAAATTTAGGCTAATTCGCTGTGAGCATAAAGGATCTAAGAAGGTGAATCTCTTTGTTTTTGTTTCTTCGTTTTAATTAACCGTATTCTAATCAGTTATTATTTACTAAACAAATTTCCTTTCTACTGACTGCTAGAAATGTGCCAGGTTGTATGTATAAGTATGTTAGATTTAATGGTAAAAACAGCTCCAAACTGTATATTTTGTCAAGCATTCTCCCTAATTCCATCAAGTTTAATCTCTGAGTTATCCGTCAATTTGGTAAAAATAGAAACAGAAGTATCTCGATGCGATTATCTTCAGATAAGATTGACAGCATTAGGAATGCTAGTCCATTGAATTTCGTCAAGCCTTATATTTAAACAAAGACTTGTTTTCCTGTTCCATCCAATATCTTCATACCTGGTTTGAACTGTTCAAGCCTCATTACAAAGAATGAAATTTTTGTGGTGTATTTTTGTTCTGCGAGCTGTGAAATTTCGTTTTCAATTTTCTAAATAATTTAACTCATACCACCAAAAAAGTTTAAACACTGTGTCATCATTTCCAGTCGGGTTGAATAGGAAAAAGTGTTGGAACATACTTCCAACTTTCCTTACGTCACTTCAGTTTCATTTGGATTATTGATGAAGTGTTCACCAGTTTCGACTCCTCCTTCTTTGGGATTGGGAAGAGTTTCGTAACACCAAAAAGCTTCGTGTTGACACCCTTTGGAATTGTTGGAATTTCCTTTCCGGACCCGGTGACGTCCTCTTGTTTCTCGAGGGGGGAAAAGTCTTCAGAGTGGCTCGGCGTCCGCTCATTTAATAACCACCTTTCAGAAACCGGTTCTGTATCTCAAGTGAGTCGCAATATTACACCTTTTACAACAAATACATTCGGTATGCTGGAGATTGAAATCGTGAGAATTCGAGGCGAGACAATGAGACATACCAAGGAAAAAGTAATTTTTGCTGGGAAAAGTTCAAGAAATTTCTGGTGATGACAGGAGAATTATAAAAGAATAGGAAAGGGTGTAGTAGGTTTATTTTTCAAAAGATGTTTCAAAGATGTTTTCCACATGTTTCCATACTTTCATTTTTTCCTTGACTGTCTTAAGAAATCTGTCATCTCTAATTGGTGCACATTTTTGGTTCATTTGTATGCAGAATGTATGTTCCAGGTTTTTTGCGCTTTAATTTGTTCCTTGAAGTTTAAAGTTTATTAGTGTCAATTACTCCCTATTAATAAAGTTATTAAGATAACAGAGCGGTGTCGTGGTTAAGTTCAAAAACCTAAAGTTTTATGTTTATCGTCGTCTCGCTAAAATTATCTGATGAAATGCTGCGATGCGGCAAAAATCCTGTGTACTGTTGGATAATCGGTGAACGATTCATAGAATGTAATGTTCGTAATAAAAAAGTAATAAACTGCAAACTTGTGTTGTTGGAAAACAATTGATTGCTTCGATGACAACTGGTGTTGGTGCAAAATTGATTGTTTCTTACAATACAAAGGGATTTTGAGGGGTTTCATTGATGTAGTGACAAAGTTTGAAAGTTCTGTCAAAATTTGTTTCAATAATAGGTTGACACGTGACAGAAATATGTTGATATAACCCTGGAATTTAAAGATTTCCAAGGAATCATCGAAATTATCATTTAAATTAAATTCTTCTGTTACTTAGTGTAGCTTTATTAAAGCAGTAACAGGATTGAAGCTCCTTTCTGAATTTGCTTCAATAATTCGAACTTGAATAGGAATTGTGGCACGAATTTTAAAAATTCCCAGAAAAATCATCGAAACTCCGGTTTGCATTAAACTCCACAAAATTTGAAGCTTCTATCTGAATTCGTTTAAACGTTTGATGTCAAAAATTCACAAAAAAATCAGGGTAGCTCCAATAACTCAAAGTTATTGAGTAGGATTTTATTGAAGCATTGACGTTTGGGGTAATTTTCTGGATTTATTTTAACAGCGTGTACCTTGATTTAAGATATGACACAAATATGCTTTTAATAACGCTGAGCTTCAAAAATTCACAGAAAATTCATCGAAATTCCAATTTTGATGAAATTCTCCAGAAGTATTCCGCAGGGTTTTAATAAAGTACTGACGAAATTTTGATGATATTGATTTCGCGTTCAAAATTTGATATAACCTTTGAACCTTCCCCATTGTATTCTATCACGCTGGATATTTCGGGTCCTCATACTTGAACCCGGAATGATCCAAAGAATTGCTTTGATTCCGTTGCCAACTACACCTCATTTAATTTTTCCGTTCCTGTTCCAGAAAACGAGTACGTTTTCAGCTACGATTCGATACCCGCGGACGCCTCAGTGTAACTTTTAAACACGTTTTTATTCGATCCTAAGATCAAGTTTAATTTCTCACTTGCAGACCGCAAATACAAAAAAGTGTCTTTAAAATGACTTAAATCCCAGTTTTTAACAATTAAACAGTGAATAACAGCGTCGTAAAATTTTAAAGCGTGCTAACAACACGAAGCTTTAAACTTATGAGCAATGACGTGTTTGGTAGATGCAATACGCTTTTAATGAACATATTTTAGAGGCAAAGTAAAAGTTAAAATAACTAAATCGAGTTTTATTAGTATTTACGTTTTACGTAATTAATTACGTCTTCGTCGTTGCAAATTAGAGCTGTCGCAAGCGCGGCCAATTATGAAAAATGAAAACGTATATCTGCTCGTTAATTACTGAGCAAGTCTACTACAGAAATGATATGTTAATTTATGAGGAGGTTTGAGAAATGCGTCTTTCGCCGGTTCATGTCGACATTGACCGTTTCGTTTGGCCGAAGCCCGAAACGATCCCAAAATGTTATGTCGTTCCTAAATAGGAATCACAAAGCGAGGAGTAACCATCAAGTAGTGTATAAATAATTTATTGAAAATTAGCTACAACGGAAAACGTTGTCTAAAAGAAATTTACTTCACGTTTTACTATACTTTCATAATTTTATTCACTCCTTCGCCGGTAAGGTCATTTAAATAGCACTCAAAGACCGGCGTTTGCGTATGTCCTTTACTTTGTTTTTGCATCGAAAAAGGTCGCCTGGTCTCATTAAAAATGGGAGAAAACTAGGCCATACTCATGTCACAATAATATAATAAATAAACAGTCGCCGGCGTCGATTGGTGGCGGTTTATTTATATGTTGAACTTGTACCTATTCGAATTAACGTCGATTATTGATTTGTCCGAGGCGGACGCTACATAAACGCCTGTATATACAGGTATTGAGGTATTATGAGGTATCAATTTTAAATGTCAGATGTTGCGCAAAACGAATATTTTAAAAACGAGATTCGACCAATTAATCTAACCTTTGAGGAGAGGAGCTTTGATTCAATTGTCTCCAACAAAAAACTCAAAGACGGAGGGGAAAAATAAGTATTGCTGGCAATGGAGAGATTGCGCTGAAATTGAATAAACTGGAATTAAATCTCCTACATACCAGTTGGTACTGACTAAATTATGTGTGATTTCTAACGATCAGAATTTATTTTTCCTGCATTCAAGGTAGCTGAATGTTATTTTTATATTAATTTCTGATATTGCTTCCATTGTATTCAAATAAAAAAAATATGTACGTTGTGACGTTGACGATACGAGGACGAAGTAATTATTATAGGATTTCCACGGTAAAATTTCCATACTTAAGATTATTATATCCAGGTAAGCGAAAGTATATGCAAGTTATTATCTAAATTGGTAATGGTTTAACAAAGTAGGTTATCTGCATCAGGCCAATTAAACGAATGACGTAACTACCAACAGATGTGTATTATTGGACTGCTAGACTTTACCGAAAGTAAAATGGAGGTAATTGAAAATTTTAAAATCGCGGTTGGGTTAGAAAATGTATTTTCGATTACGCATCGATTTATCCGTCAACGTCCTCGCAGAAATGTCGGGCAAGACGAAAAATAACCCTCGTAGATAGAATGTTGGGAAACATGACTTAACCAACATCTTTCTGTATTTGTAATCGAGTTTCTAATGTAAAAAAAAAACCGTTTTTGAACTACTGAACTCCGAAGGAATGTAACTTTAATTGAGCTGGAATGTTTTGTACTTCTTAAAAACAGTACAACAGGAGTACAAAATTTAGTATCTAAAACGTTTGGGAAGTATTTAAACATTTTTGTTTAAGGGACACTCACGTGAATTGCTGAAATACAGTTGAGGTGCGAGACTGAATTTTGAAGTTCTGAAAAATTTGGGAGTTTGTTAGAAATTTTTGTTCAAATGACGTCGTAGGAAAGAAAAAATTTTATTCCTGCCACCAGGGAAATGCTAAACGAAGTGGAGTTATGGCTTAACAAGTCACCAGCGCTCAGAGCCTGGTTAAATAAACCAAAATTCGAGAATCAGTGGATTTTAGTGAATTTTTGAAATTTGAAGCTTTATGGCGAATGTTATAAAATTCTTATTTATAAAACAATATTTAAAACGAATGACTATAAGCAAATTTACGTTTACCTGTTTTAAATATGTATATTTATAATGTAACATAAAGAAAATGATCATTCCTGTAAGGAAACTGTAACAGTGAGCTGTAAAATTAATGACCTTACACTTATTTGACTTCAGGATTTAAAGGCACAAAGACCCGAAGTAAGGATTTTCACGAGAATAGCTAGGGGAGTTTTGAATAACCAACCCTTTCCGATTTGTAGTGGAAATTAATTAGAACTGTTTCCAATTAGTTCTAGGGTTTCTTGGAAACTCGAAGGACCATTATAGTCGAGTCACAAACACACTTTTAGGTGATGACTCTAATTGAATTGGGATAGTTTAGCATAGCTCCAAGTTAATCCCAAATAAAAATAATCTTGGTTTGTAATGGAGATGGAAATGGATTACAAATTGTAGTTTTCCGACCAACAGAGTAGTGCCATTGTTATTCGTTAAGAAACGTGAAGGTATCGAAAACAAACTTGATTGTAATGCCCTGCAATTCTACCACTTTTTCCCTTCCTTTGACGATTCGTCTGTGCCATTTGCTCCACGTCAGGTGTAAATACTGCTAAAATCGTCACTTGAGTGTGCTTGTACGTACGTGTTAATTTTTCCTCTCTGAACGGTCGATGAGCTTTTTAACCGCGACAAAGTACATGCTTGTTTGGGTCCGCACTTGGTAAAAATGAAGCCTCAAATGAGTCACTGTTAAAATTGGAGTGTTTGCGAGGAATTTAGTCTGGTTGTTGATGAGGTCATGGGATCCGTTCGAGATTTCTCGAGGAATTGGGAAAACTGTGGAATTCCGGCTTAGTTTCCGTTTAATCGCAATTTTTCTAATGTGCTATACAGTAAGGTCAAAAATTCACTTTTTCTTGAACTGTGATTTGGTGGAGAATCCCAAAATCTTGTAGGTTTCACCGATAGACTCTGTATATTTTGCGTATTCCAGAGGAGGTTCTCCTTAGAACATGATAAACGATCAATCAGTATGCCTGCAATTCTCTGAGCGGGTATTTTTAGCTACAAATTGTGTTGGAAATTTCGCCGAATTAACCAAACAATATGCGAAATTAAACAGACTCCCCGTCTTATTTTAATGAAATGACACGAGATTTACGAGCGCGAATTCGAAGCGAAGTTTAATAAACAGCTCGCGTAGTAAAATCAGAGGCATATGATACTATTAATCGACTCGACTTAGCAAATAAACGTTTCGGGAACATTTTAGGGTTTCATATTATCATACCTACCGGTTTTATCGGAGATAGCCGCTACGATAATGGTCAACTGTCGATATAAGACGCATTAGCGTTCGTTGTATTAATATTTAAGGCAAGTAGTTGGTAAATAATTTCACCGTTAACCGTGCCACGCACGTAAGAAGAACTTTCGAAAAATGTGATACAACATCAACTCTAGCGACATATTTTGATATTCCATCGACTACAGGTTGAGATATCTTATCTCTAAATCGGACAAATGATCTGAATGTCGATCAGAAGTGTCGAAATATCAAGTATCATTTATTTGTATATCGTTTTTCTTCTCGAACCTTCGACGATCCGCCAGAGGGCACGAGATACGTCTGGAAGGTTCCAGATACATTCTCGAGAAACTTCCAGGGTTGATGTTTCATCTGTTGGATACACGATGGCGCTCGCGACAATTCCATTACAATAAAGGTATCTCCTTAAAATCAGCATTCGATTGAAACAATTGCTTTAGGTTCCTATGATGTTGAATAATACACCTGACATTCTACGACGTTCTCTTCAATGTGCTGTTGCATTGAAACAGCTTGACGATCTATGTTTTCTACACTAAGCTTCATAGCAGCTATTGTGGTTTTGCACCTGGTCTATTTAGTTAGCGTACAACCGGTAGATGGAATAATACCGGAGTTACGATAGTTCAAACTTCTCTAAACAGGTGTAGAGTTTGGATCATCCGCCAATATATGGAAATAGAGTTGAGTTAGAAATCCTGAAAAATATTTTTTGGATAGAGCCTATAGTGCTGCGTCAAATGAGTGGTTAAAGCAATATAAACATTAATCTTGATTTAATTTATCGCGTCAATCATGAGCTTCCTTATTAAAGATGTAAAAATACTGTCTCGTTCAAAGGAGAAGGGAGAGGGAAAGGTAATGGGATTGTAATTAAGTTGTGGGTTTCTGAAATATTTCGATTTTCTGAGTGATCATAACAAGCGTTTAATATTTAAATGGAACGTCGATATTTACAGTTTTGCGGCCTTTTCGTTGAAAATATTAATACCCCTGAACAATGATGGGATACTTTGAACTTTCATCCGATAGAACAGTCAGAGAGGTTAACACTCCGGTCCTCGGGTCAACTAGTTGACCGCCTCGACGGTTCAAATGTAACAATTTTGAATAAAGCCCGACTTGTTTGAATAGAACGTCCGTTATCTAGTAGGAGTCACTCCGTTGAAACCAGTTGCGTAGTCTTTGATGAAATTTGTTGTTACCGCGTGATTGTTATTATTTTGGACTGTTTCTAATGTTTTCACTTTCGTCGCTTGCTCAACTCTTCGAAAAGTACACCGCGTGCATATCCGACGCGTGTATTTGAATAACGGTTACGGTTTCATTAATTCAACAAACTTTATTGCCGCCGTTTCGTAATCCTAACATAACATTGCGACGGTGCAGTGGAAATTCCAACAGTCAGATTTAAGCATGTTGGAAATATGATTGAAAATCCTCCAAGGTTCGTAGAAATTCCTCAGCTACTTTAATTGTGCAGATTTTGCTTAAAAACCTTACATTTTAAACAGTCAATTGTGATTGTTTCACGAAAGTCCACCGATAACATTTGTTATGATTTTCTTAGAAATTTCATGACTTTATTCATTGTCGTCGAAGTTCACTACAACCTTTATGAAATCGTCAACTATTTGAGGTATTAATTTCAGAAATTAAGTGAAATCACCCCGTAAGTAGGGGTGCGTAAGCGCGTGCGCATTGTAGCAACCTACTTGTGAGATTATTCAAAGTGTTACGCAAGTCTCATCTGTACAATAGCATTCCGGTGAGTAATGCTAATTATTGATTATAGTTCAGTAACTTATGCTACCAACCAGAAAGGTTCGTCATATATTCAAGCTAATAAGGGTTACCTAATCGAATTTTTATTTTATTGCGCGAAGCGCCTATCGAAATCCGATACAGGTATTCGGTAAACCGTTACAGGTTACAATGGCCTTGTTGTCTGTTCAAATACGTACATATACGAGAGAAAACCAGAAAGTATGCAAAGGACCATTAGCACATGACCGGATCTCAGCTTCAAAAATATCCGTCAGGGGAAAGGAAGGAAATGAGAAGATATGGAAGAAAAGATTTCAGATTCATATTTGGAAAATGGTGTTTATGGAAACTCTGTTGATTTCTTTAATAATACGTTTCGGGTACTTTCGATCCATCATCAGTCTCACACTGTATTTGAGTGAAAAGGAGATTAGATCCCGTACTTCTACAAAATCGTTAATAAATTGGGTTGGAAATAATTAGTCTTCTAATGCTACATCCTTGCAATAAGATGAAATTTGACGGTAGAGGGCGATGATATTCACTTATTTTTAATTCCACAAATATCCAGTTTTAATGACGAACCATGAAACCGTAACTCTTTTCTTTTTGGCATATCTGTGCCTTCAATCTTGAGCAATTGTGATAGAATATCTCTTCGTTTTGAAAGGGAAAATCGGAAAGTCTTGCAACATTACATTTTCGCGCCCCCCATTGTTACTTCCAGTCCACTCCAACGGTAATTGCTCGCAAATTTTCCATCTTTCCGAATTGTTTGCTGAACTTTGTTTGCTCGATGACGGTAAACTCGTCAGAGAGGCTCGCTCGCCTTTTTTAATTCCATTTGCGTATTCCGCAGTTTGAGTCACCGGCGATCGCGTGCGTCAAAAGTGGAAACGAGATTCTGTAAGAAAAGTCAAAAGCAAAAACCGGAGTTCTGGTCAGCGTCGATCGTAGGAAAAACAAACAACAGGCGTCGCCTTATAAATAGACTGGACTTCCGTTTCGCTTTCTTTTTTCTTCCAATGGCGAAGGTGAGGTACCTTCACAAGGATATTTTTATTTATAGGAGAGAGCTAAAGTTAGAACTCGAGTTGATTTTTTCACGTGTTTGTTTACAAACCGATGACGAAAAAGTTGGCGCAGAGTGCGATAGACGTAGAGGGAAGGCGTGGAAATTATTTATAAATTCCGATGTAAATTTTGATCCCTTGACCTATCAGGAAGCCGATCCAACCATTATATTGATAAATCCTCTATACCTTCAAAGGTATCCGGTTTCTTTCCGAAGTCAATCAGGGACTGGTCGAGTGATCAAATTCGTAGACAAGAGAAAAGGGCACATTTGATCAGAAGTTGATCAGAATGGTCAAATCTGTTCACAAGCACCAACAAAAATGTTATTCGTCTATAAATTCATGCTTATAAATTTTCCTCCTAACCAGGGAACTGAGGAAATGGTCGCATTGGTTCACGAATACCAGACAAGTCAAAAAGTATCATTTTTGTTCCTAAAATCATTCGGAAAAATGATCATATTTTTAAATAAACATTAAAACATTTTAAACATTAAACTACCGAGTGTCAAACAGTTAAAGGTAATAGGGTTTGTGAACTTTGAAGAATTTTGGACATTCAACCCAGCGATGTGTAAATTTTTAATGTCGAAATGTTAGTGTTTTACGTTTATTGAAACTTAAACGTGATTTTATGGATTCACAGGTCGTTACATTAAACGTTCCTGTGGAAAATTACTGAATATTTTATGTTCGTCGCGAGGAAATTCAGCTTAAATGCTTTCTCTCGAATGTCGGATTAGATACGATTGTTAAAAATTTACACTTTGTGTTTTATCAACTCACTTGTGTTTCTTATCTTTTTTGTAAGTTTGTAAACTGGAAATGCGACAGATAAGGAAAATTTCCCATTTTCTACGACTACTCGCAACGATCTGTTGGTTCATACTTCACAGAATATATACGCGTACTTAGTTTAAATAAATAAAATATGTAAAACCCATGGCCGTTCGCGGTATTACAATAAAACGTCAATAACGTTAAAGAATATCAATGAAAGATGCGAGATTGAATTTCCTGTGGTGTGGGTACATACATGGCATATGTAATATAAATTCTTTAACGGGTAAAAACATATGGGGAGGCAGAAAGTTGTTATCAACGTTGTTACTTGTAAGTTAAAATTGGCTCATCGCTAATCGTTCGACACATGCCACCGAAAGATCTTTCTTTGGGCATGTTTCAGGTATTCTAGGTGAAATGCCAAATAAAAAGGGAATCGACACAGATGCGCTTCTGGAATAGCCCCGCGCAGTTGATCTGCCACGGCCACGCCCCTCTTGGTACAAATAAATAGAAACATCACTGTTATCGCCCCGCCCATTATGTGCGAAATGAATCACGTATCCATTTATGGCTGGAATACTCTATAGTATAGCCAAAATGCTTGTAAAATGCTATAGTGGTGTTTGAATATAGGGAGGGGCGAGTAGGTTATAGGCGTAACAGTAGAGGGTGCTTTCAGATTTGCCCCGTTTTTTTCTTGCCTGAAGACCTTTTCGACTACATTTTAGGGAAAAGTTGTATGGGGGAAAGTTAAAGGTCTTTAAGTGACGTTAAATTTGATTGTTTATGCCCCAGAATTGTTAGGAAAATATCTCGTCCTCGGAGTATGAAAAATTTGAAATCCTTCGAGATTAATTTTACATGTTAAAACAATACTGCGTAGAACACTTGGGTGGCTCGATTCCACATATGTTACTTAATGTGTAAATGTTACGAATCCCTGCTCAAACAGCGATAAAAGAAATCATATTTTCCACATTCCGGTAAACAAGATAAAGCGAGAGAGAATGTAAAAACGGCATGCGAGGCTGTGTCTCTGTGTGATAATTTCTGGAGATAATATTTGTTAATCGGATGACCGGGACGCCCATATTATGTGGGTGTGCATTATTATATTGTCGTATGGGAGATAACGTCTGTCTGTCTGTTCAATATCACCGCTTCATCACAGATGGAAAAATGAAACGCGTAATTAGATAGGACTATTTTTTGATTGGTACAAAATCAAGGCAACAGTTGATTTCAATTTTCTTCTCATTAGAATCTATTAGCTGTGAAAAGTGTTATAATTAGATAACACCATTGAAATCAAAATCAAATCGAAGGGTTCTTTTATGTTTTTACCATCATTTCAATGTGAGTGTTGGTGAAATTAAAGTTTATTAACCTTGGTAGCGTTATAATTGAAACTCAAATCGAATCAAAAGTTTGATTAGAAAGTATGTACGTTTTATTTGGACATTTCTTTCAAAAATCTACTGGCACAAATTTGAAAGGCGGAATGTAGGCTTATTTATTTCGTGTGAACGTTGGACTGTTGACAATTACGATACCATTTGTTAAATAACTTTTCCATTACTTGTTATTTAAAGTACTTAATATACAGGGTGTCCACTGAGAGGAGGTACAAAATATTATGAGTACATATCCAGAGGATTGCATTTTCCCCGCATGCGCGAGCTCCAGACATTTAAGCCCAAAATTTTTTGGATTTGACAGGCTGTGGTGTTATATGTACCAGGCAAATATCTCTAGGTACAGTCACTAGATATACCACAGTGTCCTCCATTTTGAGTTTTGGTCTTACAGTATGATTCAGTAGATGAACGTCCAGCAATTTTCGTCCTCAGTGTCAGATGCAGTGGTGCAGATCCCCCAAACACTGCAAAAGTGAAAAATTGCATATTTGCATAAATCATACTGTAAAGCCGAACCTCCGAAATGGCGGACGAATGGAAACGGTTATCATATGCAAATTTTGGGGTCTACAACGAAAATTGCACATGTGTTTAACAAACTGACCTCCTTTCGGCGGACACGCTGTACGTAAATCATATCCCCGGCCAAATAAATTTTGTTTTGCATTCCATGACATAAGCCATATCTACGCCGATACTCTTATCGTCCTTCTTTTATCCCCAGAGTTGTTGATTTATAGCTCGGCATATCTCGTTGTCGTCATAATTTAATTACAATGTGCTTTCCATTAAGTCTGAAATGATCCCTTCATTAAAAATAAAACTCGAAAAGAAATCGATGTGGACGTAACGCCATAACCATTCCGAGAGATCATTAAGCGCAGGAATTGAAAATGCTTCCGTGGACGTGATGTTATCTCCTCCGCGAAGCCCCATTTTATAAGTGAATTTTTTCCCCTCTTTCGTTCTCCTCGAAGCCTGAATGCAGTTTCGAATTAATTGGAGGACTGTCGCGAAATTTTAGCGGAGAAGTAATTTCCTGTCGCTTTTAATTTGTCTCAGGCGTGGAGGAGAAAAATCAGTCCAGTTTACACCGTTACTGTTCGATTGGAAGAGGTTTATACCTTTACTTAATTAGACATTCGAGATTTATTACTGTTACTTGTGAGGCTCACCTGGGACAATTTCATATTTCAAACCTTGGTTTAAATGAGCTACATGTGACGTGTTTCTCTTAAGGCACCTAAGAGACTATTTGGTTGGCTAAAGCAGAGTCTTTCTTGCACCTAAGGCAGTTCCTTTAGGCAGTTTTTCTATCATTGATTACATTCGGTACACCTTGTATACTTAGAACAATTATTCTAATTGCTGTAATTAACATAAGTGATTTCTTTTCCGTTTCACTTGCGAACAATTGAGTCCATTTTACCATTATTACTTAACCTTAAAAAAAAAGTAGTCGATATACCTTTCCCATGCAAAAACGTATAATTTTTATTTCCCCCGTACACACGTGAAAGTGAACATGACGTTCTTTCGGTCGATTCTAATTCCTCGTTCGTGCAACGTATGCATATATACTCTCGCTTGTGCTCGTTTAATAAATAATTGATGGCGAATTAAAAAATTAATTGTACTACGACCTTTGTCGCCAACTAAATGAGGTCAGAGAGGTGCGGGGTTGGAGTTTCAAATTTCAAAAGACGGAAATTTGGATTTTTCGTTGCTCTGAGTGAGTGGAAATCATTTTCCGGTGCCACGTGAGCGATTCCTTTGATCGCACTGTATATTTCACATATTCATAACATTCATTTGTAATCACACACGAGCAGTTTGGTAAATGATTGTATCTCAGGTAAACATTGTAACTAAATAATGAGGTAATAGCAAAAACTTTCCTTTTCTATATACAGTGCGATCCAAAAAAAATATCAACTATGTTATGAAAGCTCTTTCGCTTGTTGTTTGGATCTCCTACGACTCCGGTTCTGTACCAAAACGTGTGCATATAAGTGCTTAGGAACTTTACAGTAGGCGTTTTCTTATTGAGTCATCTGAAACAGTATGCAGAAGGTCAGACCGAAAGGAGGTGTGTATGAATATGAGGAGGTACACACTGTAGGGAAAGCTAATGAAGATGTATTGCAAGTTGAACGTGCCAATAAGGTCGTTTTGTTTATTCTCAAGTCGACACGATAAATGGGTAATGTTGATTAAAATATGGAGTAAAATATGCACCAAGGATTGGAAAAGGTCTTCTAGAAGCTGTGAGGACTCGGAGGAATCAATAGGCTTATTGAGTAGATAATGCTGATTGAAATATTGCTCAATTAATACACCACAAAACAGGAATTCCCTAAACATTCTCCTGTTCTGTTTCTGTTTGTTGTTCCTGATCCTGTTTTTAGTTTGAAAACAGCCATTCACATATTTCCTTCCATCATCAGCTTCATCGATCTTTCCCATCAACTTTAGGTAAATTGAATTAACAACTGCGGCATGTACCGTGGAAATTACGCCTGTATTTTCCAACTTTCCCGTCATAAAAAAAATTTTACTCGAGCAAACGATAGGACCAGACGCTTCAAACTTCGTATATCACTTATGGTAATGAAATTAGAAGCAGCGGGATGGATTCTGCTTTGAAATGTGTTCTTAAGGTAACACGAAATTTGAATAATGAAATTTATAATTTCGCCCGAGGTAATATTAAAAGAGCAATGGCGACAGTTTCTCTTTGAGAATTATTTATGAGAGAAATTGTTTCAATAATAACGAAGTTTTAGTACCATCATGAAATCCAAATGTTTCAAACTCGATCCATTTCCAATATTCGACTTTCCCTCTTAGGGACGTCTAACAACCGGATTTCGCTCGCTTTGCTCTCCCTCTCTCTTTCTTTCTCACGGAGGTTTTCCTCGTTATCTCCCCAGAGGGTAAAAATGCGAGGAAAACCTCGTTCGGGCCATTTTCCAGCCTCGGATTGGTTTTCCGTTCGATCAGCCAATTTTAAAGGCGGTTTTCCGCGAGGCACGAATTTATTATGAGATTTTAATGCGAAATGCTTTAATTTTAAATCCAAGTGCAATATGTAGTGTAGCGTTTAGTGTAGTTGGAGAATTTCAGTCAATTAACCCACGCAGAACGGTACGATGATTTAAAAACCAGACGAAATTGATGTGTTCGTTGTTTAAAATGACACATACACAGTCGCAAACGGGTCTGGAATATCAAACTGTATGGCAAACAGTCCTTGGAGGAGAATTAAAAAATATCTTATCGCAAATATTAAATTAGTAAATATGATTTATACGAAATAACACTACGAAAGTAGAGAAATCAAATTTGAAACTTTTGGTAAACGTCACTTTCATTTTGTCAAAAAAGGTACTTGCAGTTTGCGATGATAACCGACTTTTAATCTGAGAGTTGGAGCGAGAGTTGACGCCTTCGTTCCCTGAAAATACAAGGGATGATTGAAGTGATTTTGACTCGCCATGGAGAATTACTAATGCACTAACTTCCTGACGAACTTACAGATACCTTCCTTCGACATTATTAGTACTCTACAAGACAAACACAGTTCTTTCCTTCCCACACTCGCGACATTTGCATCGAATAGCCCCTACTATTAGAAAGTGACACCTGGTATTTTATCTGTTTGCATGTTTTGTTTGTTTCAGACTTGGTCCACTGCACCAACGAGCCTAACGTGTCCATCCCGCAATTGGCGAATCTGCTCATCGAAAGGTCGCAGAACACCAACTGGGTGGTGGTCTACAAGGCGTTGGTCACGGTACACCACATGATGTGTTACGGAAACGAGGTAAAAATTTAAGGCCTCTTTTCTAATTTCTCCTTAACAAATCGAAAGAAGTTCTGTAGAACAGCGCATAGAAAAGAGGTCCAGAAATCCTATGGAACAGGCAAGCAGATTGGATAAAGCGAAATAGCGCTAGATACGTTTGTGTCATGAATTCAATGATCGAAATTTCAGATTTTTAAGCATACTATTACTCATCTAGTATGATAGTATTTTCTCGAGAACGTCATACTGGTTACATACATCAAAGCAGTAAATACGCTTTTAATGTTGCAAAACAGGTAATTTTGTTTCCTACGCGAGAATAACGCAAACATCATCGTTTACCCTTGCAGTCTATTTTCTCCTTTACGCCTTTATACGTCGTCGCTCCCGTTTATTAATCGGGGAGATTCGCTAATTAACTCGGCAGGTGATTAATTTACTCGCAGCATTAATTCCCTCTGCTCGTCGTTGATTAATTTTTTCTTGTTTCGCCATAAAATTGCTGGACGAGTCGAAAGTAATGGAAAGGCCGTTTTGTTTTGTTTTGTTTGGAGAGAGAAAAAGTTTGTCTCTGATTAATAGATCGGTGGTTGTGGTCGGGCGTAGATCTAGTCCAGCATGTAGGTGGCGTTGCGTGACTGCACTATATGCACTAATATTTCAAGTAAATTATAAGCTGTATTGGAGCTAAAGTAGTTTACATTTGCTGGGAGGTTCCCAGTGACACTCATTTGCAAAAGTGAGGTTACGTTCGGGTCTCGAGACGGAACCTGCTTTGCATTCCCACTATTACATCGAAAAATAGTATGCAGCTAAGGCAGCTCATCTGCTTATTAACTATTGAGTTTGAATAGTAAACTTTAACCCAATAGCCTTCTGTCGCATATTTGAAAGTTACTTCAATTGACTAATAAATAACGAATGACAGTGACAATTGTGTCGTTGTTGACATTACTTTTCAAATTATGGAATGATCTTTCGTACGATTTAAATAAATTTCAAGCGATAAGTCTGGGAAATGCAGTAGTAACATTTTTAACGGGACGAGAGATTTAATTAACATGTTATGCAATTCGTGTTTTTATACAATTAAATTTATTTTCAGAGGTTCACGCAATATTTAGCATCGAGCAACAGCACCTTCCAGTTGAGTAACTTTCTAGACAAAAGCGGAGTTCAAGGTAAATATTTAACGGTTAACAATTCTCCCTTTATACGCATTAATTAAAACGGAAACGTGAATTTTATTAATTACTGTTTTACTACGGTGACTAATCCTTATTCTGTTAACGTTGTTCTACAGGTGTATACTAACAGTGTCGTACTAATAATAATAATGATAAATTCGATTAATGTTTAATGTCGCCGATCTGAGTTTGATTTTAATCAGGACGATCAAATTTGATTGAGCGAATATTTACCCCCCTTCAAATATGGTCGTTCTGGTATTTATGGAATATCGGTGAATGATAATAATACAGACCTTTTTTTTTATTTTCATTAGGGATACTAAGTGCTAGGGCTGGTAAGTTAACAAAGCCGACTAGGGTTTTAGCTTAACACTAGAGTAGTTTTTGATAGCATGGGTTTCGTTTTATTTTTGTCCTTTTTAGAGTGGCTTTTCAAGGGTTTCATAATTCTATTACGTGTTTGAAAGTATGATCCATTCACATCAATTTGGGATAAAACCGAATAAATTCAGTTACGTATTTCATATTCATGGCATGTCCCCTCACGTAATTCGATTTACTTGTATTGCATGTTTTGGGCTTCGTCAGAGGGGATCTCGTTTTAATTGTATTTTAATCGCCTTTGCTCGCTTCTGGGATTTAATTGTAAACATTTCTATTTTGGATTCTTTCAACTATAGCAACAGTTTGTGGCAGTAAATGTGTTACGTACATTGTCATTAAAGCGAAAAGTCTTGAAATTTGTAGACATTTTTTCCTTATGAAATGTACAAAGATATTTGTAGCACAGTAGTAGTTTGGATCTTTCTTAGTTCATCCTCACGACGAAAAGTTCTAAAACGTCGTTTTGGACACACTACTCTTTTAGCTATTGCAAGATGAACAAAAGTAAGAGCTTAATATACTATTTGTATTACATTCTTCTGACGAATTCTTGAAGAATCAATGAAATCATTCTCTGAGGAAAGCTGTAATTTCTTTCACATTTTTAGGAAAGTTTTAAACTATGTTTGGAACCTTCTGGTGCAAAATATATACTCTCAAAATTTTTCATGAAGTTACATGAAAAATAAAACCCTTTGTGACAAACAAAAACTTTCTATTATTCACTGAAAACCTTTTCCATTGTATTTTTCAAACTGGTACTCTATTATTAATACGTACTGGCATGTATGTATTGTTAATGATCTCCTTTCAATTGAACATTTTTTTCTAGAAAGTATCTTCGCGTAATTTCACCATATTTGATTTTGAATGTGTTGCTTGCTTCTCTTCAAACCGATCCGATTTCAAAAATTACCTATGCGCGTAAGGTTCGTGTCACAATGCCAAATTTATTTATCGTGTGTACAGTCAACGTGATCTTATTGCTTGGGAGCCATTTATATGCAAATGCGAACAATGACTAATGTCCTATTGAATATTTAGCAGGAATCCGAACTTACCGCGTATTCTAATTCTAGGGTACGACATGTCCCCTTTCATCAGAAGGTACGCAAGGTATTTGAACGAGAAAGCTCTTTCTTACAGGACGGTCGCCTTCGATTTCTGCAAAGTGAAGAGGGGGTAAGCGGAAAGGTTTACATTCCCCAGGAAGGTTTTCATGATTGTTTTCTCGTAGGAAGGACGACGGGATGTTGAGGACCATGAACGCGGATAAGCTGCTGAAGACGATTCCAGTGCTGCAGAATCAGCTGGACGCGCTGTTGGAATTCGATTGCTCCGCCAACGATTTAACCAACGGGGTCATCAATATGTCCTTCATGTTGTTGTTTAGGGATTTGATCAGGCTGTTCGCTTGTTACAACGATGGGATCATTAATCTTTTAGGTATGGGTATTTAAAAATTGCAAGGGCCCAAGGATGGGCCCCTGTGCCCTTTCAAGCTGCCATTAAGCCTACTCTGAAATGAGTTTCATCATCTATTATTAATGAATTTCATTAGCATTTGTTAAATACCTCATCAAACCTGTTCAAATCAGTGACAACTAGTCCATAATTATTCCTTTAATTTTCTTATTTGTTTTAGAAAAATATTTCGATATGAATAAGAAGCAGTGCAAGGAAGCCTTAGATATCTACAAGAAATTCCTGATCAGGATGGATCGAGTCGCAGAATTTTTGAAAGTTGCCGAGGTAACCACCTTTTTTAGTTTAATTTATTTCCGTTTCAGTTGGGAAGTTCACATAAGTCTTATGTACTCTTCCACTCTGAATTTTTGTTACCCATTCATACTGCTTGTGATTAATTCTAATATATTTCTTAGAACGTTGGGATAGATAAAGGAGACATCCCGGACCTAACCAAAGCGCCAAGCAGTCTATTGGATGCTTTGGAACAGCACTTCAATCACATGGAAGGGAAAAAGTCCACATCGTCTACTTCCTCTCACTCGTCCAGGTATACATCACCTTTACCCTATCGACGCAATTGATAAGAAACTTGTACTGTCTTAGAGAGCGGGATCGCTCGGGATAATGACTTGTACCTGTTTAATCTCGTTGCGAAAATCGCAAGAGTTGTGGTTATTTCAGCCATAGGAGATTAGAAATGACACAGTTTCTTCTTGCAAGTACAAAATTGTTATTTATCATCTCGAGCGTTCCTTTCGTTTTCTTCACAAGACGACACTTAATTAATTACCTCTTCATTATATAACCGATTTACTATTTCGTGTTGCTCGTTAGTAGGTTTTTGCTTCAACCTTCGCTTTTGTCAAGAATGAATTACGAAAAGTGCATGCAAGTGTGAGAATCCTTTCATTTAGTTGCGTAACGGTTACAGACTCCTTTTCCAAATATCCCACAAGTTGGGTTATACAATCGTTTGCAATCTTAAATATGAAATAGAAAGGTAATAGTTTGTAATAACACCATCCAAAATGGCGTTACCTAACAACAATCAATATATACAATGACTCCAAAATATTAATACAAATAGTTTTGTAGTGAATAAAAACGCTTTAATTATAGGAGCGATGTCTGTATTATATTGTTTCGTTATCTGTCTTTAAGAAATATGATACATTAGCTCCAGGAGCAGAACTAGAAACAAAAATCTCCAATTGCCAGTAAGCAAATAAAAATTCAGTGACAACAGTTCAATGAACTTCCTAATGAATATAAACAGCTTGCTTGCTCTTTTAAATCCATCAAAAAGACTCTTAAAGGTTGAATTGCTAATAATGTGTAGAGCTAGTAAAATAACTATATATTTTTATTTACTTTTTAGTATAATTAATAGGTTAACATTCACATAATTGGGAATTTAACCATTCTTACACTAGGATAATGCCTTTTACTCATGAAGAGATATCATGCTGATTGCAATTTGATGCTACACATGTATTTGAATAATAAGTAAATAAATAGATAAAATGTTATAGACATGTTAATTAAGTGTAGTTTCTTGATTTTAACGTTTTCAGTAGTAGCAGTAATCAAAAGAACGTAAAGTCAGGCGTAACGGCACTGTCGTCGACCAGCACTGCCTTTGGAAACGTCGTGGCGAATGGCAAGTTCGACGCTAATGGAATCGATGAGGGGCTGAAGTTGCAGATCCTCGCCGAGGAAGAGGCGGCGATGAACCAGTTTAAGGTATTCAAAAATATGTTATAATACCTATATTCTGATGTTGTGCTTTTAAAGGATATTGAGTTATAAAATGCAGTTGGAATTTTGCACCTCAACTTAGTTGCAATTTTTACGACAACCATTCAATTATAGACATCGTGTTGACCTGTTTTTCAGCAAAAGGTCTCCCCGCCTGCCAGCAACAACCCATTCCTGGACAAATCCTCGTCATCGATGACCATCTCTTCTACGCACTCGGTCATGAACTCCGTCGACCTGTTCGCCCCTGACCCGATCCACACGCCGGCAAGAGCTTCGGACGACCTCCTCCTGCAGTTGTCGAATCCATTCTCGGATGCTTTCTCTCAACCGGCCATGCCGACGATGAACACCCCGTCTCCCTTTTTACCACAACAACCACAGCTGCACCAGCAGCAGCAGAACAATATTTGGATGAGCAACGGAAATTGTAAGAAAGGGTTTTGAAAGTTTCTACTTTTGGTGTTCAATTTTTGTGCACGTTGTAATATGAAATTTATATCACTATTTATTTTGGAAGAAAGAGGAACTTTTGCTCCAATGTTCTCTGTTGATTCATTACATTTTAATGTTCTCAATTGATTTGCTGCAGCTTTCGGTTCAGTGAGTCCAGCGGGGCCCAACCCTGTGATAACGAACGGGGCTTTTGTGTCTGAAAACAATTTCGCGTCAGTCTTCGGGAATACGGACAGCAAAGGTAAGACCATACCTATCGCTTCGTATGTTTCCTCTATAAAGGCTATTACTTTCACTTTCTCTATTAATTGTTAAAACTCTAGGTATTATCTATGTGATAAATCTCCACTATCGCCATCTCAGCTATCCCCATTACCTCCACCTTTTCCATCATCCCCACTATTTCCACTCTGTCCAAAAACTCCACCACATCTACCGTCTCCACAACTTCCGATTTCACTTTCTCACTTGAATTAATGTGAATAACACACTTTTCGATCTGCTTACTTTTTTACTTGTTCGGTGTTTGGATTTTGGGCATGTTAGTGTTGCACAAGATATTTGTGAGCACAAACACCGTCTGTCCCGCTTTGTACGTCGGAAAGTTAAGTTGATTTAAAACATCTTTCCTTGTTTTGTAACGTTGGTAACGTTCCTATGTCAACCATTGGTTAATTCAGTCATTTCAGACTTCGTTCTGAGAGTGTTAAAAATAAAACATTAGCATTAAGTAGCATACTTAGAGAAATGGGCGTATGCGTTATTTAATGATTTAGAAAGCGCACTTTGTTAACCTAATTGAAGCTATTTCGTGCGTGCACCAAAGTAGCTCTTGGTAGCTATTGTAGCTGTTGTTTTATAGTAAATTACATAAGCTAATATTAACTATGATTCATCTGCTTACCCAAATAACAAAGTAAAAACCTTTACAAGGGATAGTTTCATGATTGTTCTTCAAATGTAAAACGTTCTTTTACCTTCCCATACTATATATAATTATTACTAATTATTACAACTGGTTTAAAGTCTGTAAGCAGCTTTGTAAAACGCGTTTAGCCGCAAGTAAACTAGAATTTGCTGCTTAAGCTAGTTTAATACTGTCAGTGTGCCACTGGTAAAACACTATAAAGAGCCTACTTGATGGTATAATAGACGTAACCTCGCTTTTTGTTTCTCCCCAAGCTGCCGAAGCGACGAACCCGACCTCCTTCAATCCCTTCCTCGTGGAAGACACGACACCCTCCCTACTCGACATGGACTCGCCGACTAAACCGACCGACCGACCGATCCTACAGGTGATCGACTTCTTCCAAAAACAGGGTCTGAACGAGGGCGATTGATTCCCCTCGATCGTTCTCATAACTCTTACGTATACCCTCCTCGTCCTCCAAGACAATAATTTTTCTCTTAGAGACAAAGAATTTTTTCGCGCCGAATTGTTGACTGTGAACTGTGGGCTGTCCCATGTCGGGAGTGTCGGTGGAATGACTTCAGGTGATTTTTATTAGGTGTATTAAATGGATTGCTTAAGGTTAAAAGGATCGACCGTATGGGCGATATCGGCGCACTCCAGCTCAGAGAGACATAAGATATTTCGCTTCCCTCACTATCACTACAGTATAGGTTGGCAAACGGTGATACGTGATATGTTAATGCATCTGTTGTTCTAAATTTCACAACTGAATTTTTGCATTTATTATTTATATTTAGAAATACGTGCATGTATTGCACATAGGACGTTTTTAAATTTTTCTTCCCTTATTACATTCTCAATCTCCGACTCGACTACATATGTATTATATATGTACTTTCTGAGCGAGAGGGCGCTGCGACTTGCCTTCAATTTATTCTTAATATTGTTTGTTTATGGATTGTTTGATGTAGCATGCCCAATTTGGTAGTTTCGTCGTATTCTCTTTAAGTTGCGTATACATCAAATAAGTTGGATAAGATCATTGTAACATCGATAGGGAAAGATCTGACCAGGGTTCTCACCAGACTGGACCAGAAGAAAAGTTGATAAGTTGAAGTACAGATCATATTGAAGGTATAAAAGAGAAACTTGTCTTGTATTGGAATCGTGGAGCCCTCACAGGAAAGTGAAAATATGCAACATAAACTCATCAACTTAATATCCCTTATGTCAAACCTGTTGAAAAACTAATGATCAACCTCCTCTATGAAGAATGTCAACTTTACACAACTATGTAACGAAAAATTTGAACAAGTTAGCAGTTCTTATTCCTGTTGACTTGCTAAAAATTGAACAACTAAACCATAAAACCGTCGGTCCTCTCTGGTGCAACCTTTCCACCTTACGGAACCAACACTCATCCCCTTATACTCTGTGCTTTTTACCACTTGCTATCGTTCAACCGTTCATGCATGTTTCGTACACCTTATGGTGTTATAGCGACACTTTGCTCTTTTTCTTTCTAGGTAGCGCTTTCGATGCCCTCGGCGGAGTGCTTCAGCCGATGAACGCCATCGGGGGACAGCCGAACAACGTGAGCGTCTCAACGGCGAGCAATAATATCGTGACAAGTAACGGTAACAACAATAACAATCAGCAAACGTCCAAGGCGCTCCTAACGGGCGATCTGGAGTCGAGCCTCGCTTCCCTCGCCGAGAACTTGACGATCAACAGCAGGTCTGCCGTAAAGTGAGTATTATTTTTCCGTTTTACTTATAACTTCCTGTGAAAATGAGTGATATGGTTTACATTACCGGTTTTTGTTTTAAGGAGCGTTCAGTGGAACTCCCCTAAGAACGGTTCGAAGACGGGAGCCAGCTGGCAGCCTCAGCCGATCTCGGACACGACGGGCGCCGGATACAAACCGATGAACCAGTCGATGCAGACCTCGCCATTCAGCAGTATGGCTTCTCCGCAGCCTCAAATATATCCTCCGATGTTGGTATGTCGATAAGCAAGCTTACAAAGCTTTAGATGAATAAAATGAATAAATAACTTTGATTCGAAGGATACTAATACAGGCAAGAAGAAAATAACACGAGTTATAACACAGCTGAACTGTTCATGCCAACTGATTGAATAATTGTTTTGATCCATCTGGGTTTCTGTTTCCAGGGCATGCGTCCGATGGGTGCGACCCACGCGATGATGGCTCCGATGCCTGCGATGGCCCCCATGAACCAAACCCCGAACCCCATGGGACAGTCTTTGCTGTTCCACTGAATGTCTCCATATCAACTTGAAAAAGAAATTATATATTTTTTTTGATCAGTGTATAATGTTGTATGCCATTCTTCTCTTAAGTGTATATATTTTTCCTGATATGTGTTTAACAATCAAGGGTACAATATTAGGTAATGATAGTGATTATTATAATGTTCATTAATAATTGATTATCTGAATGTGTACATATCCCAGTTCTACACTGAAGGAAATTGTGATCGTTATATATCATCACTGGAAGGTTTCCTTGCAGAAAGTACTTTCGTTTTTGGATCTCGAGTCTGATCGGTTGCCTTTTCTTTTTGAAACAGAGATTATTTGGCCCCAGGCCGGGTTTATATTTATATTAATAAATTATTATGTTGATAAGTGTAAACCGTTGTTTTCTAACCTTAGGAGAAATGTAGAATTGTAATAGGGCATGATTGACAATGTGATTGCTATGAACTTTATTTCAAGAGGTAGGTAGAGGCTCATTTGATGGTGAGGGGTAAAATGAACCTTTAAAATAATTGGTTTACCAATAAAAATCAAACTTTAGGAACCATTTTCTCTTCACTTTCAAGCAGTATTGTGCCACATTAAGTTTTATTGATAGGGTAAAGTATGTCGCCAGTTTTATTGCATAAATAACAACATACAGTTCTCACTAATGTTATCAATAAACACTGTTTTACAGGAAAAGTACCAATGACCGCAAAAGACGTAAAAGGAAACTTCTGTGGAAACCTACTATTAACATGTAAGCTGATAAACTCCAGATAATGTTTATATTTATTTCATCCATTACTGCGTCCAGTGGCATTCGCTCATCATGAGACTGTGGCTTATGTATTCGTTTTGCGTGCAGAACTTCATATATGGAATTGAAGTGGAATTTTACTTTCATCCCGACAGAGACTTATCAATGGTAAGTGCCACTTGCTTATTAAGTTAAAGGTAATTTCAGTTTAATGTCAAGAATATTGTTGGAAATGCTTTTACTTTTCAGTATTTTCTGCATACTTTTGATCCATTGTGAACTCACTCATAGTAAGGAATTTAAAAAGATACATCTCTCTCATTATGTATAAGCAAAATTCCTCATATATAACTATATCCAACTATGTTCATGTTGTTTATTACTGAAATAACTTGAATATTACAATATTGTTATGACCATTATTGTAAACGGCTCAGAAAATTACTTATTACAACTATTCTTCTAGAGTGACACCGTAAGGAAGTACGGCTACCCGATAGAGAACCACACGCTTACCACCCGAGATGGTTACATACTAACCCTATTCCGGATATCCCACGGGAAGAACTCTACTGCTGCGAACCCGCATCCCGTGTTATTTGTCCCGGGGACCTGCGGGTGTTCAGAGAACTTCATAGTCGCCGGTCCGGGCAGCGCATCAGCCTATTATTTAGCGGATCGAGGGTATGACGTTTGGATCCTCAATCCGAGGGGGAACCGGCATTCCAGAAGGCACGCCAGGCTGAACCCTGACGAGGATAAGGAGTTCTGGAATTTCTCGTAAGGAGTGATGTAATTCTCTAACAGTTATCAAAATATTGTTATAAAGTAGCAGAAATTGCATTTACGCTTTTGAATAAGATCAATTCGCGTTGTTGGATTGTTGTTATTGATTGAAATACAATTGTTTAACCATTTGTAGGTGGCACGAGGTAGCAGTGTATGACACCCCCAGTGCTGTGGATTACATCCTAAACAAAACTAACAATTCGAAACTGTTCTACGTCGGGCATTCACAGGGCACGACAACTTTCCTGGCTTTCATGTCCGAATTACCAGATTACAACCAGAAGATATCAGCTTCGGTGCAAATGTCGCCGTCATGTTTCCTCGGCGAAACCCGAACCATGACAAGAGTGTTCGCTAAGAACATCAGATATTTGGACGTAAGTGTGAACGAAGTGTTTAATATTTCGAGTCTGAAATGAAACAACATTTATAGACGCTGGTGAAGTTTATTGGATTCGAGGAGCTTTTACCAAGGAGTCTGAACGACTTTGTTAACTTTCTGTTGAAGTTGTTATGCTCCGAATTAAATATTTTTGTGGATTTATGCAAAGCGTTAATCACTGGCGGAGAGATTACATCTCAGTGTGATCCAGTAAGTTGTAATTCCTCCAAAGTTTTCTAGAAGACTTTCATATAACTACTCAAATAACATACCTACACTTTTCCCTATTACAGTTAACCGTTCAACTTATATTCAAAACTTGTCCTGCGAGATGCGCAGTCAAACAGCTGTACCACTATGGCCAATTGATACTTTCTGGTGAGGAATCAAGGTTTTAATGCTTGCTCATGACGAGTTTGTTTTTCCAGGTTTGTTTGCGCACTACGACTTCGGTCCGATCGAAAATGTGATCAAGTACGGCTCACCTGATCCTCCATTGTACAATTTATCCCAGGTGATAAGTCCCGTAAGCCTGTTTTATACACCTTCAGATCAGTTCGTGCCAAGAAATGTGAGTTGTATAGTTGTATATTTTAGTTGTATAGTATTGTAATATTTTCAGTTATTGAAATAGTTATGAGTCAATTTAATTTTGCACATTGCAATATTTGAAATAAACGCTAGTAGAGTAGGTGTTGACTTGAAGGGTAAATAATAAAGTTTTTTGCATTTTTAGGGTGTGAAGGAGTTGGCTGGCGTGTTACCAAATGTTGATATGTTGTATGAAATCCCAACTGACGATTTTGGCCACACAGATTTTATTTTCTCTTCGAATTTAGACGAACTGGTCAATAGGCGTATTCACGAGGTATTTAAAAGATATTTTTAAACGGTATGAATGCTTAAAAATATAATTTTCACAAAATTTAATTTGTGTATTAATTGTTCGAATAAGTGCCTACGAACAGGTTTGATTGGAATTCAGAATGTTCTGAATGTTGTGGAACTCGAGTATGATATGAGTTTCATTTTGAATCTTCTACAGATAAATTTCATCACTATTATAATGCTTTATTGATGGTTGATAAGTTCGATTTTATGTATAGACCTCAAATACATTTTTTAGCATTCCATCAGTGGATGAACAACATTCAACAGAATAAATTCTTTGCACTACTGATAGTTTTCAAAGAAATATCTCACCTGTTATCGTTCCTATGACTAAATATCTAAAGGAAAAGGTTTATGATGTGTGAATGGAAAAGATACCAATACCAAACCAAAAATTTCATTTAAAGCTTAGTTTTATAGATTAAACTTTAATGTAAAATTATTTTTTGAGATTTCGCCCTACTTTCATATATTCAAGATTCCAAACTTAACAGGAGTTGTCACGAAGTAACCATAGTTTATTTATTATTTTCAGATTACTCGAAGCTAATGGAATGATGAAACGTTTTAAGATGCAGGATGACTCTTTTGTGATGAAGAAGCTGCAACAAAGTAAAAGAAGAAGGACAAACCCAAAACACAAAGGTAGAAATCCAGTCAGTTGGCATCTAAGGATCCGGAAATACTACTAAGGCTCACTCCAACGATGGACCAAATAAGGATGATAGAATAATGACGAAGATAAATACTGTAAATCTTGAAAAGTTGGCTAAATTCCCTACTTTGTCAAATAATTTAATTCAAATTTGGATTCTAGGATTTGTAAAAGTTGCCTAAGAAGATTTTTAAACTTCTAGGAGCTTAATTAGAGCTAAATTTTTATTAGAAACGACATGTTCTGTAAGGGCTTTCAGGTTTAGTCTTTTCATCGACTTTTTTTATGCTAAAATTGTAGCAAAAATCTTTGGACTGGGTTCACTCGATATATCTTTTATCTCTCATAAAGCCATTTCAATTTTTATGAGTCTGAAGGTGTTGAACATATCATAAAGTTACTTCTGTGATTTTCTAAGATCTTCTGGATCTAAATTTAGAGACAATAGGATAAGAACCGTTTGTGACTTGTGTTTTTAATGGTGCCATTTGTGATAGATTGTTATAAACGTACCGTTAGTGCATAAGCTGAGAAAAGGTGGAATTGTAAAATAAAAATGTACCTTGTAATTTTTAACATTGTGACCTCTCGCCTATTGAGGTATTCTTAGTCTTTGTGATAATTTTTAATGGCACTCATTACTGTTTCTTCTTAATTTTAATTACTGCGTCAAACATTTTTATGCATTTGAAATCTTAATGGTAATAGGGACTATTTATCTCTAATAACTAACGTTTAAATAACCACATGTAAAAGATTGGTATTAGAAGCTATACAGTTGTAAACTTTGTGGTTTGTTTTTGTATATTTTCGATTAATAAATGTTTTCAAATTTGTGTTGTGCTTTTCTATACCTATTCACTGTGGAATTTGGGTTGCCTATCTCCCAGAGGTTATATTCCCTTGAATAGTAATTTTATTGACAGTTAAAAAAGGCGGGAAAAGTTTTCTCCACCTCCGCCTGTTTTCCGATACCTCCTCGCACTTATGTTATCCTGGTACCAAAAGTCGACTTTCAGACGCGATTTTGGCGATTCAAAATGCGAAAATTCACTTTGGGGACCAAAATTTGGTACCAGGATCACATGAGTGCGAGGAGGTATGGAGGTGTAGAAATTATTTCGCGCCAATAATTTAGGTTGGCAGCAGTGTATAGTTGGCATTAGCGCTGTCAAAAGTCGAATTTCAGACGCGATTTTGGTCGATTCAAAATGCGAAAATTCACTTTGGTGGCCAAAATTTGGTACCAGGATCACATGAGTGCGAGGAGGTATGGAGGTGTAGAAATTATTTCGCGCCATTAATTTGGGTTGGCAGCAGTGTACAGTTGCCATCAGTACTGTCACTTTTTGACGTTACAGGAACGGTTGACGGTATTGGCGGGGTTTTTCAAATCTATATTATTTCATCGTTGGAAATACATAAAGGAAACAACAAATTAAGACCAATTATGTTTATTTCACAAAGTGCATACATATTTAACTTTTACAATAACATAATAAATTACAATTAAACTTCTAAAAATGTAGGGCACAAATACAATTGGAATCGAATTACAAGCACTGAGGGGGCTTCCAGTTAAAACACAGTGTCAGTCCTGAACTGAATCACCTTGTCACAGAAGTGAGTCCACATCCGTACTTCATAAAGGTCTGTTTTGCACGGAACTTCTGTTCCAGGTCGCAGTTTGCCAGTAGGGCTTAAATAATGTTTCAGTCTATTTATTTACTTATTATATGCTACAGACAACATTTTTTAATATTTATTCTATTTATAGTAATCATATGCTGGGTTAAACTCTATTTATTTCTTAATCCAACTGGAGATACCAATTTCACGATAAAAATTCAACATTCTACTGGCAGCGTACAAATAATATTGATAATATTGACAATAAACTGGCTGTACTCGCAATAAAATCACAAGAAGCAAAGGTTAGTTACTGGTTTCTATGTAGTACATGGCTTCTAGTCCGATAATTCATAATACATATTAGTTTGTACAACAAAACAGAAAGAAAATAAAACAATGTAATAAAACTAACAATAATCAACATACAAATAAGAAAAGTATATGAAGAAATAAAGGGAAAGTTACGTTTTCTACAATTCTATGAAAATCAAGTCTGTGGTAAGGTTTTCTTTAAGAATAAATTAAATTTGTTAGGTTGTAATTGTTTGAAAGTGAATAACAATACTATTTGTACTCCACTGCAGTTGAAGGGATGTTTAAACAAAGCGGTTCTATGCTGTGCCATAGAAAATTTTAAGACTGTGAGGTTGTCAAGCCAACATATTATGAGCTTTACAAATATACACTTTGACTGTGTTCTAAAGAAATTAATTTTGACATGTCTGCAACATTCAGTAACCTAATGAATAGTACATGGCACTGAACATATGTTCCATCAGATTTTGTTCATAGAATTCTGTATTTACCTCTCATCGCTGGGGATTCAAGAAGTGGATGCATCGGTGTCTCCTGCATCGGTGTATACAGCATCTGCAAATTAAATATAATCTTAATAAATAAATAAATTCAGCAATATACACATAATACAAACAAGGTAGTTAGTCATACCTGGTAAATGGAATGTGGAGAAAAACCACCTCTGAGGCTGCCGCTCTTTCATTCGCAGACCGACTCGAAATGCTCACTGCGCATCATCTGGAAAGTTCCACATTGTGTACACCATGTAACTGCATCCTCCTACACTATTCTTATTTGTATGGCTAGAATACCTGTGGAATGTAATACCATAGTAAAGTAATACGAACTTTTCATAGATATATAAGCAGGGTAGTACAAATTAACTGAATAATACATAAACAGCATTTAAATACAATAAAATTTGCATACAACTGTTATAACCATTATTCTCAATAGATGTTTGCCAAGTGTTCAGCGTTAAGTTGTACTAGTAATTATGCTTTCGACAAGTAATCTGTAGTGAAAATTGAAAACCCTCACCTATTTCAATAATCTGCATTAAACCTTTCTCCGAGAAAGATATTACCTTTTCTGATGTTTATGAGGATGACGATAGAGTTCTAATATATTTCTCAAGAGTATACCAGTACTCAAAGTAATATATACCCACCAATAAGTATAACCCACCAATCGTTCTGTCTCTGATGTTCCAGCGATTTTGAGCAGATTATCCAAAAGGTTCTCTATGACATTCCACACCAAATCTGTGTTGAAATTCCGGGTCTTCTTTGCCACTCCATTCATTCCTGCTCCCATTAGCCAATATCATATCCATTCTCAAATTCTATGACTGCTTTGTCTCATTCCTGCAATTACAAAACAAATAATCAAAACTGATGTCGTTACATGAAAAACTTTGTGTACAAAACACAATGTACAGCTCAAATGCAATTTCTTGTTTGTAGATGTGATAGAGTTAACTATCATCGATATGTACAACATGTAAAAATTGCTTTGAAGTTGGTTCCTATAAAGATGGTTCAAAAAAATAACCCTACAAACTTAAAAAAAAATCGGTGAAACCAAACCAACAAAGATCAGTAGGAACTAATGGGGGACATCTGAAACACCCTTTTCTCTTCACTTATTGATACTGTAGAGCTGCAAGGATAAGTACTTACGTAAATCGGGACGACGATGGGTCGGTCCTCGTCCGATGAGCTACACATATATCGCACACTCAAATTTCTCCATAAATGCCACTAGATGCAATCACTACGATGGTGAACTATGTACTGGCTAGTAACGGTAATTACACATATACTATCAATGAAGGAAAACAAAATTATAACTATTTTAACAGAGTAACAATAAAAGTCCCGTGTGGGGTTGCTAGTCCCCCATCGGGCGCCTCCCCAGGTGGCGGATAGGGGAACGCCTCCCAGATATGGGTGGTATCGGGGAAATTAAATACCCGAGGCGGACCAAAACTAGCAGGTAGCGTCTGACCCAGAGTGGGCGACTACCAACAGCGTCTGACCCACAGTGGGCGGCTGAACTTACACATCAGGAAAGCAACGGGAAACTACCTGATATGTGAAACCTTTCCCCAGGATTATCATTATGGCTGAAGAATTAAACAACGGCCCCGAGTACGGGCGCTCCTTGAATGGGGCAGGGGTGCGAAGAATCTCCCGTTCGGCCACAATGGACATTAAATCCAATTTCAAAATAGGTACATGGAACCTACGCAGTCTATATGAAGCTGGAAAGACCCATAATGCAATACTGGAGATGAAAAGACTCGATATCCAGATTCTAGGGGTCAGTGAAATGCGCTGGCCAAACTCCGGTAAATGTAATATTGAAGACCACACTGTCTACTACTC
This sequence comes from Cryptocephalus primarius, assembly GCA_963576515.1. Classification (NCBI taxonomy): domain Eukaryota; kingdom Metazoa; phylum Arthropoda; class Insecta; order Coleoptera; family Chrysomelidae; genus Cryptocephalus; species Cryptocephalus primarius. The sequence goes on along the minus strand of OY754943.1, from coordinate 14,587,139 downwards.
AGGAGAGGACAGTAACTTGCATGCGAATGGCGTCGCTCTTATCGTTTCCAAACAAGTCGAGAAATGTGTTGAATCAGTGTGTTACGCTTCTGATAGAGTCATTATGTTACAACTGAACTCGAAATCTACTAACATCAACCTTATTCAGGTATATGCACCAACCACACTCAGTGACGAGGATGAAATTGAAAAATTCTACGATACCATCAAGAGCGTCACTAATAAAATCAAGAAAAAAGATATTACCATTCTTATGGGAGATCTCAATGCCAAAGTTGGCCAAGGTAGAGAGGATAGGGTCGTGGGTGACTTTGGACTCGGTGTACGAAATGAGAGAGGCGACCGATTTGTCGAATTCTGTCGGGATAATAATCTGTGTATAATGAACACCTTTTACAAATTACCGAAAAGAAGGCTCTATACTTGGAAACATCCATCGGATAGCCCAGAGAAACCAGTCAGAAATCAGATTGATTATATTACCATCAACGAACGTTACCGAAACTCAGTAAAGGCAGTCAAAACTTATCCCGGGGCCGATGTCCCTTCGGATCATGTCCTCTTGGTCGGGAGACTGAAGCTCAGACTGAAGAAAGTAAAGAGACAACAACCGCCACGAAAGTTAAATGTAGAATATGTGCGTGACAACCATGATATAATTACGAACACCCTGGAAAACAAGTTTGAGGAAAAAACAATGGACTGCAACATCGAAGACAGTAACATCGAAGACCACTGGAATGAGTTTAAGAATATAGTGTCAGGAACAATATCTAATATACCTATAGCCCAACAGAAGAAACAAAAATGGATGAATGACGATATTCTGCACTTAATGGAAGAAAGAAGAACATTTAAAAATCAAGACCGGCAGAAATACAAACTAATTGATAAAGAAATCCGGAAGAAAATTCGAGATGCAAAAGAAGCCTGGTTTGTGAACCAATGTAAGGAGGTCGAAGAGTTACAGAAGAGACATGACACCTTCAACATACATAAGAGGGTAAAAGAGTTAACGGCTATGAACACCAAAAGATCTCATAACCTTGTTGATCAGGAGGGCAATCGCATTCTAAATGACATAGATAAACTGAGAAGATGGGAAGATTACATCGAAGAATTATTTGATGATGAGAGAACAGAAAACGTGGTACAACAATGTAATACAGGCCCTATGATAACAATGGATGAACTGGAGAAGGCTATAAAAAATGCAAAAAACAGAAAGGCAACTGGACCAGATGAAATACCATCCGAAATACTTAAATGTCTCGATGTTAACGGAAAACAGTCCCTCCTTTCACTTTTCAACAAAGTATATAAAACCGGAATTATACCAACTGAATGGCTCAAGTCAACATTTGTGATGATCCCCAAAAAGGGTAACTCTAGAAAGTGCTCGGACTATAGAACCATTAGTTTGATGAGCCACGTCCTAAAAATCTTTCTCCGAATAATACATTCAAGGGTATATGGTAGAATTGAGGAACACATTAGCGAGACACAGTTCGGGTTCCGTAACAATCTTGGAACCAGAGAGGCACTTTTCTGCATCCAGGTCCTTGTTCAAAGATGCAGAGATGTTGATCACCCTGTATTTATGTGCTTTATTGATTTTGAGAAAGCATTCGACAGGGTGAAACATGATAAGTTGGTCAAGATTCTACAGGAGGTGGGCATTGATGATAGGGACCTCCAAATAATTAAAAACCTTTACTGGAACCAGCAGGCAAGTGTTAAGATTGGCCAAAACACCTCTGAAACCATAGCAATCCGTAGAGGTGTGAGACAAGGATGTATTATGTCACCACTACTTTTTAATCTATATTCTGAATACATCTTCAGGGAGGCGCTTGATAAAATCGAAGGCGGTGTCAAAGTGAACGGAGTCAATGTGAACAACTTAAGATATGCTGACGATACCGTTCTGTTAGCCAGTAGTCCGGAAGAACTGCAGTTGTTGGTAGATAGAGTTACTAATACGTGTGATGAGTACGGATTAAAACTCAACACTAAAAAGACCAAACTGATGACTGTCAGTAAACATCCTATAAATCCGACAGCTATAACAGCTTATGGCGTTGCCCTCGAACAAGTTGATAATGTCACCTATTTGGGCTCAAACATTAATAACAATTGGGATATGAGTAAGGAAATCAAGCTACGCATTGAGAAAGCTAGAGCAGTATTCCACAGAATGAAAAAAGTATTATGTAGTCGAAACATTAACTTAGAACTAAAACTGAGACTTACAAGATGTTACATATTCTCAACTCTACTATATGGAGCGGAAAGTTGGACACTCACGGAGACACTGCTGAAAAAACTCCAGGCTTTTGAGATGTGGGTGTATCGGAGGTTGTTGCGTATAAGTTGGGTCGAAAGAGTAAGTAATGAGGAGGTTTTGCGCCGCTTGCATAAGGAACCTGAAATAAATAAGAACATCAAAATCCGGAAGCTGGAATATTTTGCGCACGTAATACGACATCCTGAACGCTACAACGTTCTTCATTTAATTATGCAAGGCAAAATACAGGGTAAGAGAGGACCTGGTCGCAGACGAATATCCTGGCTTCGGAACCTGCGGGAGTGGTTCCAAAAATCAAGTGCAGAACTATTTAGAGCTGCTGTCAACAAAATTATAATAGCCAATATGATAGCCAACGTTCGTTGAGGACATGGCACTTGAAGAAGAAGAACAATAAAAGTGAGGTTATGACAGTACATACTTCGTTCGAGCTGATATAACTTATTCCCTAGGGTACTAGAAGACAATTCATCAGGGGTAGAAGTACACCAGCCTTTCAAAGGGTTAAAATTAACTCACCATTTGGATATTACGTGTCTTCTTTCATATTTCACCCAACGTAAACAACAACAACACGTACACTGGCATTTTTTGGAGTGGGCGTGGCCATTATACCCGCGGCGAGCAACGAGCTGGCAATTGTCAACGTGTATCAGGAGTCGCGACGGATTTTCCATACCTCCTCGATACTTCTGCTAACCTGGTGGCAATCCAAGTTTCACGAGTTGTGTTTTCGTCGTTGTCGATCTGTGTACAGAGATCTGTTTTACGAATGTGATTACAGATTACATTATTCAAGGTAACAAAACATAACCCCTGGTTTATATGCAACTTACTTTACAAACAGAAGACGAAGTAGGAGTATACCATCCCTTCACTATCAAAAGGGTTGAATTAACTCACATTAGCCACTTCCAGTGGTGTTTAACTCGAAATTATGATTTCTCATCCTGATATTTAGTTGCATCCATAACTGGGGAGTGTAAAATACAATATCAATCACCAAAATAAATGTTCAAACTCGATCATGGTTAACAATTTTAGAACCAAACTCTGAAAGAAATAACTTGAATTTGAAAATATTTATTAATTGAAAAGTAATGTACAAAAACCACCGAGAGTTCACAGCGATATAGATTCAAATACGAAATTTTTACACATGCGTTATTTAAACATATGTTATTTGAATGCTCTCTTGTATTGTTCTCTTAAGTAAAGTCGCCTTAAGGTTTTATGTGCTTATGTTTAGTGATAAATTAAGTACAACCAATCACCGATGATGAAACGAGTAATGCTACACTGGGACTGAAAGCTCGTTCGACTTGTTTGCTGAAAGATTAAAAATTCACATCAAAGCCTTCAAAATTCCACAACATCGAACATTCAGAATGACATGAGTGATTCCAGTTTATTATGGTTTTAGTAGACATCTTGTTTTAGTATTCTATATTATGTATTATTTTAGTAATCTGCATTAAACGTTTCTACAATAAAGATCTTTCATTCCCTGATATCTAGGATAATAAAGAGGCAATTTTAAGAAATTTCTAAAGAATATATCTGTACTCAAATAAAATGAGTCAAAAATGCAACAAGTAATAGATAACTATAACTAACCAATTGTTCTGTCTATGATGTTCCAGCGATCTTGAGCAGATTATCCAAAAGGTTCTCTATGACGTTCCAGGCCAATCTGTGTTGAAATTCCAGGTCTTCTTCGCCACTCCATTCATTTCTACCCCCACTAGCCGATATCATATCCATTCTCAAATTATGTGACTGCTTTGTCGCAGATTCCTGCAGTTACAAAATAAATAATCAAAACTTAAGGCGTTACATGAAAAAAACACACATTTACATTGTGTGCAAAACACAATGTAAATATCGAATGCAATTGCTTGTTTATAAATGTAATAAAGTTGGCTAAAGTTAACTAATATCGATATGTACAAACAGTCAAAAATGCAAGAAGTAATGGAGAAGTATAACCAACCAATTGTTCTGCCTCCAGCGATTGTTCCACGATGTTCCAGCGATCTTAAGCAGATTATCCAAAAGGTTCTCTATAACATTCCAGACCAAATCTGTGTTGAAATTCCAGATCTTCTTCGCCATTCCATTCATTTCTGCTCTCATTAGCTAATATCATGTCCATTCTCAATTTCTATGACCACTATGTCAATGATTCCTGTAATTACAAAACAAAGTATCAAAACTATTGTCACTACATGAAAAACTTCATGTGCAAAATACAATGTAAAGATCGAACACAACTGCATATTTGTAAAAGTAATAAAGTTAAATTACATGAATAATCAACGACAATAACAATTGTCTTGACGTGGATTTCTTCAAGGAGATTTCAAAGAGGCACAGATGTAAAAAAAAACAAGTAAGGAAACCTACAAATATCATTAGGGACAAGAGAATGCAACATAAATACCTATCTAAAAGGGTCCAGATGGGCAAGCCCCAGCCAGATGAACGACACATATTTTGTATTATTTTATTTACGTTATTTATTTCTAGAGTTTGTAAACAATTTGTTTTTTCTCCCTCCTTGTCAAGCAACAGAGTATAAACATCGTTAAAAGCTTGTTTAGCTTTAGCCCTTGCTTTACTTAAAATGGATGATGATAGATTTGGTCAAGTACACGAAGAAATACTTTATGATAATATGAAGGCAGTAATACTAGATAAGCGTACCTATGGTCCGGCATACACCATTTTAATAAAGGTACGCTTTATTAAAACCTTCTCTGATGCTGTCGTTCTTTCTCTCACAAATCGACTATCATCCTACACTATTATTCTGTTTGCAAGGATAGAATACCTGTGGAATATAGCAAAGGCTTAGCTCAAAAAGCAGACTTCAAACATTCTACCCTATATTCAATTTCAAGTAATTAAATACCAACTTTATTTTCAGCAGGGCATATTATCAGCAGGCACACTGTAATTAAATAAATAGTCTCACCTGCGACCTAATTACAATCATAATCTATTACAATTACACCAAAATAACTGCAATACATTAAGGTTAGAATTAATTCATTCACAGCACAGATTCACAGAACATCCAAATTATTCACCCTTGACCATAGACTTATTAAGGCCTAGACCGGTTGTATCGAACCTCTCCGGTCCCTATCTGAGAGAGAGAGAGAAGGAAAGCTTTCTCTTTCTAATGGGCGGGACTTAGCAACCATGTTTTTCGCCTCCACCAATCACTAAACAGAACGTAGGCGAGCTCGACCAATAGGGAGAGAGGCTAACACTGTCAGCGTCTGTCAATACCATAGACATAGTAAGAGTAGACTAGGCAAGTGATAAAAAGATGTAAGGCATGATATAATAAGGTATGATAGGCATATAAGAATTTGATATAATGTTTGTTACTAGAGGTGGCCATGGTGTTAATGGTGTGCCAGTTAACGTTGGTTATTAAAATACTACTCACAGAAAGAATTTCCCGATATTCCCAAAGGAGAGTCACATAAAAGATACTGTCGTTAATACTAATCCTATTACTCTAATCCTTTTCCTAAGGGACTTATTACGATAAGTGCGAGATACATAGGTATTTTTCAAAGGGTAATTTAAGATTTTAACGCGTTTTATTTTGTTGATATAAATTCAGGCACTGTTAAGTGAGTAAGCGATTAACCAATTTAATCGTTAATGGAATAGTCATACATAGTAAAGATTTTATAATGCTCGTTAGCTCAGTGATTACTGCATCCCACTGAAATTGGCACAGTGAAGGTCGTAGGTTTGATTCACACATGAGCTCCATAGTTTCACAATCATTTTTACAAGTCGACACGAATAGTCTTAGGTAAGTTAACATTTGTTCATACAACTGATGTTATTAATCGTAAACAACTGAATATATGAGATAAGGTACTACTACTAATACTACTGACGATAATATAACATATTTGATGACATAATATCTGACATATTAAACTGACGTTAGTTAGGAGAATTCTTGAATTAAAGACAGTTTATGTCTAATTATAATGTGGTTAATTAATTAGTAGTGATACTCCTTATAAGGCTGAAAATAAGTGTGCAAAAGTTGGGCTCGTTAGCTCAGCGGTTAGAGCGCCACACTGATTGTTTCGACGTGGAGGTCGTAGGTTCGACTCCTGCATGAGCCAAATGTCAACTTTTACCCCTACACATTTAATTCAACAAATGTTTTTTTGACGTAAAAGGGGAAGTTTACGTTTTTGACTTTATGGAATGCATGAACCAATTGCAATATCTAACTAACTAACTAATAGTAGGTAAAGAAATTTCTTTACTAATTAATTTAGCTGCAGGTGTACCAAAGTATCTATAATACGTTCAGAACCGTTATTTTTCACCAACCCCCAAGGCCCTAACCTGGGGAGGTGTCTAGGAAAAATGCTATAATATGGCGTATACCCCATATTTATGGGAATCTTCCAAAATAATGAGTTAAGATGTTTTTGCACTGCAATTGGGAGGGGGTTGTTTGAATCCCCTAAACCCCTTCATTCCAGATTATTTCAGATCACAGAGCACACCAACTTATTCCATTTTCCTACATGTTTTTCTTCCCAATTTCCCCGCCGACGGGGGCGCGGGGGCTGTCGCTCGCGCAAAAATTTCCACGGGATGAATCACGTAGCTTCGAAATGAAATTCCACTCTGTTGGCATCCAATAAAGTCCGCCACCCGTAAAGAACACTGTCATTCCTCGTTCTACAAATATTCATTAGTAGGCACCCCTCCGATGGGGTGGAAGAGATAGGAGATAGCTTCTTATCGCCGGGATATGCGATTCCGAAAGGAGGAGGGGATTAGGGGCGATATTGTGCCGTGTCGTAGGGGATGAGAGAAAGGGGTTGTTACCGCCTTCCGCCCGACCGCGCCCGTTTAATAAGTCCACCTAATGAAACTGAGCACTCTCCGTGATTAGATTGTTAGGATGTTTGTCGATGTAAATACGCAATGACCGTTAGGGAATGAGAGAGAGAGAGAGAGAGAGAGAGAGAGATGAACTAAAACTGAGGAGATGAAAGAAGTTTTGGATCCAACTAATTTCATGCTGAAATTCTTAAAATTGTGGACAGGAAATCCAAAATATAGTGAATGTTATGAAGGTATCCAAAGACTGGTTACTTTCTGTTTTCATTTGTCTCCCCAGGGGACAGAGCAATCACCACACTATTACTTTATTACCCCACTCTCCAAACTTCCTCGTTCCCAATGAATTATCTCGAATATCTAAATGGGTATAGAAGAAATCTTCCATTCTTTTCTTGGTGGTTACTTCGAAAACCTACGACAGGAAAACCGTATCAGCACGAAATTAATACATCAATCCCTCCCCTGTCCCTCTCCCTTCGAACATGAAACAGCAATCTGTCGTCGAAAAGACCAAAACCGAAAGTATAGCGAGAGAGTAATAATAAAAGCCCCCATGTAATAAAACCGTATAAAGACGGATCGCTCGCCCTCAGATCCACCCCCGAATCTCCCCGAGTTACGTAAGGGTAGTTCACCCCTCCCAATGAATACATCTAACTCATTACGCGGTCGTGAAGTCACGGGGATTGTATAAACATGAAGTGCGCGAAGCGACGGTCTCCTCCCTTCCTCTGCAGGGGGAGCGCAGCAGTAGTCGGTATTGATCGAGGGATTTGCCAGGATAACGGAATCCTTACTCGGCGGGTTCTCGGAATGGGAAGATGAAGGCTAAAGGATCAGAGGGGATGTCGAGGAGGACAGGGAACGCAGTTAGGCAAAGGGAGGAACATCGTGATGACGATAGCAGGATTTGTGGGGAAAATGGGGTTTCGAAAATTTAGTTTTGAGAGAAAAGATCCCCCAGGAAAAGCATTTTTTTCTCTCTGAAAGTTAGAGTTTTGAAACCCTAGCAGGAAACAAAGGAGATCCGTTCCTGCTGATCGCCAATCACTTACTTTCTTTAATTTTTGAATTTTCCAAAATAATCAATTAAAAAATATACATTTCAAATGCCACAGGGCGTTAGGATGATTTTCTGGTACTAACAGTGAATAAATCTCCGCCTTAAATCGTTTAATTTTTGTGGGAGGTAAGCATTTTTTCCTACAAAAGATATTTTCGGAACTGTCAGTCCCTACTCAGCCGCGCTAGGTGGCGACACCTGCCCTAACGACATAACCTCAAAATCCGTCCTCCTCCACAATCTACATCTTAAGAGGACTGATGCATCTCTCCTGTTTGCAGCTGCAGGGCCTATCGAATGCCCTTTCGCCCCATCGATAATGGAATCGGTGACTCACGCGACGATAAAAACGACACATTCGACATGACGTTCCGCGGAGTTCCGGAGAGCGAGATGTTCCGGTCACGTGACCGGAATTAAGTCCACGACGGCTGATCATACACGACCGGAGCGCGTGCCCGGAGGGGATGGAAATCGCGTCATCGTTTGGAGGTTAGTCATCTATCCCTAAGTTGGGACGTAGAAGTTTTTCTTTTGGGGAAAACTAATAGAAATATGGGATGCCTTGTGGAAAGTCGAACTTTACTCATTTTCCTCGAGTGCGCAGTAAGATATGCGCGGAAAGCATTTTGTTCTGTCAGAGTCTTGACAGGTAGCTGGGGGCATACGTCAGTTCCGCCAACGAAAGTACCTATTCGATTTTTCCTTCAAAACTGTAAAACACCGCCTTCATTTCCACTGTGAGGCAACTGTGGTCGGCATCGTTCAGTTGTTTACATTCATGGAACTTACGTTTTTAAACTCCACCATAAAATAGTAATTTATTTAAATGGGAGAATGTGGGCAGAACTGCTTAGCGACAGTTTTTTATTTGGGCACTCAAGCAGTTAGTAAGTTATTGTACATTACTACACTACTACTACCCATTGATACCTTTTTTATTTCCGCATTAATCGCCGTTCCTTTATCGACTTTTTATCTCGTATAACATTACTAACAAGGCCTCGTAGAGATCTCTTCGGGCCCGAGAGAATTTTTATGGGAAATACACCTGTTTCCGAAAGTCGTATCGTAATCGAGAGAGAAGGAACGGCGGCTAATTAGCGAAATTTATTTGCGCGGATGCGGCCGATTTATTTTATATTATTTCTAATTTAATTATAAATCCGTACCATTAAGGCGCTTCTCCAACGTTGAAAAAAAGAGTACACCTTACCTAAGAGCCTACCTACCTAGACGAATGGTTGTTTAGCATTAAACTACGTAATTACATCGACATGGGCGGAGGGACGAGTAACAACATAGTTCTAATGAAAATCGTTACACTGTGACACAGTAAATCAATGCGATAAAAAATTTATATTTCACTACACGAGAGTGGAATCAATTGGTCTGTCGGGATGGATAAAAAATTATTTGTTAAATTCGACAGAAACTTGTGTGTCATCTGGAAGTGCGGTATATTGAGAGTGTTTGAAACTTTTAGAAAGGTCGAAAGAGTATAAGAGAAACAATAATGGAGCTTAGCTGGATCTTGTGGCACTCCAGATATAATGGTAAAACTTTTTGCATACTATTATTTAAATATGTAGCAAATAATTTCAGTGTTAAGGTACTTACATTTGGTTAGTAGAAGGTGAATTGGTGTGATCAGCCAGTATAATCAGTGGTGTTACGACGCAGCAATGGGCCTGTGGTTAGAAAAATTTACTCCATTAGTTTCTTTAAAATTACAGAATAGTTTTTAAATTGAGTTTAACAACGGGGAATGAGAATTCTACATGTCCTTCCGAAATTACAAAAATTGCCCGAAATTTCTAAAAATTTAAAATCACCCTTCGATTTTGTCGCTTTTAGGCCGTTAATCCCGCCGTCTCTGAAATATTCGTTAATTACCGACGTAAATACCGTAGGTTACGTAAAAAAGTAAAAACCAGTCTCGCATCCGCCGCCCATGACCTGCAGCAGCAGCAGCAGCAGCAGCAGCAGCGGCATTAGAGATCGCAGGAAAAGGTTGCAGGAAGAGTCCAATCTGCCAGAATAGAATGTCATCCGGTCGATGATTGGACAGATGTTCCATTCGTCTAAACACGATATCTCTTTCTCTCTCTGTTTCGTTGGAAGGCGGTGTTTTGGTGTGCAAAGATTTTTCCTGCGGGTCTAAGCAGGATTTTTATATTTGTGCCGTTATTCCTGAATTGATTTATCCCGCTCGGTAATTGCCGTCTATCATTGTTTTAATCCTGAGAGTTTCCTCTATAAACGCTTCATTATATCCTTTCAAATAATACCAATTAAATAATAACCTCCTCCTCTCATTATTTTTCTGAATTTTCTTCATCACTACAAGGATCTTTCGTGAGTTAAATTTTTCTCTGGAACGATTAATACCTTTTCAAGCAATCCTCTGTTCTTTTCCTCTCATTATTTTTCTCAATTTTCTTCGTCACTACAAGGATCTTTCGTAAGTTAAATTTTTCTCTGGTACGATTAGTAGAGAAAGACTGCACTTTCAAGCAGTCTTTCTTTCGTTATGTCGTCATTTTCCTCCTTCCTCCTAAATCTCGCTCGATCTATTACGAAAGTCGTGTGCGGTCTAGTTTCGGAATTATCGTTCGTTCCTTCGAAGAAGTGAAAGAATGGAACGGAAAAAAGATAGAAGTATAAAAAAGGAACAAAGGATCGAGCGCGTGGGTGAAAATCGTGAGAAGTGAAAGTCTCGACGTCGACATTAATTATCATTATGGTTAGACAATGGGCGCATGATGGTCTAGATTTTTATTTTGCAATAACTTATAACAAGGATACAAATACCATCAGACAAAGGAGGCAGTGTTTGTATCGAATTTAAAGGTTGTTTACTATTGACCGCAATTGTTGTTCCACCATTTATTATTTCAGTTATATTTTGGAATTTTAAAGTTTTTTCGAAATAACTTGATAAACAAAACATGCCTGGGCATGGTATAGCTTCTTTGCTTACAAAATTTTGTCCTGAAAACTGTGGAAAACTCCGTTGGGAAAACCTGCGAGGAAATATATTTTTCATGTAGCAAGGATTTAAATACTGTTGAATAAGGAAAAATGTAGAAAGATTTATTGTAGTTGAAACTGGAACTTTAATATTTTTAAGTGTTCTGTTGACTATAATTTTAAATCTGTCAATAATTCGAAAAATCATAAACCTGGGAAGATTAGGAAAACTGTGGAAAACTCCGCTGAGAAAACCTGTCAGGAAATATATTTTTTTATAGCAAGGATTCAAATACTATTGGATAGTGGAACATATAGAAAGATTTATGGTAATAGAAATTGGAATTTTAATATTTTGAAACATTCTGTTGACAATAACTTTAATTCTATCAATAACTCGAAAAATCATAAAACTGGGAAGATTAGGAAAACTGTGGAAAACTCCGCTGAGAAAACCTGTCAGGAAATATATTTTTCTTATAGCAAGGATTCAAATACTATTGAATAAGGGAAAATGTAGAAAGATTTATTGTAGTTGAAACTGGAACTTTAATATTTTTAGACGTTCTGTTGACAATAACTTTAATTCTGTCAATAATTCTAAAAATCATAAAATTGGGAAGATTAGGTAGACTGTGGGAAACTCCCCTGAGAAAATCTGTGAGGAATTATATTTTTTTTTATAGCATGGATTCAAATACGAAAAGTTTACGAAAAATGTGGAAAACCTGGGAAAACGTTTTATTTTTTAAAACACTTGAACTGTTTCGTTAGAGGTGAAAGTTTTGGAAGTTGGATTCACCCTTTCCATTAAAAATAACATTTAAATTTCCTAATATTTCTCCTGAAACTACCCTTATGTACATTCAAGCCATTAGGAACATCGCATGTTCCACACTCCCATGTAACAGAGACAATGTAACTAAATAAAACATGGCATCATCTATGACTATCACTCATTTTAAGCGACCGGGGCATTAAGTACGGTCTGGTCGCACGTGCCGGTCTCGTATCGCGGCCACGTGTCTTCGTTAGTTTAATGAGACATTCTTGTTAGGACACGTGCACTTCTCCCCCAAATTGCGTCCAGAATTAGGAGAGAGACAGACTGAAAATGGAGAAAGGGGGGAGGGTAGTAACGCAGGGATTAAGTCCCTCCGGTACGTAATATTATTAGAAAGTATTTGCGTCTCTTTACCTGCTGCGGGGGAGGGAAGCTACGATATGGGAGACTTTTATTGGACGATTTAAAATGGTAGTTTTCATGTAGGGTTAGTTGGAGTTTACTTGGAAATTTGGGCAAGTATTAGGTTTTGGGGGTTTAAACGTGAGTCCTATTTTATGAATCACCAGTAAAGTCCTAATATAGTGTAAAATTTTGAAAAAATATGCAATGGTAGGGCGTATGGGGTGTTGAATCACACCAAACGGTTTTTCAAAAAGTTATCAGTTCCTAGTCTGGTAGGAAATTTGGAAAAATTTCCACCACCACCGTAGCTTAATGGTAAAGTTGTGGATTCCACATTCAATAAGCTCCTTTTTGGTCACAAACGACTTTTCAACCCCCGGAAATTCGGTATATCATCCATTTCCAAAATTTACCAAATCCATAGCTTCCAGAAATCCAAATCCTGCAAAACGTCCCAAATATACTTAGCAGCCATTACCCAAGGAATAAATTGAAGCTCACATCCATTTACATTTTGTATTTACAGGGGACACATCTCATCTTCTCTGTGAATTAACGTCGCGGCGTTTTAATCAAGGATGATTCATCTCCCCCTATAAAAGTCACGGCGCGATCAATCAACCTAACCTAATCACGGTAATGGAAGCCGCGTTTTACAAGAATGCCATTTCATTTCCTTCAAGGGCTTCCAACCCCCGAGGAGAGGAGGGAAACCCATTTGGGTAATGCGTAAGGGTGCGTATGAGAAAAATGTGTGCATACGAGAGAAATGAAATGTGTTTGGTTAGAAAATGAATTTTTTGTTATGGGCTATGAGTCACCTAGAAATTTTTTTGTGGTATTTAGTAAACAAAAATTTTATAATACGTAATTTAGCTAGTACAGTTCGTTTAATTTTTAATTTTACCTGCATAGATATGTATAAGTAAAAATATCTCACATTTTGTTCATTTGGAAGAAATATTTTCCATGAAAAAACAATTTATTTACTAAATTAGAAACAATTCATATTTCTAACAATTTTTGAAGGCTCTTGCTTTTATGTCGTGAAACCTTAAATTCTTTCATGCCTTATCTTAAGAAAATACGTACAACTTAACAAGTTTAATATTCTGCCCCAAGAGAAATGTTAATTGAGTAAAAATTTTCATTTTCAATTTTCCTTTCAGCCATTTTTTTTTGAAAAAATGCATCTCTTTGATACTAGCACAAATGGAAATCTTTCTTAACAATCTATTCATAGAGAAATCATACAATTTTTTAGAAATTTACGAGTTTGTCGCCCAAAAAAGTGAAAATCAAAGATTATTAAAGTTTCAATCCAATAATGTAACAATATTTTTGAAAACTTGGAAAAACGGAATGCATGTCCCAGCATTTCCTAAAACAATTTTGATAACTTCAATTAAGTGTCTGATCCCAAGGCATTTAAAATAAAAATAAATCAATTCACTTCTTTGGGAATAAAATATAATGGGGAAAAGTAAATAATAAAATAAAATAAAATACTTTACCGTTAATTCACAAAGTTAATTAAAAATATAAATACCCATACGCAGTTTAAAACTTGCAGCAATTCTCATTACTTCGACAATTCCAAAAATTATAATTACATTTGTTCCTGCACCACCTCGAGTTGGTTGCATCCAATAAGGTGCTTTGCTTTTTGTAATCAGTCGTTATAAATAAGTTCCAATCAATGGAAATGCTTTGTTTTTCATTTTGTTTAAGTCCTGAATAAATTCAAGACTCATTGGAGTAGCGATTAAAGGAACAAGACAATATAAAATTTTAGAAAAATTCCCAGTTCGACAATCCAGTAGGTACGAATTTTCCTTTAGGATTTTCCACCCCGGCTTGTCCTTGGGCGTGTTGGCGGGGAAATCGGAGCGGAGAGGGAGTGGGAAACTGGGGGAAAGCGGTAATGAAAAGCTCGGGGCGGAAATGTTGCCAGGCAACCTGGAACCGTCAAGATCCCCATTCAACATGGCCGCCCCGGCGCGGCCGGGATCAATAAGTCAAGTCCTTGGGGAACGGGACGGGGTTTCACTTTTCGCCACGAAAGCCAGCCGATGTTTACTTTAGTAGCTTCATTTTGTAAGCGATAGGTTTTAAACTTACGAGTGCATATAAAAACTAAACCTTCCGTTGGACTCTTCCCTATCACATTTTCTGGAAGATGGAGCTGCTTCGATGTATTCATTGAACAACATTTTTGAAAAAAGCTCAGTCTCTCCATTGGATGAAACAAGTGTGGAACACTGATTTTTCCAGCAAATGCAACAGATTTGTGAATATTCTAAACAAGTTCCATCCAATGGGGTGTTTTGTTTTTAAGACATGTGACTGAGTAAGTATAGTCCCAATAGTTCGGAACATGTTCTCAACATCTTTTGGAACATACCTTGTACGTCAAATATTTCTGGAATTATTTAATCGATCCCATCATTTAAGAAACCGAAGTATTGAAAAGTGTGAATACTCTGTGCTGACAAATAGAAGGGTGACCGTTCCCCAAATCCCTTAAGAAATATTACTATTCATACCACTTCTCTCTCCTTTGCCTGGAACGTTTACATATCTACCCAAAACGGCGAAAGCGATTTCGTGAATGTTCAATGGGGAATACTGTGAATTTTTTATGATGTTATTGGTAATGGCCGTTATTCCGAGTGACACCCTTTGTGATGTGGGGTCGGGCGGCGTTCGATTAAGTTTAGTGGATTCGCTTCGATTAAAATGTTAATAAAAGATTAGCCCGGAACGGGGAGTCGATACTCAAGAGCTTAAGGGAGTTGAGGGTAGTTTTGGAGTTTCAGCTAATGGTAGTTTTACGACAACTACAGCAACTAAGCAGTGTTAGTATTATGGATGTAGATATGGATATGGACATTACTATATTCATATTTTGATATGGGTATTTTAAAAGTTCGATTTTTCAAGATTTCCTCTAATCGAAATTTGAAGAGCATTTTCGTAGTTTTATCGACTCCTTAGATTACGTGAAAAATATGGAAAAAATTCCAGGAAGCCTAATTAAAAAAATAACGTCCAAGTATTTGAAATGAGTTCAATTCGGTGACGCGGTATAGTTTCGAGAACCATATTTCCGGTAAAAACGTCGTTACCGTCGCCAAAGTTACACATCCTGTAGAAAAATGTTTGCTCTTTCCAACGAATTATGCGCGGGAAGGCTGCGCTACGCCCACTTTCTGCTATGGCCTATTAAAGTGAGAAATAGGTGGATTTGAAAGTTCGATTTTTCAAAAATTTCTCTAACTGAACTTTAATGGGGATTTTCGTAGTTTTATCGACCCCTTAGATTACGGGAAAAATATGGAAAAAATTCCAGGAAGCCTAATTAAAAAAATAACGTCCAAGTATTTGAAATGAGTTCAATTCGGTGACGCGGTATAGTTTCGAGAACCATAATTCCGGTAAACACGTCGTTACCGCCGCAAAAGTTACACATCCTGTAGAAAAATGTTTGCTCTTTCCAACGAATTATGCGTGGGAAGGCTGCGCTACGCCCACTTTCTGCTATGGCCTTTTAAAATGAAAAATAGGTGGATTTGAAATTTCGATTTTTCAAAAATTCCTCTAACTGAACTTTAAAGGGGATTTTCGTAGTTTTATCGACCCCTTAGATTACGGGAAAAATATGGAAAAAATTCCAGGAAGCCTAATTAAAAAAATAACGTCCAAGTATTTGAAATGAGTTCAATTTGGTGACGCGGTATAGTTTCGAGAACCATAATTCCGGTAAAAACGTCGTTACCGCCGCCAAAGTTACACATCCTGTAGAAAAATGTTTGCTCTTTCCAACTAATTATGCGCGGGAAGGCTGCGCTACGCCCACTTTCTGCTATGGCCTTTCAAAGTGAGAAATAGGTGGATCTGAATGTTCGATTTTTCAAAAATTCCTCTAACTGAACTTTAATGGGGATTTTCGTAATTTTATCGACCCCTTAGATTACGGGAAAAATATGGAAAAAATTCCAGGAAGCCTAATTAAAAAAATAATGTCCAAGTATTTGAAATGAGTTCAATTCGGTGACGCGGAATAGTTTCGAGAACCATATTTCCGGTAAAAACGTCGTTACCGCCGCCAAAGTTACACATCCTGTAGAAAAATGTTTGCTCTTTCCAACGAATTATGCGCGAGAAGGCTGCGCTACGCCTAGTTTCTGCTATGGCCTTTCAAAGTGAGAAATAGGTGGATTTGAAAGTACGATTTTTCAAAAATTCCTCTAACTGAACATTAAAGGGGATTTTCGTAGTTTTATCGACCCCTTAGATTACGGGAAAAATATGGAAAAAATTCCAGGAAGCCTAATTAAAAAAATAACGTCCAAGTATTTGAAATGAGTTCAATTCGGTGACGCGGTATAGTTTCGAGAACCATAATTCCGGTAAAAACGTCGTTACCGCCGCCAAAGTTACGCATCCTGTAGAAAAATGTTTGCTCTTTCCAACTAATTATGCGCGGGAAGGCTGCGCTACGCCCACTTTCTGCTATGGCCTTTCAAAGTGAGAAATAGGTGGATTTGAATGTTCGATTTTTCAAAAATTCCTCTAACTGAACTTTAATGGGGATTTTCGTAGTTTTATCGACCCCTTAGATTACGGGAAAAATATGGAAAAAATTCCAGGAAGCCTAATTAAAAAAATAACGTCCAAGTATTTGAAATGAGTTCAATTTGGTGACGCGGTATAGTTTCGAGAACCATAATTCCGGTAAAAACGTCGTTACCGCCGCCAAAGTTACACATCCTGTAGAAAAATGTTTGCTCTTTCCAACTAATTATGCGCGGGAAGGCTGCGCTACGCCCACTTTCTGCTATGGCCTTTCAAAGTGAGAAATAGGTGGATTTGAATGTTCGATTTTTCAAAAATTCCTCTAACTGAACATTAAAGGGGATTTTCGTAGTTTTATCGACCCCTTAGATTACGGGAAAAATATGGAAAAAATTCCAGGAAGCCTAATTAAAAAAATAACGTCCAAGTATTTGAAATGAGTTCAATTCGGTGACGCGGTATAGTTTCGAGAACCATATTTCCGGTAAAAACGTCGTTACCGCCGCCAAAGTTACACATCCTGTAGAAAAATGTTTGCTCTTTCCAACGAATTATGCGCGAGAAGGCTGCGCTACGCCTAGTTTCTGCTATGGCCTTTCAAAGTGAGAAATAGGCGGATTTGAAAGTACGATTTTTCAAAAATTCCTCTAACTGAACATTAAAGGGGATTTTCGTAGTTTTATCGACCCCTTAGATTACGGGAAAAATATGGAAAAAATTCCAGGAAGCCTAATTAAAAAAATAACGTCCAAGTATTTGAAATGAGTTCAATTTGGTGACGCGGTATAGTTTCGAGAACCATAATTCCGGTAAAAACGTCGTTACCGCCGCCAAAGTTACACATCCTGTAGAAAAATGTTTGCTCTTTCCAACTAATTATGCGCGGGAAGGCTGCGCTACGCCCACTTTCTGCTATGGCCTTTCAAAGTGAGAAATAGGTGGATTTGAATGTTCGATTTTTCAAAAATTCCTCTAACTGAACATTAAAGGGGATTTTCGTAGTTTTATCGACCCCTTAGATTACGGGAAAAATATGGAAAAAATTCCAGGAAGCCTAATTAAAAAAATAACGTCCAAGTATTTGAAATGAGTTCAATTCGGTGACGCGGTATAGTTTCGAGAACCATATTTCCGGTAAAAACGTCGTTACCGCCGCCAAAGTTACACATCCTGTAGAAAAATGTTTGCTCTTTCCAACGAATTATGCGCGAGAAGGCTGCGCTACGCCTAGTTTCTGCTATGGCCTTTCAATGTGAGAAATAGGCGGATTTGAAAGTACGATTTTTCAAAAATTCCTCTAACTGAACATTAAAGGGGATTTTCGTAGTTTTATCGACCCCTTAGATTACGGGAAAAATATGGAAAAAATTCCAGGAAGCCTAATTAAAAAAATAACGTCCAAGTATTTGAAATGAGTTCAATTCGGTGACGCGGTATAGTTTCGAGAACCATAATTCCGGTAAAAACGTCGTTACCGCCGCCAAAGTTACGCATCCTGTAGAAAAATGTTTGCTCTTTCCAACTAATTATGCGCGGGAAGGCTGCGCTACGCCCACTTTCTGCTATGGCCTTTCAAAGTGAGAAATAGGTGGATTTGAATGTTCGATTTTTCAAAAATTCCTCTAACTGAACTTTAATGGGGATTTTCGTAGTTTTATCGACCCCTTAGATTACGGGAAAAATATGGAAAAAATTCCAGGAAGCCTAATTAAAAAAATAACGTCCAAGTATTTGAAATGAGTTCAATTCGGTGACGCGGTATAGTTTCGAGAACCATATTTCCGGTAAAAACGTCGTTACCACCGCCAAAGTTACACATCCTGTAGAAAAATGTTTGCTCTTTCCAACGAATTATGCGCGAGAAGGCTGCGCTACGCCTAGTTTCTGCTATGGCCTTTCAAAGTGAGAAATAGGCGGATTTGAAAGTACGATTTTTCAAAAATTCCTCTAACTGAACTTTAATGGGGATTTTCGTAGTTTTATCGACCCCTTAGATTACGGGAAAAATATGGAAAAAATTCCAGGAAGCCTAATTAAAAAAATAACGTCCAGGTATTTGAAATGAGTTCAATTCGGTGACGCGGTATAGTTTCGAGAACCATATTTCCGGTAAAAACGTCGTTACCGCCGCCAAAGTTACACATCCTGTAGAAAAATGTTTGCTCTTTCCAACGAATTATGCGCGAGAAGGCTGCGCTACGCCTAGTTTCTGCTATGGCCTTTCAAAGTGAGAAATAGGCGGATTTGAATGTTCGATTTTTCAAAAATTCCTCTAACTGAACTTTAAAGGGGATTTTCGTAGTTTTATCGACCCCTTAGATTACGGGAAAAATATGGAAAAAATTCCAGGAAGCCTAATTAAAAAAATAACGTCCAAGTATTTGAAATGAGTTCAATTTGGTGACGCGGTATAGTTTCGAGAACCATAATTCCGATAAAAACGTCGTTACCGCCGCCAAAGTTACACATCCTGTAGAAAAATGTTTGCTCTTTCCAACTAATTATGCGCGGGAAGGCTGCGCTACGCCCACTTTCTGCTATGGCCTTTCAAAGTGAGAAATAGGTGGATTTGAATGTTCGATTTTTCAAAAATTCCTCTAACTGAACATTAAAGGGGATTTTCGTAGTTTTATCGACCCCTTAGATTACGGGAAAAATATGGAAAAAATTCCAGGAAGCCTAATTAAAAAAATAACGTCCAGGTATTTGAAATGAGTTCAATTCGGTGACGCGGTATAGTTTCGAGAACCATATTTCCGGTAAAAACGTCGTTACCGCCGCCAAAGTTACACATCCTGTAGAAAAATGTTTGCTCTTTCCAACGAATTATGCGCGAGAAGGCTGCGCTACGCCTAGTTTCTGCTATGGCCTTTCAAAGTGAGAAATAGGCGGATTTGAATGTTCGATTTTTCAAAAATTCCTCTAACTGAACTTTAAAGGGGATTTTCGTAGTTTTATCGACCCCTTAGATTACGGGAAAAATATGGAAAAAATTCCAGGAAGCCTAATTAAAAAAATAACGTCCAAGTATTTGAAATGAGTTCAATTCGGTGACGCGGTATAGTTTCGAGAACCATAATTCCGATAAAAACGTCGTTACCGCCGCCAAAGTTACACATCCTGTAGAAAAATGTTTGCTCTTTCCAACTAATTATGCGCGGGAAGGCTGCGCTACGCCCACTTTCTGCTATGGCCTTTCAAAGTGAGAAATAGGTGGATTTGAATGTTCGATTTTTCAAAAATTCCTCTAACTGAACTTTAATGGGGATTTTCGTAGTTTTATCGACCCCTTAGATTACGGGAAAAATATGGAAAAAATTCCAGGAAGCCTAATTAAAAAAATAACGTCCAAGTATTTGAAATGAGTTCAATTCGGTGACGCGGTATAGTTTCGAGAACCATATTTCCGGTAAAAACGTCGTTACCACCGCCAAAGTTACACATCCTGTAGAAAAATGTTTGCTCTTTCCAACGAATTATGCGCGAGAAGGCTGCGCTACGCCTAGTTTCTGCTATGGCCTTTCAAAGTGAGAAATAGGCGGATTTGAAAGTACGATTTTTCAAAAATTCCTCTAACTGAACTTTAATGGGGATTTTCGTAGTTTTATCGACCCCTTAGATTACGGGAAAAATATGGAAAAAATTCCAGGAAGCCTAATTAAAAAAATAACGTCCAAGTATTTGAAATGAGTTCAATTCGGTGACGCGGTATAGTTTCGAGAACCATATTTCCGGTAAAAACGTCGTTACCGCCGCCAAAGTTACACATCCTGTAGAAAAATGTTTGCTCTTTCCAACGAATTATGCGCGAGAAGGCTGCGCTACGCCTAGTTTCTGCTATGGCCTTTCAAAGTGAGAAATAGGTGGATTTGAATGTTCGATTTTTCAAAAATTCCTCTAACTGAACTTTAAAGGGGATTTTCGTAGTTTTATCGACCCCTTAGATTACGGGAAAAATATGGAAAAAATTCCAGGAAGCCTAATTAAAAAAATAACGTCCAAGTATTTGAAATGAGTTCAATTTGGTGACGCGGTATAGTTTCGAGAACCATAATTCCGGTAAAAACGTCGTTACCGCCGCCAAAGTTACACATCCTGTAGAAAAATGTTTGCTCTTTCCAACTAATTATGCGCGGGAAGGCTGCGCTACGCCCACTTTCTGCTATGGCCTTTCAAAGTGAGAAATAGGTGGATTTGAATGTTCGATTTTTCAAAAATTCCTCTAACTGAACATTAAAGGGGATTTTCGTAGTTTTATCGACCCCTTAGATTACGGGAAAAATATGGAAAAAATTCCAGGAAGCCTAATTAAAAAAATAACGTCCAAGTATTTGAAATGAGTTCAATTCGATGACGCGGTATAGTTTCGAGAACCATATTTCCGGTAAAAACGTCGTTACCGCCGCCAAAGTTACACATCCTGTAGAAAAATGTTTGCTCTTTCCAACTAATTATGCGCGGGAAGGCTGCGCTACGCCCACTTTCTGCTATGGCCTTTCAAAGTGAGAAATAGGTGGATTTGAATGTTCGATTTTTCAAAAATTCCTCTAACTGAACTTTAAAGGGGATTTTCGTAGTTTTATCGACCCCTTAGATTACGGGAAAAATATGGAAAAAATTCCAGGAAGCCTAATTAAAAAAATAACGTCCAAGTATTTGAAATGAGTTCAATTTGGTGACGCGGTATAGTTTCGAGAACCATAATTCCGGTAAAAACGTCGTTACCGCCGCCAAAGTTACACATCCTGTAGAAAAATGTTTGCTCTTTCCAACTAATTATGCGCGGGAAGGCTGCGCTACGCCCACTTTCTGCTATGGCCTTTCAAAGTGAGAAATAGGTGGATTTGAATGTTCGATTTTTCAAAAATTCCTCTAACTGGACATTAAAGGGGATTTTCGTAGTTTTATCGACCCCTTAGATTACGGGAAAAATATGGAAAAAATTCCAGGAAGCCTAATTAAAAAAATAACGTCCAAGTATTTGAAATGAGTTCAATTCGGTGACGCGGTATAGTTTCGAGAACCATATTTCCGGTAAAAACGTCGTTACCGCCGCCAAAGTTACACATCCTGTAGAAAAATGTTTGCTCTTTCCAACGAATTATGCGCGAGAAGGCTGCGCTACGCCTAGTTTCTGCTATGGCCTTTCAAAGTGAGAAATAGGCGGATTTGAAAGTACGATTTTTCAAAAATTCCTCTAACTGAACATTAAAGGGGATTTTCGTAGTTTTATCGACCCCTTAGATTACGGGAAAAATATGGAAAAAATTCCAGGAAGCCTAATTAAAAAAATAACGTCCAAGTATTTGAAATGAGTTCAATTCGGTGACGCGGTATAGTTTCGAGAACCATAATTCCGGTAAAAACGTCGTTACCGCCGCCAAAGTTACGCATCCTGTAGAAAAATGTTTGCTCTTTCCAACTAATTATGCGCGGGAAGGCTGCGCTACGCCCACTTTCTGCTATGGCCTTTCAAAGTGAGAAATAGGTGGATTTGAATGTTCGATTTTTCAAAAATTCCTCTAACTGAACTTTAATGGGGATTTTCGTAGTTTTATCGACCCCTTAGATTACGGGAAAAATATGGAAAAAATTCCAGGAAGCCTAATTAAAAAAATAACGTCCAAGTATTTGAAATGAGTTCAATTCGGTGACGCGGTATAGTTTCGAGAACCATATTTCCGGTAAAAACGTCGTTACCACCGCCAAAGTTACACATCCTGTAGAAAAATGTTTGCTCTTTCCAACGAATTATGCGCGAGAAGGCTGCGCTACGCCTAGTTTCTGCTATGGCCTTTCAAAGTGAGAAATAGGCGGATTTGAAAGTACGATTTTTCAAAAATTCCTCTAACTGAACTTTAATGGGGATTTTCGTAGTTTTATCCACCCCTTAGATTACGGGAAAAATATGGAAAAAATTCCAGGAAGCCTAATTAAAAAAATAACGTCCAAGTATTTGAAATGAGTTCAATTCGGTGACGCGGTATAGTTTCGAGAACCATATTTCCGGTAAAAACGTCGTTACCACCGCCAAAGTTACACATCCTGTAGAAAAATGTTTGCTCTTTCCAACTAATTATGCGCGGGAAGGCTGCGCTACGCCCACTTTCTGCTATGGCCTTTCAAAGTGAGAAATAGGTGGATTTGAATGTTCGATTTTTCAAAAATTCCTCTAACTGAACTTTAAAGGGGATTTTCGTAGTTTTATCGACCCCTTAGATTACGGGAAAAATATGGAAAAAATTCCAGGAAGCCTAATTAAAAAAATAACGTCCAAGTATTTGAAATGAGTTCAATTCGGTGACGCGGTATAGTTTCGCGAACCATATTTCCGGTAAAACCGTCGTTACCGCCGCAAAAGTTACACATCCTGTAGAAAAATGTTTGCTCTTTCCAACGAATTATGCGTGGGAAGGCTGCGCTACGCCTAGTTTCTGCTATGGCCTTTCAAAGTGAGAAATAGGTGGATTTGAATGTTCGATTTTTCAAAAATTCCTCTAACTGAACTTTAATGGGGATTTTCGTAGTTTTATCGACCCCTTAGATTACGGGAAAAATATGGAAAAAATTCCAGGAAGCCTAATTAAAAAAATAACGTCCAAGTATTTGAAATGAGTTCAATTCGGTGACGCGGTATAGTTTCGAGAACCATATTTCCGGTAAAAACGTCGTTACCACCGCCAAAGTTACACATCCTGTAGAAAAATGTTTGCTCTTTCCAACGAATTATGCGCGGGAAGGCTGCGCTACGCCTAGTTTCTGCTATGGCCTTTCAAAGTGAGAAATAGGCGGATTTGAAAGTACGATTTTTCAAAAATTCCTCTAACTGAACATTAAAGGGGATTTTCGTAGTTTTATCGACCCCTTAGATTACGGGAAAAATATGGAAAAAATTCCAGGAAGCCTAATTAAAAAAATAACGTCCAAGTATTTGAAATGAGTTCAATTCGGTGACGCGGTATAGTTTCGAGAACCATAATTCCGGTAAAAACGTCGTTACCGCCGCCAAAGTTACGCATCCTGTAGAAAAATGTTTGCTCTTTCCAACTAATTATGCGCGGGAAGGCTGCGCTACGCCCACTTTCTGCTATGGCCTTTCAAAGTGAGAAATAGGTGGATTTGAATGTTCGATTTTTCAAAAATTCCTCTAACTGAACTTTAAAGGGGATTTTCGTAGTTTTATCGACGCCTTAGATTACGGGAAAAATATGGAAAAAATTCCAGGAAGCCTAATTAAAAAAATAACGTCCAAGTATTTGAAATGAGTTCAATTCGGTGACGCGGTATAGTTTCGAGAACCATATTTCCGGTAAAAACGTCGTTACCGCCGCCAAAGTTACACATCCTGTAGAAAAATGTTTGCTCTTTCCAACTAATTATGCGCGGGAAGGCTGCGCTACGCCCACTTTCTGCTATGGCCTTTCAAAGTGAGAAATAGGTGGATTTGAATGTTCGATTTTTCAAAAATTCCTCTAACTGAACTTTAATGGGGATTTTCGTAATTTTATCGACCCCTTAGATTACGGGAAAAATATGGAAAAAATTCCAGGAAGCCTAATTAAAAAAATAGATTTCTGAATTTCGGACTTTATTTCAGATTATCAGCTGTAACCTTTTAATTAATAACTTTGAAGAAAAACTGACTTCAGATATGCATTCAGCACTTTCAAAACTCCCTCTGTACCAATTTTCAAGTCGTTAGGAGGAAGTTCATTTTTTAGCAAAAATCGACAGGGGTAGGTATGGTAATTTGGCCGAATTTTCGACGGAGCCAGAATTGCCTAAAAATTTCAGGAGTGGTAGAAAATTTTGTTCTCTTTCCAACGGTACATGCGCGAGAAGGCTGCGCCGAGCCCTCTTTCTGCTATGGCTTTTCAAAGTGAGAAATAGGTGGAGTTTGAAAGATCGATTTTTCAAAATTTCCTTTAACTGAACTTTAAAGGGGATTTTCGTAGTTTTATCGACCCCTTAGATTACGGAAAAAATATGGAAAATATCCATTGTAGTGTTGGTTTTGTTTCAATCCACTCATCAAAGTCGTTCCTAATAACGTTATAATGATCGTTATGAAACATGTAATATTAACTAGAATAGCTTATATAGTTGCACTAGATGGCGCTACTGAGCTGAATACGACAGAAAAGTTGGAATAATATGGTACAAATAATAGTATCAAATGCCGTAATATGTTTTAAATTTTTGGTGAATACCCTACAAGTACCACGCAGTGGGTCGAAATAATGGCGAAGGTACATCATGTAGAGCATTTGTTGTCATTTTTAAAAATTTGTAAAGGTTTCGTTTAAACTTCTCTCAATTTTCTATAAAATTATGAAAAATAGTTGGAGTAGAATGTAACAGTTTTCCAACTACCATTTTTATAAATTTTTCATGAATTTCGTTATACGGTCATTTTGGAATACTATAACGTATTTTATTTATTTTGATTGAATCAACGTTATTCGAATTCATAACTTTCGAAATTCCAGAAACTTCAACATTACCAAAAAACCTACCGAGAATCACCACGAAGCCCACACCACATCCAGCAATAAAACATCTCATTTCACCCCCTGTTTACCTGTATTTACCCGACTTCTCTCTCTCTCCCTCTCATCTCTCATAACGTGTTTGTTGACGTCTCGGAGTACCCTCAAGGGTAGAACCGTACACAACTATATTTACCCCGTAGTTCGACCGTTTAACAGTAATAAATTCCTTTCGGTATTGTTGTGTCCCAGAAAAACCGCCCATTCGAAAATACCTTCGACATCCTGTTTACGCCGATTACCAAAACGTGAATCAGTCAGAAAGGTAAAAAATAAGGGAGGGGAGGGCGGTTTAAAGGGCCGCGCAGGGGCGAACTCGAAGAAATTTCTTTAAATGCAAGTGATATTCCTGCGAAGGAAATAGGGGTTAAATTATTTCATGTAAGTTGGATTTTATTTGAAGTAGAAGTTTTCAAGGCAGAAAAGTTGCAGCATTTCTAAGAAAATGAAACGTTTGTAATCGGCCAATTCATTGTCTAAAATGTAGTTTTAAACAAATCGAAGAAGTTTTATTATTTCTATGAAACTTATTGCAGTTGTAAGAGTTGCGAGTGGGAGTTGTGAAACTTTTTAATGAAGTTGCGGAAGTTCTGAATCACTTGTTAAAGTTATAACGATCCTATTATTTAGTTAGTGTCAAACTGGAGCCCAATATTTAAAAATTTCGTATAACAATTGCTAGCAGATTTGAACCTCTAACCACTCGAGAAATTTACTGCACCATTCTACTGAACTATAAAATAATAATAATAAAACCACCAGTTTCGCCGACTTTCTCGCGAAATCCCCTCCCATACAATAACCATAATAATAATAATCCCCGTTGACGACCCTCGATCATAAACATCAGTCAAAACTGTCTTCCCCGATTCCCTCCTTCCGACTCCGAGAAAGTGCCCGTCTAATTGACTATTCATCCCAGTTAATGGGGCACATTCGAGGGGGAGGCGAGGTACCATATCGCCCCGTCGGAGGGAGGAAGAGAGTGGTACCCGCTAATGGGCCCGAGACACCTGTAAGGCCGTTTCGGGCGTTTAACGCGGCGCCACCCCCCCCTGTGATTCACAAAGATTCCACCCAGACAGGTCCTACCGACCGGCCCTGCAGGTGCAAAAGGATACCTTGACTCGGTCTCTTTATGTGCGCCAGGTCACTTGTAGACCGCGCAGGGGCGGAATCAGGAGGCGATGGTGGTTGTTTTGTTTTCCCAAGTACCATGTAAAATGCGTTTCATGTAGTAAGATTTTCATGAGTACTCGCTTAATAAAAGCTACAAATCGAAGTACCGACGTAATCTTGGTCACTCCTTACCTCATGGAATCGCACATATTTTTCGTATCAGCGTTGGAAACAACACGTTTTTCCTCATAGTAAATCGTAATGAAAGAGGCCCCTTCGCCAAACAGTCAGGAAACTGGAGAAAATGTGCTAAACTACATTTAGTTGCTAAGTAGCATTGTCAACAGGAGTCAAAGCCCAAAAGTGCACACGCGCAAAGGGACTTTAGAAGCTCGTACACAGGTAGTTCGTTCTTGGGTTAACTGAACTCTCCTGAGCAGTACTGTCGATTAAAGGTTTCGATTAGCTTCAATTGTTCATTATAGGGGATTTGTCAAAGGGCAACCGGGGCCTTGGAATGTTTGACTGTCAGTGTTTCTAGTTGGATTAGTTTAATTGCATTAGTTGCACCAAAAGTGCACATGCGCAATGGGACTTTAGACGCTCGTACATAGGTAGTTTGTTCTTGGTTTAACCGAACTCTCCTGAGCAGTACTGTCGATTAGAGGTTTCGATTAGTTTCAATCGTGCGTTATAGGGGTTTCGTCAAAAAATAACCGGGGCCTTGGAGTGTTTGCCTGTCAGCGTTTCTAGTTGGAATTCGACACACACACACCATCACCGGTTTATTTCTGTAAGGAACTTGTGATTTACACGTCCACAGTATCCAAACGTAACAAACACCTGCCCCTGGTGGTGATGTCATCGTAGGAGTCATCCCACGAAAATGAGTAACGGCCGCGACCGAAATCCCAACCGTACAAAAGCCCACCTACACCTATACAATCACATCGGACACGTACGTATTTGCTTTCTTAAGCGTTTTCTGTTTTATCAGAATTTAAATTTAGCTGTTCCGTGATTGGAAACACATGCGGCGCTCCGCGTTGTTTTTCCTTGTCAGATGAAATGGTCGAAATAGTTTTTATTTATGTGGAACGGGTCGCTAATAAATTGTGTTTATCCATCGCGGGCGCGCCGAGGAAAAATGCCTCCTATTAATTTATACGGCGCAGGTGAGCGAAGCGTCCTAATTGATGGTAGTTTCGCGATTTTCGCCGTTTCGTGATGGATACGCGATCTCGGCGGGGTCGCGGGGGCCCGTTTAATATACAGGTTGTCGTGGATATCAACGGCCGGTGCCCGTCAATCGTCCCGGCGGAAAAATTGTTATAAAGCGCCAGGAAGAAAGATAGAAGGTGATGGGAACCGAGGCGGCGATGCGTCGCTTCACACGCCTAATAAACTTGGAGGTTTTACGAGACGACGGTGGAGTTATTTTCGTAAAATGAAATGTCTGTATTAACTTCGGGAGAAAAATCGTTGCAGGGAAACTTCGACGAAAGGCGTCCACGCTCGAAAGAAACGTGACTTTTCCTTTACTGAAGTCCCACGGGACGTAAACATTTTCAAACGGAGGCAAAAAGACTCAGGCTGGTTTTATCTAACCCCGAAATTTGAATATTTGATACCACCACCGATAACAATACAAAATCACAGAAAATACTAGAAAAATTATCAAGACAAGGATACTGACAGTATTGACAACGAAACCAGCTTTTCATGTACACAGTTAGTAGGGCTAAATTTTCAATTGAACTAAATTCCCTTATTACCTTAAATGTTATGCTCTCATATAAGCTATTTAAATATAACAGTATTTAAATGACAGATGGGCCACGTGGTTTATAAACGATCCCTGTGCGCATGTTGTCACGCCCAGAGTTATGAAGTATCCCTGAAGTTGCGCTAGGGGATAGTTCGTTGGGGTATTCGCCTTTGGGGGTTTGGTGCTCAGGAAATGCTCAAAAGTAGTGGGGAAAAAGGGAAAGAAAATAACAATGAAGGCTTCAATACAAGACTAACTACGAGGAGGTTTCCACATGGTCCATGGTGACGAAGTTGCATGTGACAGTTAAGGTGGAACCTGGCCTCGAGCTAGAGAAGGGATAGTGTGTTTTACTATCAAGGCACGGTGGAAAACCAACCAAATGCAAACATTCTATCCTCTCCCATCACCGTCGATCGCAGGTGTTACTTAAGTAACGTAAAATATACATTCTTTCTCTTTCACTGCATCTCCACGATGGCACGAAGACTCGACTTTCGAGTCGTCGAAACGGGGGCGAAAAATCGCCGGCGTTTAGACGATGCGAACGCGAGGAAGGAATAGGAACGGATCCTCGAAACCTCACGTTCACCCACTCGCTCTCTTCGGCGGGCACAAAGGGGGGTTTAAGAGTTCCATTCTAAAATCGACGGGCGTTCAGGTGTTCGAATTCGTCGCTGCGCGTTCCTTATCTTCGATAACCATCCGACAATCACGTCTTGACAATAAAGTCGCTCGTTCACTCTCTGACTCTCTCTGTCTTATCTGTTCTACCGCGAGAGACGAGGAGGAGGGATGTAGAAAGGACGAGGAGCCGAGACGGGAAGGACGTGGGTCAATTCCGCCTTACCGCGGAAAGTGAAATTTTACTGAGTGGTAAAAGAGCATGTTTGCATGTTTTACGAGTATGGATAAGTTGGTGATTGCATTTAATTTCCTGAGATTCTTGCACATGCTAATTCCATTCCAATTCCACACATTTTTCACTAACATCAGAGCTGTTTAAAGCAAACGATCATAAAATTTTAATAATCACAAATTAATACTCGATACAATCGCTACAGACGTGCAATTCCTATTTCTTAAGCATGATCTGGACTATTAGAATCAGTTATACAAAGGTGAGTTGCACACGTACCTGTCTACGACGAAGAGCGAGAAGAGTACTTGGTTATACCTTTGCATTTGGATAAGTAAATAAATGTACCAAGCAAATTAGAAATCATGCTTCTCCATTTTAAAGCGCGACAACTTCCGCAAGAGAAGCAAAGCAAGAAGACAAGAATTGGGAGACTGCAGACCGAGAGCGTGTGTCGGAATTGACCGCTGGCCGTCCCAGGTAAACGAGCACCGCTGAGGACAAGAAATAATGATAATAAGAGAAAGAATGTTACACGGTGTTGTTGGCGATGGTGGTGGTGGTGGTGGTGGTGAGGCTGCGGTGGCATTGGCGAGAGAGTTCTTCGATGTGGATATGGAGGACTGGCGCCTTCGAGTCTGGCGCACACCTGCACCGGCCACCGTGTGAACCTCGGGCCCGGGGCCATCTAACAACCTCACCCACGTACACACTCACACAGAGATATATATTCGTATTGGTACGGAGATATACCGAGTGTCCCAACGCTCTTTTCCTCTTGAAGAGATGTAAACGACAAACGGGATTAGAATCAAACTTGCATAGAAACGTCTGTATGCTGCGCGACTTCATATAAGGATCCGAGAGTTGCGCTCGGGAATTCCAGTATTCTCGGGCGCCACCTGCTTTATCATGCAAAGCAGGACAACTTCCCCTGCGTTATTTTGAAAATCAACAGGAGGGTGATTTATTATGACGAAATATCCAAGAATTTCTAAAAATCCCTCATGTGAAATATCAGCGAAGTAAGTGCGTAACATTACTCAAAACTCACAGGTGAAACATCTTCATTTCCCGAGGGTACTTGGCTGACTACCATGGTGGCCTTTATTAAGGAAAATACTTAATAATGATACCTAATAGATGGCACCTACGCTTACTCCATCTTCAAATTCCCCAATTCTACTTCTCTACTCAATGGAGGACACTCTGTATACACGTTATACATTATAGGTGTCCGGTTCTTTACTCCGGTCGGTCGGTCTTGTTCTTGGACGGCTTCGACTTTATTTTTATATTTCTCATTGCCTCGGCCTAAGGTTGAGAAAGAGAGAGAGAAACCGAACTGGCGACGCACGAATCCTGAGAGCGTGTATGAGTATGTCTTTTCTGGAAGTCTAGAAATAAGTTTAAGACTTTGAAGTTTGTTGCTCAAAATTTCGCGCCATAATATAGCGGTTAGGTTGAGTATCGAAGTTGGTAACTGTGTTTAGCACGAACTGCCTTAATTTTACTTTACTTTGGTTTTGTGGATTAACTGGAATACAGTGTAATGGTTGTTTAGAACAGGAAAACCCTTTTGATTTAATTTTGTTGCTCAAAGCTTCGAGTAATGTTGCAGATGTTTGGGCACCAGATGGAGCTGCACGCGATTTAACCTCATTTTCCACGGATTTCGCGTTTTGACTGATATACGATTTGGGAGAATGAAATCGAACTGGTTTTTAGGATCCATTAGTGCCGTTAAATTTTTTTCCAAAAAACGCAGTTAAGCCATTCTCACCACGTGAACCTAAATGTGTCATAGTGTTTCGTGTTGTAGGCGACATGACCGCGCTTTTTATGTATTTAGTGTTTTAACTGAAAACCAGTTTAAGCCGATGAAAGAAACAGTCAGTAAAGATACAATTAAGGCAATGAGTAGAAGCTCCATATGTACTCTCCATGAATTAATTTTTAATTTGCCCGTACTCTACCCGATTCCTAATTTACTTTCTAATCTTCGTTAACGGATATTTCGGTGACCGATGAAAGATTTAAGTTAGGCGTGTCGTTTTTAATACAAATATGATTCACCGTTTGGCTAATCCGATCTTCCCTCTGCCTTTCTTCCGCTAATACCGCCGTTCTCTCCTATCGTATATCCGTATCGATTTGCGTGGGAACCGATCTGTGAGGTATTTGAACTTAACGCGGACGCGATAGAAAATGGCGAAACGTACTTCCTGGAGAGGCGCCGTTTTCGCGAAACTCTCTTCAAACGCTTGAATACAAATGGTGCTTGATTTATTAAATAAAAAACACAGTTATATAGTGAAAGCACAAGTACTTAACACCTGTGCAAATATACAATATGTTTCGCTCCCATCGCTCATTTGTAATGCACGTTGCCCACACCGCATCGCTATTAGTTTATATTTCCATACACACGTAAGTTCGGTATGTGAGACGGTGTCTGTTCTTCTCACGTGTAATCGTAACGGTCCGTGTTTGTTCTTTTCGAGAGGATAAAGACGTCCCATGAGTAATAAAACATCGATTCGATACATCGAAATTAGATTAAGTGTAAACGTTGTCAACGTCCATTGAGACTCTCTCCTTGTACCTGACTCCATAAGAGAGTGGAAGAGTCAGTAGTACTACAAGCTGAAGGTTTATATTTCGGGTTTTAATCAATTTTTCAAAAATATCTGCTTATGTCAATAAATACCTCGGTAATAACACCGGTGGATACTAAAAATCTCGTTAATGATACAAAGTATGAAGAAACCTAAAATGAATCCAATGGAATAACAAGCCCCAGATATTATAGATCCTAGAATGGAGACAATTTTCATCATAAAATGTGTCTAATTTGTACTATTCTGATTTCTTTTTTACATTGCAGTACCTACTGTCCAGTCAGGGCTAGCACATTTCAACCATACATACCTTCTAGATTCAAGCAGTTACCATCTAGCATATTCTTGAATATCAAGATTCTAAGCTTGGTGCAAGAAATTATATAGCACGTTATATATGGCCGTGGTGTTAAGCGGATATTACTGAACACCGCTAAGTATAATCATTGATCAATCCCATCTTCCTGCTAAGTAATTAACACCATTAAACGCCTCCCGTATAAATAACGAACCATTATTAACATCGAGCGACAAAAAAAGGAATCTAATTAATCGCAATCTCGGGCGTACCGAGGTAGTTAGTTACCCCTTCCGTCCATTCATACGAGTTAAATGAATGAAACGAGTAGGTAGGTGGTTCATACCTACATTCATCATAACGACGATAATAGTACGATAGCGTCCGTTTTTCATTCCTCCTGGCGGATATAAGAGAACCGGGGGCATCCGGTGTGACGATGGACGGATGGATGGGTACGCGCCGGTGGAAAGAAGAGAAGGAGAGTCAGTCCTCCGGGTTAATTACACGTGGAAGGGTTGTAATTGTTATTATTATAATTCGCGCTCGTCCACGCCGGAAGGAATCAAGTACCGGGC
Source organism: Cryptocephalus primarius (assembly GCA_963576515.1). Taxonomy (NCBI): domain Eukaryota; kingdom Metazoa; phylum Arthropoda; class Insecta; order Coleoptera; family Chrysomelidae; genus Cryptocephalus; species Cryptocephalus primarius. Next base: position 14,554,334 of record OY754943.1, on the reverse strand, counting down.
CATTAACGGTTTGGTTTGACGTTTAGGCCGAGGGAGGGAATCACCGGAATCGCCGGAAGTGGATAGGTTATGCAGGATTCGTAAGAATTTTGATTTACAGGGTAAATCGGGTCGTTACGGCCGGCCAAACTAAGTATTTTTCAAAATTTTAATTTTTCGATCGGTGGTTCGATTTCGATTTTTCAATGGTTCCACAATTTGAACTCCGACCTTTCTTGTTGCTACTGGAAATTACTTTAAGCGTGGACTAGAGTTTATTCAATAGAATCTATAGAGAACGTATTTAATGCATTCACCATAATGACATTACACCACACGCCTTTATCGTTAGTTACTTGAGGATGACACTGAATTTTACATTACATTTTACATTGGAAGCTCTTTTATTTTGGAAGATTTTCAAAAAAAGTAACGACAAGTCGTTTATGATTAAAAGTTAGCACTCAGTTTGGCCGAATCCCAATTTTCTTTCCGCCGTATTTAATCTGCCTATAAAAGTTCAAACGACGTTTCTCTCATGATAAGTAAGTCTAATTTTCTGAGGTGTCAGGAAAGAATTTTCCACTTTTAATACTTGGACCGAGAACTGAAATCTGAAATCGACTACCTGAAAGTGGGAACATTTAAACTCTTTACCTTAAATACGCACAATACCAGAAATATTATTGCATTAAACAGCATTTTATTGAAAAGGAAAAACAATAACGTTTAATATGGCATCTCAAAATTTTCCCAAATTTTTAATAAAACGGTATAACGAAAACCCTCTAGTTTACGTGTATGGTGTGGTATATAATTTTTCTTAGAATTTTGAGAACTTTTGTAATAGAAATTTTGAGAAGTTGTATAATCTACAGGGTGTCCCATTAAAAAATAATTGAGTTTTCTGCATCCTTTTGAAAGAACCCGTATATTTAAGTATTTTTTATCGTAATGGATTTTAAAATACCTCAGGGCTTTATTTATACCTCAGTATTAACATTTAATTGAAAAATTACCTTCTTTATTCGACTAAATTTACCATTTTTTTATCAATGCACGTAGATTTGTTATATGTAGTTATAGGCAAATGGTGTCTTTAGGTATCAGTCATACTTTTCCCCAAGTATTTTCTTATTTTCTTACATAACTCAAATCGTGTTGAGAACAAAGCGAACGAAATAATATAAAATTGTTGGCGTTCGAGTCGTCGCTCGTTCGAACAATACGAAAAGCGACTTTCTAATGTAGTTCAAGAGTTCAGGGAGTTCACGCGTCACGTTTCTATTCCATTGTTCGGCGGACGGCTCGTTTCGAAAATTAGCCCGGCGCACACCTGCGGACGTAATTCAATTATGACGATATGCGCGTCTTCCTTTTTGTCTCAATGTCGAAATGATTATTTCGTCCCCCACGTCATGGAAACCACAATATAAATATATACAGTTAGATGTTCAGCTGCACACGCCGAGAGCGTGTTAAATTGCATTGCAATCCGAATTATTAAAATAGGAGGTGCAAGGGAGTGGAAATTGTAAAGAATACCTAAGCGTTGAAATGACAGGTCTTTCCTAGTCTGACATAACACCCATCAAATTCTCTATAGAAGGATTTTTGTCTTGGCAAAATTTGTTTTTTGACTTCTAATTAAAACTTTGAACCAATTAAGCTTTGATTTTTTCTTTAGAAATATTTAATTTATTCAGGTCACTCTGGTCTGTACTGATTTGCACTGCCCTGTATATTTCATACATATAAATAAATTTGCTGCTCACTGCACAGAATTTTCATTGTATTACTGAAAAAGTTTGTCTACAGAAGGTAGTAAATTGTTGTGAACACTTGTCTATATGACATTTAATCATAAATAAAACGCCATTTTTCTCCATTTTTACTTGGAACTTCCTTAGGATCTTTGTTTTCTATGGTAGTAGTGATGACGAACCATCAAGGTTCGAAACTCTGAGCCATATTCCAAAATTTCAAGCCGTGTACCTATACACTTTGGCTCAAAGACTGTGGGAAAATTGCAGATAACAATTTCATCATCACTGTCTGCGACGATCGTCTGTAGTAGGAGTGAGTTTTCCGTGGAAACTAATAATAATCCTCCGGACTATTTCGGGCGCCGACTGTTTTCAGTAAATTAATTAACATTTCAGGCGATCAGGAAAGAGTTGGAGCGGCTGTTCTGCAGGCAAAAAATGTCCGGCCAGGTGTGACAGCTGCTCCAATGCGGGTTATTTCTAGGATGGCTGATCTAGGACGGTTATGCTATCGACTATTGCTGAGGTACCGCAATGTAATAATCGAACGAGTGGGTGGTTATGGTTTATTGTCGTGAAGTTTTATGGTTTACGTAGAGGCCGAAGTCATCGTAGAAAGGTTAAATTAAGTTTCAAGCGGAATGGTAGTCTCAGTTTTCAAGATGTAAACTATGTTTCAAGGGAAAAGAAGGAAAGTTAGCTTCAAAAGATTCCTGTTCAGTTTGCGACAAAATTTGTAATACAGTGAAAAAATTCATAACGAAGGCTTTTTTTGCTCATTAGTTATCCAACGAGGAGGCGTTTTTTGAACGTATCGTCGGCGTCGATGGACAACCACGCTATTTTCCGCCCTGGACTCTACATCTGGCGCTTTCATGTTACGAGAACAGACAAAATTATTTAGACCTATGTGTCTGTGTGCACTAAACACTAATAATAGCGCTGTCGAAAGATGCCACGCCAGCTCCAAATTATTTGGAGGAAACGTGGAAAGATACTTTTTCCCCGGCTTTGTCTCGGACTGGGACTGAGACAAACCTCCGCAGGCTACGTGGGTGGAGGAAATTCATAAAAATAAGAACTCGAGTTTCTTTGGACGTTTGTATGGAAACTTTAGGAGATAGAGGAGTTGAACGCTAAAAGATCCCATCTGACATTTTCGTGTGAATAATTTGATTTAACTGTATACGTTTTTCGAGTTCAAAAACAACCTCCAACTTTACCAAATGAGTCACTTTTTTCCTTCGACTGTTTTAGTATTGCGGGACATAAATCCGAGGCGACGCCGAGCGCCGGTTGGGTGCGCGGGGCGTCGCGACGCTCGGCTCCTCCGTCCACGTGCGTCGCCATGTGGTAGCCGGTTGACAGACGATCGCACATGCCGCGCTCTTTGTCACCGGCGTACACAGAAATAACACGCGAGACCTCTAATTATAGGTATGGGATAGGTACGACGAACACACACAGGGTAGCGCCGGAATACCAGAAAAAAGATGGTAAATGTGCCGCAATTTTTCGACCGAGCGATGCCGAATGAATTGACAAATTTGACAAAGGAGTATGATTATCCCTCCACCTTCATGCTATGGACTTGTTATCCATTGTTATCCGTTATTGTTAATATCCACAATAAAGTTATTTTCGGGTTAATGTTTTACATCTGTCTACCGTAGACAATTTACTTACTACCAAAAAGTGTTCGTTTCACGTGGAGCCATTTGGGCCATAAATATATCGTGGCGACTGGTGGCAATACATCTCAACTAAGGGATGGTCTTTTGTCGTTTCTCCTCAATAGCAATGTAACAATTACGGTTTAACGGGGTGTCCTATTGAGGATATGTCACCCACACTCCTACACAAGTGTATTGGATCAACCAACCACGACATTCTCCTTTTTGTCAACAAATGAGTTTTCAACCAAAACTCAACCTTCAGTAAAATAATTTAATTTTGGAATTTAACTTACGCAGCCGTAGAGTTTACGTATTATATTATATCGTCCTATTGGATTCCATCAAAAACGAAGCATTCAATACAGTGATTGATAAAAATGTCTAAACTTCGTATCTCCTCTTCCAGATGGATCACGTGCCCTCTGGTGAATCATCGAAAGTTCGCGAAGCACGACACTGCATAAGTATGACGACACGTCACCAGAGACGGACTACGCTATCATCGGGCCAAAGGAGGCCCCTACTCACTATTCAACAGGAGGAAGAGAGAGAAAAGGACATTTTACTGGAAAGTCTTGGAAGAACTGGAGGAATCGAGGACTGCGGCCGAAGAGGACCTAAGCACCAAGGAAGAAATTGAACAAGAAATGGCAAGGATGACGGAAGAAATCAAGGACACGAGGACTATTCGCCATAGAGGAGATATACCAGGAGAACTCAAGAAGAAGGTTATACGTATCTGCGGAACAGAGAGAAGAGGAGACACCCCTGAAATTTCCTTTGAAGTGCAGTTTCATTGAAATTTCACTAAATAATTTAACAAAGCTCCGTTCATAATTATAAAATAATTGATGCTTCTTCCTTTACGTTGAAGGTAAAAAGTTTTAAGGATAACTCGTGGATATCCATCATAAAACCAACCCTTTGACCTAAAGCGCGACAGTTTATCGGAAAAATCCAAAAATCGACACTAATATTAATTCGTTTTGAGAGATATCCCATTGCAATTTAATTTATTTTTATCTCTTGAAGAAGAAGAGACAGATGGAGGTGAGACGAGAGCGCACTATGGGATCCAAAGGTGTTACCGGTCAGATGACGACGCCTCGATAACAGCGTTAACCATATGTTACACCGTCACTAATCTCGATTTCATGCGCAAGGAATGTCATCGAAAAAATGTAAAAAAAATTAATACGAACTGTATCCTCGCCGGATTTACAAATTAATAACGATTTTGCGTAGTTTAATATGCAGGAGAAAACGAATAACATTTTACTCTTTGACATATCCCATGTCTGACATGTGGCATCCAGTTTTATTATAATGAATTAACTTCCTCATATTTAATTCATTTATTGTTTTAAAAAATAACTTTTTATAAACTGAATGCCTGTCTTACAACAGGAGACTGATAGTACTTGGAATGCTGGAGTGGTTATTTTTTAAACAATTATGCTTATAATTTAAACAGTATTGGATAAATGTTAAAGAAATTAAGATAAATTACAGTTTGCATTATTCTAGAAATAAATCCTAGTTGGTGTTCATGCGTATAAAGTAATTTGTTTAGGAGATTTGATGTTCGCTGATGCGGGATTCCCCAGCCAACAGACTTTAGAAATACTTTTATTAAATTTAAAATAGAAATATACACCATCAAAACCTCTCGTGACTTGGATCGATTACTAATCAATATTTCGCATATCTTCAATAACATTTTAATCGCTGATATTAATTTTAGGGCTCTATTTTGATGTTAAGACCTTAAACCTAAAGGGAAAATGCAGAGAAAGAGAACCATTGGTTCCAAGTTATGCAGCTTATTTACTCCTAAACTCTTAAGGGGAAATTAAGAGGGATTAGTTAGTTACCTATTTAGGGCAGGGATATATAACTCTGGTAACAGATTTGAAGTAAGAACCTGAATTACCCATTAATTTAACTAGTCGAACAGTGCAGTATTGTGACAACTGGAGCTCTGTCCTGGAAATGGTAACAATCACAAACAAGCCTTTTTGTTTAAATTTTCGATAATCTATCAAATGTAAATTGCAGTTGCTTCTCTCTTTCATTTGTTGTTAATAATTCAAGGATAGAACGGAACCCAACGCACTTTTGAGGATGTGGGGCATGCGAAATCATGTTTGCATGAAAGCATGCAATCGTTTGAAGTACTTTTTGAGATAGTTTTCCCTTAAAAAACCCGAACCGTTTTGGTACATTTATCCAGAGTGTGGAATCCGCCGTAAAAGTGACAACGTTGCTTTTTCTTTACTGACCTTATGCTAACGAGGCGTCGCGCCGACTCCGCACCTGCGCCACCATCGTCTGGACCCTTCCTGGTACGAAGCTGGCTTGTTTAAGGTTAGATTTCGGCAATTGTCTTCCTTTAAAACATTTACACAAGTCTGTACATCAAAACAACTCAAATCCACTGACTGATCCATCGCATCGATCTACTCACTGTCTGCTATCACCTTTAACTACTAGTGGATCGGTCTTGGATTTGCGTTGTAATACGGCCATCTTCGTGCACTTTCGTTACCCGACAGAACACACTGGAGAAAAACGTCTCCTATCGCGTGAAAAGTGTTAAATTCGGTCCGATTCTGAAGTTTTCGTGAGTGCAAGTGTCGTTTTGATATCGTCTGTTCGCGTACGGGCACGGATATGTGTGTGTGAGTGCTTTTCCTGGAAGAGACGCAGGGGCCTTTACAGTAGTTCAAGGTATGTAAGCGCATATTGCACAACAGGTTCCAGCTAATTCTTGTTCAAGCGTGTTGATAGTTGTTACATTGAATCTTTCCCGTAATTACACGAAACTCCAAGTGATACGGGGCCGTCTAACCCGATTTGGGATTCTATATTTTGAATTTACTCGGTATAGGTTATAAACACTTGGTAAATCAACAAGTGATTGTATCACTGAAACTATTTGAGTATGTAATTTGGCACTTTATCAGTACTTCAATGGAGGTCGAAGGAGCAGTTGGGCCAAATTTCGTTCCAATTGGAGTTATACTAGATTTTTTTTACCAAATTTTTATGATAGTCCCCTAAGAGATATCAAAGAGAAGGTTATGTCTCTAGAGCTTGGTACTTGTAATTTTATCACTACCTTAAGAAAGGTGTGTAAAATTGTTGGATTAAGTATCACTTCAATTGGAGTTTGAATGAAGTTTTTACATGTTTTTGAAGTTACTCGATGCTAATTTGCAACAAAACTAAGAAGAGGCTGTACCTCTAAAATTGTTTTATATTAGTTCTTAACATTTTGCTGTTATTCATTATATTTGTATCAAAGTATAACGAATAAGCTGGTCAAATTACAGTTACATTTGAGTTTTCTTAATTTCTTTACAAATGAAGCAAATTCTTTACAAATAAAATAGGCCATACCTCTAAAACTGTATTAAAAATATTTTGTTAAACACCGGTACAGGTGTGTACTGATCTGTGCTGCTCTGTAAAAACCACTGAGTTGATGTGTGATTTTTTCCCAAATTTTTGAATTCATTGCAAATTTGGAACTAAACGAAAAAATGGTTAAATCTCTGAGATTCCTTGGGATTGGTGATTGAGACTTTGTTGCTACTTTAATGGCAGTTTAATGAATAATCCGGTCAAGTGTCATTTCAATCAGAGTTTTAGTTACTTTTTTACATATTAATTTCCAAAACAAAACTTCGATTTTGGTGCTTGACGGTTGGTAGATGTTTTACTAAAACCTTATGGAGCTTCATTTGAATTGGAGTGAATTCCACCCCCTTTACTTTTTCAAAAATGTCTTCCTCGGTGCCATTTAGGATCTCATTTCTCGCTTTTATGAACGCCCCGTATATGCGTAGCCTGATTTAACAATCACTTTTCTCGTCGATTTACCCCGTGGCGCAGTACAAATAAAATAATCACAGGAAATACTTTTTCCGGAGCGATGCGAGCGCACCTGGACGACAAAACGAACTAAGCGTAAAAGTCAGACGGCAAACTCAATCGGCTAATTATTTCCATTATGTTGTCTATTACGCGAAACACCTGCGAAAGATACCAAGAATACAATCCGAGCACCTACCTATCTTCTAGTTCGACCTGAACATCTTGTAGTTTCCCTTTGTGGCTACGTAAGTGAGCCATTCCAACGGACCAAGCGATCTCACTCTCATTTTTCCATAGATTTCTTTACGGTTGCGCGTGGAAAGAGTGGCTGGAGATGATCGGTAGAAACCCGAAACGTGTTTCGAATGAATTTAACTTACGAACTGTTTTCATTTGTGTGTATTTTCACGCACATTTCAAGATTACTCGCACCTGTTCTGCGATGTGAAAAATCCCAGAGCTCGCATTGTAAGGAAAAACAAACCGCCTCGAGTCCCGAGGGAAGGGAAATCATCGAGCAGCAGGCGTCCAAGTTGACATATCGCTTGCTATTTTAAAACTTTTCAAATGCAGCGTCTCTCGCACGTGAAACATTCGGGAGCTGAATTATTAGGCGTTTTGTTTCTTCGGGAACAAAAGGACCAGACGCCAGATTTTCCCAGTCGCAGGATGTTTATGGATATCATCGCGAACGAGAAAAAAAAGGGCGAGAGTTCGATGTTATTTTAAAAATGGTGCATTTTTTTGTAACTTTACTGCAGTTGTAAAAAGTTTTTGTTTACTGGCACCGAATGGAGTTTGAGGAAATATGGGGTCGCCTTGTTATATTTTTAGCACCGGTGGATTCGGCACCAGACGTTTCCAGAAAGTTTTTTGGCCTCAAAAAGGTCTTTCCGTTATGTCCAAAAATTGCCTTCCTTGTCAAAAATGTTCTTTCTTCGTCCAAAATAGACTCATGGTACTTACGTACTTTTAAATCAGTATTTTGCACATAAATTCAAAACGCCCTACTTGATTTCGATTGTAGGATCGTGGCCCTTTTGGATCGTCAAGTCTGATCAAAAAAGTATCTTAACCCATTGCGTCTAAACGTAACTTTCGATTGGCTTCTGTCAAATTAAAGTTCCACACAGATTCAAGAACTTAACCAAAGTTTTCTGTATTTTTTTTATGAATAGTTTTGTATCTTAAAGGATCTTCAAGTGTGTTCGTTATCAATACTTGTTTTCACAGGCCTTAGTTATCGCAATTTGAAAATTTTAATTTACATTTTGGAATTTGGATTCATTTTTTTGTCTACACCTACATAACCATTATTCATCTCTTGTTTTGAGACAAAAATAAATTTACAATAATCCCAATTTAAGGATCGTGAAATTTTAACCTTAAAACTCTAAATTACTTTAATTTTAGCGGCGATAAAAATTTTGGTGGGAACTTAAATGTTTTAAAAGCGTGTAATGTTTTTTCATTTTCAAGGCGAGTTCGTTGTATTTACTTATTTCAGTTTCATAAACGTGCGGTAGGTGCAAGCACCTTTTACGTACGCCCTACGCTTTGTACCTCGAGTAAACCCCATGAAGCACTTAACTTTCGTGTAATTTTTTTTCTGACAAAGGTAGGTTATACCCATTCTACGTACGTAACTCGAAAAGCGCCCCAAAAACAAAAAAACGTGTAAGCCGCATGTTCCCGATCTCACTTTTGGCTTATTTTAGCTTGAGTTATTTTCAATTCCCACAATCTGCTTACCATATTTTCCCAGTCGGCTCGCCAATGATAGCACATGGTTCAATCGGTGTACAGAAAACAGATTCGTTTATCGAGGAGGAGGCGAGAGAGAGAAAGACAAGAGACTATCGTAACCCTAGACGCGTTGCTCTTTGATTTTTAAAAGAGAGGAATCTGCCGTACATCACTCCACGGATCCAGCCTAAATACTTCCTTGAAATATACCATTTTGTTATGTAATTCCAGACGCGCGTTGCGATTTTGGAGACGAGGTGAGACGAGACGATCCAAACGCTCCCGCGAACGCAACAACAAATGGGAACACTAACCATACCTCCGTTTATACGGAGTGTTTCCTCAGTAATCTAAAATTGTAGGGAGTTTTCGAGGATTATCCAAAGAGGCCCCTACAAGTGGTTTTATTTCAACAAAAAAATGTTTCATTGGACATTTATACTACCCGGTGCAGATTATTTCAGCACCTCTCTGTCATTTTTAGACCCACTTTCATTCATAAAAATAATCTCGCTTCTATCAATTCTAAGAGCACCAGCAACTTTCACTATTACCACCCGTTTCCACCTCCTCCTCTTCAATAATTCATCTCGTAATTTTATTACGTATTGATGAACTGAAGGGATCGCAAGATATCATCGACGTAACATTTCATGACGGCCGTTCAATATTTGAACAGGCCAAATAGATTTCACCCTCCCCTTTTATGCGGAAAGCTTTAAAGTTCAACCAAATGTTGAACTTGTAATCCTACGACAGTAAATGAACCGTACAGGAGGATTAAGGCTGGTGTGTTTGCTTTCGTAGGGGCTGGTGACTTTGAGAGGCGTTTGAGAGTTTGAAAATGCAAGAAATAGTTTTCTCAAATGTGGGTTTCGTGTTTACAACCTAGCATTTTTCTGAAAATGCAGTTCATGCCTATTTTTTCCAAAAAAAAACTTAAAATTTTTAAACCAGAATTTAATAAGAAAATTTTTCCTCCATTTTCTTCCAAAAATTATAGTAATTTCCATATTTTACTGAAAGAGAATATTAAACTTTTGAGCAGGCAAAACATCTTTTCATCATCCCTTCACTTATTAATAATATTTGATATTCGCGTCAAAAATGTTTCATCAGAAAAATTTGGAGATTACCATCATTTTTTGAACAAAATTCCACTTTTGGGTGCGCTTTTGATCAATATTATCCGTTTTTTTAACAGTTTTATAAAAGTATTTCTACGTGCACTCGAGTAAGACTGGGATTAACTTTTGCGTGCTTTCGAGCTACTTAAACGTTATCAACGGATCGTAGGTAGTTTAGGTATCGCGTTTTCCTTATTCGGTGTCCGAATGCAGCTACTACCATCGGTAAAAATAGATTTTATTGAAATTGAATCTATCAGTTTATGGGAAATGTCAGTATAAAAAGCGATAAAATTGTTTACTGCGCCTTTCGTTCCACGGCCGTAAATGGAGAGTAGATTCGTTCCGCCGTTACTATATACGTTATGATTAGATGAGAGGTGTAATTAATCTCTTCTCTTTTGGCACGGAGATATTTTCGCTGAAAATGGGGTTCATTTAAACGCTCTATGAAATTTCGTAAGGTGTTTGCCTCGCGAGTAAATGTGGTGAAACTTTTTCTGAAGCTCTACGCCGAGTTTCAACGAATTTTTGTAAATCCAAGAGGTCATACCTGTGAAACGACGTTTGAGAATGTGTCAGGTTTTTGAATAAAACTCCAGTCAAACGTTGCGCCAAGTCAGACCAAAATTAGAGTTTCACTAAATATGTAATGAATTTCCGAAAGTTTGGTTGCGATTTTTCTGGGGCTAAAATTGTAGGTGAAATACTATATAGTCAATTTCTGCTCAAGTTTTATTGCATTATTGTGAAATTAAAACAAAAAGTTATGGAGGGCGTTACCAAACTTAAAGAAATTTTTAAAACATTAAGTTTTAGACACAAAATTTTAAGTAGCATTTTTCTGAAACACTGCTATCCATCAATCAGAAGAAATTTGGACACTTTTTCAATAAAACCAGTGTCAACACTTCGGTAGGCATTTATTCTGATTGAAGGCATACCGATATTTTGCACTTTTGACAGTAGTGTTCATTGCGTTGTGAAATATTTCATAAGACAAGTAGATCATACCTATGAAGCCTCAGAAAGGTACATAAGGCTTCACTCGACTTAGAGCAATGCTTTTTTTAAGAAAAACTTTGCCCAAAATTGAAATGCTGTGGAGAATTTTTTGGTAGAAAATTGCAGCCGCTCTTAGTACGTATGAAAATGAAACTTTGCCAGTACTTCACTGAAACTAGAGTCGATCAATCATCACACTTCCTATTGTAATGTATTTTTTACGAATGTTCGAAAAAGTTTTGAAGTTTCAGTGAATTTTCGAAACGTACGTTGAAGTTATTTTAGGTCCAGAATTCCAGTTATATTATTTTTGAAACTGCTAGTATTTCAACGAAGCTACAGCACTTATAACTCAGGTTTTTATCGTTATTGCAGGGTTATTGAAATTAGAGTTCCAATGAATTTTCACGTATTTTCAGGAAAATGTCGTTGAGCTCAAAACTGAATATCGGATAGCACCGAAGCCGTACTACGTAACAAATTGAAACTTCGCCAGTAATTCACCTAAATCGTAATCAATTATTACGTAGGTTTTTATCAAAATTGGAGTTACACCGTTTATCCAACAAGCTCCTGAAATTAGCCTCCGCCCAATTGCCCGGATGAATTTTTCATGGCCTATCGAGTTTGACCCAAAACATCTGTGAAATAATTGAAAATAGGGAATCCCTAAATAAAGCTAATGGTTCGCTTCCTCGTCAGAAATCGGACAGGTAAACCTTCCTCCTCCGTCTACCTTTTCCTTGCATAATTCACCGCGACCGTCATCGTCTTTTTACGTCTTTTTAACCGTAGCCCTTTTAGGAGCTGTCACGTGTAACCGACGGTGGATTTTTCCGACGAGCGAAAGATATTAAAAATTTTAATGACGTTCCCGTCGAACGACAAACACTCAACGTTACACACGCATGCATGCAAGTCTGGCCCCGGCCGTCCCCATAAATTATTTACCAAATTCATTTGAGTCCCGTCCCAACCGGCATAATGAAATTCTTCTAAGTGTATTATATGAATAATATGGCGAGGTAGTGCCCCCCCGGTTAACCTTATTAGGCTGTCCTTTGAGAAATCAAGGATCGCCATAAGGACGGACACGTGGCGGCGGCTCGGATTTTCGGATGATTCAGAAAATGCGATAGGGGGACGTGGGATTGATAAACAGTTGGTCGCAAAATATGTAACCGTCGAATTCGTCAAGTGCCGTTTAATTATAATCTCAGTTGGTTCGGTGATCCTCAGATGGCAGCAGTTCGATTCATAACCTCTAAATGTAATTTCTTCCAACCATTTTCTTATTTCGGTTAAGTACCACTACTTATGTTTAATAGTCTCAATTAATAATGCACACGTTAGTTGCCTGCGTGCGCCTCAGATGGCAGCAGTTGGGCGGTTGATTGGTACATAACCTCCAAACTTATTCACATATTTACACTTACATTAAAAATCACAACTTATGAATACACGCCCAAGCTCGTAAAGGTCTTTAATTTCGTAAATACTATTAATACAAAAACACGACGTTTGCATGGATTTTACGACTACCAGGTGACAACTGTTAAGCGGGTTTTCAATACCTAACCTCAAACGGTTAAGTTTCCTGTAGAATTAAAATTTTAAGATGGTGCGGTAATTGTCGAGAATGCCGCCGGCAATGGAAGCTTTTGTTTTTTGTGGTAGTTACAAGTGAAGAAACAATAGTTAGTAAAAGCTCATAATTACTTTATTAAATAAGGAATGAAGTAACGTTACGTCGACGGTAGCTTCCCACAGTTTCAAAACGGTCTATTGTTCAGAGATTTCTTCTTTCTTCATTGAGTCAACGAAAAGTATTACTTGCGTATTGTTTTAAGACCACATACGCTAAGCCCATTCGCACAGCCTGAGAGTATTATGTGTGTCTGTTCAAGATAACACCATTTGAACAATTTTGTTCAAAGAGTTGTTCAGTAAGAGATTAATAACACTCAGGAGAAAATGGTTAGAGAATTTTGCATTGACATTTTTTGCTGACATACAATTGGGCCACACAACCTGTTTTAATTAAGGAAACACTTATTTCCTAAATTTGACCAATGTAATGTTTTCCACCGTTGCTCAACAACGTGCCTTAAGTATAGAGCCTTAGCAATTTCTCTCAACAATCGGGAAATGGGGGAATTTTTAATAAAATTCCAGAGAACTTAGGGAGAAAGGAGCATAGACAGAGAGGGATGTTTTCGGTGGGGCTCAAACTTAAACGAAATCATTTAAATCTTCTCTGAACCTTGTAGGTTCGATTTGAAGGCAATTTTTGTTGTTTGTGGTTCCAAGAGGTTTGTCGTAGCTCTATAGTCGTTTTCGGCATGATTTAGCCTTTCTACTAGTTGAAATCAAAACGAAAACGCTTCTGAATTCTACTTGACCCTATTTAGAAAAATGTAGATGTTTTCCTTGGCCCTCGGAGAGTTTGACAATTTGAATTTTCCTCAAATCCTCTGGATTAGATATTAAGACACTTTTGGCGGTTTAACGGTGTAAATGAATTAAGGATTATTATTATTTTTTCATGACGAAAGTAATATTTCGTTTAGAACCCTTTTCTTCTTCCCAGCCCTTTATCTGTCCGCTTCCTGTCGAGGAATTCGCAAATATCATAGTCGTCTCGTTGTGTATTACATTTAAAAATAAATATTAGCATAAGTTTATTAATCATGGAGAACATTTTTACGAGTTTTCCTTGAGAATAACAAATTTTCCAGATGTTTCCGATATTTCCAAAAGTATTAGTTTAACCCCAGCCGTATTGGAAACTTTTGGGAATTCTTTTGAATCATTTGTGGATTTCAGAAGTTTCCATTACTGTCAAAGTAGTTTTATGCTCGGTTGGATTTACAAGGCGATTTTCTCGTCGTGTCAAAAGCGGATTATGACCTTTCCCTCCCCGGAACTTCACTCCTGGACGGACACCTGTGTACATTCGAGAACATTTGCCCTGAACATTAACACGCAAACAAGGTTGTGTACCGTAGTGGATCGTGTTTTTTCCTCTCTCGCTTCTTTTCTTCTATGCGCTTACGTACCGAGACGACCTCAATGAGGACGAAAATATCAAGTCTTTATATTCGTAATATAAGGCGAGCCGTGGTGTTTCCTCGATCCGGTAGTCGCAAGGTGAGACCGACATTCAAATGGAATCATCCAAAAAACGAATCACTCAAATTAGGTAAATCCACTTAGTTCGAAATGGATTGTGGAAAGTCGAGGGATTCCCGAAGTAGTTGAGGCAAATTGACTTAACCCTGAATCATAAATCAATAATTATTTGTGATAAATACCTGACTGAATTCGAGTGTGTCAATTTGGGATAATTTAATAACTATTTAACCTAGTACATCGATAAATCCCAAAAACATGATCCATAAGCTCCTTTATGGTTTTAAATAAAGTTTTACCGCCGAACATCCTGATGGCTTCATAATTTCTTCGCTTCACCCTTTCCTCTTCTTTTCTTTATTTCCAACACGCGAGCTTGTCTTAAATTACGAGCGAACTGATATACGGACGCAATTTTTTACTGAACCCAAGAGCGCCTTACGTATTTCACGAGAGAACGTTCCGGTGTTATCCAATCCGAGCCAAATAAATAAATAATTCGTCCGCGGACGTATTAAGATTACGCCTCGGCTGAGAGACAAATTTTCAGTTTTAATGGACTCGCGAAATGATGTAGTGCATATAATTACGACCGGTGTTGGGTTTGAGCAATTGCACTAACTCACGTTTATGGCCCTCGAGGAGACGTTTAGTATACGCCACTGTCGTGCTCGGGGAAGCTATCGATATTTGCGTTATTGTTGCATAAATGCACAAAGGGAAATTCAGTGCACGGGTGCGTTTTAATGGTAATTTACGTTACAATGTGTAAAACATCTTAAATTGTTCCAATCTCGAATTCGGGCAATGAGTACCACCGGATTGCAATAATGATACGATGATGACAATACCCTTCGAGAAATTATCATTAAATACGCAGGGATTCAATTCGCGCTTAACTAGAATCAAAAATTTGAACTTACTTCGGAAATTTGTTTCAAAATTAAATTCGAGACGAACGAAAAGGGCTACAGAGATGGCCTAAGAACGCTTTGAAATTTGATATCTCTTTTAGACGCAAAGATACTATTTAATGCATGATAAGAGGCGTCGGTAGGCTCTCATTACTATCTATTTAAGAAATTCCACCATTGTTGAAGCTTGAACTTTTAGCAACATACTTATTTAGCAAAAAATATAGTGGAATTTTTTCGTTCTCTTTCACATCTCTACGTAATATTCGATTTCGACATCGTTTGATTAATTTCGATCGCAAGACAGTCACGTTTCGATTTTACTTTATTTTTATACATAAAACTCCTACGTTCTACCACTGATAGCGCTCATTAGGTGTGACGTCACGCGATGCAGGTGGCACCGAACCGTGCTAATTAGGTCGTCGAGATTCGCTTCTACAATTACCACACTTTCTGTCTTAATTGCGTATATGTAAATGGAAAAAAACAGCCGAGAGTAATTAGCTTCTATCGACTTACAAGTGTCGCCGTTTTCGATGATCTAACAGGTCTAAATGGGGAAAAAGATTATAATGTAGCTTTTTGTTTTTGTAACATTTGGTTTGATTTTAAGTACCGAGTCGTAAAATGTTTTTGTTTTATGTCTGTAGTGAGCACGTCAGACTACACGTGTGTGGATGTGTGGTACAGCAGGAATTATTATTAGCTGCTAACGAGTTTCATATAAATACCATACGTTCTTAGGTTAAAATCTGTGCTTTACACTTGTGGTCGTTTTTACTCGTCTCAAGGAAATTTCAATAACTACGACTTATTTGGCGTTAACTATTCAAGGTTTGAAGAGGTCCAACGCTGGCATTATTCTTACTGCTGTTTTGATCCAAGACAATTTTTCTCTACTTTTTCCAACTAAAAAATAGTATTTTTAGAATCAGCGAAATCGCCATTGTTTCCCAGAATTTTTATCAAGACGTTGTAATAAATCTCTGGCTAATTTATCACTTATCACCTGTAGGTATGTTTAATGTGCGGATTTAACGGTGTTTGTTTAGCACTGGCAATTTGAATTTTCAGAGTATGTTAATAATTTATACACGGTGTTCAGCGTAAATCGCGTGAATAAACCAGCTTTTATTTCCTCTTGTGAGGATCGAATTAATCGTTATCATAAATTGGCTTTCTTTTTAAGAGATGTTCGGCTCAAAAAACAAGTTAATTAATTTTCTATGAATGACTTGATAGTCTTGGAAGTAAAAAATAAGTTATATCACAAGAAAATCCGTAAGGAAAAAGGTGTTTACGACTGCGACAAGGTTTCTAAACCGAAACTCTCGGAATATATATAAGTAGTAAGAAAAATAACGATGGTTTAATACTTACAAGAGGAAAAATTATTAGTAACTCTGCGAATTGCAGGAGAAAAGGTAACCACCGACACGTGTTTCTGCTAATTGACTTCGTCAGGGTGGTGCAATCGAAGTTTCGAGACTATTTATGTTTCTTTCATTTCAATTAATTTTTATTAATAATTCATTGCATTAAGGTTTTAATTAATTTTAATTTAGCATGTCTGAAATGAAGCCTCTTATGAGCAAAAAAGTGAAAATTTCTACTGTATACATGCATATACTGCAGCTTAAAAATTGTTATTTCTTCATTCAATTTTTACTTTTAATCACTGATTAAATAATGCGCTGTCATTTTAAACCGACACTTTTATGATTATGTTTGTTTTTAAAGACTTAAATATGAAATTTCCTCGTGAAGTGTGAGAAAATCTCACAAAGGAAAAGTGGAAAACGGGAAAACCAACCTCAACCCGTTTCCGTGCGGATTCCCAATCGTTCCGTTCCAGTTTCTCTTTACATGCGGGCGTGTAAAAACGCGGAAACGTTAGCTTACGGAACCGGCAAACCGCAAAAGTTGATACGGCCCGGATTTTTTCGAGCCTAGTTTTCCACGCGGTCCGTATCTTCGCCGCTTCCTCGACGTGTTCGGTTCGACGTTCCGTTTTGGTTCCTATGATTCTCTCTTCCTCTCTGGCTCGCTCGTTTTCTGTGTAGTGCGCACGTGATCACTCGGTACCTGTCGTGAGAACCGACGGATTAATTCAGCAAACTACTTTTTGAGAAAAATCGAGATCAGCTTTTCAACTGTAAAAGTTCTAGGGAAGCCTTTCACTTACCAATTTTCTTACTTAATTTTACTTGAAACAAAAGTTCACGCAATAAACTAATTTTATCGACGATTGCAATGAATTTTTCCCACTTATTATTATTATTACTTTTAAAAATTTTATTTTCCAAAACTTCTTTTGATTGCTACCAAAATTAACGTAGAAAACCAGATATACTAGCGAAGAAGCATCAGTTACCAAAGCATATTAACATAGAAAAATCTTAGGCAACCTTACGAGGCTACAAATCCTGCGGAAAACTCACCACTCTATCGATTAAGAATTTCCTTATTATTTTTCTTTAAATGAAAAGTAACGAACGTCTACTTTTGCCGAAAATTACTATAAACTTTGGGACGACCTTTTTGGTTAACAATTTTGTAGTTTTCTTATGTAATTTTAGTTGAAATGAAGATTAATTGTACCAAAAGTGGCAGTGAATTTTTGATTTTTTAATGCGCTGAAAAGCACGCTTTAGTTAATAGTCATCCATTTTCTTACTTTGAAACGAAAGTTATCATGGAAAGTTACCTTAACAAAGCTTTTTAATCCTAGAAAATCCAGGCGAATTTTCCAATACCAAAGGATCGTAGAATTGCAATGAATCATTTGACGATTTTCCTGTACAAGTTATATTGATATTATGCTAGTTATCACAGAAATAATTTTGTTCCAAAAATTGTAGTCATCCTGCAGGACTCTTGTCAGGTAATGATTTGGCATTTTTCTTATTAATTTCAATTAACGGAAAAACTACCGTCAGAAAAATTTACACTTTCCAATCAAATCATTCTCTAGGCTTCACTTATCATTTTATTAACCAACAGTACTTTTGAAATCCCGCTTAGTGGGAGGAGTCTGGTGACAAATTCGTCACGAGTACCTGTTTTTATTCCAGTTGTTTGTCATGTAAGCAATTATAAGAAAAATTATGATAGGTTTGCACAAGTACTTTATTTTATCTTATCGGTGGAATGAGTCGTTTTTATTTACCAACTGTCGTCGGCTTCGGTGCACTGGCACTCCAATCAGGTCCAGGGAAAAACACAAAAACAGGAACGGACGCCTAAATTTTACAGGAGGAGTAGTAGATAAATGCAATATTGGATTATTTATTCCTGCATTCCAGCTATTCCAGGATTTTTCACTGGTAGCAATACTGCTACAGTTTCCAATTGTTATTGAACTTGTAGAATGAATACAAGGAAGTACAACTGGTCGATTTAGTACATGTTTGTCGAGGTTTTTATCTTTTGACACAAGTGATTGATTCCTGGTACCAATATTCTGAATTTAAGCTCCGCTGATCATACGAGATTAAACCTGATTTAGAGACATCAAGTTTAATTGACACACTTAGATGTACACAATATATTTTATGTACATACCATAGTTAAATATGCACTAAGTATAAATTCCAATATCAAATGTATTATTGTGTTTTATTTGAAGAGAGGAGTATGATTATTATACTCTTTTTGACCGTTATTTAAGTATTATTCATTTTTATAGATTCTGTCGCAGTTAAAATTTGTAACCATTTACTCCCTTAGTTAAACCCTCCTTTCAAAAGCTTTCAATTTCTCGAGTTCGGCCTTTTTAGCTGCCATCCCTCAGGATTGTAGAGAGCAGTTAAGAGAAACTGGCTATATACTTTATTTTGCATCTATAATCCCATTATTGTTTTGTAATAACTGCCAATGTCATGGTAAACGTCATTATCCGGGATTAAGTCCCCTTTTCTACTTACCTGTCATTAGAGTCGCCGTGTGGATAAATAACCGAAAGGTGAATTATTACCTGCGCACGCACGCATCGGTTGGTAATGCCGCGTATATGAAGGCAATAATTTTCCGTTTGGATCAGGTCCTGACAACAATAAGCCAGGTGTCTTAATAATCTAGGAGATAAAATTGTTTCGTTGAGGCTCTACACACACCTGTATGTACCGAGAGATAAAGATAGCGATCGCGTCCCAGAAATATTCGTAGGTGCATGTGCACCGGGAATCCAGTTTATTTTTCCTTCGTTAGATTAAAGGGAAGAGTTTTTGATGGTGATGGATTTTTAATTGCCGGACTTTCGTCGAAAAACTTTGAGAGATAAGCGGGGAGGGTCGTAAAGGGGTTTTACTGCCGCGGTTATAGTTTCTTGGATGGAGTTGATTGGATATTATCGATGTTTTATAAAACAAATGTTTTATATAAAAGCTCGATACTTGGATCAGTTGCCGAGTTACAATGTCAGTTATTTGAAATTGGCCAGAATGTTTGTTATTTTTTGGACAAATGCCATGTGAATGTTTCTGGATAATTGACTCCATTTCAACTGACATTTGGGAAAAATAATGCGGTTGATGTAATCTCCATGTTTATGGAAGAGTTGCTTAATTAAAAGTTAAATTTCTGGAAAATTAGCGAAGTCATAACGTGACGCGTCATACGACTAGATTTTTCTGTTAAATTATTTAATGGGGCACAAAAGTTACAATTTTTGTTAAATTAGATTGCAACAGACTTTCAACAATCTTCTACTTATTTTTCTAAGTTGTGGGTATTAATTGACAGTTAAGTTGCTAGTGAAATCCAGAGCTGCGCACTGGTTAATAATTTTTTTCTGTAGCTACAAATGTGATGGATGACTATTGCATTGTATTTAGTAAATTAAATAATATTTTATTCAAAAGGTAAACAAAATCGTACTATTTTGAGGTTATGTAGTTCGAACGAACCTCATCTGAGGAGCGAAGAACAATTTTCTCTTCGCTCTCACTCGCCGACAATTTGAATTATTATTTTATTTCTTTTGTGGATTTGATTTCCATATTAACCACCATATTTTCCGCTTCTTATCTCCCTCGTGAAAGCGCTCGATGCCATAAACGCCAGAGGTCATAAATCCTCCGTTTGATAACGTCTCGAGCTTAAAAAAAAAACGTAATGAACACCTGCAGGCGCGAAATTAAAAATTATTTGATTGTCGATCGTACGAAGAGCGTTTCGAATTCTTTTTTTTACCGTAACTTTCGAAACAATAGGGCGTACGTTTCGCGAATCGACGGTTTATTGACACACGACGACCGATCGGGAATACAGAAAACGTAATGTATTAATACTATTATTTATTGTTATTGTTCGGGGAAAAAGAGGTGCGCTATTGGACGGTGCGACGTTAAAACGGTTTAATTGCCGCGCGTCGGGGTCGTAAAAGTGGCAAAGGCGCACGTTGAATAATTAATCAGTAATAAATTATATAAAATTGCGGATCAAAAGTCACGTTAGGCTTCGGTTTGTGTAAAAGTTACTCGTAACGACTCCAAAATTTTGAACTATTAAATATAAAATAAAGCTCGAATGAGCTACTTCACTGCGTTTAAAATTACGAGCTATCTTGGAGTTCGACAAACTAAACGTTACTTCGTTAGATTAAATAACTCAGCTGAGAAGTTTGAATTGTGAAACTATGTTTTACGGTCTATTTGCATATATGCTATAGAAGAAATTCGGCGCCCATGAGAAATCAGCCCAAGATAACTAAAACATGTCCAATGGACGGAACTATGAAAAAACCCTTGCTTTGTTTTACTGAAAGCAACTCAGTTGTGCCAGGAAATTTTATATTTTACAACAGAGACTACAAGGAGCAGGCAAAAACAACCGCTAATGTCGAAGAGAAAAGATTTTGAAAACTTTTACAACCAAAGCCTTCGTTCCATTTGAACCCACCTAACACATTGTGTCGCGTATATTCAGCGTCACTAAAGTACGTAAATAGTCGGTTTATTTGGAAAAAACTACACTTCTGTAGTTATTTTTAATGGCGTTGTGGTTGTTATCGCGGCGATTTTTAACTGGACGATAAGGATGTTTTCGATCGAGCGTAAATGAAAATAAAAATTTTAAGTGTCAGCCTTGAATCGAATGCACCTAAAGCAATTGTTCATAATAATATGTAATCTGTACCGAGTCGGTATATTTCAGGTGTGTATCGATAAGTTGCGAAATATTACAATAACACTCCTAGCGTTACAAGTACTGTCAACTTAAAAATCTATTCCCTTAATCCATTAATTTCCAAATTAATTTCTAATTTCCGTTCTTGTTGGCAAAATATTTGGGCAATTAACGGTGTGTCACGTCATCTAGTCTGTTTGTAAATATTTTTAATGTGCCTAATAATTTAATTAATTGATTAGAGGCAGGATATTTCCAAACTATGAAGTTTATAATGTGGTGTTACCTTTTTTGGCGAGATTGACGTTATTTACTTATTATTAATTATTATTGTGATGGCTTTTGTCGTAAATCAGACGTAGAAATAATTGTGATTTCAACTTAATTTGTTATTGGTGATTACCGTTTTTGTTTAATCCTGTGATTGGTCGTTGTAATTGTTGTAACCTTCGGTTTTAATTTATGCTGAGTGTTTTTTAAAGTGTGTTCCATAAAGTTGTAATTAAGAAATACTTTGTTATTGAAATTGCATTCTAATACACCTGATTGCTTTTAAGGATGATTAGTTTCAAAACGATTCTATTGTTTTAATTGCTCACAAGTAAACTTTCAAATAGAAAGTGAATGGTATTTGAAAATTGTGTATGGAAGTGTTACCAACAAATTACATGTTTCCCTAATTTAAACATACTCTTAAAATTATAATTTTAGTTGAATCTGGGAAAGTCAAGTATCGAAAATACTCCAAATGAAACTGGGTTGAACCCCCAAAAATTAAAGAAAAAATCACTGAAGAGTGTATTTATCAATTTTATCAATTTTTTTTATGAAATTGGAAACTTTTGTACTAGTTTTAAAGTTTTGTAAAAAAATACTTACCGTTTGTCGCTAAAGTCATTGTCCATTACTAAACTCACGATTCAAAAGTAATCAAAAAGTAATTTAGTCCATTACTTCTTCTCCGTAGGGATGAATAAAAGTCGTGCTTAAGAAAAAAATCATAATAATTTTATTTTAAATCAAATATCTCCGTGTAATAATAAACTTTTAACAACATCAAGTTGCTATAGGTAACTATTTACAAAAGTTTTTCTAAAACAAAAATGTACACTAGTCGAGGTCGCCCCGTAGCGCCCCCTGTCCGGGGGCGGCCATCAGATGGCGCGCCCGGCGGAGGCGGCGGCCCCAACCTCTAAGTCTCATCACGAGCGACTTGTTATTATTTCAATATTTTGTACAATGAAAATACATAAACCTACTACTTAGAAAAAAATCACAGAATGAAAACTCACAAAAATAATCGATCGAATTGTTATTATCGTTATTCAAAATTATTAAAAAGTGGGAGGGAGGGGAAAGTAAATCCAATCTGTGATCCGTGGCGTCTCCAAACTTCCAAGTTGAATGGAAGACAAACAAGAGTTAAAAACTGAATACAACACTTTGTAACCGATACCGATGATTGTTGTGAACCCGCCTATCTTTTACACTTACAATATTTACAAGAAAATAAAACAATAAAATAAAATCTAAATAACAAATTGCAACATAACAGGTACATCACTAATTAATGTCCCTTAAAAAAAATCATTCTCGCCACCCGCGCTCATTTATTCCTTACTTATACATTTCGTCACGTCCATCACGATCACTCATTATCCATATTCATATAATAATAATATTTATCATAAATTAATAAAATGATATTCAGTCGATCCCCGGGTAGTCTCCGCCTAGTCCGCCCCTTCTTCTCCAGGGAATTGGAATGAGATGAGAAAGATAGATAGAAAGATTGTGAGAAAGAGAGAGAGAGAGAGAGACAAATTAAAAAATGATCACTCGGACTCAGACCGGGTGTCTGAGGACGACGGGCTTCAGCACGAAACGTGCCTTTCTGAGGGCGTCAACGCCTCGACGGTCTGAAACAAACGAAAAAATATCTATTAACACAACGCATAAGGTAAAACGAAGGAGAAAAATTAGAAAAGTTGGTAATCATGGCGTGTATGAAGAATGGTTGGGCATTTTTTATCAAATTTGAGTCATTTTAAAATAAGTATACTTTTCCCATGATGGGAATATCACTTAACTGAGTAATCATCTCGTTGCTCACGCGTGGTCGGCATGACCGTTCGTCGTTGAATTCAGCAATCAATTTTTGTTTTGTAAGTATACAGTACGTACCAGAGATGGTAAAAAGAAAATTTTCATTTTAGAACCGTTTCTCCCTTCCCATGTGATTACTAGAGAAAAAATTGACCCATTGTGCCTTCATTGAGCCAATTTTCCTGTACATCTGCTCGCATACGAAATGCCTTTTGATACGAATTAAGAAAGGTCAGCTGTCTAGATGGTAGACTCGCACATGTCTCTGTGTTCACTTGAGGGGGTTGTTAATTAATCTACATTACTCGATATATTGCCCGTTAACTGCCCCTATGCGACAGATTTGTGTACAGCTGTGTACGTAGGACCTCCGTTTTTATTTTTTTTCGTTTTATTTTTTTTAATCGCGTTATGAACGGCCTCACTGTGTGCTACGTTGAGAAATGTGGGGGAGCCGCACACGTGCTTCAATTCCTCAATGAATAACAACCGTTATACTTAAAAACTTTCTTTACATTCGGTACATAACAGAAACGGAACAGATGTGCGCGTACGGCCTCTCTCTTTCTCCCTCTCTCTCTTCCTCCGGTTCGGAACTTTGAAAAATTGATTCGGGATGATACCTGATGCGGTGGTGTTGGAATGGCCTCTAAATGCACTTCAATTAAGAGGCATCAAAGTTTCAAAATTGATCCAAGAATATGATACCTTCCAAACTGAATCAAAACTGAGAACTTACGATCAAAGGTTGGTGATGCAGGGTGATCAAGATGGTGATGCAATATTGAGACCTTTAACATTCAAAGAGGTGATACCTTAGAAGACCAAAATGGTTCCAAAAAGATGAAACCTTCCAAAAGAGCCCAACCCAACCAGATTTGAGAACCTAAAATTAGGATTAGTTTCATGGTGATGCAACACTGAGGAATTATCCTTTAAAATGGGCCCAAACAGATGATACCTTCCAAAAGAAAATAACCCAACCAGATTTGAGAACCTAAAATTAGGAGTTCTTTAGTGATGATGCGACTCCGAGGCATATATCCTTCAGAAGTGATCAGAAGAAAATCGTAACCAACTTTATTCAGAATCAAGAACTTCATATTGAAGGTTGCTCCATGGTAATCATCCATTCCTCATACAAGTGACATACTTGACGATATTTTGAAATTCTGAGCTCGGTGTACCCACAATTATAAATCCATGAAGTGTTCAGACATTCTTTTCGCTTCATGTGAAAATTTAACAGACCCAAAGCTTTTTTGAACTTCCTAAAAAGCAGCGATCAGCAAAAGATGCTAACTTCAAGAAGAACGTACCCAATCTTGAACCAAGGGTTGTTCGATGGTAATGCAACGTCGAGGCATATAGCTTCAAAATTTATCCAAAAATTTCCAGAAGAAGCTAATCCAACCAAATCCGAGATACTAAAATTAGGTTCAATGGTGATACAACGCGGAGGAGGTACTCCTCAACCTTCAAAATTGATCGAAAAAGGTCTTAACTTCCCGAAGAACCTAACCAGAATTGAGAACTTAAAATTAAAGGCTGTCCAGTGGTGTGCATTTCAATTGGATCGAAATGGGGTTATTTTTAATACAGGAATTTGAGTTGAGTAAAGGTAAAAGTCCTTTGTGGTGGTGAAATAAAGCGCGCCCTGTATATCCGAGCCATGTGCCTCGTCGTCTCGAACACTTGGCCAATTGATAAGGACGCGTCTTGTCTTCGCCTTCGAAAGGGAAAAATGCATACGTACGGCTGGAGAGCGAGAGAGACAGAGATAGAAATGAATAAGACTATTATTATACTTATAAGACTAGAGGAACACAACACGTGTTCCGTACAGATGTACCCGTATGCCCAGGTGTGTTTGCGAAGGGTACACTTCTCCCAGATTTTTGGTGTGGCGAGGGGGGAGCGGGGCGAGGAGCGGTGTCGACGTTGAATTTTTATCAATTAAACATATGTAGCCCATTGTGTTAACCGAACAATGGTTCATGCTACGAGGCTCACACCTGCTAGGGTTACGCGTATACGGTGGGAACATTTTTATGCAACTAGGACGCCAATTGCGACAGTCCGTTTGCTTAACTTTTACGCTTTTGCCTCGCGAGAGTTTACGTAAGCGCCGATCGGAGCGAAAAATTTGCAAAACGACTGAAAAAGCAGCGGCGAGAAATCCTAATTGCTGTTTAAATTTTCAAACGGAATCGAACAGCGTGAATCAGTCGCGTTTCCACGCTCCACAGTAGTGATTTGGTTTCACGAAAAACGAGCGATAAGGCAAATAAGCCACGTGTGTTAAAAAATACAGCCAATTTAATTCCGTTGCTCGAAATAATAAGCTACATACATTTGTACTATCAGTAACTTCCTCTGCGTCATAAACGTTGAATGCTTTGGTAAAAAGTTTGGCTCAGCAAATACCTCTCGATTCTGAGATTATTTTAAATTCATATTCGTAATTTGGGCTTCAGGGAAAAAACCAATGTTAGTAATGCGATAAGCGAATCTATGACTTGAATTCTGGAATTTCCTGATAGCCGAATGGTTCAGCAGTTCTGTGAAATTTATTAGTGTGTAAGAAAATGATAGTTGTGGTGTTGTGAATGTAATTTTTACAAGATAATTTTGAAATGTAATTAACACATTATATATTCGCATAGTTATTTGGTTTCACCATCCATTTCGACAAAGTTTGCACTAAATATTTGATCAATAGACGTTCAATCAATCCGGTGTTCGATGTACTTAAAATGTGCTAACATAGGAAACGCTACAAGACATTACTGAATTTTTAGGAAAATTTGATGTATTTTCTCAAAAGTTCATACATTTATATCCGGTTCAATGGACTCGGAACATGCTTAGGAAACATTGCAAGTTATTAAATACTGAATTTTTGGGAAAAATTGATACAATGTTTTAAAAAGGACTATGAAGGGGATTGCTATGAGATGATTATAGCGATATTTGAGAAATAGCTATAAAATGGTTATATTAAAACTTGGTCAGCACTAAAGCGAAAAACATGATTTACAGAACCAAGGAAATTTGAAACACGTGCTTTGCTGACTTGAATTCTTTTATTTAGGGAGCTTTTCAAAATTGCAGTTAAAGTGTTTTGAATCTCTATGAGATCTATGGAAATCGGAGTACACGTGCTTGGTAAATTTAAAGTGGATATTGAAGCTGTTTCAAAATATCAATTTTCTTCAAAAAGTGCTGAAATCAAGGTTATTTCAGAAAACCCATGGAAGTTATGGAATTTGAAACTTTGACTTCGTTTTTTTCCAAAATTTTGCCCGGTAACATTTCGAACCACTGGAGGAAACAAAGAAAATTGAAACATAATTAGTCAAGCTTTTCATTCTCAAAACTCGATGATTTCTTCAAAAATGTGTTAAGAAGGGTAGCGTTTACTATGAACACACGTGGTTTGATACTGTCTTTTTTTAAAAATATGCAGCCAAACACAGTTTGTCATAACCAGACAGTTTCAAATCGGCGCGATAGATCGATTTTCGGTTGGTAAATCTGGAGAAGCTCAAGGAAATTCTGGACCCATAGGATGTGACTTACTGATCTTTGATGTACTTATGAGCAGACTTACCGTGACGTTTTGTATGAGCGGCGCCTCGCAGGGGGCGAGTATCGTGTTGGGGCTCGGCCTGACGCCGAGCGGCTGCCTCGGGCTCGCCGCGCCCTGGCTCTTCCTCTGGCCGAGGGCGGACGCGGCGTCGAAGGCGTTCACCGCCTGCGGGTGGGTCTCGAGGGCGCTCTGCAGGTCGCATATGTAATCGATCACGTACTGGATCACCTCGAGCTTCGAGAGCTTCTTGTTCTTCGGCATGAACGGCACGAGGTCCTTCAGCTTCGTCAGGTACATCTGGATCTCCTCGTTCTCGATGTCCTTCCTCTTGGAGACCTTGCCGCCGTTGACGGAGACGGAGGCGCCCCCGTTCTCGGAACACAACGCGCCTACTACCGCTTTCATGGTGATTTCGATTAGAAGGTAGTCCGAAACTCACAACTTGGAACCGACCTGGATCTCTTGAACTCGCGACTTGAACCTGGATCTTCACCCCTTGAATCTACTGGACACTAGGCGGGATAGCACGCGACTCCTCTGCTCGACCACAACGATCCTGAATCCTGGACCTCTCGGCTCAGTAGAACACCGTAACTCGCGACTGAACACTTCTCTCACTGACTGAAAACTTTTTTTAAACGTTCTATGAC
The DNA here is from genome assembly GCA_963576515.1 of Cryptocephalus primarius. NCBI lineage: Eukaryota > Metazoa > Arthropoda > Insecta > Coleoptera > Chrysomelidae > Cryptocephalus > Cryptocephalus primarius. The sequence goes on along the minus strand of OY754943.1, from coordinate 14,526,630 downwards.
TCGGCGCGACGATTCACTCGTCGCCGTAGGAAAATATTGAGCCACTGCGCCGCTCCGGCCGGCTTTTATAGCTTCAGAGGGGGCCGGAGAGCCAATGGCGTGGCGCGCAGAGGTTACCGGCGGGGAGGAGTCCGACCAATGCGGATCCGGTCTAGGGGGACAGGTAGGTAGCGGGCGCCGCTCTCTTCCTGCCAATCGAGGAGGCGCCGCCAGAAGATGCATTTCCGGTGTGTCGTCTTCGGAGGATCAATCGGGGAAATGCGCGAGTCACGTTTGTCTGTGATTTGAGATTATTGAACACCCTGTGTATTGTAGCCGTACGCGGTTTACCCATCATCGGGATGGAATCAAACGGTCCTTGTTTCCAAATTTTGTTTGTTGTGGACGATCGGATTGTAATAAATTAATTGTTACTGAGATTTAATTACCCTTATGTTATACGCATTTGACATGAAATTTGAGACTTACCCACCACAAAGATTTGGGTAATCTATCTCAAAAGATGCAAGCAATGCAGGTGTAGCATGCAAATGTGTATGCCGAAAATATTCTGTCAGTTAGTGCATTTTAAGGGACCCACCTTGAGAGTTTCATTGTGAAACTTCAAAGTCCACAGGTTGGGACACGAGGGGGGAAGTTAATCCCTTGCGATTTTTTCTAAAATCTGGGCGATTTCTGATTATTGAAAATCAGGTGCTACACGAAAGGGCACATCTCTCTGATACCAGAAATGAAAATTATTCTTTTCTACGACGTCTAATTTTCGAGCTGTAGGGGAGAGTAGTGAGAAAATTTCCCTTTTTTCCAGGCTTAAGCTTAGGCTTAGCATCTTCTATGGGAAATTTTTAAAGTTGGTCTACACGCAAAAAAAGTTGAGGTCCTATAACGGATCTCATGTCACTAAAAGGATCTCATCTTGTTTATAAACTTTATTAAAAGAACTTCGACTTACTGCCAAATTTAATAATGGTTAATTGTGTTATTGAAATTTAATCCATTATTTGCATAAATAATAATAAAAAAAGATTAAAACAATAAAAATTTCGAAAACTTTGTTCCCGAAAAGTACGAATAAGGTTTTTCGTAGAAAACTGGGGTGTTTATTTTTCGAAAAATGCGAATATCTTGAAAAATTTGCTGTTATGTTGAAAAATGACGTATGAAAGTTCTAGATTTTGTTATTAACTACAACATTGCTATGGAACATTTTCCGCTAGGAGGTCTGTTTTCGCTGAAAATCGCCAAAAACACTTTCAATCCCTAAACAGAAACCCCATTTCACAGTTTTACATTTTTTCTGTTTCTGTTTATTTTATTTATAATGAAATTTGTTGAGACTGTCGTATATTTGACGTGTAGTGTCCATTTAATTCTGTGTTGCTATGAGAATTCGAGACAGAAACCTTAAATTCATTTTTGATAAATGGTAAAAGACTCTTACTATACTTGTTCCTTTTATTCGAACGTTGATCAAACTGTTTGTAACCTATACCTACGTAAATTTTGGTATTAATTACATAGAAGGCACTATAAAAGGTGTAATTATTATTCAAGCTATGATATTATTATTCCCTTTTACCTTTGTAGCCCTGAAGATGTCAGAATATGATATCAGAATATCAGAATGACGAAGCCGTGTTGAAATTTAGTTAGCTTCATTGCGTTCACCATGTGTTTCTTTTTATATTTGCAATTAACATGTTTACTAGCATCCTGTGGTTAATAATTTGTTAATAATCTTGTTTCAGGTTGCGGCTGTGTCGTACACCTTTTGGCAGACGAAGCAGGAGCATTGGGTCTCGTGCCGACGTGTCATTGTCATATGGTTTGTTCCCTTTTTGAATTAATTTGAAAATACAATTTAATTTTTCTTTTATGTTGTCGTAAAACGCATTTGCTAAATTTTCCCTTCCTTTCTCTTTCTAGGTGAGTATTTGTCGACGACAATGGCATAGAACTTCAGATAAGGGCAGATATATAAGAGAGTAGAAGCTGTTCATAAGGTTGGTTGTTTTATGATTTCTGCAAGGATGTTGAATTTATGATTTCGGTGTTGTTAATGTTTTCAGGTAAGTCTTTCCAGCACAATGGCGGATGTTTTCGTGGAGGCACAGGCGTGCATAAGCAGTGATTTGTAATGGTGAGTACATGCTTTTAAGTACTTGTCAAATTTTAATTATTTTCTACCTTATTGTGTGGCTAATAGTTTTATTTTCTCCTCAGGACGATGAGAGATTGGCAGCAGGGTCGGACGACATCTTCTAAGAAGAGTAGATGCAAACATAGTTCTCATATAATGGTTAGTATTTTTCAATTGTGTTAGGTGAACCATTATTGTTTATACTACTATTTTTCAGGTATCAACATCAGACGTTCTGGCAGAACTGCAGCAGCTGTCTTTTAAGGTTAGTGCCGATATGATAAAGTTTAATATGAGTCATGGTTGATATCTTTTATCAGTTATAACATGTGTCCAAAAATCAACTAAGGCAAACTCAAGGGTGTTCACTACCAACAGAAACTGCTTAATTTTTCTGATATTGTGTTTGTGACCAAAAAGAACCCAGGATTTTTTCTAATTCTTTTTACTGCGCGGTTTAGCCTATACAGGGGATAAATTTTAATAGATCTTCAATGTGTCACGTCACGACATTTCAGATCCTTACTGTATATTCGTTGCACGTTATCAATATCTCGTCAGTATTCTGCTACGACACTCCTACTAACTGTTACTCGAAAAAAAAATGTTATGGGCCTTTTCACCGCTCCTTCGAATTGAAATCATCGCGATCAAGGCAGTGAACGTCCTTAAATTAAGTTGTGTTTGACAGTTTTTTCGGTTTCAAAAAAGGTTTTTTCTACTAGAAAACAAAGGGAATTTCAAATTGACAATACATCACGATACGATATCATACAGGAAATTATTAAATTTAATTATTTTTCTCCAAGGCTCGCAGTGGGAAGTCGAGTCTCCTATGTATGTTTTTACGAAAGTCTTGACTTGACAAAACAACGTCCTGTTTATACTCCTACAATCTTATTTGTTTTCCACATATAATTTGTTGATAATGGATCCTAATGCACGCGATACGTAAACGCCCGATAAAGGCATTATTAGTGTTCTTTCTGATATCGCATTGACGGTCGCACAGAGAACTACAATACGTATTTTCAAGTTTGACGTCGAATTTCCATTTTCCCTTCACGTAAAGTCCATAATATTGACTAATGCACCAGTTAGACTGAAGTTATTTATTTTCTTTCCCTTCTTGTTTTATCAACTACGTCTATCACGCGAGATTGAGTATTAACATAACTCGTTCCGAAATAAAATTTATGATACCCATGTCGATAACCGGGAAATATTATTCTACATTAGATACATCTGTTAGTGAATTTACACAAATACCGAAATGATTAATGGCTGGGAAATCCGAGGGAAATTCCTGTAAAATTTAAAAACGGAAAAGTTTTTTACATAACCGTGGCTCCAACCAAAAAGCGATATCCTCGCATTTTGGTTGGACCAAACCAAACGCGTTAAAATAGAACTTCGTAGTCGTTTAAAAGTAATTATTTACTTCTAGTGAGAGCCACGTTTTCAAAAACGGTAGATAATATGGGAACAGTTCAGGAAATTTTTATTTCAAAATAACAGGCATTTTTAAAAGTTTCATTAACTTTTTTGAAGGTTTGAAGGAAGCTGCACTCTTCCTCTTAATTTTTGGGACGCCACGTATTTTTCGCAATTAGTACAAGAACCATCCCTTCCTTTAAAGGACTGGGGGTTTAGGCAGAAGAATCCCGACCATCTGCAAGTCAAATCCCTCGCATTTATTGCCGCTCGCTTCTTAACCTCCACCTAATCAATTCCGAATCCTGCATTTATACAAATCCGATAAGCACACTTGGTCGCCTCTCTGCCTCGTTCTCGTTATATCGGCTGGAAATCGTAAAAGCCGTAGACGTTGGCTTAACGTTAATAGTCTTGTAAATTGGAAACAAATTGATGTTTTTCCATTTCTGTTTGGCTTTAAATCATTTCCGAGAACAATTAGACACGTGTTCTATCTGCGAAATGCAGCCGGGAGAAAGTTATTGTTACTCGGTAGCTTCGAGCCTGATGCTATTCAACGACGACGACGAGGATAACAACTGTCTTTATGACGTATAAAACTATTATAAAGTCTTTGAAGTTACTGCACAATATGTGCAAGTCCTAACCGCCAAGAGATGCGATAATAACAATTCAACCGTATAACCAACTTTGTATGAGGTTAGGTCATCTAGCAAACCGAGGATGTTCCAGTCAACTGCCAAGTCTTAGCTTGTAGTTAATCAAGTTTTTTCATTGAAATATTTCACAAAATTTCAAAATTCAGTTTATAGCTTCTAAAAAGGTGGATTAGCTTTCTTGCTTGTATCAAACTTTTGAGGCCTTTTCGTTAAAAATCCCATTCCAATGTTCGTAACGTCGAATGAATCGACTTGCCAGTAGTATTTCCTTCAATCCTGGCATTCCATCGTCGCAAAAAAAGTTTCTATTATACGACTCCTCTAAGCGATCTTAGGAAGTAGACGTCCAAGCGCTTCCTCTCTTCTATAAACGGCTAGACAATACTGTTCCTCCTCCAGGTGCTCCTTCTCTCTTTCCCTGTTTCTCTTTCGTTCCCTCTACACAATACGCAACCCAATGGAGTCAGCGGGTGCCTTTGCAGCCCTTCTGGCCGTCTTTTTTGTCTCTCCTCTACGGCCGCAAGTCCTTTTTACCCTCGCCAAACATTGCGGAACACACACATACACACACACAACATCATGAGAAAGTTCACATGGACGCAGGTGTCTATTCAATCGGCCTCGTATGTGTGTGTTATCTGGAGTACCGGTGGGAAAATCGGGAGGGACCGGTGGCGGAAAAGCGGCTTCGGGTTAGATTAGATTACGGAATAGTTTGGAACTCGTGTAAACCGGAAGGCTAAAAGAATAAAAAGTTTCATTCTGTGAAGTCGCGTTAAGCAAAAGAAATTTTGACAAGCGAAGGGTTTGGATTCCAATAATTTATTGGACTAGTAAAATAATTTTAGCATAGGGGGAGGTACGAGCATAGCAAGAATCAATGAGACCCTTTTTTCCTCTTGGAAGGATCCAATTATTCGTTATCATTAATCTGCTATCTTTGTAAGGAGATCTTTGACTCAGAATAGGAATTAAGTCGTGGAAATATGTTATTAATCGAAGTGAAAAGTTAATTAATCCGTTGTGGATAACCTAAAAAATTTCCAAGGGTCGTGAACTCATTAGAAGCGCCTTGGAATCAATTCCCTAGTAGAAATTCACTTAATTCATTTAATCAAAGCACGATTTTTTGGAAATACCGCATCTAGTATACAGGGCGTTGCAGAAGTTGTCACAATTCGTTGATTCCTAAAAATTCTTAAATTTTACCACACACACCTTTTGACGTAGATTCCAACTGAATTCAATACGTCTTACAGGTGTTTTGCTCAATTTCCCCGATCCCCAGTTCTGTTTTGAAGATCTCCACTGTCGAACGTCGATTTATTTTTGAATTGCCCAAACTATTGTCGTTGTAAATCTCGCCTTATCTTATTCCCCCGTTAGATAAGTCGGTGTTGTCGTACAAAAACCGATAATGTACCATAACAAGCGGGCCAGCTCTAAACCTTTAAATATTTGCCGAGATCCACGTCCTGACCCAGTTAATCTACGAACGTGCATATCTCAAACTTTATCGACCTATTCAAATGTTTGCGCCCGAAAATTATTAGCTCTGAACAGCCTCCCCTCTCGCTCTGGCACACACATTTTTTCCTCTAAAACGCACGATAATTTGGTGATAAATACCCGTGAAGCTGTTCATCTGTCAGGACCTAAATACACATGTATCATCTTTAAAAATAGGGCCCCGTCTATTCCTCTCTCGTTCGCTCTCTATCGCTTTCTGGGCCGAGAGATGGTTTTTAGATTTAGATAAATAGAGTGGAGTGTGTAAATGCGGCGCGGTTTTTTTGATCGTACATCGTTGACTGATCTTACCTGTCCGGCTAAGGATATACCGGGCGATAAATTTCCAGATTACATCTCTCTCTCAGGGATCATACTAATAGACGGGCGAACGGGATGGGATGCCTTGAATTGTTCCAAGTTCCATGGAACAATCAGTGTTACAAACTTGAGACGAGAAGTTAACACTAATTCATCTTCACCATACTCAGAAACAGGAAAACGAAAAGTTCGAATCAAGGAATTCATTTTATAAATAATTCTTTTTTTTACCGGTATCATAGGGACTGGAAAATATGCACCAAGAAACTTTGGATGCCTGCAAGCAATATGCACTAATGCAACGTGAATATGCCTATATGCGTGCCAAGTATAATAAATTTCACCCCTATTTTTTACTCTCTGATGAAGGGAAATGCCAGATTCTAGTATTTTTCTGGATCAATTTGGAGACTAAGCTACAAACGTGCAAAGTTCAGAGTTTCTAGCTATTCGAGAACTGATAAAGAACGCTCCTGTTCCTGTTACATCTCGCTGTGTGAAGTTCGGGGTTCTTAAACTTTTTCCAGCCATGCTGTGGACTATTCAACAGCCCTGTAGAGTTTTAAATTTTTAACTGTTCGACAACTGAACAGTGGATTTTCTGCCAAATAGTTCCTATTTTTGCTAAACGCAGTCTTTCGCCGTATATGCATGCGCCCGTCTACATATTTAAATTAAACCATCTGACTCACGATTAAAATGTAAATTTTTCTCATAAAAATCCACGATAAAACTCTGAACTATTCCGGTATTCCAAAAAAACCCATCCATTAAGACATAAACGTTCCCCCTACTTTTCACTCTGGTGCCTATCAGCTGTAGTTTTCCTTCTAATATATCCAAGTCGAATAATGCCGGTTTAATAACAACATTATGCAAATTGACGCGGACTTCGTTTATATATATATTGCTCGTTTAAATAATATTACTGTTTCCATTGAAAGTGTTAAAAAGCTTTTTATAACGGAAACTGTACCGTGATTTTGGAATTCAACGCTTTGACGGTTAGCAGAAATGTTGCAAGTGTAACGAGAGACGTTTCGGTACTTGCATTTATAACAAAACGTTATGGGGAAATAAATTTTGAAAAGTATGCACAGTGTTGACGGTTATTTTCTGAAATACATGAGTGTTTCATGAAAAATTACACGCCGCTGGTTGGTGAAGTTTTGATGAAAATTTTTAAAGTTCCTTTACTTGGGTAAAACTGTTTAAAAAACCTCCCAAAACACCTTTGTAGGAAGTTATGGAACCACTCCAGTCCCAAAAAAACCCTTGTAGGAATTTATTGAATCATCCCACTTTCAAAATAAAACCGTTGTAGGAATTTATTGAACCATTCAACTCTCAAAGAAATTCTTGTAGGTTCTAGACAGCATATGTTCAGTCCTGTTCAGTATATTAGTTAATGCTATTCCTTCACGCATTACGCCATTTTTCAAACCCAGTTATTTTTGGGTAATGGAATGGATAAATAAATTCATGTAAGGGCTTTTTGGGAGTGGGATGGTTGAATAAATTCCTTAATTGCTAAGTTGCAGCATCAATTACTACTATTTTCCCTTTTTTCCGGAAACCACTTGGTAACTGATACCACACACGTGTTAATCTCTCCTGCTATACAGATTATAGCTTTAATTTCCGGCGAGTATTACCCTTATCCATAGCGTGTGCTTATAGGTTACCTCCACCACCACTACCACCACCGAATAAGATGGCCGTCGGCTGAAAATCTTATTAGGTGGTCCCCATCTTTCTCTTTTTATCATCGCCCGGCATAGGCATCAAATGTAATTAAACGTATAGAAGGAAAGGAAAAATGTTACATTACCGGAGGTCTTCTGTATATGGATGGGCGGACGGAGGCAGGCTCCATTATGGTAATTTTTCGGCCCTAATGTCTCTCTACCGGTGAATCGCCAGTTTCGCACGCAAACTTGAAACCCTAATGATGTACACATATGAAATTACGTTTGGGTATATTGAAAATCACAATTATTGAAATAAAGGCAGTAATCTTGGTCAAAACGTTACTTGCAGTGCATCTCAAATTATAGAGATGACAGGGCCACCACTTGGGTCGCTAGAGTAGTAGGGTAAGTGTGTTATTACACACGTCAATCACGTTTTACATGCTTTGCTGTATTAAACGTTTTTATGGAATATTAGCTTTCAAAAAGGGACAAAGACTGATAGCAAATGTCAGCATAACTGGTAACGACCAGAATTTTTTTAAATTTTTTGGATCAATAAGGTCTTCTAGAAGAATTATTAAATTTTCTAACCTAAGTTCGTGTATGTCTTCCGTCCTTTTGAATAGTGCTATATAGAATACGATCACGAAGGCATTTCATGGTGAGACATGCAAAAAACTAATGTTTCGCTTGTTTTGAGCATTTTTAAGCGTTTGTCGACGCTGAAATGGACTCAATGCTTCCAAAAAATACTTAAAATAATACCAATGCAATGCAATAATGCCTTCAAAAATGCTTAAAAATGCCAAAATGTAAGGAAATGGTTTTCCCTTCGACGTGTACCTTGACTCTCGACAGAAAAATCCAGAAATAATAAACACTACAAAAATCATCCCTTATCCGAACAATTCGTTCATCGGTGGTCTTCTGTCACCAATCCTGGATGGATAATTTCCAGTGCAAACGTTCGGATCGGTTCCTGCATCTGCATATTTCGCCATCGTCGCCTCTAATAGAAAACGGTAATTGTTCGTTGGTTATGAATGCAAAGTCATGTTTATCGTCCACGGTCCGTTTAAGAATCGGCGCCATGCTTATCTGACGACCCGAGGAGTTGACCTCTCGGTGGCTGCCAGCACAGCTGCACATCATATTATAATTTCTCAATACTTTCATTCATTACCGTCGATTTTGTAATTACCATTGATAAAGTGGAATTTATGCCGCGACGAATGTGGACCGAGCCACGAGGTTCGGAAAATTTTCGAAATTTCGGGATTTTCGAAACCAAAAACTTTACTTCCTAATATATTAATTCTAGTTTTGTTCCATCAATTGCCCACAACCTCTTGTAATTTTCCAAATACTCATCAAAAAGGAAACTCAAAAATTTACCAAATTCCAAATACTGACCCCCCCATCTTGTTAATTTCATCTCTTCCTCGATAATCGCTAATGGAATGCTTCATCTATGTATACTCTTATATCTACTGTGGAGTGAGGTAATTGCGCTTCATAGGTTGAGCGGTGTTTTAGCACCCAGTGCCCATTGAGGAATCTCCATAGCAATTATATGGATAGTGAAGGAAACGATCGAATTAACGAGACGAGAGTTTAATACCCGCGATGAGGTTGTTTGAAATTTATGCGCCGATCAAATCGATTATAGGCGATAATGGTGAAGAGTTCAGGAAATGAAACAAAACTTAAGTACATAAGCAGGTACATCGAAACGTAAGTACTCGTACAGTACAAGATGGTAGATTATGTACAAATTCATACAGCCTTGTTTTGTATCTATTTTCTCTAGTATGTTTTTTATTACTAGTTATTGAATCTTTAAAAATAACTGTTGCTCATCCAATGCAGTTTGTTATGTTTTTTACCTTGTAATTTTTATGTAAATTTAGAACTGACTGATTTGTAGTGATAAAGTACGGAATTGTAGGTAATCGGGGTACGTGATGCGATAACTGAAAGTGTACAAGTATGGAGATATTCAATATGGAAAATTATATTGAAGCGCATGATGAGTTTAGGTGTTGGTGTCGTCGTTAATAGAATTTTTGACAATGTGACGAGTATGGGTAATTTTTTTTTTGGAAAAAATGTGTAATCCTGTTAGTTTTGGGGGTGATCTTGTGATTGATTTTTCTGTGTGTGTTTTAATACAACAAGGAATTAGGTCTTCATTGTAAGTACTACCTTTTAAGACAGTTCATATAAGGGGATAAAAGTAGGATTAAATTTGGTTTCGCAATTATTTACAGTTTTCGAACCTTTCAAATTTTGGTTTCAAAACTACTGAATAATATTGAAAATTGACTGCCACTGTAAAATATTTTGTTCAGTTTCTATTCTTTTCGAAACTATAGGAAATTTTGTTTTTCAAAAATTCAAAAAACTGGATTTAATTGTTCAAAATTTCTCACTTTTTTTAAAGCGCCACGTCTTTTCTTATATCAGACATTCTACTTACTGTTTCTCTGGTCTTTAGTTAGAAAGTCCTACACGGTAACTACCAACTTTAGTAAATACAGGAAAAAAACTCAAAAAAATGGCAAATTTTGACCTTTCAAGGGTTACTGCAAAAAGTATGTCACCTCTGTCGCTCATAAAGAGACGTGGGGAGGTCTTAAAATCCTTTATTCAAAATTCTGTTCCCTTTTGGACCAATTAGTGGGTCTCCACTCGAAGGAACGCACACGTCGCTCGCTTTTTCTCCGGACGAAACGCAGGGACGCACCGTCGGAGACGATCTCCAGCATCCCTGATCGCCTGCGTGCGAAAGAAATCGTCGAACAGGACGCCTCTTCTTCCTCTTTCTTTCTCTCCTCTCTCCTCCTCCCCACGGCGGTTTTACACTGTGCAGACTGCGCAGATGGGCCCCGAAACCGCCAAAAGGACCCGAAGAGGCCGACGCATGGAGCACATGTTCGCACCAGGCCGTCCCCCTGTGGGAAAGGAGGCGACGCCGCGTCGGGCGTCGGTAGAATTTTCGAAAAACGACTCCCCGGACGAGGAGAAGTGAACATAAGGGGGACGCGAGCTCCGAAAAAGAAAAAGGAACGACGAGAGAAAATAAAGCGGAGAGAAAGAGTAAGAGAGGACGATGGTCGATGATGGCCTTTCGATTATTGGGTAGGCCAATTAAGGAGGAATCTCTTCTTTCTCGTTTCGAGCAGGAGGTGCCTTTTAAGAAATAATATTATTATCTACGATCTTGAATAATTTACGTTCCTCGGGATCGGAGTTTGTTTTCTTGCGTTCGATTGAATTAATTTTTTCCCGGACAAACGCATTAATAAGCGGACGAGCGAAATTTTACCGAAACCTCGCACTCACATGAACTACCAGCGCTTTTAGTGCTTTATAACAAACAGTAACAAGATCCTCCAGCAACTGACTTTTACTCTTTGGAACTGAATTTCAAAAATGCCAAAATTAGTTTTTATGCGCTCCAAATATCCTTAAACGAAATTTTAAGAATACTCCTAAAGTAGCATGTTTTACACTTTTGATTTTCTTGAAGGGGGAAATTTAAGAAAAAATCAAAAAATTTTTACTCGTTCAATTCAAACGTTATCGAAGAATTCGCGCAATAAACCGATTTCACTGTTTTTCATCCCACAATAGGCCAAATTTTAAAAAAGTTTTTTGTCTAGATTGTATAGATAATTTCGAAAAAGATCACCGACTAAAATTTTACTGGCTTTTTAAAAACAAATCTCATCAAGTTTCACATAATGAAAGGCCGCATTTCAAAAATATCAAAAAGAAGGGCAGAGTCTGTTTTAGGGACGAAATTAAAATTAAATTTAATTTAATAGGGTGAGATTTTCTGTTGGTAGTTTTGAGTCTGCAGTAAAGTCAAACTTTAAGTGTAATAAAATAAAACTTAAGTGTTAAACTTTCAAGTTTGGGATAATGTAAAACCATATCTTCAATAAAGTCAAATATTTAATTGGTGTCAAAGTTCAGCGGAGATTTTCACGATTTTAAAATACATTTCACAGCACCCTTGTGGTTCCTATTTCGGTTTTACAACGGCCTGATTGATGGGGTCACAAAGCTGTAAGGAACCAAATAGTGAGAATGAGAGAGAGAGAGAGAGAAAAGGGGTTGAAATGGTGACATGTTTATACGATAACGAAACGAGATACACTCCGACTCTCCTTTTGATATTACGTAGAAGCGACGTGAAATATGCCCCGTTTGATAGGCCGTTAAAGGAAACTTTCGAGATATCGAAGATATATTTAAAAGGACTTGTCATAACGGTTTTCTGTGGATAGTTAAGATGTCAGGCTCGGGGGTGATAAATTCCAAGCCCTTTATCTTATCGTGTGTTGAGTATAAAGCGTAAACTGTAGAAGAGGCGGCGTGTGGCAACGTAAACATACTGTGATTAAGAAAAAAATATGTTAAAGGCGTTGTAAATATTTTGATAAAAAACGTTCTGAGGAAATTGGTTGAAGTGAGGGATTTTTATTTGTTGTATTTTCTTTGTATTAATTTCAAAGACAGAGTATCAAATTTTTAGTGGATACAAGGACGAGATGACCTTAGAAATAACAGTTTCTGCCTAGAAAGGGTTTTTTCACCCAAGGCAGGCAAGTTGCACACATTTTCCTATAGAAAGCTATTCATATTTACTGTTGCATATTCAGGTCAAAGTATTTTTATCTATTTAAGTAAGGACCCAAATTTTGGCATCACGATAATGAATTCCATATGCTGAAATTACGTTATTTAACCTAGAACTTTGATCTCGCGTTGAAACTTAGTTTCTATGTGTACGCCAAATGGGTGGTCTGTAGGTAAAAAGATCGCCTCGTCTCCTCGTCCCGTAATACCTGTAATTAAAAAGAGATTTACTGCGACGCCTCAGCAAAAGTGGACAGGTCGCGGACTCCTTCCCCCCGGTTCTATTATCCGCCGTTTACATTCGCCATTAGGAAGATTACATTTAATTATGTTGTTGATATTAATTCGACCGTTGCAGATGTTCGCTGCGACCAACGGGCGCAAAAATAAATCAATTAAGACCTGCAAATAATGGAGCGGAGGAGGCGACGGTATTGGTCGCGATGAAAAATTAAGGAAAATAATTTTTAAATTAAATCTGATTAGACGTTATACTTATAGCACCTACTAACGGCTTGTAAGAAATGGCGAATGCGCCTACTATAGCCAATGACACTTTGTTATGGACTCTTCCTGATTAACACTTCTGCTCTGCTAGCCTGAAAGTATAGCATCCATTTCGATTATTATGGTATAAGTCGATGAGTAAATTCTTGGATTAATTATATCTTAAGTAACCCTTACTTAACCTAATCAGTATTCTCGACACATTTTTGTTACGCCACCTTCACATCATATTTTGGTTAACTTACACACTTTTCTTTATAAAACTTTTGTTTATATTTGCTAATGTTTACAAATTTAATTGTTACAGGTGTTCGTGTTGGAAATCGGTCACCTTACCATCGCACCGTTCACAGGTAAGCATTTGTATTAATAACATTTTGCGAATTAGTCGAATTTGAACAGGTGTTCAAAGTTTACTTTTATAATATCCTTACGCAGCAGTTATCGATGTAGTAATTGTAATTTCGCATAACGAAACCTGCCAGAAGTCCGATTCGATCGAACCGTCATCGTTTGAATCGTGATTCGGCGTGTACGTTGCGTTTTTTCTTTGGGGGAAATCCCCACGAGTCACGTCTCACCTTGAGAACTTACTTTTGCCTCGTACTCGAGAGAAAAGTCTTTGAGCTCTCTTTAGCCTATCCATTAGCGAATGTTTCACGTTCGGTAGCATGCAGGATCCCAATTAACACTTTTTTATCTTCAATTCGTGTAAACGTCAAGTGTTTCCATCAGTATCGAAAAGTAATGACGATAAACTGGACCCTCATGTGGAAACTTGTACCAATTTACCGTTTCCAGATATTTTTCTAGAATTTTGAATTTTTAAAAGTGCCTTAAGTAGACTCTAGAAGTCTAGAAGAAAGATTACAGTATAGTAGAGGGCAGATAGTTGCTTAAAGATATAGTTTTGATCCCAAAAAACAGGGGAAGAATGATAAAAATGCTCTAGGTACTAAGTGAGGGGGAAGAGGTGTACCTAAAAATAAATACAGGACAAAATGAGTACAGTAAAATTCAATTAAGGAAATATTTTATCCAAAAGTCGACGTTTCGTTTATGAGTAAATCCATTTGCGCTGAAGGTGGTCGAGGATTACTTTTCATTGTAAGTAAATATACGCGAGACGATTTCCTGATCGTTTATTTCTAATTTAGTCTCATTGATTCAGTCAGGTACACAGATAGAACGTAATATTAATTCCAAATTAATACGTACATACATACATTACATACACAACGCGAGATAATTAAATTACGTTTACGTACATTATAATAAAGTACATAGAAAATAGTGGAGTATATGTACAATGGCGAAGTTACAAATGCGACAATGGATTCGTAAAAAAATATATATTTGAAATACACACACGTAAGCGAAGATCGAATCCTTGAATACATTTTGCAGTACGACGATATACGAATTTGCATTCAGTGGCAGTTTTTCCGGCACATCCTCTCGCTTTGCTGATATTAGACCTTTTACATATTAATTTCTAACACTTCCTGTCGATTCATATGCAAGAGACGAGGTTGATAGAATATATCAGATCCAGCGTGATATGCAAATGGAATAATTTGATTAAACGCACTTGAAGAGTAATAATAAGAACTTTTTTCAAAATTTTTGCATTCTATTTATGAATGTATCCAATGTTTTCGTAAATACGTGTAAGTTTTATATTTTTCGATAAAAGTTCACTTAATGTCACCTTAATACATCAGGAAACACATGTGTTGTTTTTGTCATTACTTTTTTTTTTATCAAATTAAGGTCAGTAGTGGATCAATCAACAAGATTGGAAACAAATTTTCTTAATAGCCCTAAACTGCTACTGAAGCAATTTTCAATACAATTTTTATAATTTACGTTTTTATTGAACCAGCCTTACAGTGCCAATATTTCCTTAATTTAACAAATCTATTGACACCATAGTGCTTTTTCTTATTTATTTTAGCTGAAAAGTACGTCATTGGTAATGAAATATAACATTTTTACATCAAAACACTACTTTCATCAAAAAAGGTACGGAATACGATTCTTATACGTTACTTCCTAAACTTAAAAAGGTATAACTTCGGATTTTAACGATACACTCGGTATACATCCTATACATAACTTCAAAGCTTCATTTTTGTAAGAAATTAAACAGGCATAGAGGAATGACAGATAGTGTGTTTATTTTATACGTTATATTTGTTGTCCAATGTACTTTGGGGTGCTAAGCACGTGTGCGAGGTAAGAATTCCCCATCACCCATCAGACCCTTCAGCAATTCACTGAAGAACCTTCAGATACTTCAGAAATCTCGATAGTGGTACTAAGTTTTTGAGCAAAAAACGTTCTTTTGTGCTGAATTCAGCAATCAGGCCCCGGTTTTCAGCAAGTCCCTAAAGCGTTGTGAAAAATAAGGAAGGTGGTAGTTAGTAATGGCATTTATCTCATGAGCAACACGATTTATTAACTTGATTTAATCTAGCTGTTACTTTTCACTCTTAAGCAAATCCCTTAAGTAAGTGTTCCTAAGTAAGTCTAAGTAAGTAAGTATCCCTAAGTAACTTTCAGAAAAATGTAGAATTTCATTAAATTTTATAAAAGCAATTATAATGTATTCACGCAAAAATGTTGCAGTTGATTGGGTGATTCGTAGAATATTTTGTGAATTATTAATACATATTTCCCTTACGTTGTATGGACCCTAACAAAAATCGTAATAAGCTTTTATATTTACATTTTATATTTTTTACATTTAACTTTATATTTACGAGTATATTGGGCCATATTCTGTAAAACTTATGACTGTACCATTTTCGAAATTCTTCATTTTTTTGGTGATTCCTTTGTGATCTGCTGAAGGCCAAAGGGTGATGATTAACTTCTAGTAATACATTCGTAAGCAGAAAGGTTTTTCTTTAAACAAGTGTCAACATTTTCTGATGACTGGAAAGCAATTCTAATTGCAAGAAGTCTTCTTCATGAAATTACTTTAAAGACGTACGTGCCACAAGGGAAATTATTCATTTTTCTGATGGTACTCACCAAGTTAATGAGTACTCACTTTTCTGAAGATTTTTCAATGAGTAGGGGAAGGCTGATGGGTAACAGATAATTATAATCTTGATATGTGCTCGGCAGGTAAAAGTGTATCGAATTACAGATGTGATTCATAAAATAATGACAGTTTTGGGTGTGGCTGTGTGCCTATTTAATTTTTCACAAAAAAAATCAACTTTGAAGTTATGTATAGAATGTTTGTTTATTATTCAGCCACTTTCCTTACATCGGTATTTTAGTCCCTCGCGGAGATAAAAATTTTAAAAGAAAAATTTGCCCGATACCGCGCAGTGCGCCGTCCGTCTGAAGTATGCGCAGTCCTTCGGGAACGCGCTCTTCCCGTCCGTCTCTCGCTGTCCCTCCTCCAGGAAATAATACTATGCGTCGAGGAACGGACCGCTTCGCTGATCAGTCGTCGCGACGTCGACGCGCGTCACCAACTTCGAACTCCGAGTACTCCGGAACATTTCAGAAGTACGAGTCGATGTTGAGGAGGTAGAAGACCGCCTCGTTCTTCACCTTCTTCAGCTTAGGGTTGAACTTATCCGCCAGCGGCGTGTCCGATAGGTCGATCACCCTCGGGAGCGTCTCGTTGTCGCGGAACATGTTCCCGCTCAGCCTGTCGACGCCAGTGTTCTCCAGGGATAAGTACTGGAGGAGTTTCAAGGGAGCGAAGCTCTTCGCTTCGATCACGAAGATCATGTTGTTGCCCATCGCGAGGTTCCTCAGCCTGGGCAGCTTCTGGAACGTCGCCGAGTAGATCTGGTCGATCTTGTTGTCGGTCAGTATCAGACTCTCCAACGAGGGGGAGTTGAGGAACGGCCTCTCCTGCTGGAAGGATATGACGTTGTTGGAGAGGTCGAGCTTCTCCAGCGCGACGTTCGACTTGAAGGTGCCGACGTCCATGGAGGAGATGTTGTTGCCGGACAGGTCGACGATCTTCAAGAGCCTCAGCTCCCTGAACGCCTTGTTGCTGATGTCGGAGATGACGTTCTGGCTGAGCTCGATCCGCGTCAGGTGCCTGTACCCGTTGAAGTAGAAGCAGTAGGGCGGCAAGGAGGCGAGTCGGTTGTAGGCGAGGTTGACGGACTTGGCCGCCTGGTTCCCGTAGGGGACGCTCCTCAGGCCCCTGCCCATCTCGACGATCCGCTCTCGGGGCTCCGCCTGGGGTTCGGTCAGCGGTGAGGAGCTGAAATTGGAAGGAGATTTTACCAACGAGAAGGAAAAGTACGACCAAGAGCTTTTACCAAGGACTCAACTTCAACAAGAGGATCAGAAAGGGGCAATTGCCCCAAAATATCGAAAACTGCTTAACAAGGGGTCTTCGGCGGCGTTGCTGCAGAGAAGAATTGGAAAAAACATGGATTCCAGACTAGAATGGACTAAAAGGATTCAAATATCTAACGTTGAAGGAATGATCAGAAGCCTGGAGCGTTACGAGTCTGGATTAGAAACATTTGAGACGTTTGAAAGATTATTGCAGTTAGTACAAACACTCCCCTATAGCTTAGAAGGCTGAAGCGATCCGGGATTTAGATTAAAGAGTACGAAGAGCGAAATGGAATTGAAGCACTCAATGTAGAAAGAGTAATAAAGATTAAAAGGATGTGGTGTACCAGAATTTATCTGCTTTATTACTTGGAATTATAAAGAATTGCTGGGCAGAGAAGGCTAAAATCTGGATTATTTGGTGTAGAACGAGAAACAAAGATTGGAGCATTAATTTCAGAAGCAGCTATGAAAGTTAGAGCTGCAAAAATTGGGGGTTTTGCTGTGAAAGCATTTAGAAAATTTGGAGGATTGTTGAGTTCAGTACAAAATCTGCTCTGTAGTTTGAGATATTGAAGGGATTCTGAATTTAGATTCCAAAGAATAGATAGGATAGAGATTTCAGATTTGAAAACATTTAAGGGATTTAAAAACTTGCAACACAGGAGGAAATTGTATGAATTAAAAAATTTTTACTGAAGTGTCGACACTTTGCGGGTGATATTTCCAGCTCCGGACTTAATCAGATTACGGCAATAACTTCGAGGAGCTCTTAAGGACCGGATTATAAATTAACGATCGGTCTTACTCGGAATTATCGAATTGTAAAAGCTTAATCGCCGCTTATGAAGAGGCCGAGTAGTATTTATGTTCCGCCGGTTTTACGATTGAGCAGTTAAAAGTTAATTGCGGCGTCCGCCTTGAATGGAAGTCGGAGGTTTCCTCGCTCTTTGTTATCCGCGATTAATTTCGAAGAGAAAAAGCTAAAATCGCGTCACGTTAGGATCGTTTACGGGGAAAAGTTTGTGTTTTGGCAAACTGCAACGCAACACACTTGGGTTGTGCAATGTGTGGGTCTCGTTAAATGTATAAATAAATATACTTACTTATGTACGGCGATTTTTGTTTACAAACAAAGTTGTTTTTAGACGTCGTTTGGGTTTGAATGCATTTACAAGCACGAGGAGATATTCCAGAATAAATGGCGAAAAATACAGATGGTCACATAAATAGTTACGAAAGGGGAACTTCATGGAAAATATACACCTTACAAAAGGTAATCATTAAGTTTCTTTTTCAACATAACCTGAATGAAGTCCAAATGCTTTGACTAATTTTGGTTGTAGTTGTACCTATAACGACCCACACGTCTATTGTAAACGTAAAAGTAATTAATTTCCATAATTAAATACCATTAATTCGATCAATTCAAATGGTAATTATGATATCATCAAACTCATAAGTTGTAACGTTTATACTTCGTTAATAACTCTAATAAAGTTTTTTAAAGGATCCCATAATACTAATATTTCTCATGGTTGTTAAGCTCCAACGGCGTTAAAATATTTATTTTAATTTTGTTTAATTATACTCTAAACTTAATTCGATTTTTATTTATATCAAATTGTAAGACGGGAATTACGTAACTTGCTCTAACTTAGAAAAAACCTTTCAAAGTAATAAATCTGTCTGGGATTCCAGGCACGCTAATTGGATTCAATTTAATTAATGCATTTTAACATGCTAAGTGTTGGGTTATTTGTAATTAATGTTCCTTGGAGTTACCTGGTCTTTTATTTGGGTAATTATTTCTTTTTTGTAATGATCGTTATTGCGGTATTTGTTGCTGATCTACATATTTAATTTAAATTTACTCAAGGTTTTTAATGTGAATGACGAATGATTTTAACGAGTAAAATTGGGATAATTTTGATTTTGATGAACAATGCCTTTACAAAACTGCCAAAGTCGTGGCGGGATCCCGAAAATATTACAATAAATATTAAATTTCGTTCAGTTTAAAATGTCAAGAATCCACGTTAAATGCTTCCAGAAATCAATTGAAATTGCTTTCTCAAAAACTTGAAATATCTCCCAAAACAATTAAAATTCCGAAAAATCAGGTACATACTTTTTTAATAATTGTTTAATCACCTCTATAGTAACGTCTAATATATAGTCTTCTAGTAAAACTTCTTTAATTAAAGAAAAAAAAACTTTCTCACTATTTAATAAAACTGTAATAACTTTACGCTCTTATGTTTGTTTTTAATTAACAATGCTAAACGAATTTGACCGTCACACATTCCCATCGTCCTCGAAATACCTCAAAAACGAATCAAAATTTTAAACTATGGTAGAAAAACAAAAATTTAAATCTCTACAACTCATAGTTTCAATACTTCACAGCAAATATCAAGAGAAAAAGGTCATTTTTCTCTTATTAACAGTATACGAGTTAGGAATATTTGACACTCATTTCCTTTCTGATACAACAAACTCATGGGGACGTGTCGCGCAAAATATCTCAGATCTAACATTTCAGAAAATTATTAATACTTATTGAAATAATAGGACTTTCATACTTTTCTGTTGATCGTTTTGGAATGAAGGATTTTGGAAACTTGTCTCTATCAGTTACGATAAACGTAAGGCGGGATTTTTCAGAAATATTTCGAAAACCGTTCAAAATTTCAGAAAAGTACTAAGACATTTTGAAACAATAGCAAATTATGATGACCTTAAGAAAAATCCTACTCCTCTGATACTGATAGTGTTAGAGATATGAATTTTTTTTAATTTATTTACTATAGACTACAATGGCACAATGACAGGTCAACACATTTTCCAAAGTTTTTCGAAAAGCGCTTGAAATTTTAGATAAATACTGTATTTATTAGATAGTAAATAAGCGTATATGGTAATACTAATGGTATAATGATCGAATGATAATAAAATGATAGTAAATTGTGTTGTCTTCGTGATCATTGGCAATGATTTCGTCTTTCTCAAAATATCTCGAAAATCGTTTAAAATTTTAAACAAGTTGTAATGTATTTTTGATCACTAGTAAATTTTATTTATTTCAGGAGAAATAGCGTTTTTCTCTTATTAATCGTTTCGGAGTTATAAATTTATTTACCTTCTGTTGCAACAAACTCGTGGCCCGTCGATGTATTTCCCAAAATATTCCGAAAACCGTCCAAATTTTCAAACAAATTTTATTCCCTCTACTAAAACCATCTATTTTCTCTCCTGCTGTAATACCCCTTGCCCTGCAGCGCCGCCTAACGCGCTGTATTATTCGAATCGGCGCTAAATAGTAAACATGTCAGTAGTTCAATCTAAAAATAGTAAAATTTTATATTTTTTGCCTTCCGATACGATCGACGATTACCTATGTTTTTATTTTTCGAAAGAATTAATGAGGAAAGTCCAGGAGTAATAGCCGAGTTGATGGCCTCATTTCGAAAACAAGTTATCACAAGGCATGTTTGTTGCAGTTACTTTTTTATTCTCCCCAGATAGCTGGTTTAATAATAGACTGTCGATCGGGAAAAGAAAATTGGTGATCGATTAGAAAAAGAAAAATGATGAGTGTTTGTATGAGCAGAAACGAAAAGAATATTATTTGGATTAGCGCGAG
Source organism: Cryptocephalus primarius (assembly GCA_963576515.1). Lineage (NCBI taxonomy): Eukaryota > Metazoa > Arthropoda > Insecta > Coleoptera > Chrysomelidae > Cryptocephalus > Cryptocephalus primarius. The sequence goes on along the minus strand of OY754943.1, from coordinate 14,505,747 downwards.
AGCGAACGAGAGCGTAGTTTTGATTGATCGCGTAGCAATAATAATAACAACAATAAAGGTTACCGCAAAAGAATTGGCTGCACTTACGTCGTCGTTTTCCACAACAAAAGTACCAAACAAACCACACAAATATCCATTTTATCCAACGAACATTGAGCCGCACATGGGAACGCATGTACACTAAATGTCTTCTGATACCATTTGAGTTTTATCAAGACTATTACGTCAGAGTTAAGAGGCGCCAAATTCAAAAACCGCAGCGGCGACCGTTCTCCAAACTAAAACTCGCGCGATGTGTATGTGTGTGTGCGATCCTTACCACGATTACGATTGTACTAACTTAAAAAATTGCATTTTGAATTAGACTCTTTTACTGTATAAACATTTAACAAGGTTATCAGGAATTTATCACATTTTATGAATATGTCCAATTAAGCGTTCATTGTATGTACGACGTTTTATTACGAGGCCGACAGAGGTCGAATCCGAGCGGGAGTTCATTTTCGGCGAGGAAATTCGGATTTGATTCGGGGGAAATTAATAATAAATATTTCGCGCGACGGTGGCTTTGCAGACTGGACGACGACGGTTCGATTCGCCGGCGAATAAACTTTTATTTGTTCGAAAAAATGCTGCTAAAGCACGAAAATGTCGCTGACTCGAAATATCGTTTTATACTCTTGGGAAAGTGTTTCCAAAAAATCCTTCGAAACTACAACTGTGTCCATATCCCAGCAATTTACTGTTACAGAGAAATGTGACACAAATATAAATATTAGGTCGTAGCGGTTCAAAGGAGACGCGCAAAAATATTTTTTGGAAAATTTCTAAATTTGACCTTTAATATGACAGTTAGTTGACAGGTGGCATTGACAAATCTAAGAAGAGATGTTCCAAACTAATATACAAAAGAGAAAATCAAATTTTGGAAAATGCTCAAAGGAGAAATACATGAAACATTTAAATCTCCTAATCGATAAAGGGCACCTCCTTGGTTATCACAAACCTTGTTGAATATCGAGTTATTTCTTATCAGTAACACGTTACCATTACGAAATTTCAATTACCATTACCATTTCTAAATAAAAACTATTTAACCCGTGCTTTTCCCGCCGAGTTCCGCCACTGACCCGCATCGTATTAATTCAATTAACTTTTGCGTCGTACTAACTGTTTACTCTGGAAATTCTAGAACAAACCGTACTGTAAAGACGACCTATTCAAATTCCATTGTTATCGACGTTTTATTTGATTAGGCTCTCATTTTTAACTAATCCTGGAATTTGCTCCGGCAGCTATATATTACATAAATAAAGAGTACATACTTTGTCGTGTGTAAAATCTACACACCTACGAAGACATACAAGTATCGAAAAGTACATCGAGTGATTTAAGATTGTAAAAATATTAATGGGAATGTGTATTATCGGATTCTTAAGCTCAAAACTGAATCGAAGCTGCAATTACAGTCTGTTTAAATAGGTTTCGCACAAATTTTGTTAATTGATAGAATTAATTATATTTTATTACTTTGTTTTGCTAGTAGTATGGCAACTTCAGCATAAAGACGTCTTTAGGACTCCTTTAAGACATACTTAAATCAAGCAATTAATGCTGAAAAGCATTTAGACAAAGGCATTTTTAGGACCCTCCTTTAATTTCTTTTCTCGCTCAAACTAAAACGATGGAAATGAGGAAAATTCTGTTGAGGGGGTTGTTTTTTATTATTTAATTTAATAATAATTTATTTTTAAATTATTTTACCTTTTTTAACTTTGAATATTAACTGATGGCACAATTGATTGAAATCTTTCTTCAGAATGTTTTCTTCATTTGCAAATGTTTTGATGATTATGGCTTTGAACGTTAAGGACACCAGCAGTTCCTATGAAATCCTTCTGAGCCATTTTAGAACATTTCAAAGTGCTTTGATTGATTTTTCCTTTTGCAAACTTTGCAAGGCCTTGGGCATTATATAAGAACAATACTGACTCTCTTGATATTCTTCTGATCATGCTATTAAATACCTGAAATACCATAAAATCTGGTCCTGTTATCTTCATCGACAACTTAGGCACACGTTAGCGTATTATTAGCTACTCGTTATTCTCGTGCCTTCTAATTAATTAAGGGTAAATTAGATAAATTGGACGATTTAATAGATAAACAAGTTTATTAAATCTCGAGAGTGTTTCCGCATTTCTCGCGGCTCTGAAAGGCGCCATTGGATTAGCCAGCAAATATGGACTTAATTAGTAGGTGAAGTTAATACTTCACGTTACATTACAGTTACAAATCTAGTTTGCTTGGTATATATATCCAAAAAAATTGAATTAATTTATAAATAGCCCATGTGTAATTGGTTTTTTCATATTTTTGTTCACTCTTGTCTGAATACTGTTAGTGTTATCGTTTTTATTTATTTATTTCATACGTACTATTTCATCGATCCTACACATACTATATTAAATTATTAAGTAATCAATGCCATTAATAAGTGTATTACAACTTTTGATTATCTATTTGTAGAGGTCCTGAGTGAAATCCACAAGTGATATACGTTTTATAAATATAGCGAGAAAGTTCTCAAAATAATCCGTTATCGGAACCCTTATCTTTCGTTATTATACAATAAATTAATTTGTGATGTGCTGAGGATTTAAATATGCGCACGAGACGTTTTGCAAAACTCTAAAAGTGTCGAGATAGGAAAAAAAACATGGGAGTCGATAAGAAGGCGTAAACTTAGTGATAATAGATAGTAATTTTGAGTCTATCAATGGTTGGGTAATATTCTTGATTTGTTGACAGTATTAGCAAGTTTTCAAGCCAGAGTTATGTCCTGTTATCATTAAAAATGTATTTAAAACAAATTTGGGCATGCTTGCATCGTTAATCAATTATTACAACCTGAAACATTCAGTATATAATTGATTAAAAATTTTAAAATTTAAATTAAAATACTCTCATAAAATTTTTAATCATAAAGGGTTGTTCCTCAAATAAAAACAGTATTGATTCCTGTGAATGTTTTTCAATTGGTTTTTCCTGAAAATTTAGTTCTTAAAGTCACTCGTGGTAAGCAAAAGACACAGTACTAATTTTCCCTGAAATTCTGAAATGTTTTCAGGATTTTCAAAATTTATTTATTGATTTAACTTCCTTTTCGTGCAAACATTTTTGACTTTTAAAATCAAATCAACAGCAGAGGAACTTTTGAGTCGATTTCAAGGCGGTTTAGAACCCTTCGACTGATTCTGTTGCAATCTTTGTAGTTTGAAAATTCCGGACACTATTAATCCTTGTCAAATTTAAGTGATTGCTTTTAGACTATTATTAATGGATTCAGACATGTCAGTGATTTTGGACCTATGTGGTTTTAATCCTATTAATGAGAGTTCTAATCCTTGTGGGATCATAATTGCCCCAGAATGTTGTTGACAGGATTAAAACGAGATAAGGCGCGTTCGGGTCGTATCAGTTCTCAAATCCCTCTGAGAAATCAACGAAAAAGCACACCCGCCACCTCTCGGCGGATTCCGATCGACATTTCGGCTCGTAAGTACTCCTCCTCAGGCGGAATCGTGAGAAATATACCGCGAGCCAGAAAAGAGAACGGCGGAGAGGAGCCGTTCACCTGTTCCTCCTCCGTTCGGCCCGTTCTTTCTTTCTCTCTTCCGAAGATGGAAGAAGAGGCGAGGTGGTTGTCGTCTCGTGGGAATCGGCGACCCGACCCGACCCACCTGCACAATATTCTTCTCTCCTCTCCTCTCGCGCTTTCGCATTTCAATACAAACTTCGCCTCTCGATTTACCGAAACGTTTTATTTTCGGGAGGTTCTTGAGAATGGACGTCCCGGGACGGTCGCACAAATTCCTCGCCTCGGCACGTACGAAATGCAGATAAAGTGACCGACAGGAGTTGTACCTGTCGAGTAAATCACAGAAATTCGAAAGAATTTCTAAACAGATTTGTCGTAAAAGCTCAAATTGTCGCAATATTTTTTTCAATAGCTCAAATCTCTCCTCTATCATCCTCTTTCTCAATCTTCCTCTTTAGCTCAAACGAGAAGAAAATGTCTATTTCTAGCCCCTTTTCACCCTTACATTGCGAATTTACGGGACGGCTGAAAGAAACACAACAGCACGATGATACGCATATATGGACTATAGGGCAATTCGAGCCCTCTCGTTTCCAATGATTTCAAAAACTTTACTCGTAACTCCTCAGGAACTGGACAATTCGGCTGAACCCCGGCAACACAGGAATCCAAGTACTTCAATATTTATCCAAACAAAATTTTTAGTCCGTATATTTTAATGCTCAACTTTTGCTTCTTTTCTTACCTAAAAAAGTTATTGAAGTTATGTTATTGCACCTTTATTTAATTTGACAACTTTTTGGGCCTTTTCCTCCGTATTTAAATCTTCACGTAACTGATTAGGTAAAAGAAATGTAAGAGATCCGAACCGTTTGAAAATCAAATCAATTCGTTAATCTCCCATTTGAATGATAAACCGAGTTTGGCGCGATCGACGCAACTTTTTATCGCCAAAGCTAATCTCCAAGCAAAGGTCTACCACAATATTTTTAAACTTTCGCCTTCGACTCAGTTTTTTCGTCACTCCCTTCCTCTCTCTCACTCTCGTTCAATTCATGTAAACTACACGTTCATTCAATCATCCGTCGGTCCTCTACACTTTCTCTCTATTCATTGAACATTTGCGTTCCGCAGCTGTGTGTCTTTTCCTTCGACGGGAACCGTGAGAGAAGGGCGGCTCAACACCCTACTTTTTCCCCGTTCGCCCAGATTGCCAGATAATGGGGTTATTAATAGACGACCGTGACTTATCGGGGAGGGAAATAAGGGCGATTAAACGGCACTTTCCAAGTTAAACGGTGTTGAAATAAAACCGAATTAACGACGGAATACTAGCGAGTTTACTAATGCAGTGCGCAGCTCCGGAAATTAACTCAGTGCGCATAGTAAGTGTCAATAAGTCTTCAGCGCAGAATGTAGTAGAGAGTGCTTGCTAAGTCAAGTGTGAGTGTTTACAAGGTCAAAAGTTAAGGAGAGTTTTTTCTACCAAAAGTATTTTGGAGGGGTGAAAACTACCCTTTTCGCCATATCTCTAGCTCTTGCTACGATACCTGAATGAAACCAAAGGGAAATTCATGTTTTGGAAAATAAATAAGTTGTTGGTTTCATCTTTCACTTTGCATAAGTGTAAATATCCCTGCTTTTGTCAAATTTTGAAAATTTTTACCCATACAACTAAGTGAATTGAACAAGTTTATATCCCGATGGCTCTAAACTATTTATTGTTGTAGTCGTTGCCTCCAAAAAGGCCTAAATGCTAGTGAGAAGAATATTTTTCAACAAGTCTTATATTATTTGACCATGTACCACAGAAGTCTTCTCAATATCGGATAGCGACACCTCAAAAAAATATTCTTGTAAGTAAAATTCGAAAAGTTTCTTCAAAATATTAGCAGTTCTACCCTATGCAGCTTAAGGATATCTTAAACTGCCCATTTTGACGCGCAGTACGTTCATTTACGTCCTTCTGCGCAGTCATTATCAGTTAAATGTAATTTGTTCATAGAAAGTCGCTTGGTAGGTGCGTAGTTGACGAAAGATTGCACCTGCGCATGAAGCTCTTTGCGTATAACCCTCGGTGGTTGTTTCTCGTAGTACTTATTTGAATTGTTAACGTTTAATTCTTCTTTACGTAGCGTACAAAAGTATTATCTATCCTCCTCTTTTGTGAACGTTGAATGGTCCTTAACTTCCTCCGCCCACTTGGCCAAAACAAGTCATTGAAAAGATTCCTTTCTCTCTTTCTCTCTCCACGTCATTCGAAACGTGACATCAATAACTCCCCGTCGGAGGTGGAGAGAAAAAATATAATAACAAGGGCGTAAGTTCGGTTTCATTAAACGCCTCTAATCCGAGCTTTGTCGCATGGAAGCTCCCCCCGGTTTTAATGAACGTCGAACACGTGACTAGATCGAGATTGTACTTTTTCGAATGATATCTGATAGTGTGCGCGTGTATGAGATTAAACGGAGATTCATTAGGCGGCATATTTCGTTGCAGGTTGCGAGCATCAAAATTTCGAGCAGGGGGTGGAAAGTTGTTTCAGAATTTTTGATAAACGAATTCGGTGCGTGCTAGAGAGTATGTAATAACATAAAGCTTCGTATAATGAATTTTGACACTTAAATGATGTGGACATGGTGTTATTAACCTCGTATATGGTGGTACCCATTCTCTGAAGCTCTACCCTGAAGCTCGAATTATATGCACAGCAAAATATCTAAAAAAGAGCACAAATGTACACATTTATATGAAAAACATGCATAATATTTGAAGGATGAGGATAAAAATTGCATTTCCCGTCTTTTCCCCTGAACTGCACGATCCCACCCCCGAATCCTCCCACCCTTGTTCCCATAATGTCTCTCGATCAACCCCGACACGCGTTCTAGTAATTCCCCAATACACTAATGAACCTATCGTGTTGACCCTCATCGACACGAGGAACCGTCTTATAATCCGCTAATTCCTCCTCGGACATTATACAGGGTGTTTTGTAAGTAAAGGGAAATGGGGGTGAAAGCCGTGTGAACGGGGCTCGCGTGCAGTTCACAACGGCGACACGTGCGCGCCCGTGGCGCGATTGTTTTCGCAGCTGCGAGAGGAATCGGGTAAAAATAAAAGGGAAGTTTGTCTCAAAGGGCGGAATTAGAGTTATCCTGATTGTGTTGAAAACGATCGAATTTCGAATCTTTCTAATATAAGAACTTGTGGGCTAATGAAACCACAGGTAAAGTTAAGGTAAATGTTAAGGTCCAAGCTTAATTTTTAATAGAAGGGTTCTAAAATGTCATGAAAAAACAGTCCAATGGGTGTAGCCCTTTATTTGACGTCTCTAGAATTTTTTGAAGATAAAATAGTTTTAATGGACGGGCCCTGAAATCTCCTGAAAGTTCCCCAATCGGCAGGAAACCTCCCAAAGACCAAAACTGCCTCAGAGTTACAGTTAATAAGAAAATGTCCAAAAAGTTCCAGAAGTTTACAAGGACTAAAATTGCCACTATTGGATTTTCCGCATTAGAATGATTCTAAAATAGTAGTCAAACTAATTCTAGATTACATTTGACCAATTTTTGACTATCATTTTCATGTCATTAATCTGAATCCTTTTAGTCCTGATGGAGAGCTGTGGTATGTGTTGACTTCTGGGTTAAATTTGACTATACCTAATTTCAATCTTGAGTTAGTCCTAAAATATATCTTACATTGACCAAATTGATCAATTTGTCTAGATGTGATTTGACGAATTTTACTTCTAGGGTTTGTCACTAATGCTTGATTTGAGAAATCTGGCTCCTAAGTATGGTGTACCAATTTGACGTTTAGATTTAATTTGACAGTGCCCAGTTCCAACCTTCATTTAGTACTAAAATAGATTTGAGTGACTACAATGTTCAATTTGTCTCTTAAATTTTATTTGAAAAATTTCACTTCCTTGGGGTGTCACGAATATTTGGTTTGTCAAATCTGACTCCTAAGTTTGATTATAGATTTGATTTGACTCCGTTGACTAGTTTGTTTCCTCGATTAGATTTGACAAATTTCACTGGTAGTTTCAAACTCGTATAGTTCTTTTCCTTCTTCAAAATTTGATTTGACACAAATTTGACCTAGTCTAGTTTAGCTCTAAATTTTATTTGGACAATCCGGCTTCTAGTTTAATCACATTTGCTTTGACGCTCCAAGAAACTTAAGTTTGTAATATTTTATATAATTTTTTGAAGTAGTCTCTAGTGAAAACTCTCACAACCTGCAAGTAAGAAATCTCGAGATTAATTTACATAATTCGCTAATTAAGCCCTTCTTAATTTTAAAATTACAGCCTGGCCACCATAAAATTAGCACGTAATTGGAGGATATCTTATTAAGCCTCCTCCGGGCGGTTCAACTTGTGATCACATGATTACTAATAGAGGTAAAGTGAAAACGCTCGGAAGCCACCAATTAGAGTTTAATTAAACTCCTTCCCTCGTAGGTTTCGTTGTTTTAAAATTTCCTCCGGTAATTAAAGTTCTGATGGAACAATCCGAGGAATAATTTAAATTCCTAAATTTCCATTCGGCGCGTAATCCGAATTATACAAGGAGGAAGGTTGAAAGGTTCCTTATCTCGTTTATAATTTGTATAACAATGTCGTTATCTCGAGGACGAGCACACTTGCCGGGAAGTTTCGTTTTAATGACCCGGAACATCTGTCAAAATTCGTGGGTGGCTCGATCGACGTTTGACAGATCCCATTCTGGGATTCGTCATTGCGTCCCTTTTCGGTAGCCGGGATTCGCAAAACGTGGCAGGAAGTGGGTAATGTTGAGAACACCAGACACGTTATGGTGTAAACACTGGGCCTGCCCCTTGAGATACCGGAGGATACTTTTAACGTATTAGAAGAATCCTGGATTGGAAAATGTTGCACTGCAATGAGTGTTGCTTGGATTTTATGCAGAATTTCTTGAAGCGTAGTGTGGGTATTGAATTGGGTCTTGTCAAAGTATCTGATTTTTTCTGTAATTGCACATTTGATTGATATTTCACCTTTCTGATATACATTTCTGCTTTTTTTTTTAAGTTGGTAATAAGTAAATTTTCATCATTTCCCTTCGAGTCGCAAATAAAATATTCCTCAGCTGTAGTTTCGCCCACAAGTGAAAGTCTTGGTGGGAAATTCCCAATTTTCCAGTTTGAAATCGAATTTTCACAGATTCAGGATTTCACAGATCGTTTCTTCTCTTGTAATTCGACGAGTCAACGGAAGTCCCTCATAGTATCGCTACCAATCTTTTTCTCCTTCTCTCTCTCTTTCTCTCTCGCTCTCATTGTCCGCCTTGTGGGAAAATCATTGTCCGAGTCACACCTGACGAATCCTCCGGTGGGTACCCGAAAAAAAGATCGTCGTGGAATGGAGGAAAAAATAATAAGACTCTCTCACAGGTGTTTAACCGGTAGGCTTACATACTTCTCTCTCTATCTCTCTCTTTTTTTGGAATAAGTTTCGTGACATTCTTCAGATTCCTCTGGTGGAATACTCTCTTTTCTTAATTGGATGATTTTGTACCGTTACGAATAATTTTTTCGAAAATGTTTGAAGGTTAGGAATATTTTTCTATGTTCAAATTTTTGCATAAGCATCTAATATAGTTTTTCCGAGATCACGTATCAAAAATTCCACCCTTAGTCAGCTCACCCCTGGGGGTCGATCGATCAAAATTGGTGAACCAAACTTTCCAGCAATTTTTCTGCAAAATCAATTGCTACTGCTGTTGCAAGAAAAGACCGTTTTTTCCCCTTTTGAATTGTTTAAAAATAATGTCCCACAGAAAGTTTAAAGGTGCACTTATATAAATCCAACGCCCTTGCGGTCAAGGCAAGCCCTCTTTCGCTGATTTTGGGTAAATTTTCTTTTCAAAAATCTATGCCGTTAGGGCTATTCAGAGATTTCAACGATCGTTCTCCGTCGCGTTTTGACGGAACGACTTCCCATGTCGGCAGGTGGGCGCCCTCGTTCCGTTCCCATCGCGCCCATCACGAAAACAATTAGAAATCCACGAATTAATCTAAGACAATCTGAGGAAACATGCTCGAAGGAAGGCGTCGCGCCGCCAGCTGTCCCGTAGGGAGAAGGGAACTGCCGAGCACAGTTCCGGATCCGAGGAGGCGCACCTGTAAACGTGTAACGTCGCCTTCCGGTCCGTTTCAGGTGGATTCCTCCTTCGACGCCTTACACCTTACGACGTATCGCCGAAAGACAGTTGGAGGAAAGAGGGAAAGGTGTTCGCTCCTTCTGTTCCGAGGTAGGCCGTCGAGCGAGAAGCGAACGCAATAGGGAAACTCTTTGAAACTGAACCCAAAGTACACACCCGATGCAAAATCGTGCAAGCGAGCAACTTACTGTCAATTCCATCCAATCAGATCGTCCAGATTCGAGCATTATGCCTTTCTAACACGTGGTACTAGTGGATTGCGCCATTTTCATTGCCCTATCGCAAACTACACCTTTCAAAGTATTGAATCGAATCGAAGTTGAAGCAGACAGCTTTACAAATCTTCCTCGTATGAATATGTAAATTACGTGCGTCCCAGTTCGATACGATAAATATTCCGCGCACGATATGGAAAATAATTTTTGCTCTTCCTTTCGGCCTGAATACTAAAACCGGAGAAAAGTGACCGGACTACTCGGGACGAAGGCTCTGTAAACAATAAACAAAGGAAAATTATAAACAAGCGAGATGGACGGGGAAAGATTAATAAACATGCAAATGCGGTAGTAGTCGATGATAACATTGGCCACCAAATTTTGTTGTTTGCACGTCTCGGTAGGTCTGGTCGTCCATCATCGAAGAATGAATCGAAGCTAATGAATCGGTTGAATACAAAGGTAATTCAAGTGGAAGCAATCGTTTTGGAAGGAATAATGAACCGAAAGTGAGAACGAACTAGAGAGCGTTTTTCAAAATCTTCCTTAGAGCTGTGAAGCAAATCCTTATTTGTTTAACGTTGCCCAGCCCGATTAATTTCTTTCTTTAATTTTTAGTCTTCAGTTTCTACAAGATTTAAACTTTCAACAGTCCCAACCTTCAGAGATTTTCGTAAAGCTTTGGAACAGATTTTCGGTTGTGCAATATTACCTAGCCTTGCTGTTTTCATTTTAAAATTTTTAGTCTATCATCTTAAAAAATAGTACTTTTTATGAGTAACATTTAGAAAAGTTCTGGTAAGCTTTGACACCAATTTCAACTTCTGTAGAAAATATTTTCAGTGATCAAAATGAATTTTTTGAATATGAAACGTGTTTTTTTTGGTAATTATGAAATTTGTTTGTTCCAGGTTCCAAAAGCGACCAGAAGGTTCTACAAAAGCAGTGAGTGTTTAATATTATCTATTCTAATGAAATTATAAAATTTCCAATGACGAAATCAATACAATTATTGAATAGTCAATATTTTGGGTTTACGAATAGTTGCAACAATGTACGAAAAGTTCCGCAAAATATTTTGGAAAGCATGGTTCGGTCTTGAACACTTAAAGATTCGATGCTTTCGTCAACAAAATGAAAATCATTTTTGAATCTTTTTTGAGGTTATAGGAAGGCCTGAGGGCTTAAAAATTTGGATATTTTAGAGCATTTTTTTGTTTTTTTAAAGGGCCAAGGGAAATTTTCACTATTTTGACCATCTAGAACCTATCACTACTGCAATTAAAATTCAAATGCGTAGCAGTATAGAAAAATCCAATTTCGAAATAACGAATTCAAACATTAAAAGCGATTTTGATTGTATTTCAAAACAACACAAAAATTATGAAGTAGGAATTTAAAGTAGTGTAATTACACAGTCCTTTAAAAAAAATGTATTTAATCTCGCCTTCCCTTTAAAAATGAAGCCAAAACTTCTCTTTTTGAAACAATATTTTGTTGTATTTGTAACGTTATGTTATCGTCGACTGTTTTACCCGAAAACTGTGCTTCCTTTCGTGGGGCGCAAGCTGCATCGAAAAATTCATATCATAAATAAATTAAGGGAACAATTAAAAGACACAATGGGTGTATACGTACATATGCAGTACGGAGGGCATATGTGCAAACATGTGCGCAGTCTTATGGGAAATCACCTGGTAAGGGTGTCGGGCCATGGGAATAGGGATACGGATGGCTTTCGAGCGGGAACGCGCACACACACACGCTCACCACTCTGGTTAGCGTTAAGGGCTTCGCTAAAAACCCAACGTTTGATATACCTATTAGCGCGCAGATGGAAGGGTGGCGGGCTTTTTCGCTTAATTGGGGAAAAAGAACGGCAGTTGCTGCGTCAATTGTCCTTATGCTACGTTAAAAATGTTGCTTAACGACATGCTAAGCCTTTCATCCACAAAATGATTAAAGAAGTTGTCAGTGGAAAAGAGGAAAAAATGAGGTTATGGCGTTATTCTTTTCATAAGAATATAATTGAGCAAATAGCGGTTACTATTTGTAAACAATTTGTTTACTGATTCTTAACAGGACTTTTTTATGCCGCTATTTAGGCATTATCATTATGAGTTGCCAAATGGTTTGCGTTAATTGCGGTAATTGTGAATTTTTTTCACACAAAACAGGTTTTTAAAGATATTTCTAAATTTGAATTGTACCTAAACGTATAAAACATTCTTTTCCTATACCATACAACACCCTATCTATTTCCGTATTCTTATCAACCAGTAGGAAGTGTTTTACGCATTAACTTTATTAAATAAATATTTAGCGCCAAAAGGGCAAGCGCCTTATAGTGCGAGCATAGAAATTTTGGCGCCAAAATAGTGGCGTCATATTACCACCTACTTTTATGCAGTCTCATACTTGAATTGAGCAACCATGCACTTGTGCCAGAAATTTATGGATTTCTCGATATTTTCCGAAAGCTATAAACCTCGGTCACTTACTTTGATTTATCACAGCACATGCGCTTTTTTGTTATACTGTGTCCCAAATGTCGCCGCTCGTATAAAAACCCAGGAAGTCAAAATCGCCCCGTCGCCGCTGTCGTGAATATTCAGCGTCACAAATAAAATTATTTTCGGTGTTGTTAGCATAATTTTAAAGACTTTAAAATGCACCGGCGTAGGTCCTCGTAAAAATAAAACGTCTGGTTATGGCATTTTGATGTAAATTTACGCAGCGAGTGAGGTGAGAATGTAGGTTATTATGGTATTATTTTTTTTCTTGGTGGCTCAAAAGGTTAATGGAAGCGATAAGGTACCGACGAAATTTTCGTGACGTGAGATAGGAATCATCTCGGAATTCAAGGTTGGAAATGGTTCTTTGTAGTTGTTTATGGGCAAAAAATTCCGGTCTTGAAAGACAACGTGGACTAGAAAGATTATTCTCAGCCAATTAGAAGTCTAAGAGGATATGTGACATTACATTAATAACTTTTACTAGAAACTTCTCTACGTGTCCTTTCTAAAAGTTAATTTTCCTTGGAGATGGACACTGAAAATCATTAGAGGAAATCAAATGGGGAAGCTTTGCCTTAAAGCTTTGTAAAAGTCTCTGAAGATGATTTCTAAATAACTTGTTATTAGTTTTGTGTTCAAATTTTGTAGGACGTACTATTTCCAAGAAGAAATCGTCTATGGCAATGATAGACTCAATATTAATGAAAGAATGGAGCGGGCAATATTGGACAGTAGAGAATTTGCTTTGAAGCTTTCTAAAGAAATCTCTTAAAATATTTTCTAAAGTTTTTAGGATTGGTGCTAATATTTGATGATAATTGATACATGATGATAAATCAGTTGCATCGGACAGCCCTGTACAAACGAAAATTGCTTCAAAGCTTTACAGAAATATTCAAAATGCCTCCAGAAGTAGTCGTAGTCTTCTATAGAAAGGATAAGCTTGAAATTAAAGGGGAAAACCGAAAAACAGGCAATACTGAATGCAGTATTTTAAATGACTGAATAGTTTTGTATGTTTTTGGCGAAGGAAATCAGTTGGAAGGTATTCGACAATTCTGTAATTTTTCAGAATTGGAAAATTATTGTTTTGTGCACTTGCTATTGGTTCAAAAGTTCTAATCTTGCAAAAATTTTTCACAAAAAGGGGAAAAAGGGAAAGAAATCGTTTTTCTTGCTCTATTCCTTAACTGAACGTCCAAGCTCTACAAAACCGTGGACTCGATTAACATCTTTGATAGGAATTGCTTTATGGCGAGGCTCTAACAATTCTAGACACAGTTTGAGCGAGCTTAGAATTACCAGATTAGAAAACTAAATACCTTCAATAAGAGTCGCATGCCCTTTAGCCGTTTCTGGTTGAATTCGCTCGTAATTAGATTAGGCGCGTAGCCGGGTATCGCATCTGTCCAGAATCGGAATTAATAAAGATCGAATAGGCCGTCAATCGAACGTATGTCACCCAGCCAGTCATCCCATATGCGTCGTACGATTTTAATATTAAAACCTTTCGATAAACAGAAGAGAAGAGAGAGGAGAAGAGCCGCCGTGCATCGCGCACCCATCCTACCAACGATGTTTTCCATTAGTATAATGAATATATATGAACAAACACGAAAAGTAACATTCGGGCACCATACGCGACAAATGGAGTATGAATATATACGTATGTGTGTGACTGTGGTGTTATCTCAATCGGTAGACAGTTGCTAGTCCTGATGGCAACCAATCTGACCGAATGTCATCCATATGGCACGACTACGATGCCGGGCCTCTCGGAATGGACCTTCTGCCGCTCGCGGACTATGAGAGAGAGAAAAAAATCGATAGTACCGTTCAAAATAATTTCCCTGAATGATCATCGCCGTCCTCGAGTGGGAGAGGAAAAAATTCGGCGAGCCAGATGACGAAAAAAGGAGTCGGGACATTGGGAACGACATCGTTGAGGTGCCATGATTAATTTTGGGTTTTCTTCTCCCCTGATTACTGAACCAGATAAGAAAAATGGTAGGAAAAGTACTAGTCAGATCTGATATGAATAAAATTGTGACATTTTTCACTAATACAATTGTATGGTTATATCGTTCGTTCAGGCAAAAAACACAGTGCTTCAGCAATCTGTAACTGCAGCCATCCACTTGAAATTAGGCTAACGTTTCAGTCAACTTGGAACTCCCCTTTAAATTTCATTGCTGAACTTCTGATGCCTTCGGAAAAACTTCTTTCCTCGCGTTTCTAACCCGAAATTCCCGTCCGTTCCCTGCGGGCTAAGAGAATTGGTTCTAAAAGCGTCGATTAACCATTTGCGCGCGGCGGTCACCTGTCACCGCAAATTCCGCTTTCCTCGCACATGCCCGACATCCACCAATAACAATAATGACAACAGCAACTGTGAATTGTTTAACCCATATCATTAAAGGAAAGCTGCCCCGGCCCAAAGGTGTCCCGAACAGTTGTCTCTAAGAAATTCGTTAAAAACCGAACATGGGGCAGATGGATCTCCCCCTTCGGGGCCGAATATACATCCACCCTTGGCCAAAATCGCGCATCTGACTTTATATGTATATGCCAGTGGGTACACACATACGCACACATGTACGGTCGACATATGCGTTAAACAGGGTGTTTTTCGACAAATGATCCGATCATCTGCACTCGAAATTTATTTTATATGCCCCCACGGTAATCACACAAAGGGCCGTCGATTGTCATTATAACGCCGAAATTAGGACCGGCCTAATCAAATAATTAAATGGGGGTAATTTCGGGGCCGGGCGACATTTGGGGAAGTAAGGATGAAGTGTCGCATCGACAAAATCAAATTTCAGTCAATTTTTTGACCTATTTGTCGACGTTCTAAATGAAAAATTGAACAACTGTTCAATAATGACTGATTACACACTAGTTATCCATGGGATAAAAAAAGAATCTTCCGGCACATCTGGATCATATTTCCATTGTGAAAATTTTGGCACTCCATTTTGCTTTTAAAAGCTGCCATTTTATGCATCCGTTTGGTCACCGCCATTTCTAATTTAGGAAGCCATGCTTAAAATACCATTTGGGCCTTGCTTTTTAAAATAGCCATTTCCATATTTCCATTGCTGTCGTATCCCCCCATCCAGAGAGCGCCATTTTGACGTTAGATGCCTTTCGTACAACCATTTTGACATTACCTCTTCTTGGTGCCATTTTGGCAACATCATTTCATCATCGCCATTGCGACTTTACACCGTTTTGGCATTACTCACTCCCATTTTTGGAATTCCTGTTTTTCCTCCTCATCATCACCAGCTTTGGCGTCCATTTCATCGCCATTTTGACTTATCGACACCATAATTTTGGCATTGCTGTTTTAAATGGCATTGGTGGTAAAATTTAGGGTGAAAATGGCAGGACACTGATTTTAGGCTTGAAACTGTAATGGTGTCGCCAGTTCTCAAATTTTGAAATGTGCATAGAAACAAAATTGAATACTTTGAATAGCATATTTTGTCGGTTTAATACGATGTAAACCTACAATAGAGTACGACGTGTCAGTACGGATAGAAAAATTTCTGTGGAAAACTCGGGAAACCTTCGATACAATTTTCCCAGGGAACAAACAAAACCGCTTCTCCTCCGTAAATTCCCCGCTTAAAAATAGTCGGTAACCCGTCCACGTGGTTTTATGTACTCCAACTGGTCCACACCTGCCGCGGAGGCATCAACACCAACGAAAATCGATGGGCCACAGGTGAGAATCTACCGAAACAGATCGCCCGTCGACTAATAAACGTGAAATAACGCGACGCCTCGTTTTCGAATTCGTCGGATAAGTCTGCTTTACGGTTACATGGAGAAGGTGCCTGGAACACCGAACTCGCTCCTAAGATAGAACTGTCACAATAACGAATTAAAGTGGGAGGAAGACGGGACTCGATGCGGCAGGCTTAAGAGCAGAAGACGAAATTAAATATTGTTTACTTGTTCTACTTGAATCTTGCAATAATCAAAGGATATTAATGGTGTAAGTCGACTATGATGTGCAACGAAATTTTGTAAAACGTACCCCTGGGCGCCGCCTATGTGCCTTTGGATGGTTTGGTATAAGGGATTCCGGAATAGTATCGAACGTAAAAGAATCTGAATAATGTAAAATTCTCTTTGTTTTCCCGGAAATTAGCAAAATTTTCTTGGAAATTACTGCCAATGCGGCTACCATGCGTGAGACGGCGTCATGCATCCTTTTTGTTATCATTTCTGTATTATTCATGTGTACCTATTACTTAATTTGGCTTCAGTTTACACCATGTGGCACTTAAGGAACTGGTGGAGTGCATTAAATTGCACTTAGCACTGAAGTTTGACTTATATTTGAAGCATGTCATGTGGAATTGGTCATAACTTGATTGTCCTGACGTCTTTCTTGCATGAATTTACTTACATGTCGTAAAAAGTAATGACCAAGGCGTGACGAAACAAAGAACTAAGAAACTTTACCATCTCAGAGTTCGCAAGATCGAAAATTCGAGATCGCACCACTCGACTTCCTCGAGTTTCCCCTTCTGTCTTCTGGATTCCATCAGCGAATCGCTCCGATTGGCCGCGCGAGATTCCGCTCCAGATGGATCCATTCCTTCGTGAATGGGCGCATTATTGTAACGTCGTCTGAGCTGGGAATGAATGAGCGAGCGAGATTGAATGAATAGGAACGGACGATACGGCCTGCTGGGACGCAGTTCCGCCACTTCTTCCCAGCGGCGGACACGGGAAACGTTAATCGTTAAGGAATGAGGCGAAAGTCGGATGTAAAGTTGAAGCCACGCTTGGTATAAGTACCAATTGAAGTGAAACTTCTTTAGGCACGATAGCATGGAGTGTGGAGGAAGTCCGAGAAATGAGCGAGGGAATTTATAGGGTAACAATTGTTGTATAACAATTATTGTTATCATTATCGTTATTATGTCCCAAATAGCCCAACGGTTTTTAATTGGGTCTATAAGGGCGTCCAATAAACGTCCATTTTTGGTCCAAATGACATCAAATGGGTGCTTTTAACTTTTTTTACACGACCTATACAGCTTTTTTTTCTAAAAAAGTTTGTTGCAAGGTATCAAATTAAATTTTGACGATTTGTTCAAATAATTACTCTCTGCACTACGTCACTGGTGAATACTCTGCTTTATTTTAATTAAATCATTCGACGGTAGATATCGAGTGTATGTGTGTTTGTATTTACAAGCGTGTCCATGTGCGTGCATCGTCCGGATCCTCGTCCGGTCGTCGTTGGATCCATGAAAGGATTTGAAGGTACTTGAAGCGTGCATCGGCGTTCCCGTCGACGTACCAACTTGATTGGGGTTACTATACGATCGGATTCAAAATTAAACGTATAACGTACAAGAAGCGTAAATAAATGTACTGAAGTATAAGAGAAAGTCCAGATTGTTACGTGATGTATCGTTGAATCGTTTTTCATGATGAATCAACGCATTTTCCAATGAGAGAATTTTCCAAAGTTTGAAAATGAAAGGGGGCGAACCGAATTTTTTGAACATCGTTCAGTTAATACAATTGCGAAGTTAGAGTTGCAGTTTTTTTAATAATTTTTGAAAATGCTGCTTGAAATAAGTGGTTCATTGATGTTAATTAATATTGGAGTGATTGATTTTAAAACAAAAATTTTCTCCAGTTCAAGTGGATATCTTCCAAAAAAAAATACACCAAAATTTGATTTTTGAAAACTGTCATATTTTTTTTTTTTGGAAACAATTTTACAGATTCCTTGTGGCTTTTACAACGTCACCCGGTCACGCACACACAAAAAACGTATCCTTCTTCTCAGAAAACCGAGCGGTGCACATGACGAACATATTTCCCTCGCCCTCGGAAGCAATAAAAAAATTTTTCGACTCGGACATTGTGCGCCAGAAGTGGTTTATGGATATCGTGATATCCGACGGAGAGTTTACAGGGCCTCGAGTTGTCGTTCATCATAACAAGCGCACACTTGTTTAAAGCTCGCAGGCACCGTCGGTTTTGTGTCCGCTTTTACGGCCGATCCCCTGGGGATCGGCCGAAGGGGGAGGCAGAGCTTTCGAAAATAGAAAGAGTTACGGAGCGAAGGATTGCGCACCTGATCAACCAAGGCGAAGTATTCTTTCATTTCGAAAAAAATCACCAACCACCTGTTATTTACTCGTTGCAGGTGCGTTGACAATTTTCGATCGAAACGTCGATCGACGATCGCTGGTCTGTTTGAACTTTGGATTCTTGTGTTTTCCACTTGCGTATAAAATCAGCATTTGTTATACCTATAGTTCATTCAAAACGAATCTGGAATCACGTGACCTAGTGACGTCGTATGTATGCCAACTATAGTCAAACCGCTTACATGCAGATTCAAATTTGCGCGTTTAATCATGTTGCCAAGAGTGAGCAGTCTTATCTGTGTCTTTGCAGAGCTAAACGGCTCGTAAAATCGGCCGGTCCCGTTCGCCCCTGAAGTCTAGTTATAAAAATCACGTCACCGCCATCTGTCCGTAACGAGACAATAAAGCATGGGACAAATGTTCCGACATCTCTTACATATGTAGAGCAGAATTTTCGGGAACGCCGCTCGTAAAATACACACCAACAACACCACACGCCCGGCTCTTGGTGGACACATGTCCCGTTGGATAAGGGATCCTCTCGTCCGTCCCTGGGTGGCTCCGTTTCCTTTTTGGCAAATTAACGAGGCTCGTGTGAAACTCGCCCGGACATGTGGTCGACATTTCACTAAATATTCCTAACGTTTATTGCCTATAAATATTTACGAGCGAGAGATGTGAATTCCGGGAGGAATCATCACAGGCATTCAGCCGATTTTGTTAATTATCGTTTAAATAAACCGCAGGTGCTTAGGTCGGACCCTTCGACGCTTCCATATTGGTTCATATCGATGAATCTTCGAATAAAATGATGTAAGGTCCGTCCAGCCAGAATTGGTCCAGTTAAAAAACAAAAGAATTACCGACTTTATACCGAGCGCATTCAAAAACTACGTTTTTACCCTATATAAAAGCAGAGTATTCACGTAACGTACCGTGTTCATTTTTAGTCTCATTAGAGTTTAGTGGTGTATGTGCAATTACAATTATTATTTTAATCTTTTATATTTCATTAAATATGGCGCGCCTATAGTCGGTTCTCGGTCTTTGTATGTCGATAACATGGCTATTAAATTTAAAAATATCATGCCTATACTGAAAATCCTTTACAAACACCAGCTTTTCGGTTTGACAAATGGAGCAAAGCAAACAGCGCTGAGAAACAAACGTTGATACGACCAATCCACGATGTCGCTTTACCCACCGTTTCCCTAACGCCAAACGCTTTGATCCCAATTGAACAAGCCTTTGTTCCACCGCTTTCCTCTTGCATACCAATTACCTTCCTTGCCTATTTACTTAACTTTATATTCAAATATTCCACGTTGTCGCCGGCGCACCAATTACTAGCTCGTGTTCCGTAGGAGTGAAAGCCACTGCCTTTGACAAATATGATCTCTCTCGGCGATCAATTTTGAGGCCATTGTTATCCCGTATGAGCAAACAATCGAGCCTCTCGCGGAGACGCCCACCAGGTATCGGTTTCTGGGTAAACGAGGAGGAAAAGAAAAGGGAACAAGACAAGACAAACGTCTACCGTCTAGACTGTCGCCACACAACGTTTTGCTGTCATATTTGGGCGCAGGTACTTGTGATATGTATGATTAGTACTGCGGGAGACTCGGTTTTGTTTCCACAGATCGCACCGACGTGTAAATAATAAGAAAGGTGGGCCCCGATGGACCAAGGGATCGTGTCTCAGATTTTTTTTCAAAGAAAGTCATCAGTGCTTTGAAATATTTGCCTTTTAAACCAAATAGGATTTGAAACCTGGCTAGAGGCGCCTCAATTTTTTAAAAAATCTCTAAATTTTATGAGTTATTTCGAAACTAAAAATATCTCAATTTTTGCTGAATCTAATTCGAGAAGAAGTGACTCAATTTTGAGGTATATTTCAAAACGCTGTCAGTCGAAACGAAATAACAGGAGATACAAACAATTTCAGCTAAAAAATTGTCAGTCAGACTCTTAACTGTTACTCAGTAAAATTTTGAGTAAAATTCTTTGTCAGAAGTATGTTATACAAATAGTATAGTTAGTAAAGCATAGTCAGAAAGTAATGATTTTAAAAATAGAAGTGTGATGTTAGTCGATTGAGATTTTAAAAGGTTTTCAAGCATGAGGTGCATGCTGAAATTACTACGGATGAAGAAAAATTAAAAGTAACACTGAGGGAGCAGACGGGTCAAAGACAATGTCAATCGATAAAATTGCTCAAAATATGCTGTCTTTAGTCAAAAAGGGCTCTTCAATAAAATAATGAGCCAGGAAAATCCTAGTGAAGCCAGACTGTGTACCCGGAGGAATACCTACGCTGCGATTACAAAAATCCCTCGAACGGTTTTCCGCCGGGAGGTTCGAAATTCTCTAAAACGAGATACCATCTGTGGAAATTATTCATATCGAAGAGATAGAGAGAAAGAGCAATAAACACGCTCTCCCGATAATCCGACAAAAAACGATATAACTCGCGATGTAATCAACCTGAGAATAAGAATAAAACCGCCATATTACGTTCGGCCTTAAATAGAAGCCGTCAAGTTTCCTTATTAAGGCACCCGTTTAGATAAAAATTATTACTTCGACGAACGGTCCCAGGAGAACATGCAACGACAAGTGCTGCTTATCGAGGACATTTCGAAACGTACCCCTCGAATTTTGTTAATTTACCAAAGGGCGGTACGAAAATGGAAAGGTAGGAGCCGATCGTCCGCGAGGTGCGATCCAGGGGAGCGTTTTCAGGAACATTTGTTCATCGGACCGACGACGAGGACGTTTCCTAACCCGATCCGACCACCGATCTGGTTTTAATATACCTAGCGACATTTCTTCAATTTTAAACCGCCTCTTATCAACTCGTGAGCCTGATCAGACAAATTAGTTTTTCTAACAAGTTGAGAAGTCGTTTGAAAAGCCTTTGAACAGTAACAACATCTAGCAGGATTTAAGAAATTATCGAAAAAATTGAATTATTTAGTAAAAAGTATAAACAGCTAAAATGTTAATTTGACCTGATCTATATTGGTTTAACTAAAACTCTTATTTATCTAAATATTATGCTTGTATAGTCATTAAATATTTTCCTATAATATTCACTATATTTTCCTCTAAAAAATTTTTCTCTAATAAGATAATATTTTCCGCTATATTTTCTTAAAAAAATACCGCCTATGTATTTGAAATCGAGAATAGGTGGATTTCGAAAAATCGATTTTTCAAAACATCCTCTAATTGAACTTTGAAGGGCACTTTCGTAGTTTTATCGACCCCTCTGATTACGAGAAAAATAAGGAAAAAATTCCATGAGGCCTAGTTAAAAAAATACCACCTATGTATTTGAAATCGAGACTAGGTGGATTTCGAAAAATCGATTTTTCAAAACTTCCTCTAATTGAACTTTGAAGGGCACTTTCATAGTTTTATCGACCCCTCTAATTACGAGAAAAATAAGGAAAAAATTCCATGAGGCCTAATTAAAAAAATACCGCCTATGTATTTGAAATCGAGACTAGGTGGATTTCGAAAAATCGATTTTTCAAAACTTCCTCTAATTGAACTTTGAAGTGCACTTTCGTAGTTTTATCGACCCCTCTAATTACGAGAAAAATAAGGAAAAAATTCCATAAGGCCTATTTAAAAAAATACCGCCTAAGTATTTGAAATCGAGAATGGGTATAATTTGAAAGATCGATTTTTCAAAACATCCTCTAATTGAACTTTGAAGGGCACTTTGGTAGTTTTATCGACCCCTCTGATTACGAGAAAAATAAGGAAAAAATTCCATGAGGCCTAGTTAAAAAAATACCACCTATGTATTTGAAATCGAGACTAGGTGGATTTCGAAAAATCGATTTTTCAAAACTTCCTCTAATTGAACTTTGAAGGGCACTTTCATAGTTTTATCGACCCCTCTAATTACGAGAAAAATAAGGAAAAAATTCCATGAGGCCTAATTAAAAAAATACCGCCTATGTATTTGAAATCGAGACTAGGTGGATTTCGAAAAATCGATTTTTCAAAACTTCCTCTAATTGAACTTTGAAGTGCACTTTCGTAGTTTTATCGACCCCTCTAATTACGAGAAAAATAAGGAAAAAATTCCATGAGGCCTATTTAAAAAAATACCGCCTAAGTATTTGAAATCGAGAATGGGTATAATTTGAAAGATCGATTTTTCAAAACATCCTCTAATTGAACTTTGAAGGGCACTTTGGTAGTTTTATCGACCCCTCTGATTACGAGAAAAATAAGGAAAAAATTCCATGAGGCCTAGTTAAAAAAATACCACCTATGTATTTGAAATCGAGACTAGGTGGATTTCGAAAAATCGATTTTTCAAAACTTCCTCTAATTGAACTTTGAAGGGCACTTTCATAGTTTTATCGACCCCTCTAATTACGAGAAAAATAAGGAAAAAATTCCATGAGGCCTAGTTAAAAAAATACCACCTATGTATTTGAAATCGAGACTAGGTGGATTTCGAAAAATCGATTTTTCAAAACTTCCTCTAATTGAACTTTGAAGGGCACTTTCATAGTTTTATCGACCCCTCTAATTACGAGAAAAATAAGGAAAAAATTCCATGAGGCCTAATTAAAAAAATACCGCCTATGTATTTGAAATCGAGACTAGGTGGATTTCGAAAAATCGATTTTTAAAAACTTCCTCTAATTGAACTTTGAAGTGCACTTTCGTAGTTTTATCGACCCCTCTAATTACGAGAAAAATAAGGAAAAAATTCCATGAGGCCTATTTAAAAAAATACCGCCTAAGTATTTGAAATCGAGAATGGGTATAATTTGAAAGATCGATTTTTCAAAACATCCTCTAATTGAACTTTGAAGGGCACTTTCGTAGTTTTATCGACCCCTCTAATTACGAGAAAAATAAGAAAAAAATTCCATGAGGCCTAATTAAAAAAATACCGCCTAAGTATTTGAAATCGAGAATGGGTATAATTTGAAAGATCGATTTTTCAAAACATCCTCTAATTGAACTTTGAAGGGCACTTTCGTAGTTTTATCGACCCCTCTGATTACGAGAAAAATAAGGAAAAAATTCCATGAGGCCTAGTTAAAAAAATACCACCTATGTATTTGAAATCGAGACTAGGTGGATTTCGAAAAATCGATTTTTCAAAACTTCCTCTAATTGAACTTTGAAGGGCACTTTCATAGTTTTATCGACCCCTCTAATTACGAGAAAAATAAGGAAAAAATTCCATGAGGCCTAATTAAAAAAATACCGCCTATGTATTTGAAATCGAGACTAGGTGGATTTCGAAAAATCGATTTTTCAAAACTTCCTCTAATTGAACTTTGAAGTGCACTTTCGTAGTTTTATCGACCCCTCTAATTACGAGAAAAATAAGGAAAAAATTCCATGAGGCCTATTTAAAAAAATACCGCCTAAGTATTTGAAATCGAGAATGGGTATAATTTGAAAGATCGATTTTTCAAAACATCCTCTAATTGAACTTTGAAGGGCACTTTGGTAGTTTTATCGACCCCTCTGATTACGAGAAAAATAAGGAAAAAATTCCATGAGGCCTAGTTAAAAAAATACCACCTATGTATTTGAAATCGAGACTAGGTGGATTTCGAAAAATCGATTTTTCAAAACTTCCTCTAATTGAACTTTGAAGGGCACTTTCATAGTTTTATCGACCCCTCTAATTACGAGAAAAATAAGGAAAAAATTCCATGAGGCCTAATTAAAAAAATACCGCCTATGTATTTGAAATCGAGACTAGGTGGATTTCGAAAAATCGATTTTTAAAAACTTCCTCTAATTGAACTTTGAAGTGCACTTTCGTAGTTTTATCGACCCCTCTAATTACGAGAAAAATAAGGAAAAAATTCCATGAGGCCTATTTAAAAAAATACCGCCTAAGTATTTGAAATCGAGAATGGGTATAATTTGAAAGATCGATTTTTCAAAACATCCTCTAATTGAACTTTGAAGGGCACTTTCGTAGTTTTATCGACCCCTCTAATTACGAGAAAAATAAGAAAAAAATTCCATGAGGCCTATTTAAAAAAATACCGCCTAAGTATTTGAAATCGAGAATGGGTATAATTTGAAAGATCGATTTTTCAAAACATCCTCTAATTGAACTTTGAAGGGCACTTTTGTAGTTTTATCGACCCCTCTGATTACGAGAAAAATAAGGAAAAAATTCCATGAGGCCTAGTTAAAAAAATACCACCTATGTATTTGAAATCGAGACTAGGTGGATTTCGAAAAATCGATTTTTCAAAACTTCCTCTAATTGAACTTTGAAGGGCACTTTCATAGTTTTATCGACCCCTCTAATTACGAGAAAAATAAGGAAAAAATTCCATGAGGCCTAATTAAAAAAATACCGCCTATGTATTTGAAATCGAGACTAGGTGGATTTCGAAAAATCGATTTTTCAAAACTTCCTCTAATTGAACTTTGAAGTGCACTTTCGTAGTTTTATCGACCCCTCTAATTACGAGAAAAATAAGGAAAAAATTCCATGAGGCCTATTTAAAAAAATACCGCCTAAGTATTTGAAATCGAGAATGGGTATAATTTGAAAGATCGATTTTTCAAAACATCCTCTAATTGAACTTTGAAGGGCACTTTCGTAGTTTTATCGACCCCTCTAATTACGAGAAAAATAAGAAAAAAATTCCATGAGGCCTAATTAAAAAAATACCGCCTAAGTATTTGAAATCGAGAATGGGTATAATTTGAAAGATCGATTTTTCAAAACATCCTCTAATTGAACTTTGAAGGGCACTTTCGTAGTTTTATCGACCCCTCTGATTACGAGAAAAATAAGGAAAAAATTCCATGAGGCCTAGTTAAAAAAATACCACCTATGTATTTGAAATCGAGACTAGGTGGATTTCGAAAAATCGATTTTTCAAAACTTCCTCTAATTGAACTTTGAAGGGCACTTTCATAGTTTTATCGACCCCTCTAATTACGAGAAAAATAAGGAAAAAATTCCATGAGGCCTAATTAAAAAAATACCGCCTATGTATTTGAAATCGAGACTAGGTGGATTTCGAAAAATCGATTTTTAAAAACTTCCTCTAATTGAACTTTGAAGTGCACTTTCGTAGTTTTATCGACCCCTCTAATTACGAGAAAAATAAGGAAAAAATTCCATGAGGCCTATTTAAAAAAATACCGCCTAAGTATTTGAAATCGAGAATGGGTATAATTTGAAAGATCGATTTTTCAAAACATCCTCTAATTGAACTTTGAAGGGCACTTTCGTAGTTTTATCGACCCCTCTAATTACGAGAAAAATAAGAAAAAAATTCCATGAGGCCTAATTAAAAAAATACCGCCTAAGTATTTGAAATCGAGAATGGGTATAATTTGAAAGATCGATTTTTCAAAACATCCTCTAATTGAACTTTGAAGGGCACTTTCGTAGTTTTATCGACCCCTCTGATTACGAGAAAAATAAGGAAAAAATTCCATGAGGCCTAGTTAAAAAAATACCACCTATGTATTTGAAATCGAGACTAGGTGGATTTCGAAAAATCGATTTTTCAAAACTTCCTCTAATTGAACTTTGAAGGGCACTTTCATAGTTTTATCGACCCCTCTAATTACGAGAAAAATAAGGAAAAAATTCCATGAGGCCTAATTAAAAAAATACCGCCTATGTATTTGAAATCGAGACTAGGTGGATTTCGAAAAATCGATTTTTCAAAACTTCCTCTAATTGAACTTTGAAGTGCACTTTCGTAGTTTTATCGACCCCTCTAATTACGAGAAAAATAAGGAAAAAATTCCATGAGGCCTATTTAAAAAAATACCGCCTAAGTATTTGAAATCGAGAATGGGTATAATTTGAAAGATCGATTTTTCAAAACATCCTCTAATTGAACTTTGAAGGGCACTTTCGTAGTTTTATTGACCCCTCTAATTACGAGAAAAATAAGAAAAAAATTCCATGAGGCCTAATTAAAAAAATACCGCCTAAGTATTTGAAATCGAGAATGGGTATAATTTGAAAGATCGATTTTTCAAAACATCCTCTAATTGAACTTTGAAGGGCACTTTTGTAGTTTTATCGACCCCTCTGATTACGAGAAAAATAAGGAAAAAATTCCATGAGGCCTAGTTAAAAAAATACCACCTATGTATTTGAAATCGAGACTAGGTGGATTTCGAAAAATCGATTTTTCAAAACTTCCTCTAATTGAACTTTGAAGGGCACTTTCATAGTTTTATCGACCCCTCTAATTACGAGAAAAATAAGGAAAAAATTCCATGAGGCCTAATTAAAAAAATACCGCCTATATATTTGAAATTGAGACTAGGTGGATTTCGAAAAATCGATTTTTCAAAACTTCCTCTAATTGAACTTTGAAGTGCACTTTCGTAGTTTTATCGACCCCTCTAATTACGAGAAAAATAAGGAAAAAATTCCATGAGGCCTATTTAAAAAAATACCGCCTAAGTATTTGAAATCGAGAATGGGTATAATTTGAAAGATCGATTTTTCAAAACATCCTCTAATTGAACTTTGAAGGGCACTTTCGTAGTTTTATCGACCCCTCTGATTACGAGAAAAATAAGGAAAAAATTCCATGAGGCCTAGTTAAAAAAATACCACCTATGTATTTGAAATCGAGACTAGGTGGATTTCGAAAAATCGATTTTTCAAAACTTCCTCTAATTGAACTTTGAAGGGCACTTTCATAGTTTTATCGACCCCTCTAATTACGAGAAAAATAAGGAAAAAATTCCATGAGGCCTAATTAAAAAAATACCGCCTATGTATTTGAAATCGAGACTAGGTGGATTTCGAAAAATCGATTTTTCAAAACTTCCTCTATTTGAACTTTGAAGTGCACTTTCGTAGTTTTATCGACCCCTCTAATTACGAGAAAAATAAGGAAAAAATTCCATGAGGCCTATTTAAAAAAATACCGCCTAAGTATTTGAAATCGAGAATGGGTATAATTTGAAAGATCGATTTTTCAAAACATCCTCTAATTGAACTTTGAAGGGCACTTTTGTAGTTTTATCGACCCCTCTGATTACGAGAAAAATAAGGAAAAAATTCCATGAGGCCTAGTTAAAAAAATACCACCTATGTATTTGAAATCGAGACTAGGTGGATTTCGAAAAATCGATTTTTCAAAACTTCCTCTAATTGAACTTTGAAGGGCACTTTCATAGTTTTATCGACCCCTCTAATTACGAGAAAAATAAGGAAAAAATTCCATGAGGCCTAATTAAAAAAATACCGCCTATATATTTGAAATTGAGACTAGGTGGATTTCGAAAAATCGATTTTTCAAAACTTCCTCTAATTGAACTTTGAAGTGCACTTTCGTAGTTTTATCGACCCCTCTAATTACGAGAAAAATAAGGAAAAAATTCCATGAGGCCTATTTAAAAAAATACCGCCTAAGTATTTGAAATCGAGAATGGGTATAATTTGAAAGATCGATTTTTCAAAACATCCTCTAATTGAACTTTGAAGGGCACTTTCGTAGTTTTATCGACCCCTCTAATTACGAGAAAAATAAGAAAAAAATTCCATGAGGCCTAATTAAAAAAATACCGCCTAAGTATTTGAAATCGAGAATGGGTATAATTTGAAAGATCGATTTTTCAAAACATCCTCTAATTGAACTTTGAAGGGCACTTTCGTAGTTTTATCGACCCCTCTGATTACGAGAAAAATAAGGAAAAAATTCCATGAGGCCTAGTTAAAAAAATACCACCTATGTATTTGAAATCGAGACTAGGTGGATTTCGAAAAATCGATTTTTCAAAACTTCCTCTAATTGAACTTTGAAGGGCACTTTCATAGTTTTATCGACCCCTCTAATTACGAGAAAAATAAGGAAAAAATTCCATGAGGCCTAATTAAAAAAATACCGCCTATGTATTTGAAATCGAGACTAGGTGGATTTCGAAAAATCGATTTTTCAAAACTTCCTCTATTTGAACTTTGAAGTGCACTTTCGTAGTTTTATCGACCCCTCTAATTACGAGAAAAATAAGGAAAAAATTCCATGAGGCCTATTTAAAAAAATACCGCCTAAGTATTTGAAATCGAGAATGGGTATAATTTGAAAGATCGATTTTTCAAAACATCCTCTAATTGAACTTTGAAGGGCACTTTCGTAGTTTTATCGACCCCTCTAATTACAAGAAAAATAAGAAAAAAATTCCATGAGGCCTAATTAAAAAAATACCGCCTAAGTATTTGAAATGAGATCAGTTCGGTGACGCGGTCTAGTATCGAGACCCGTATTTCCGATAAAAACGTCGTTAGCGCCCTGAAAGTCATATATCCTGTAGAAAAATGTTTGTTCTTTCCAATAGTGTATGCGCGGGAAGGCTGCGTCAAGCCTTCTTTCTGTTATGGAGTTTCAAATTGAATATAGGTGGATTTCGGAAGATCGATTTTTTAAAACTTCCTCTCATTGAACTTTGAAGGGCACTTTCGTAGTTTTATCGACCCCTCTGATTACGGAAAAAATAAGGAAAAAATTCTCCGAGACCTAATTAAAAAAATAGTTTCCTGAATTTCGGACATTATCTCAGATCATCAGCTATAACTTCTAAATGAATCTCTTTGGAGAAAAACTGACTTCAGATATGCATTCTGCACGTTCAAAACTCCCTCTGTGCCGATTTTCAGGTCGTTATGAGGAAGTTCATTTTTTCGTAAAAATCGACAGGGGTAGGTATGGAAATTTTGTCAATTTTTCGAAGGAGCCAGAATTGTCTGAAAATTTCAGGGGTCATAGAAAATTTTGTTCTCTTTCCGACGGCGCATGTGCGGGAAGGCTCCGTCAAGCCTACTTTCTGCTATGGCCTTTGAAATTGAGAATTAGGTGGATTTCGAAAAATCGATTTTTCAACACATCGTCTAATTGAACTTTGACGGGCACTTTCGTAGTTTTATCGACCCCTCTGATTACGAGAAAAATAAGGAAAAAATTCCACGAGGCCTAATTAAAAAAATACCGCCTGAGTATTTGAAATGAGATCACTTCGGTGACGCGGTCTAGTATCGAGACCCGTATTTCCGATAAAAACGTCGTTAGCGCCCTTGAAAGTCATATATTCTGTAGAAAAATGTTTGTTCTTTCCAATAGTGTATGTGCTGGAAGGCTGCGTCAAGCCTTCTTTCTGTTATGGAGTTTCAAATAGAAAATAGGTGGATTTCGGAAGATCGATTTTTCAAAACTTACTCTATTACTCTCAAAACTTAAACAATTTATTAATTTCAAATCAAGCTTCACTGTGAATCGCATTTAATTACCACTCAATAATTAATCCCCCCTGATCCGTCGCCTTTCCTATATTTGTCACCATGGGAACTTAACCATGTTATTTAATATTGCATTATCATCGATAAAATTTACGGTTTGTGCGTGTTTTCGATGATTTAATCGAAAGCCGTACGAGAAACGACATTAATTAATTAGACAAGTCAATATGGGAATATTAGAAGTCGAAGGTATTCGTATAGTTGTTAATTAATGAGTTAATTAGTAGAACTTTTAATTCTTATCTAAGTACCTGCACGCAACTTACCGTATATAGGTTAGGTTAGAATCCCATGGTAATAAACCATGGGATTCCATAAAGGATTTACAGTTATTAAATAAAATTACCAATTCAAATCGGCTCCGATTAAAATTATTCGCAATTTATAATCCGCGAGGTGAACCAATATTAATTCGGTAGTTAAGGCAGCTTCCTTTCGATGCAACTCTAATTATAGCATCGATAGAAGAAGATGGCTTCGGACATGAAAAATGAGGAAATTATGAGAAAGTCGACATTTATGGACTCTCACAACTCATATATCGTAAGGAAAATCCGACCTAATGTCGTGGTCGTGTTGTTTTTGCTCTTGTAACTTTAAATTATGCAAATTATTGTTTTAACGCGACCGGATAGAGCGAAGCCGTAATTGCTGAAATGGGATTTGTAACTGTGAGAAACTCGTCGTCATACACTGAAGAAAAATCTATCAGTGTGTTAAAATGAAGAGTTTTTTGGAAAATAATGACTTTTTTCCTCATCTCACACCTCATAAATACGTCAGTGTCTCTCGAGATTGAAATCATATTGTAATCGTCCCGTTTATAGTCCGGGAAAGAGAGGTTTGTAAGTTATTCCAAGTTGGTTGATATCACCGTTTTTTAAGTTCTTAATGAAGCGGCCTTAAACATGATTCCAAGTTACAATTTGGGAAATTTGAAACTAAAATTGGTCCAACTTGAGTTTCTAATGAACCAGAGGGAGGAAATGGAAGAATGTTTGGATTGTAGTTGGTATACAACTGAAGAAGTTGTAGAAGTCATTCAAAATCTTTATATAACTCTAAATAATGAATTTACAAAAAAATTATGGGCATTCAGGTTTTGATAAAACTCTTCTGACCTATTTAGAAACATTTCATTAAAAAACTGACGAAATTCGAGCATTGTATTTGAATTCGTTTCAATAATATGAATATCAGATCGATTCGTCCCCACCGCTTGATTCCCTCGACTGAACTATAGCCGAACTGTCGATGTTAAAGGAAATTTGATCGAATCCCACAAAAAAGTAATAGATTTTTCGATCGGGCACGCCGAGAGATTCGTTTTGTGAGAATACGAAAACCGCTTGTAAAAAGATCCTCGATTAAAAATTTTTACTATTTATTGGAGCCTTTCGAAGCCGTCCAGCGACAAAAGAATCCCAGTAAAATTATCCACGCAGAGATTAAAATTATCCTCGACCGCACAAGTACAGGGTGTCGCAGTTTAGAATGATCTTAGCGTACAAGGTGTGCACATCCAGAGTTGTGAATGTGTGTATATCCGGAAAGGCACTAGAAAATGCCAGAAATGTCTGAATATCGCCAAATTCCTATGGAACAAGAAAAATATTTTTGATATTTTTTTAGCTTAGGCTTCTAAGTGTCTCGGAGAAATTTAAAACCCCAGAATCCTCTCACCAGAGGTGGTAAAAGGGGGTGAAATTTATTTAACAGTGATAGTTAGGAACTTTGGCACGCTTAGGCTTTAAATAATTTTCCTGCCCGAGGGAATGAAAAATATGGATGAAATTTGTTTTATTCTGATGTTAGGAAACTTTAAGCTCTCACGGTTATAACGTAGGCCCCCAATGGCTCGACAAAAAGTATTCACTAAGTAAATACTGCCCAGTGACAGTACAACGTTATTTTTCATGTAAAAATCTTTCTAATGATAAGTGAGTTGAGTTTCCCTTTCCCTCGTCCATCTCGTGTGTGTGTGAGTAATCATCTATCCTCCATTACCTTTATGTATCAATTTGCTGAGTGTCTCGTTACAAAAGAGTGGTATTAACTGACCAACAAAAACTGGAACAATAAGGACTCACCGCCGAGAGGAATTTTGCTGCATCACTGATTTTAAACGAAAATTGCTTCCTAACGTTCGTAATCGACTCTGTCAGTTACTCTCTCGCTCTTCGAATCGAGAACGAGAAAGAAAGAGAAAAAGTTGGTACGTTATGATTTATGGTCCAGATGGAATGCCTTGAAGAACTTGAGGTAGATGGGGAGCACGAGCAGAGGAAATTAGCTGTCAGGAGGAAAAAAGTTAAAAAGTGGCATGAAGAAGTCGTTGCAAAGGAATAGTCAGGAAAATGGAGGGAAGTTTTGTTTTTACTTGCTTTGTTGCTAATGAGTAACCTTTTGTACAAATGTATCGGCGTTTTCTATGCAGATTCCTTCGATTTATATTCGTTCCTGTTTACAATCTATCGAAGAACGAAGATTTCACACGCTTCAAAATCTCTTTCGGTCGTCCCGTTTGGAAATCGATCTGTCGTTTATATTTCCCGGTTTATTTTTCCGCGTGGTCATTTCGAAACTGCTCCATCTGTTCGCAGCGTGCCCCCATTGGAAATACTCCAATGATTGTTGATCTTGTCCAAGTAATTCATACCTAGAAATAATCATAGAGGCAATAACACAATATACAATAATAGAGTTTGGGCGTCGCGTTCTCTACTCGTATGCGCATAGATGGGACCGAAAATATATCCAACACCTGTCCACTCTTTAAATTGGAGAGTTGGATTAACTTTTTGTCTTTATATACGTTTATACGTGACCTACCACTTATAAATCCATTAGGTTTTATTGACGGTGACTAATAGTTATTGCAGTGTTTATAAACATTTAAGGAAAGATTGGTTGTTACTAGCTTATCAAGATATTGCTTGCATTTGCTTAACTTAAAATCTTTTTTCACCAAAAGCATTACCTCTTCACATTACCTCTTTGCTACCAATTTTGTAACTGAAAGTATTTCTGTCTACAATTTTTTGAGTGAAAGTCTTTTATATTAACTTACATTGACTGCAATTACTACAATATTACAATTTTTGACCGGCTACTAATTTGGGTCACAATTATTTTTTCTGAAAATCTTTGATGGATAGTTTAGGAAGCCTGTATAGATAGGTTTTTCACTAATTTTTAGGCTAGTGTGTCCTTAACGCTAAAGTACATTTCCTTATCTGAAAATATCTCAATTAACCTATTATTAACTCTCGGTTTTTTAATCAAAAGTCTTTGTGCATACAGTTTTTTAACTCCCCGCAGGTTTCAAGTATTCTTGAGTTATTTGACTCTAAATTCGTTAACTCCTTTCCATCGACACCTTTTCGACGATCAGTCTTCCATTTTTCTCGACAGACTGGCACCGTATAAGTCGTTTAATTTGTCCAAGAGTTTCTGCTAACAGTGACTTGCACCGATGGCCTTTCGACTCTTCATTTGAATCATTCATTCTCGCGGATTTCGCAAGAACCGTCGTCTATCCGCTCGCGATGACTATGATTCCATGATCTAATCATGAATGAGGCAACGCGGGCATGAGTAAGCGAGCACCCCAGGGCACCGCACAGGAACGAGAGAGAAGGATAGACTCCGGGTCATTGTTGTCTGCTGGTCATCACCATTACCATCATTAACTTCGTCATCGTCTTTGATCGGATCCGTGAAAAGTGCTGTTGTTGTTGTTGTTTGTTGTTTCGGATCCGTCGTCGGTTGCACGTGTTCGACGAGAGGAATGCGACTCGGCGCCAGCGAGTCTGGGTAACACCTGCACGCCGACTCGCCTCTGCTCCTTTCTGATGCTGGAAGGTCGCGTTGCCGCGTCCACCACGGATTTACGAAGTCCCAGAGAATTATTTCTTCAAACGCCACGATTCTGTCGTCCTTAGGGCGAAGGATCCCCCAGGAAATCTCCGCATGACTTGAGAATTGGGTGCTGTATGGAACTCTTTGCAGTTTGTCACGAATTTGGAAAGGTCCTCCAATTCTTCCTTGGCAACGTGCAAAAAAATTTCCAAAGAAACCTTATATAGAAACTTTCCTCTTTACTTATGCAGCAATTAATCTTGCTCCAACAAACTAAACTTGGAAGCTGTCATAAATGTCGTGTTATTTTCTATATTACTAATTTTTGCCAAATTCAATCTTTATCTGCCTTCCCTTACCCCTTAATGGTCATCCTTTCGAAAACCTATTGGTATCTCTAACCCCCTTACCATCTGGTAAGAGAGAGAATTATTATTCAGTACAAGTAGCCATCTTATTGTAGTTATGTTTTCAATATAATCTAAACACGAAATGGTCGCTTCGACCCATCTTCGAAATTCCGTCACATACAATTTTGGTGTCAGAAGTGAGATAGGAAGGTCCGAAAATCATGATCTGTAGATTCCAAAAATCGAAATTCCATTACACTTGCAGAAATATTTCCAAAGAAACTGGCATAAAAAGACATATTTTGTCCTCGTAACCTCATCTGTGAATGCAGTCTTCATAATCTCCTCGGAGCTTTTCCCTCTGCGTGCAGTCTGTTTCGTTTCTGTTAAGAGAGGGGTGGCGTTGTGTGATTGGTTGAAGTTCAGCCATTCTTTAAGATGGATACGTAAAGGGTTTTTCCATGAATGTGATATAAATAAACACCCCTAAATTTGCCTTACGTACGTACTTACTTACTTGAAATACGACTATCGTTTCCAAGTTTTTAACCAAAGATTTGGTTTCTCATGGCTTTAAACAACATATGGATATTATTAGCAATTGAAACGTTCCCAGCATGTACAGGGTGTTATAATATTTCATCACCAAGTAGGATAGACATGGGTGTAGTAAACATTTTTTATGAAAACTTTTGTAAGTAAACGCTAAGTCGGCTCATAGAAAAGTTGTCGCGACAACGTCGCAGCCGTGACCAGCGGCGTGTCCCACGAAGGTAGGACACACACACGCAAACGGGATCAGCGCCAACGACTGTGAAATTGATGAGATATCGAAATGCATGACATATGGCGTCCTGTTATTTTTAGTGGTCGTTTAGCGAGTAACAAAACTTTTCGGTATTTGATCGATCGGACTAAAGCGCATTGGATTTTTTCTTGCGAAACTGTCTGATTCGAGGAAAGTACGCGGAGATTGCGACGAGAGAAAAAAGTCACTCACGTAAACACGTACTTGTATGCTGGTTACACCTCTCATCTGGCGCCGAGGAACGGAATAATATCGTTACCAAACGGTACCTTAGATGATGGAATGTCACGATTCCAAAGGTTAAAACGAGAATTTGCAACGCCTGATGCGATTCTGAAGAAAAAATTGAATCACATTAGTTCCATGAGCAATAGTAGGCATATTTTGAGGTTTAAAATGTCAAAAAGCCGCTTGTATTGAAATTTTTGTACCGATGTAAATCACACTACAATGCCTCATGATAAAAACAGTTTTTACCCCTATTTTCAACTCTGCCGGAAAGGAGGGTGGCATGTTTCTGAGCCATCTCAGAGAGAAGTGAGACGATTTATGCAAATACCCTGAAGGATATTTTGGTAAATAAGTACCATAAAAGAATTTTCCTGTTTAGAACGAAGTCTGTGGAGATTTGCCGATGTCTTTTATGGGTGGCGATCAATTGGGACCTGAAATCAGAAAAATAATGCGATCCCCGATCCCTTAGTTACTAATATTAATATACAGGGGTGAAAATATCATTGGTACATTACAACTATACTAGTTCGTGTCTTTGAAATTAAAATATACCTGTTCCAAGTACTTGGATCAAAGTAACACTTGTGTGCGTTTTATACATACGCTTGTAGAGAGTATTTATTACAATTGTATTGGGTTTCAAACGTGTTATGTTATTGCCTTCAAAATAGGAACATCCAGGGTTACAATTGTGCTAGCTTACAATTAGAGTTAATGTCATACCGTTTGGAAAACCTCCTACGAGTTGTGAATATTCTTGAAATCAAGCTGAACGATGCATGTGCACATGTACGTAGTATATATGAAGTGCAGCAAACCACAGATTTTTCTAAATGAGAGAGTTCCTTGACGTCGGTTCGGTTAAGGTAAAAACAACTACATGTCACGGTGGTTTTAGATCGACAACGGAAACAAACAATTTCGCTGTGAAAAACGCTTATAAAAAACGGAACTACGAAACTCGATCTCTCCGCGAGGCGTTTATTAGCATAAAACCATAATTGGCGCTGCGACCGCTCATTATTTCCTCCTCTGTGTAATTTTTTGCATGGATTTTTGTCTCCGACTACGTAACTTTCGAATCGGCGACGACGTGAAATAACAGTTTTGAACGTAGAAGCATGATTGACAAAGGCTGATGACCAAGTGGAAAAATAAAGTCAGTTTAGGGTAGGAGATACTCTAAGTAGAGGGTGATAAGTAAGAAGTAAAGTAGTAACGAAGTGTCGACCTTTAACTTTAGACATCAAAATATTTTACTAAAACATTTCTGGAGAATTTGTTGAAAATTCTATGAAACTCATACTTTCTTATAGTTTCAAAGCAAAACAGACAAGTTTTCCTTGAATAACCTGTACAGTATCAAAACTATCATGTTTCATTCATGACATTTTCGATTTTTCTATTTAGCAGTACGTTCAAAAACGTGCACAAACTATAATTCAGAAAAAAATTTGGCACAATTATTAATTTCAGTTTTCCTTGATGAAACCTAATGAAAATGAAACGCAGCGTATTTTTCGATTAGTTTCCTTAAACGGTTGACAAAGTTTTAATTAATCTATTCGTACGGTTTCAAAGATAAGACCTTCTATTAATTCTCTTACGAAATTCGTAACCTCGCATTAATCACTCATTTTAAAAACATTCAATGAAATTATTTTAATAGAAAACCGTGCAATGGTTGATAAAAGTGTTGGTAAAATACTGGCGAAGTTTCAGTTTGCTAAGTAGGAAAGTTCCAAAGATATTTCAATTGATTAAAATGATTGAGAAATGCATTTTTGAAAATTTGTCAAAAATTTATTTCAAGTGTTGTTTTCTTGAAATTTGGCACATTGGAAATTGAAAATCCGACAGTTTTACTAGATTAAAACTTCGAATTTCACTGATTTACTACCTTTTGTACATTAATATTAGTTTCAAAAAAATTTAATTCGACTCATTGAAACTATAATTTTTGATATAATTGATATAATTGGTAATGTAATCAATTAGGTAAATATAAATATCGGATAAAAACTATCGTAATTGATGGCTCGTTAGCTCAGTAGGTTAGAGCGCCACACTTTATTGAACTGTTGGAGGTCGTGGGTTCGAATCCCATACGAGCCCTACGACCATTTTTTCCATCGCAGATGTGTAATTCAAAAATTTATTTTTCGCTTCAGTTGCCCTGAAAATGCCTCAGAAGTGGTGGAGCTTTTGTCTTACTGAACTGAATTAAACTCTAATTTAGATTTCGAAGTGCCGCAAACAAAAAAAAGCATTCTTTCGTGCTACTCCACGTGTCCATTACAGCGCTCCAAGGTGTCCCACTCTCGTGTTATGGGATCAAAATTTATCATCGTGGAAGTAATTAGATTGATTAAATGTGCCGCAGACTCAATATTTTAAATTGTTTTGACTTAAAAATGTGTTCTTTTAATTCAACTATCAGTACGTTGATACATAATTATGAATATATTCAACTAACCTAATTAGTTGTCGTATTCTGTTTCGGGTAAATTAATTAATCGGTCAGTAATGTATCGATTAATCAGCAGACAATGTGTCAGAAACGTAACGACCTTCTCGTCTTAATCACGTAAGTACACGTCGATTATTTCATTAATTGAACCGGCATAGCGAAAAATTCCTCGTCGCATAACAAAGATGCGTGTATCACATAATGAAACGTCGAGCATTTCTTTATTATTAAATTACCACGTTATTTTATGGCACATCTTTATCTCAATTAGCATTATCCGCGGCGATCTAGTAATGGCGCGTATAAAAGGTTTTACTCGGCGCTCTCTCGATTTTATACACCAATTAGTCGCTTACAAATATATTTTACTAACTATTACAAGGAGGCTTAACATGGAGAGGTAATTTATTACAACGGGCGCTTCGCTGTTTATCAGACGGATATTATTGCTGAACGGAATTGAACTTTGGAGGATACGTCCAATTAGCGTTGTTTTCTGTAAGGCGATTTCGTAACATTGTATGGAGGATAAAATTCGCAACGAGCGCAAGTGAGGGAAGTTACGACTGTAAAGTTGTATTTGTGGTTACGATAAAATAAGGAAATAACGGCAGGAATCTTGAATATATTGTATGATGGCTTGCACCAAAATCTCTGAAACTCTTGGTACTAATAAATTGAAACTTCACCACTAGTTAAATAAAACTATGATGTTTCTTTGAAACTACTGTTGAATTTCATTACAAAGGGAGTAATTCTGAAATTCCACGATGAATTCACGTGGGGCTTCGTCGGCGTTTCGATGAATTTCACATTATGCGGAGTTTCCACAGAATTAAAGTTTCAATGAAGCTTCTATGAATTGTTGAATGTGCAGAAGTGAAACTTTCTTAGTATCAAAATAAATCTACAATAAGTATTTAGCAAAATTAGAGTTTCGTTAATTTTTTTGAAAACTTCATAAAACGTTGAACGTAAGGTTGAAATGCCACAACTAAATATGCCTTGCAAGCAAATTTCAGGCATACATCATGCCGAATTTTACCAAAACTAGAAAATATTTAACTTATCTAACCACGCCATATACTTTTTATATGTTTAGACAAAAGTTTGTTTAACAAATCTGACTAAAACACTGATAATTAATCTATCGATCTTCTAATTTAAACAACAAAAGGACGAACTTGTGGGCTCGTGCAGGAATCGAACCTACGACCTCCACGTTCGAATTGTAGTGTGGCGCTCTAACCTCTGAGCTAACGAGCCTGTGCAACATCAACCTATAATAAAACATTTTAATCGCTAATGATGATTCACACGTTATTATCGCAGGATCCATGAGGAAAAACATACTGAAATAATAGTTATATTATGATTAGAAAAGGGCTATCCCTTAATTACCGTAATAGTCCCTTGGTAACGATGATTAGGGTAATTGGGAGTAGTATCAACGACAGTATCTTTCTTGGTCTTTTACATTACGTAGACAGTTTTGCCCAGTAAAAGATTTAAGTACTAAAATTTCGAGCAACATGTAGATGCTTATGTTTTTGTAATTAATTATCTTGTACATTGATAACGTCCATTAAAACGCCATCTTTTTTATCGCTTATTTGTTTTTTTTGCTTACATGTACCAAAAAAAGTGCATATCCAGTTCCTGTATTTCTATATATAAGCCCTGCTGTAATTGTGGCAAAAAATTGTTGAATTAATGAAATGTTTTTATAATCTGTTTATTTTTATTTTTTCAGGGCTGCCGTTGAGGATAATAGCTGCTTTTACCGGTGAGTGTTTTCTCTTAGTTAATTCATGCGACTATATGTTTATATCATTTAAGATTAGAAACGAGGGT
Source organism: Cryptocephalus primarius (assembly GCA_963576515.1). NCBI lineage: Eukaryota > Metazoa > Arthropoda > Insecta > Coleoptera > Chrysomelidae > Cryptocephalus > Cryptocephalus primarius. The sequence goes on along the minus strand of OY754943.1, from coordinate 14,466,217 downwards.
ACGTACAGTACCATGAGAGAGTTTATTGAGGAAGCACCAGAATCCTTAATATGGGTTCATATAATGGAGTCCTTTTTGGAAGGCGAAGTTGCCAATAAAGCTCTTACCCGTTTTAATCAGTAAGGCAAGATAGAATACTCCACCCTTAGAGCTACATACGGTTACTCTAAATCGTTTCCTCTCTGTTTAAGCAGCCTGTCAAAATGGATATGTAAGAGAAAAGTGGCGAGAAAGAGTGGGTGTTGACACAAGTGAAACAAACATCTTTACTCATAGTAGTTACAGAGGCGGATTAAGGGTTTTGAATAGAATTTTTGATGAATACTGCAGCTCTAAGAGCGGAGTATAATATTCTACCCTACTAGTTAATACGGGTAAGAGGTAATTTCGTCGTTGTTCGATAATTTATTGGCAACTTCGCCTTCCGAAAACGTCTCGAATATAACTTCATTTAGTGTTTTTTGAAAAACTAAATATTTGAAAATTTCATGCCCATGAAATAAAACGAGTGACATGTTTCATTTTCCGCCTTGTTGGAAAATTTCATTATTATTGCAAGCACATCAGACTTCTCTGCCCAATGTTAAACTACATTTAGATTTACTATGATGTTAAATGAACATAAAATGAAATGTTGCTTTTGGTGGGTGTGATTAAAAGCGCCTCGTTACCATCGCCTAAGCGTTTTCGACGTTTGTGAGTGCGTTTTAACAATTACCAACGGCTAGTCAGAAATAGAAAAGTTTGAAGGAAACCGGTACATCGATTATTGTTGTTTTGTATTATTGATTCCTATAAATCAATCCATCGGACGCATTATCTCCGATGCATTGAATTTACGTTCATGTAAACGTGTCGGTTTTCATGCACTACGAGAAACAGAAGCGTGGGAAGCAGCAAGATTGATTGTATTATGGTGAAATTATAATGGGAGAGATTATTCATTCGAGTAGGTAGAGTGGATTTTGTTTTTAAGTAAAGATCGAGATAGATTTTCAACAGGGGGCGTTTGTATTTGTTTTTAAACATTTTGAGGTTTAATCTGTAACTCAAAACGTGATTTCCCTGAAATTTTGAAATTTACTTATTATACATGGAAACGCAGTATGTAGGAAATCTGGTTTTCTATAAAAAAATTGCAGTTAGGGTAGCAGGGCAGCAAGGCCTGAAATTTTGAACTATTTCTGAGAAACTTTGAGAAATACGTCAAATAAAAATTTTAGTATCAACAGGTTAGATTCGAAATTTAAAGCAAACTTGGATAACGAAGCTTTAAAAAGTTTTAGTCACTTGCCTCCAAATTTGTATCAAAACGCTTTTACTACTCAGCATATTTTCCTCTAAATCGACGTTTAATCGATTCTGACTCAGCAGTCCGTCATTCGGATTTATCGGATCGGCCGTTAATGAGGAGTTTTACTCGTATCGTGATTACTGCTACACGAGTAATCAGCAGGAAGGAGAAATATCGCTTGTTTGTACATGGAAACGGCAACGGAAACGATTCGTCGCCTAACGTCGCGAATTCCTCTCTTGGCGATTATCATTACCTGCAAAACCGAAGCGAACGCTTAACGGACTTAACAAGAATATGTGTTAATCGAATCGATACAAACGATGAACACCTGTCGCCGTATTCGCTCGGCGCTGAATTATTTAAAATTATCTTTTAAAAGGACAGTTAAAGAGACAATCGTCTCGCTTTATGGAATGACGTTCCGACCGATTAATTTTCAATTTAATAAGGAATTCGCGACTAACAGGGCATTAACTCATTAAGCTAACAGCTACGGGTCGGCTCCGCCGCCTCTTCGGATATGAACGAGCGCGAGTTTAATTGTTAATTTCTTCTCGCGCATCTTGAACGAATTTTTCTCGTTGGATATGTCAGAAATTCTACTAATCTGCCACAGAAACGTTTATAATTAACATTTAATGCACGGGGAAATTCTATCGAAACGGTATGAAATTGAAAATGTCTGGAATCCGGTAAGAATCCTGCCAAGCAACAAAATCTCAAAGATGTGTCCTACACCGTTTAATAATGAATCAACGCTTTTGAATCCTTTTACAAAATCACCAAAAAATTTCCAAAATTCGGCTTGAACAGCAGAAGCTTCAGCTCTTCAAGTAGAAACTCTTCAGCAGAAGATCCTTTGGACTTTATATTCTAAAAGTAGTAATCGTAATTGTTTTTCTTAGCTAAAAGTTACAAAAAATTACAATCGATGGGTCATAAATATTACATTTATCAAACTGAACTCCATTACAAGCTTTTTTCGACCTTTTATAGTTACTCCAATTTGTTCAATATTTTACAGTGTCTATTCTGTTAAGTAATTATTTAATCTTCAAGGGAATTTGATTTCTCAGTCATAATTGTGTTGATGTTCTTTAATGAAATATTCCTGCTATTTTTCTATCATTTTTACTCCCTTTAAAAGTTCAAAGTTTAAAGGAATTAATACTGAAATGAAAAATATTTTAAGTTTCTTAAACATGCCGCTGTGGAAATTTGTTTGGATCGTTAACAGGGGATGATCGACGATAGATCCGAGTGTGGATCATTATTCACTTTTGGTTCCGCAATGGAAAAATAGGTTCCTAAAATATCTCGTTTGGCAGATGTTTTGTACTAGTAAAACGTAAATATTTGGAACGTGGAAAATGGTTTCTAGACAGTAGTGGAGAAGTGTTGATTTTCTCAAGGTATATCCGAAATTTACGGCTGCCATTAGGTTATTGTAATATATTAAAAGTTGTGTAAAACAAGCTGGCCCGCATGGGCGTATGATTTTCTTTGATCGGGCGACTTTTATTAATTCGATCATTTGTAAAGAGATTTATAATTATTCAAGGATCCATTAATCCCTCCCCGGTCATTAGCGAAATTAATTCGGGCCCGCTTTAGAAAGTTGCGGCGTTTAGCGGCGTCGGCGGGGCCTCTGTTCAATATCAGATGATTTACATCTGCTCGCGATCTGTAACCTTTTCTTGGGATATTTGTATATTTTTGGAATTTTATTATGCAACGTTATACGCAACGGTTGATGATGCTTTCCTTCCGCGGCTTCATTATATTTATAGACGGCGAAGAGAATACAAAATTCCAAATTTTTATTTGAAAAAGTATGCAACGTTTAATATTCGTTTCAAACAGTCAGATCGATAGAGAAAAAGTCGCTGATTGTTACAAACTTTATTTCACGGCTCTACGATAGTAATTAGTCAAGATATGCATCGTTTAAGAATCGTTTAAAGAATTTTTTGAGATATTTTGAAAAATGTGTCGTTTATTATTCGAGGTTTTCCTATGAAAATAGTGTTTCAGCGGATATTCGACATAAAATCTCTCCTCATTTAAATTTCATCAAAAATATAGGCTCTACAGTTCTAGAAAAAACTGCAGAAAATAGCAAAGGGGAGGTTTTCTGAAACATTTTCATGGTTTTGCCATTTGCCGTGTTTTTCTGGAATCGGCAATATATTTTTTCGAAAAGCTGAGACAATTTTAAACTTACCCAGAGTTCAAGCAATTTTTATCAGTAAATCTTGTCAAAAAAATTGTGCAAAAAGATGGGTCACTTCCAGAAACTATTTAGCATGAAAATTTTTCTTTTTTTAACTGCTTCAAAAAGAAAAATTGAAATTATATCGATGAATTCACTAATATTCGAGATATTTTGAAAACAGTGCTGCTACAACTTTCGAATCCTTGATACAAATGAAATTTCAATCGGTTTTCGAGATATTTTGAGACATGTTGTGTATCTGGAGATAATTTGAGATTTTACTAATACAGTGGTAGTGGTGTTTTAGTGAGTTTCATCTCAGTCATTTCGTTTTATTCAAAAATGTATATTTCGAAACCTACTTTCATTTTTAAAATTTCTTAGAGATATGTTTACTAATTTTGGAGATATTTTGAATATAGTGCTATTGTGACTTCAGTTTCTCGAGTACTTTTAATATTTCAAACTGTTTTCTAGACATTTTGAGAAATTTTCTTTTAGGTTTTTAAAAAAGTTGATCAATAAAGAAATAGTGAATTCAGTGTTTTAAAATTTAGATCAAACTACAGGAAACTTACTTAAGAGATGTTCGAAGTATTATTTCATTACTTACTTGTACCTAAAGACACTTGCAGACTAAATCAAAAACTTTTGGCTCGATATAATCTAATTTTCCTGAATGTTTTTACCTGGACTCCACTATCGGCGCGCTGTAACCGGAGCCAGTTTTCACACTTCGCATACCTCCTTCTTCTTCTTCTTCTTGCGATTTTTTCCATTCTCTTTTCCCTCTTTGTTCGTGCTCATCTCACGATCAACAACTGTTGATGTTACCGCAAACGGGCGAAATGGGAAAGAAGCGAAAAAAGGAATACCAAAAAAGCCTCGTGTCCCATTCCGCCTTAAACGAGTTTGACGGAGCAGAGCGAAAAAGAGAAAAAGAGCAAGAGAGATGCACGAAGGCCGCAATCCGATACCGAACTGTCATCAGACGTAATGTACGGGGTGTTGTAGGAATAACGTCAACGAACGTTCATTCAATGGATCGGTGGAAGTATTACTCACTACTTAGTGATTGTTTTTACTGGAGGTGGATGGACTTGAGGGCAGAAGGATGTTGTGTACGGAAAATCCATGGGAAATAAATCTTGTATCGTCTCGAACCATCTGGTCGTTTCCAAATGGACCTGTTTGTTCATTTATGGTTCACCATACGTCCAAAGAAGGATAAGGCGCAGCTGTAGAGCTGCAATGGACACAGGACTTTATCGTGAAATGAAAATTAACCCGGAAAATCAAGGAAAATACGGTAATTTGGAAATCACCTGAAACGGACAACCAAATAAATGCAGTAAATACTTTGTGCTTACACTATTTCAGTCTAACATCAATACAGCAAATACATTTCACAATTTCTAAAAGTTGAAAACTTCCACTGACTTTTCCGCTTGAAGAATTGTCCTCTCCTGCGACGCACGCAAGAATCGAAACCTGGAGACCGCACCATACGTTACTCGGAAAGTATTCACGTTTAATTTGCGTTGAGAGCTGTTCGCCCATAAATCCTCCATGCGAAAGAATGCGAGACGCGTTTAATATTCGCGTCAGGAAGATGTGTCCGATGCAAATAACGCCGCATTGTTGGGTCTTTATACCCTGCGTTCTAACGGCATTCGTAAGTGGAAAGTACTGCCAAGAGCTTTTCATTACTCCCAGGAATAGGCAGTAGCTAACAGAAAGAGAAAAGGAAAAAATATTGCGAATGGGTGGAATTTGAGATAGAGAAAACCTCTTTGAAGTAGAGTTTTTTTGGAGAAAACTTGAGTTGTCAGAAAACTCACAATTTCTGAATTTTAATGAAAACGTTTGCACATATCACTAGAGAAGGGCAAATATGCATGTAAAACTACAAAAATATGCGCATATGTATGAAATAAATTATGATGATTTTATGAAATTTATTCAAGTCACAATAATTTCTTATAAAAGCAATAAACAGCCACATTTGATAACAAAGTTTTAATGGAAACTATAATCTACCTTCAAATCCCAGAGGATTTCAAGATACTAAAATATTTTTGGAATTATTAAAAACACGAAGAATCTTTTAATAGTTTCTGGAATGTCAAAGGATCTTTCGGATCCTGGAATATTGCCTGCAGGATTTTCAAAAAGTCCGGGGGCGATTTTTTAATCTTCCCAAGTGTTTCCAGAAAGATGTTTATCTTCTCCTGAAAATGTTTTTGAAATGATTATGGAAGGTATTTTTCTACATTTTTGATTGACCTGGAAAGTGCTGAAGGACTGCAAATATTGCAAAACTTAGGACGTGTCTTGAAGGGCCAATAATTAATCCAGGAATTTTCTTTTAAGATAAATTCCTGAAGGATTACAGAGTCCTGAATTATTTCTCGATCCATCTTAATTCTCCTAACAATAATACTCCTGATCATTCTCGCCATTAAATGAAGTAGTAAACGATTTTAATAAAAATTAGCGATTTGTCGTTTCGTTCGTGAAATAATCGACGATAGTTTAATCGAATATACTGTGCGGGCACAACCACCGAGGATGGTTGCGACGGTCGTTGCAAGTGTCTTCTTCTGCTTAAAGTAGAGATAGAGAGAGTATGTGTGTGTGAGAGAGAGAGAGAGAAGGAGAGACACCTGGTCGGCATCTCGGTCAACACCTGCATACCTTCAAATCACTGCTTTTACCTCCCGCGAGTCCTAAATTCGCAGGTGTCGCACGATATTTAACCGTAACGTTCGATTTGCTCTAGGCTGGCCAACGGGCGCGTTAGATAACGAAGAATGCGCCACAGATACCATACATTAATAATAATAGTGATAGTGTCTTGGGGAAAAATACAACAGATGGAGAGGAATTTTTTTGGTTGCTCGACAGACGCAAACTAAAAGCTTGTTCCTCCTGAAGATGATACCATTCGAGATCGTCTAATTTAGGATTTTCTATTAAAACGTACACATCCTTGAAGATTTGAAGGTTCCCTTATATTTCTCGATGAATCTTCATTAATCCCCTCTAAAATGGTCATCAGAAAGTTACTAGATGTTTACTAGGAATTTTTCTTGAATATTTCATGCAGGATTTCTCAAAATTTTCGTGAACGTCCAAAATTCTTTTAGCAAACTCACAAAATATCAAGAAACCTAAAAGACTTTCGCAAACTCTCCTGTAGGTTCAATAATTACTTTAAAAATTTTCCTTCGGATCTTATAAAATTGTAAAGGATATTATGGTCCTTCAATATTTAATGAAGGATCGTATTTAGTTAGGTTGGTTTTTCTGAAAGTTGCTAAAAACCCTGGAATATTGGGAATCGTTGGAACACTATTTAAAGGACCTATATTTAATTCAGATATTTTCCTTAAAAATGTATAAAGTACTAAATGATCTGAAGGCACTAAAATATTCCTCCATTTCTACAGTCCAATTCAAAGTGTTTTTAAAAGTTTTTGGAATTTTTTGATATAAAACGTCTTTCAGGTCCTGAATTATTTTTTTCAGGAGTTCTGAAAATAATCCTGAATATCTAATGGATATTTCTAAATTATTTCTGGAAGAATCAGTTATACATCTTGAGAATATTGTAAATTCTGAAAGGCTTTCGTAGAATTTCAGGAACTTGGAATATCTGTTGTAGATTCTATAAGTGTACTTTAAAACTTATTCTTCAAGGATTTTAAGGTTCTTAAATATTTCCTGAAATATCACAATTACTTGGTTTATTTAAGAAATTATTTTTGGAAGTAGCTTTAATTTATCCTGATAATATCCAGAAATCCTAAAAAGTATTTTAAAAGTTGCACATGCTTAAGTTGAATACTCTTGAAACATTTCTTGAAGGACCTACAGATAACCCGAAAATTTCCTTTAAAAACATATAAACCACCATTTCCCCCCCATTAATAATAATTCAACGGGATTTCTAAAAGTTTCATGAAAATCAAATGATTTTAAATGGCCTTCCAGATCTTGGAATATTTCTTTCGGGATTTCTGAATGGGATGATGCTGTATTTCTAAAAGGGCCAAAACTCAGTTTATTCAGTTCTTGAGCAAAGGAATATCTTTTGCAGAATTCCTATAAAAAATATTATATTTCTAAAAATCTTCAGATTACTAGAGAGAAAAGTCATTCAGATTGCAATTGATAAATTGCAAAAAACATTTCTTAAGACGCCTAATTAACACGAATAACTTCACTAGAATTGCAGGAACTTTCGATATCCCTTGAAAGACTTGTAATTAATTGGGAAACTTTTCTTAAAAATGTATGGACCTCCTAAAAGATTTTAAGGCCCAAAGAAACCTCAATGGATCATAAGTACTTCTTTGTGAAAAAGGATTACTGGATTTTCAGTAGAGATGTTTGAGAGGTCATCCAGATCTTGCAGTTTTTCTTGAAGAATTCCTGAAAACACCTTAAGGAAAAATCATACTAGGTATTAAATTTATTGAGACACACTATTTTATCCTTCCTCTTTTCCGATCATCCGATGATGACGATACCGTGAATTCGAAAATTCCTCTGCGTCCCTTCGAACTAGCGAGCATCCGTGCCACGTAAGTTCGTGCAAACACAAGTGTTATTGTGTTCCTCTATTTTATCTTGTTTACCGACGAGGTGTGTGTTTATACTCTCATTGAAAAATGTCAAGTGCAAACGTACCCGAAAGCCGAAGTATAAGTTCCTTCCAAACAAAAGGATATTTAAACAAGCAGATAAGGAAATTTATTTATTTCGTAAAACGTTAGAGGTACACCTGCGTCGTCCTCGGGTAATCCGACGCGATGGTGGACCAGTTGGGATTTTTTTTTAAATCGAAATTGTCCTGTGGGGATAATCGCTCGGATCAAAGAGGCTCGAGCACGTGAGGTGTCCTGTGAATTTCTCCCGCAGGTAATCGGCGAGGAACTGGTGTGCAATTTGGAGGGTCTGATAAGATCTGTTTTTCGTTCGTAAGGTGTTAACTCGTGAATTTTTTTAACGCAGGTTGCGGTCACTTTCCGAGGGCGTGGCGATGGAGGTAACTAATCTTCAATCAGGATCGGTGATCCAGCCACTTAACATCAGATTATATTGCAAATTGTGTATAGTTAGATAGGTAGGTGTCTTTTGGGTCGAGCTGAATTGATGATAGGTGATGCAGCTGATCCGTGGATTCAATTTCAAGAGGAAATTGTGTAGTTGTCGCACCTTTTTCATATATGGTGGCAAATGTGGTAACAATGTAATTGATCAAATTGGACTGGTGAACGTTGAGGCACTGAAGCAATTGTACTGGTGTAGTGTTTGCCACCACCTACATCTTTTCACTAGTTCACTAGATACGTAGAGATGAAAGAAGTTCTACTTTCTTTGTTTTAAACCTTTTTGAGTTACAAGCTGCAAATTTCTGTACTCATACGAGTATGTTGTCGATTCTAGATCAAACAGACCGAGGACGCAACACGCGCGCACGCACACATGTGCCTATGACGTTTTAAGTTCGGACCGCGCACGTGTAGCGAGCGAATTTACGAGCGTCTTTTCCTTCGACTTCTATTTTCGGCGAACGCCTAATTAGACTGGCAAACTGATTGATACGTTGCACTTGCTAATTAATCGTCGACGTCAGAGGTCTCCGTTTTCGATCCCGTGATCAGATACAGGCGTCGACAGTAACGACGTCTCCTTACGGGATATTAGCTTTGAAATTTTTTTTCGGCGGGAGCAAATCGGCTACACATTGCCTGTTGGCGAGGATAAGACGTCAGGGTTATTTACTGAGCTCGTTCGATGACACGGGGGTCTCTTCACCTCGTTACTGTCGAGTTTTTTCTTTTTAGTGTAGACGTTCGCAGGAAGACTCTCACAGGAGCTAATGTCACTTCCTGACAGCTTTAAATTGTAGAATTTTTTCAAATTGCAATCTAGCTCTTAACTCCCTGTTACATCTTTCTAACTCTTAGATTACAACCTCATCCCATACCCCTTTTTCGCAGTGTAACTTTTAAAATATTTACACCACAGTCATGAAATTTTCCTAACCTAATCCTTCATAATCTGGTCTTGCGCACGAACACATCGTTCGGCATATCCCATATGTCCATGGGAAAATGCGTTGGGCAAATAGTATTACGTCCGTATGCGCGCCTCTTCGGAAATTAGCTTCGCCTTGTGTGCACAGAGAAAAGTCATCTGCTCAAGATTATAGGTTTATCGCAGAAAAAATATTTGCTTGTCAGCTATATAAGTCGCGATGGGTACGCAGAGAGAGAGAGAGAGAGAGAGAGAGAGAGAGAGAAGAGGTGGAAGAGCGTGGGTAAGATAAATATTGTTCGAGATCGATACGCTAAGGTATCGGGAATTGGGCGTAGGTAAGAAATCTTTTACCCGAAGGAGGTTAATGTAAAAATTCATCGGTGATCTGTCCTTTCATTTGTATAGTCAAGTGATGTCCTTTGTGCTTTATTGTGCAAAAGGTGCAGCGGACGAGAATAGAATCATTTAGATTTCTTCAAGCTGGAATCATCAACTCTTAATCAACTGCAAAGCGTAAATCTTCTTACTGCTTTAGGGATTGAGATGGTGTGACTTATGGTACTTACATTAGATCTAAGGGCTTTACTTGAGATTAACGCCTATGACGCAGTAGTAGTACGAGTAGTTACAACTTAATTGGTCGTTGAAGTTGAAGGCATCAAATCATAATTCCTACTATTGATTACAAAGTTGCTGTCAATGCTTTGCTCCTTCTAGGTAAGCAGTTTCTTCACCAAATAATCATCCTTGCGACTGTAGTGCCAATTATACTTTCTCTCCTTTCTCTAAATTTTCTTTTGATCTGAAACCTGGAGCAAGAGCTTTCACCAAAGAAAAATCCATACGACTTTAGTGTTCATTACAGTGCTGTATACTTTTAATTCAAGTTTTTTTGAAATTCCCCTGCTTGCTCTTTTCCCTGGTGTCTTTTGGTCCTGCAAATGGAAAAACAGGACGAAATGAGAAGACAATAGAATTTTCGAAGGCGGCATCGGCAATGGATCACATATCGGTTGGCCATGGCTTGGCGGGAACGACGAGAGAAAAAGAGAGAGAGAGGATAAATCGGAATGCAGATGGGCGCCCTCGCGTCTGTTGAACACCTGCAAAGCTCGCGGCTCTCTTTGCGACCTTTTGCTAATTATAAGCGAACTTTTCACTCGTTTCGTTACATACATCGTACGGCCTCCGCGCCGAGAACAAGCGAGACGGAGAGATACGATTAGGTCGATTTTTTTTCAGTTTCTCTCTCTCTCCGCAGCGGTTTTTTTTCCGCCTCGTTTCGAAAATTTGTTTTCGAGATAGTTGAAGGATTAAACACCTGCGAGTCAGGCGCGATAATTTAATATCTTCCTTGAGAGATTTTTGAGGTCTCCTCCACGCATGTTGGATTTTTTTCTCTCCAATTTAATACTTTCTCGAGGAAAAAACCGAGAAGGACGCGTCAAATCAAACTGCCTCGTAATTTATTCTTGCGAAATCGTGGGATTTATGAGAGATTTGGTAGTGGTGCAGGATCATTGTGGTTTGTACGGGAAACGTTCATGAGTGTTTCTTATCAGAGCCTGAAATATGAAAACGTCTTTGTACTTTATACGCTGCAAAAATAATCTGTACCTCCAGTATGTGCCCTGGTAATGACGAGGATTAGCATCGTTAAAGTTATTAACGACAATATCTTTTATGCGACGTCCTTTTAGGGAAATATGGGAATTTTTTATTTTATTTAGCTAATTATGATTCATTGAGAAATAATTCTGGACTTTATCCTGCAGGAATTAAAATAATAATCCTGAATTAATAATGGGTCCTTCTAGATTCTGCAATATTTGCAGTCCTTCAGGACCTCTCAGGCCTGTCCTTAAAATCCCTTTGGTAATGACGAGAATTAGAGTGATTAGGATTAGTATTTTCTAACTTGTGACAATTTTTGTCCGATGAGAGATTAAACTTGAAAATTGTTCGACAATACTTCACAGGATAAGGGATTACTTCAAGTAATCAAATTAAACAACTTTCGTTTAAAAAATGCAGCTACAGTTTTACTCCTCAAACTGTAACTGTATTGGAAGCTCATGGAATAATGTTGACGTGACACGAAATGTCAATAAATTCTCAAATTCATGCGATAATCGAGCGATTTCTCCACGAGGAACTCGCCTCTCGAGCATATCAGCTTTTCCGTCAATTTCATTCGAGGAATTCCATCCTCCCTATTTGGCACGTATTATCCTATTTGCTTGTGCATAGAAGGAGTCTCGGTCACGTGCCATTAGATTAATTATCTTAGACCGAGAGAGAGAGAAAGAGGCAATACACTTAAATCAGCTCAGCTCGATTCAAGTGCGTAAAAGCAGAGGCAGCGGGGACTCGGACGCACATGCTACCGCGTTTTCGCCTTCCCCGAGGCAAATTGGACGAAGGGAGCCTCGAAAGGCCGAACAGAATTTGTGGCAATCGAGCAAGTTTTAATATTTTCCGTTTAGTCAAAATAGAGAAAATAGGAGAAGTTGGAGAATTATCAATTTCTTTCTTCAATAGTTTCCTCGTTTTTATTGGAGTTAAGGCACAATAAATCAAATTATGCTGTAATTTCATGACTAAATTTTATTTTTTTATAAATAGTTGGTACATTTCCAAGGAGCTAATTTCGTCTATTTTTAATCAATGCACTTATATGCTTAGGTATTTCACTCCTCCTTTGAATATAATCCGGTATATCTGTCTAAGTGACATTAAATGACACTATCGGGGATTTAGGCAAATTCTTAATGCCTTTTTTGTTTTAGTTTATTGCAATAATAATTTTCGTGTAGTGCATGTTTGAAACTGTTTTGATTGAGAAAGTAAATCTACCCACTTTCAAGTAGTCGGTTTTAGATTTCAGTTCTCAGATTAAGGGGGATAATGTCGTCCGATTAAGGAGCTTGCTAAACTTAAACCGTGCTTAAGGAACTTGAAGGTAATAAATGAAGGTGAACTACATTTTGAGAAAATTTTCCCAAAAATTATTATAGCTTTATTTGACTATTCACTACTTGATAGCACCTCATATAGAGATTCTATATAGGTAATATAGGATGTTCATACTATTAAGCGTTCAATATATCTAACCTAACATAACAGCTTTGCTGCTGTTGAGAAGTTAATCTCCCGACTTATACAAATAGTCATGCCATTATCAGATGGGATTTTAGGGGTTGCGGTGAGGGGGCGTGCACCCTTGAACGTGGGGTCGGTAGGGCGTGCGCCCTCCCCTCTCGCAGTATGTAATAAACCTGTTAATAACCCGTCACATGACGTTTAATACTCGAGGATTACAAGTAAAAGACACAACTAATAACTTTGTTAAACGCACTTCGGCCTATTCGGGTATGGTAATGAGGTCTAATTGCGTAAGTATTTACGTCTTCATTGGAGCGAATGTCGAATTTGATTTATGGACGTTCTGATGGCCGGCGAGTCGACTGTAATTTCTATCGAATCGATGGAGTCAAATTACGACTGTTTAGGTCGATTTTTTAATGGTTGGCTATCGGACAAAAAATTAAAAATTAATGACGGTCGGTCTCCTTGAAATAATAAAATTCGGCTATTGGATAATTATCGAATGTATTAAAATGGGGAGTCAATGTAGATAGACAGGTGTTTGAATTTTTATTTAAAGACATGCTACCACTTCTAGAATTCCTTAGGCGTAGGAAAATTAGTAACTGAACAAGTATTTCAGCGTCGAACTCGTGTTAAATTAAATTTACACGACTTAACAAGCGACTTTAATTAGGAAAAGAATGAGTTGCTGTAAGGGCTCCAAAGCTGACATAATTTTACTAAAATAGAGACAAAATTTTAGGTATGAATTCTTCATTTCATACCTGTAATGTACTTTCGAAAATTCGCTTAAACGTACTTTACGCTTGGAAAAATTCCACTAACCTTAAATCGTACTGAAAATTTACAAATTATTTTCTAAAACGCCCCAGCCTCATTTCATATCCTGTTTCACTGTGATACCCCGCATGCTCTCAACGCTCCCGTTAATTGATTCCGTTCGATTTCACACTTCCCGAGGGAAAAAACCTCGCGCATGCCTCGCAGGACTTAACACATTCTCCGGCTAGTTTTTACTATGAACACCTGGTCGAAAAGTGTTGTTTTTTTTTAGTCTTTTTTTGTAAAATCGAATCGATAGCCTCGAGTCAGCCGTACCGGAAGTCGCTCTCGCCACAGTCCCCGACAATGTAATTTCGATTGAGAGCGATTGAGTGGTATTAAATCAATTATATCGAGGTGAGGAATGTAAGGACGATTTAATAAGGAAATTTGCACAAAGTGTGGCTTTTACAGTTATCTGTAACGATTGATGTCAATTTTTTTGATTTTTCTCTGTTGGTACAGGAAACGTGTCGGCCTTGTATCGTTGGCTCTTCACCTCTATATATTTTGTTGTTAATAAATCGTTCTGATGAGGGAAAGTGGTCATTTTCCGGCTCCATACCCCCTTTTCCTTCAATAAAACTACAGTTGACGTTTCCACTTTCCTCAATTTAAGTTGTTAGGTAAACTGTTCGGTAAGGAAATTACAGAAACTCATTTTTCAGTTTGTTGCATGAAATAAAGGAGACTTCAAGAGCTTCTCTTAGGAAACTACAGTCGATATTCGAATGATTCTGGACTAGGGATATACTTTTGACGTTAATTGGATGTCTTCCAGCTTTGGACGTCTTGAGGGCAGACATAATGTTTTCCTATTTCTTCTAGACCTTTATAAAGTTCTTCCTGTACTTGTTCGTCTTTTCACTTTATCTACAGTCAATTGGGGTCTTCATCGGTTCATCTTCCAGCAGATTTGATAGTTTATTTTCGTAGCCTCAGGGAAGATTTCCTTCTAGCACTCTTTTATTTCATTTCATGAAGGTAAACGGTACGCATTCGAGAAATGTCTTAGGCCGGAGAGCGTCGAATGCTGCTTACTTATTACGTGTGTACGTTTACCATAGCCATCGACAGTATAATTATCGCCCATCCCCGTCCGCGAGTATTTAAACTGCTCTAAGTGAAGATACACATACGCACTACCGAGGATGGTGCTCGATATGCGCAAACATTTGCAGGTGTTCGCAGCTTAATTTTCTCATTAACGAGACGAGACCACCTGCGAAAGGACGAATTCCAAATTTATGACATTTGGGACTGGAAAATGAAATTCTGATCGCAGGCAGCTTTCCAGAGAAAAGTTGAATTCAGTATCTAGAGGTGATTAACGAAATGTGCAATCCCCTGTATACTAGGAGCTGTATTTCTTTATAAACATATTATGGATCGTGCTTTGTATTCTCATTGGCTAAATTAAGCCTAGTTTTCCAGTTTCAATATATTTTTCACTTAGTGACGAACATTTCTTTCATAGAGAATTATTAATATTTTTATTTCCAATTTTGAGCCAAATACCTTCTTACAACGAAAGCAGATTCATGGTTACTGATTGGTTAGATCCTCCTAAGTGGAAATAAAAACTCAATCATTCTCACTCCGACCCTTCTTCGTTCCAATTTTCAAACAGGGGAGACTCACCCCTTCTTATTAAATTTCTCTTGTTATCTGCTGAAATTATTGTATAATTCCTATTTTTTTTGGAGTAGGACACTATCCCGAAACGTTATAGTCTCAAAACCAGTCTGGATCATTTCCCATGGAAGTCTCCTCGATTTTTTAGCGAAAAGACCCCAACTGGCGTTAAAATCACTTCAACACTCTGCAACATTTGTTTTAGGGATGTTGAAATTCTATCACTTGAGCTCTATCACAGAATAACTTTGTATTAGTGTACAAGGGAATCTATTCTATTAACGTCGTTATGGTGTTTTTTAGCTGAACTGAATTCGTTTGTTGCTGGTTTTTTTTGGGTAAACATTGGTGTTTTAATTGACGTCGAAAAGTGTTAAACAACAAGACAGACGTCAATATTGTTGTAACGACAATGATAAATCGAAAGACGTCGACCTTCGTTCAGTCTTCTTAAGAGAGAATTTCAATTTAAACCGGCGCTTTTTACCTTGTCGTATTTATCAATTACGTCACCGTCGAAGGAGGAATTCACTTTCCTATGACGTTACAATTTCTCTACGAGAACGTACTGGTATCAACTTTAAATTTCCTTTTACCGAAACTTGTATGCAACTTTTTCTCCTATCCATCTCGTTCTCAGCATCTCTCGATTGGTGGATAATCGCCAATTTTCATATCACCTTCATCAGGAATTGATGCAAGTATGCAGGTGATCGTCAAAAACGATCAGGATCTTATCACATCAAAAAGTATCGAGAGACGTCCCTTATCATATATATCGAGTTATTTATGATTTTATTGAATAAATAATTGCACAAGACCCTATATTATCGAAATATCAATTCGATTAATTAACCATCAGATTAGACTCACCTGCGTGTTACAGATGAACAGATGTTACGCACTAGGTCAAGTACGCCTGCACTTTTTTTATACGATCCCCAAGGCTGAAGTTTATCGGATTTTTGTTGGTTCGCACCCAGGCGCGAGCAATTATGGGATTCGATGAAAAATCTAATCGTACTTAAATGTTTACTTGAAACTAGTACGCAGTTTACTTAAGTAAGTTGACGTGTACCAAAGGTATGGAGGTTAAAAATGAATTTTTCGACTTCTTCGTAGTTAGATTGTTACTTGTGTTGACTAAAAGATTCAATGTTTTACTTAATTTTGAAAGTGGAAACGTTTGGTGATGATAAAATGTACTTATATGGGGGTACTACCGAAAATCTTCATTTCCTATTTCATCACATTTCTGAAATTGCCTGTACTGCGTTACATTTTGCATATTTTGCCAGATTGTTGAAATTGTCTCTTCCTTGTTTAAAGTTGGTCATATTAAAGTTTCTAAATATGTCATGTTTGGACATATTCCTGATATGTTTTGGTTTGACATTTTCCAACATTTCCATATTTTCAAAATTGCCCGTGCTGCCTTCAATTATTTGAGCAGTCGAATTTCAAAAATTACTTTTTGACATATTTCGAAATTCGCTCGTCTATTTTTATGGAAATGTTTTTGTTCAAAGTGACTAAGAATCCATTTAAAAATTAAGAGACACTCTTATGTTAATAAGTCGAAGTAATAACGGCTACAAGTCATATATTATTCATGAAGACATTACAAACCTTAACACAATTTGTTTTTGTGATGGTAATTTCGAGTCGAAGGTAAGATCTGTATTGTTAATGAATTTCTCTGAAATGTATAGTCGCGACGAAGCTTAGGTAATTTCTTACTAACCTTTCTAAAAGTCAATCATAATGCTTTTAAATGCGGGTTTTTCTTAAATTCCTGCATATCTCGTGAAGCGTTCGCGCGTTAAAATATGCATATTTTTTGGAATCCTTGCATATTTCGTCCTGCAAACGAATAGTTTCTTCTAGTTTGGGTTCTAGTCTTTGAGTTTTTCTTTACATTGGCGTGAATCTTTCTCAAACGAACCTTGCATATTTTTTGATATTTCCGTACGTTAATATTTTTACAAACCCTTGCACGTGTTCCATACTGTTAATCCTTGCATATCCTGACCCATGTGAACCTGCATAAAATTCTCCCCAATACCAATCAATCCAAAAACCAAACCGATCTCGTTTGAATTCCTCTTCCCATAAGACTGTTTATGATATTTAAACGCAATTATCGTAAACTACGCAAAACACGCGATTTAGCCTAATTAGGCGCGTTCGCTCTGCCGCCCTGAGAGCCCCGTCTAGGCGGCTAATTAATCAGAGCCTATTTCCCATCGATCTGGGAATGCAAATCGTAACAGTTTCACACACACACACGCACGATCGATTATACCGATCGTCGGATCGATCGATAGATCGCAAGATGGATGGAGCTCGCCTTATTATGAAGAGCGAATTAAAATAAACCGGGTCCGGGCGAGTATTCCGGGGCCGAAGACAAAATAAACAAACGGCGATGGCGATTAATCGGATTTCGGAGAGGTTTAGGTGATGTGACGTAAGGAGGTATTTTTTTAAGCAGATTTCGTTTTGAATAAATAGATTCGAAATATTTCAAGTTTATTGGGAAGGTTGATAGTTCCCATGAGTACAGTAAAATACTTTCTAAAGCTTCACGAGATGCCTTAGTTTCATTAGATTAGATTCATTGCCTTGCAAAGACCACGAGGAAGTGTGAGTAAACTTATCAGATATATTAATTACTCACCAATAAACAACATAAAAGTGGAGAAAAAGTAGAACCTATTTACACCTTTTTTGCGTTCGTAAAATTTTAACGACCAAAGCGGACCCTCGAAACAGCGAATACTCAATACAGATGTGCAATTCCCATTATTCTTCTTGTCAAGTGTTTGAGTTATAAGAGAATCCATCCTTCTCAAACTTTTTAAAATACGCCTGGTCTTTGGAGTGAAATAAATAAATAGAGACACTACAGCAAATATTTTATGGGCAAAGCCAAAAGATACACAACAGATTGTATCTATTAGTCAAATCAAGCGTTGCGATGTCGGTCACAGGTGAATATCGATTACCGTTATCGATTAAACTGAAAAGTGAATCGTCTACGGTAATAATAGTTTCCATTTAATCCGAACTTTTGCTCGTATGAATCACCTACGATAAACGCTCGAACAGGATACGATCATCCTGGCGGATGCCCCGGAGGTCCTCGAGTGGTCCTCTCTTGGATCTCTGTTACCTGTTCCAGACTAGTTTTCGCCAGATTCGTGAGGCGCCACGCATTTAATGGCCCGTTAAAAGTTCTCGTAAACACCCATAAAAATCACGTGCATTTGCATAAATAACATTAAAACGAAAATGGTCGAGAAATTTACATAATTTTTTCCGTATTTGGAGACGAAGATGGCGGAATAGTAAAGGGAATTTAAAGCAAATTGTTTCGTAAATAGGACTTCGGTTGAAGGAGACTCTTGAGATACAAATCGAAAAGAAAAATTCGGCATAGATGTGTCATATATTCGGTATATTACTCTATGCCCTTGCCCAATACAGGGGTTAATAAATAGTAAAGAATAGTATTTGGATTTAGCCAACGGTTTTGCTGGGGAATTTAACGGTTTTTCTGGGGACTTTGCAGTTTGTTTTTTGCAGGTGTTTTCGTGGTTTTCATAAAAGATTTTGGCGGATTTTCGCAGGTGTTTAACGCTTTTTGAAGACTCATTTTGTGCTAAAGGAAAATTTTGGTTCGTTTAAAATTGTTATATTCTCAAGAAAACGCCGTTAAATTCAGCACCCAGACGTTACGGAAAGTCCAAAAACAAACGCAAAAACCCTTAAAACCGACCAAAAAATCGTTTAAAGTAACAACAGTAGTAAGTACAGTTTCTCGTTAATGCGATTTAAGCATTTAAGTATTCGGAAAGGTATACCCGTTAATCACCTTGTTAAAGTGCTAATTTTCCCTGTTGCACCTCGTACCGTTTTTTATTTTCAATCCCCGTACGTAAGTTAATAACGAAATTGGCCTCGGCTCTTAAACCGTTCCATGCTAACCTTGACGATTCGCACCTTTTGGCGAGTCTTTTCTTTCGATACTTTTTTTAAAAGACGAAAAAATAACACCGACACACACACATACAGAGAGCTTTAACGATCTTCCTAATTGTGAACATAACGTATATTACGCGCCCAACTCCCGGCCATCTGTCGTGTGGCCAATATAATGTGATTTTAACACTCCTCGCCTTCTAAATGCCGGTTTAAACACGTAAAATACATACTACTTACGACGAGGTCGGTGTTTAGTGGGAATAAATCTTCAGAGCAAATAAGGTAAAATGCTGTCATTACGGGAATTTGAATAGAAATGGCGAAGAAGAGTAATTGTGGGGATCTTTCGAACTTTGGGGTGCCTAATAAACACTCTCCTTAGGGTACTACAGTTTGAGGTTTTCGACATAAGGTGTTCAAAAAATCGCGCTATTGCATTCTGCTGCACAAGAATTTTTTATACTCGCCCAAGAAGAATAGAAGAAATGGAATAATGTTTTTGCCCCCAACTTCTAGGGGGTTGTAACAAATGACAGCTATTGTCTCTTGCGTTCCTTAAATGGTCTTCATTCAATTGAGTTATTCTTTGTGGTTCTAACAATCATTTACTGTTTAATAGTTATTACTCCTTGGCTCATTTCGTTGGCGGAACTTGTAAACGTTTTCCGTGACTTTTCTTTTAAGTATTAATTAATGACTGACGCAACAAAATTCCATTTCCCAGTCTTCCCGTGTGCAACTTTGTCCGCGATATGATACGCCCCAATAAAATTTGTCAAACGTAACGAATCCTGACGGGACCGTTAAAATTTTACGACGCCTCTCCGACTGGTCCTTATTAAATCCACATTTCATCGCGTCTAACGCTTCTGAAATTCATATCTTTCGTACTTCAGCGTCTATAAACCAACTGTTGCACGAGAAGCGATTAATTTCCAGTCGATACGTTTACGTAAGTCGTTGCACATGTGATTTTTTCCTCGCTACGTAACGTAATTAAGCGCTTCTTTCTAAGGACGGAGGTGATGTGAAAATAAAATTTTAACGACAAACGTCGTAGTAAAGTTTTAAACGATTTTCGTGACATGTGTTTCTCACATCGCTTCATTCTAACATCGAGATTACTAATAACTCCTTTTTACACTCAGAAGAGGTAAGGAATTGAATTTCACGGGCGAAGGTGAGGAAACTACTACCGCGTACTTATGCAATTTATCACCACGGCTTTTCATACCCTATTACTATTAAAAGTTGTTATGTAACACAAATGGATTATTAACAAATTAACCATACAGTATCATTATGCGGCGTTTTGTTCTGCCGGATCTATTTTTGGATTTAATTATACGTGGGAAATTTAATTACGCCTTTTCAGTTGTTTTTTATGTAATGGCATGCATATACCTCTCGAGGTAATAACTGTAATTATCGTGATTGTTCAATGGAATTGCCGTGATTTGTGCAACATATACTACATACGGTGATTACAGTTACAAGCCTTCCTTATTTAATAAAAGGGAAATGAAATTGTTCCTTCCAAAATGAAACAACGAAAGTTTTACAAAAATATAATGTTTTTGTAGGCAGAAGTAGGCAGAAGCTTTGACTTGAGGTTGAAGTGTTAAAAAATTTGGAAATCGTGGATAGGGGGATACCAAGGCAAAGATGTATTGGAGCTCCAATGAGCTCCTAGAGCTTTTCAATGTGCCAATAGTCAACACACTCTTCATCGAGAAAGATGAACATCTTATCACTTATAGAAGAGGGATATCTGTAGTGGAAACACTTTTACAGACACTGGAGAACATGTCTGGAGCCAATGGAACCAATAAGCGAGATAACACCAGAAAACGTTAAAGGTGTTCTATCACATGTGAAGAACGGAAAAGCCACAGTTTTAATGATGGCTCACCACACTATTGAACCTTATGGATGGATGGAGACAGCCTCAAATTTTCTTACTACATTTCAGAAAAGTTTTGAAGGTATTTAGGAAACATTGAAGGATATTAACATTGTTTTGTACGTCTTACAACTACTGTTTAGAATCCCTGATCCTTTTGGAGAGGTCCTGGATTTCCTTGTTGATTATTTACAGTTATCATTGATTCCTGTAAAGCGTCCTGAAACCATTCTAATCTCTTCTGAGCGACTTACATTTTCGTTGAGAATTCTTGAGTTTTAAGTAGTACACTGAAGTTCCTTAAGCTTCTTCTGCATATCTAACAATTATTGCTTAGAATCCTTGATCCTTTTCGAGAAGTCCTGAAGACGCTGAAGTGGGTTATTGGCGTCTTGAAGTTATTCTAATCTCTTCTGAGTGACTTACAGTTTTGCTGAGAATCCCTGACGTTTTAGTAGTGTCCCTGAAAGTCCTTAAAACCCTTCTGCACATCTTACAATTATTGCTTAGAACCGCTGATCCTTTTGAAGGACCTAAACCTTAAAAAACTTGTAATGTCCTTCCGATATTCCTAACTTTACCTCGAAAATAATTTTCCAAATGTCCATCAATAGTGAAACGAAATAAATTAGCAGTTACATTAATTCTGACAATAAAGAACATTGACATCTCTCTACATGGTACGTCGTGTTGCCTTTTTTTAGAGTTATTATTCATACGTCCGGACATTGTCCAGCTCCTTATTCAAATAACTCCTCCGTATCGATTCTAAAAAGAGAAAAGAAGACGTAACAAATGTCTACACATCGAACATAATACACTTGGAATAGCTAATTTGATCGATGACGATTTAATTCAGCCGACAGCTCTCTTCCCATGCGGTCTCGCTTTGCATAAGTCGAATGGGAGAGAGACAATAAATCGACGAAACGATAGAAAATTAACACACACGCGAGAAATTTATTCATATCAGTTGTTTACGACTACTAATTGGACTGTTATTCCTTCGATATCTTATAACGACTAGCGAATATCGTACTTATACGGCTTTATTGAATTATGTATGTGTGTGTGTATGTAACATGTATGTATAGTATGTCGTCCTTTCGTATATGAATCCGGCGATTTGTCTCGGAATGGAACTTTTCCAAGGTTCCGCTCGTTATCGAGGAGAGCCATCGGTTTTTTTGGCAGGAGAGATAATTTCCAATCCTCGTGAATAATTCGGGGGATTTCTGAGAGTAAACAACGCTTTTATAAAACGCTTTGCGCGGAAACAACAACAGTGCGACAGGTAAATTTGTTACAAGGTTTTCTAGCAGAACCGATGAATGGTTCTACAAGAGATGGCAAAACGAGGAAACGTCGTTAGGTATTACTACGAGCGATCGTATACGGTAAAGACGATTTTTAAAATGGTAATCAGTGCGCAAGGTATGCATAACCAATTTTTCTAGGAACTTCTCAATCAATCAGTGTAAGTTGTAATGTAATGTCACCAACGTTGCATTACCCACCATTATCCTCAATATTTTTGAATCATTTGAGACCATATTTCAATGTTTTACAAGAATTATTTATTGAACAATGTCCCGGAAATCCTTAAGATCCATATGAACTGTATTTAATTACTTTTTGAAATCTTTGGTTGCCCTATAACTTTCTACGTTCCTTTTGGATTATTTACAGTTATCCCCGATCCTCGTAGAACGCCCTGAAACTCTTGAAATCCCTTCTGAATCCCTACAATTTTTGCTGAAAATCACTGATCTTAGGGAAGTGTGCTGGAAGTCCTTAAGATCCTTGAGAATATTTTACAATTGTTGTTTGGAATCCTTGATATCTTGAAATTGTCCTGGAAGTCCTTTAGTGCATCCTTAATCATTTTCAATTATCCTTGATTCATGTGAAGTGTCCTGGAATTCATTATTCCCCTTAAGGATTATTTACAATTATTGTTTAGAGCCTTTGATCATTGGGAAGTGTTCTGATAAGACTTTGGTTTCTTCTTCACTGTATTACAGTTACTGTTAAAAAGCTGCGAAACTTTATAAGTGTCCTTAAAACCCTTGAGGGGCATCTAGGTTATTAATCATTATCCTTCATACATAGAAATCAAATTGGAACCCTCTATTCTTGAAAATGGCCATATAATAATTTTCTCCACGTTGCTTTTGGATTATTTACAATTATCCTTGATCCTTGCAGAACATTTTCATACCTTTCAGGTTCCTTCTGAAAGATTTACAACTTTTGCTGGAAATCCTTAAATTTGGAAGTGTCCTCGAAGTCCTTAAGAAACGTAAAATTATTATTTGGAATCCGTGAATCTTTGGCAAGGTCCTGGAAATCTCTAAGGCTCTTCCTGATTATTTACAATCATCCTGCATTCGTGTGAAGTATCCTTAATCCCTTTTAGACCGTTATGGATTATTTTCAATTATTGTTTAGATCTTTTGGTCCTTGGGAAATTCGTAAGGTCCATCTGAGTTACATTTTATTATTTTTTGAGCTCCTTGATCCTTAAATTATCCTACTGGATAATTTACAGGCATACTTAATCCTTGTACAGCGTCCAAACCTTTTAGATTCCTTCTAAAGGATTTACGACTTTTGCTTAGAGTCCTTATCCTTCGAGAAATGTCCTGAAGGTCCTTAAGACCCTTGTGTATATTGTGCACTTCTTGTTTGAAACCTTTGAAATCCTTTGGAAATGTCCTGTAGAAATTGCCTTATCGAACGTAAATCGCTCTCCTAACGAGACTTTGTAATACCCCCGACCGATTGAAATGATCTAAACTGGAAGATTTACATTCGTAACATCGATGGTTATCGTTCACCTGAACATTCGAATCAATTAAGCGTAATGGGGGAAAATGTAATCAAAGGTTCTTCCTTTACACGCTGAGCCTGTCCTGATGTTGTGTTACGCGATCGACCGATTACCAATAGTTTAATGGGGAGCGGTTTCTAGAGTTTATTTTGTTTTTAAAGAGTAACGAGTTCGATCGTGGGTTAATTTTCCAAGTTTCTCATTACCCTGTCTATTAACTTTGTATTTGAAATAACATCCTCTTCGTTATGTTAATGGCAGCTCGTAGCAAAACACAAGAATTCCTCCAATTAGATAAAACGACCACCTACGGCCACCGAAGTCATCATGAGATCCTATCTAAGATAACGATTTTAAAAGTTTATACCTTCACGTGTTTGTTTAATATAACAACACTCTGCTTTAGCAGCTTGATTATATGATCCTTTGACAATAAAATTAGCCAGGATGTCCGAGCTATTATCTCGGCGCTATCTGGAAGGCGATAGATTGGATCTTTGCGGAGGATGTCGATCTCAACTATCACGCCGAGAACTTGTTATCGATGAGGATCTGTAATTCCAGCTTTACATGAAGAGAAGTAGTTTACGTCAAACGTAAAAAGTAATGAGGTACAAGTGTTTGAATGTCTTCAGGTTGCTGGTATAGACGGAATTCAAATTTGAAAATTATGCGAACGTGGGTAATACTTTGTACTGCTCGATTCAAATAGGTATAAACCTTTTTTTTTGTAAAAGAAATATATTTGTCGAATCTCTAAGAAGTAATAAAGTAATAAAAGTAATTATTCTGAATTCTACTCAAGCTTGTACTATTTTAACTTGCAATTATCCTTGATTGGATCTTTATAGGTCCTATGGATTATTGACAATTATTGTGTCAATAATCCATATGTCCATATGTCCATCATGTAAGAATGTTAAATTATTGAGCAGGTTCTTTCTTGATTTTGTTGCAATCATTATGGGTAGGTATCTTTATACCATTTCTGAAATATTTACAAGCATTTATGAAATCTCTGAACCATGGAAAGTACCCTGAAAACTCTTAAGATCCATTTGCATTATATATAGTTATGACTTGGAATCCTTCATCCTTACCTTAGTACCTCAGTACCTTAAAAAGTTCTATCTTCCTTCTGGATGGCCTGGAGGATCTCTGTAAAGCCTCTCGATGCTGTTTAGATCCCTTTGCTGGGAATCCTTGGCCTTCGGGAAGTATCCTGGAAGTCCTTAAAATCCTTCTGCAGATTTAATATTTAGCCCTTGCTTGGAACCCTTGATATTTTTGGAGATATCCTGAAAGTCCTTAAACGTCTTCTTATTTTTTGTAAATATCCTTGATTGCTGTGAATAGTCCTGGAGCTCCTTAGAAATATTAGAAATTATCCTGCACTGGGCCCTTAGACTCTTAGGTTTCTTCCATAGTTAGAAAGATCTGAATGATATCTTTGAATATTAATATCATTCTTATAGGTTTGTACGTTACTTCTGGATTTTAAGTTTTGATTACTGTAGAGCGTTGTGAATCAAATTAGGAGTTTTTGCTGGGAATCTTCAGTCTTCTGGAAGTCCTGAAATTTCTTCTGCAGATTTAATATCGTTGCTTGGAATCCTTCATCCTTTTGGAACTGTCCTAAACTCAAGGAAAGTTTTAAACCTTCTAAACCCGCTGGCAAGAATCTGTCCTATATTCTGATTTCGAAATTGAGTCATTTGGAACTGTAATTAAAATTCCAAATCCACGAATAGGAAAGTTTTCCGTTCCCACAAAACTGTTCTCGTCGTAACTCTCACTAAAGCTCATTCCCATATAAAAACGTCGTCGCCCTAATTACGCAATCACCTCGTCAAAGTATCCGCTTGACAAATCCTTCGAGCGAAGAACCTCCTAATCATAATCACACCGCAGCGCTCCATATAATCGTATCAACAACATCGACGACTCATTTGATTTACTGACTTATCGTCGCGATCAATCAGCGCGAATTCCAATACGAACGGTTTTCCACTTAATTAATACCTTGTACGTACGGGTTTACACGAACACGTATAACTTATACATATTATTACGGTAATTAAGTAATGATTAAGAGAGTATTAATGGTCATAATTGATTCAGATACGAGCGCTGGGAAAGGATCACAATAGCCAAC
Organism: Cryptocephalus primarius; assembly: GCA_963576515.1. NCBI lineage: Eukaryota > Metazoa > Arthropoda > Insecta > Coleoptera > Chrysomelidae > Cryptocephalus > Cryptocephalus primarius. The sequence goes on along the minus strand of OY754943.1, from coordinate 14,440,208 downwards.
GACTTTAATAATAATCATGGTAACAGGCGATCGTTATCCGAGTTTATCTTTCGTGTGCGTTTCGCCAAAGAATATATCCAAACGTCAATTAAGATGCCTTGAAATAACAATATATTCTCACATGCAGCTTAGCAGAAGTAAAAATGGGAGGTATTTTGAAAAGTTTCAAGTTTTACACGCCCTATTTCTCAAATCGATCGTTAGAAACATACAGTACAACAGTTAATACAACATTGAAAGAGTCTCATTAAATTCTAAGGATTTGTTTTTGAGATATGTCATATCTCAGGCAATTTTGAAATATCGTTAACCATCAGGCTTACATCTGATTTTATTTAAGTTTGACGATCAATTCACGAGATACAACGATCAGTTACAGTATTGAAAAATGTTTGCTGAAGAGCAATATTAGCTAAATCACCCGGTATGATAAATAATGCATAGCATATAGCAGATGAGGTAATTCAGTCTAATTGTCGCAAGATATAATTGCGACAGTTGTGTCGTTTACGTTTCCTCTGCTTCGTTTCAGTATTCAAATTAGTCTTGTCGTTTTGCAATGAAATTAGAGAGAAGTGTATAAATATATTACCTGGACATGAGCTTAACGCTCTCGGTTCTTACACATGTATTAACGATGATAACATCTGAAATTAGCATTAGAACTGGTTTGGATTTACAGATTTTTTCAAAATTCCACTTCTCCAAAAATCCCACCGTTCTTAACACGCCCAGAAGATGTTTCATACTATGTTTTTTCTCAGAAGAAGTTCAGCAGAAATTTTGTAACCACAATAAAGATAAATTACCTCTGATGATGGTATGGATTTCCTAACGGATTACTGCCTGTTGCTGAAATAATGTGTTTGATTATTTAAGATGGTGGCCGTCTCTACGTTATCCCGCCAGGGGGCGTCGGGCGTCGGATCTCACCACCAAACCGCCCTCAGGTGTTAAACGGTATAGGCCTGAAGAAGAAACGACATAAACTCCTCTCCTTCTACAACTTGTTATTAACGCTTCGAAGAAGGCGAAACTAAAGCGGAGCCAGAAGTAGCGAGGGAGCGAGAAGGAGATAGAGTGAGAGAGAGGTTATGGCGACAGCGTGCCGGAGAATGCGGCAAATCCTATTTTACCTGTTGGTTTAGACTATCGCTCTCACACCTACGGGCTTATCAAATCGATCACATTCTGAGCGTTTTTCGCTCTCTTTCTGCTCCTCAGGTGCATGCGAGCGTGAGTGTGTGTATGTGTATACGAGAGACCGAAATGTTGTCAAACAATGCGCCCATTCATCACCGAGGTGAAAGGATTTTTTCCATTGTGGGCCGGGACAGAAATTAGGAGGAAATTACAGGATCGGCAAAAGGGGGAGAGGCAGACTTTATTTCGTGCGGATACGCAATCAATTACGGTAGGATAGGACAAGGGCGCAGACGAGATCAAAGTAAGTGGAAAGGACGTGCAAAAATAAAAGGAGTTTGAATGGAGCTTCATCAAAACCGAGAAGGAGGTGGAATTTGAAGCGTCAATTTCGTGACGCCCCCCAGTAGATCCCAGACCGAAAGCACCAGAACTTAAATTGTCGAACTTTCTTTAATACCTATAGCAGAACTTTGGTTCTAAAACCCACTGCTCTTGGTTTCGGTCAGGTATTGTTCTTATTAATGGGTTTGTATGCGTGTTTAGTCTTTGTACTGTTTCCTCTTCATATTTTTCATTCCTTTCTTGGTTGATTTTAGTCTTTAAGTACCAAGGTGCATCTGATATGGTGCATTCTCTCATTTAGTGACGTTGGTCTTCGATGTTTGTCCCCATGTTGCTGCTCCATAAAAGATGAATGCCTTGATGCTTGCTTCGTAGACCCTTTTCTTTATTCTCAATTGCAACTTGTTATGATTTTTCTATGACTGGTCCTTGGTCGATACCGTGCCTTCGATGTGCTCCATGTCTATTGTCTTTGTGTATCCCTAGGTATCGACTCCTTTCGATTCTATTGTCTCCCAATCTTCTGCCCTTAATCCTCGGTCTCTCCCTCTTCTGCATATCGTTTGGCTCTACTCCAATGCAGGAATCGATACAATGAATGCCTTTGGGGGATAAGTAAAATTGCCTATATTAGACAGATTTAAAAAATTAAAATAAAGTTAATAATAATGTAGGTATGCATCGCAACAACGGGTAATTAGCCAAGAAAAGCAGGGAAATATAGGAAATTTCCCCCCTGTTTGGGGATAAATAATATTTGGCGACAATCGATTCGCATTCCGGACAACAAAAGCGATTAGTTACGTCCGCCGGAACGTTCCTGATTGTCTTTATTATCTATTCGTATGGCGAGTGTGTGTGTGCGCGCGCGCGTGCGTTTCTTTGGCGTTTTGTATTCGGAGTCCGTTAGTCGTCGGCGGACTTTGCGTTACCTTGTTTAGGAAAGAAGTTCGGAGGGAGCGAATATTATATTCGTAATGGTGGCGCCGATCTGTCGCCTCGCCGCATACTCAGGTGTACGCGCGGTCTTGTGGTCAGGACCGAGCCGTTTCCCACGTGTGTTTGTGTGTGCGTTGTTTCGCTCACTCACTCACTCACTCATAGTCCGTCGGTCCGGTCCGGTTGTTGTTGTTCGCCCACCCACGGGTAGCCGTGCCCACTCTGGGTTTATGATTTTACATGGACTCTTCATTTATATACAGATTTACCTATCAAGAAAAGTATGAGATGCGTGATGTAGAGGAATCGTTGCGAAATTTGAAGTTTCCTCTTTGCGCTCACAATACATGCAAAATATTGCATTTACAATTAAGTAGATGTAGTGTACGGCGTCTAGATATATTTTTTGACGTAACCTCACATTTTGAAAGGCGTGGGAGTGAAATTGGTACCCGGCTATGAACGCTAAGTTTACCTCGTCTACCTAACAATAGGTGGCGCGCTGAGGCAAACTCCTGCTTAGGTGACGGAGAACCTGAGTGCTTTCATCACATATTACTCATACTCCCATGTTCAAGACTGTCTGACATTTGATCGTCAAGTAGCGCCATCTCACATTCAATCCGCCAAGTTTCAGCTCCAAAAACGACACAAAATATGGGAAAATGTAATAAAATAAATTGGTGGGTTGCTAAGAAATCCAGATACCTCTAAGCACCTGACTTCAGGTTTCTGCTGATTTAGTGAATCAACTAGAAAAGGTTTTGAGCACTCCAAAATTCCCCAAGATTTGCCCCAAATATTTTGGGCACATTGCTGAGCTTGCTCAAGGAACCCACCATCTCAGTTCCGCACTTTGTAAATTGGATCATCCCCTGATCATCCTGAACGTAATCACTCCCATGAATGCTCGCCCTCTGTTCTTCGGTTCGAACTCTACAAGGCTCGTTCGTCGATTTTTTCCTTTTTCCTGAAACCGCCTTCTTCTCTTCTCCTCGTGCAATCCGAAACCGAAAACCGTAGGAATCTCGTTAATTTTTTTCATCTCTCGCGGTCCTCGACAGGAAACAATGTCCGCTGGCCGAGCCGCAAAGAGTCATCGGAGGTCGGGGACGGGTAAAAGACGCTCGGATCCAGTTTTGGTGAAACTAAATCGAGAAGACACAAACGCGAGCACACACGTGCAAGGAGTTTCATCGGATTCCTCCTCTTCTTCAGTGCCATACGGTCCGTGAACGCGAGGCCGCGTTGTCGGACCCGTCCGAGGAAAAATACCCAGGAGGCGATCTGGGAGCCGTGCCGACAAGGAGATGGGCGTTGAAGAAATTTCGTCAAATCGAAGAATCGTCAAAACATTACTTTAGTGTAGATTCAAGGGGCTGGCTGCAGTTATAGATCGCTAATTTGTTAACCAAGAGTCTTGTATAATGAAGTTCGATATGAATGCTATGAGATGTGATGTTTATATTGTTATAGTTGCTTTTTCTGATCGTTTTGACGGCAACATCTGATGCTTTCTTTAGCAAAATACTTGTAGTTAAAATCTACTAGAAGAATTTGCGCAATTTTGTCTATACCAGACTTGAGGATGCTTCTTCCATGGCGATTTGACATTGACGTTTATGTTGTTTGAATTTTGCCATTTGTCTTCATGTCCATGCAGCATAGGGAGTCTAGATGTTATCAATTTCGACAGAGCACATGTTGATTTCGTCGTTATCGTTAACTAAAATGCAGGCACTTTCTTTAATTTTCACTAAACAAATTTCACTTGCCAGATTTTCAAGCACAATGCTTTCCATGCTTATTTCCCAAGACTTTCCCGTCCCTTTGGCACCTCCGCCACCGTCTCCTCTCGTCTTGATACCGTAATAGAATGAGTGAGCGAGAGATCTGAGCACACCTGCATTTTTACAATGGGTCCGGACACCTGAGATTTTAACATTGCGCGATTTCGTTCTTCAGTCATACCGCAGCTTTTATAAACCTTTCAGCCTGGAGCTGGAAGAGACACGTCTTTTGCTCTTTATTCTCGAAAGTTAAGGATGAAAAATGATTTCTTCCGCAGCTGCCATCAGATACGGAAACGAAAAGAACGAGATTAAAGACGAAGAAGATCTTTACCGAAATTCAAATCAAATGTCCGTTAGGTGGGGTACAAAGACTTTACCTCTTCGAACCCAAGATGCGTACATTTTTGTTTCTGGAACGCCCAACTATTCATACGTGTTTTCTGTATGTAAAAATATGAATTTTATGTGCGTTTCACCGCAAATGCGTTTTATTTAATATTCCTGAACTGTTCGACTTGTTTACGAATATTCCTGCAAACTATTTAAAAAATTAATAACGAGTTTCACGGACGAATTTGTCGCACGCTAATAGAGGAAGGATCACGTGGAAATTATCACTTTTACCCAACACGTTATATTCGCTTGCTTTCGTGCGGTTACTTTTTTTACAATTAGAAACGCATTCGTTAATTATTTAAAAAAAAATTAGAAAATTATGAAAGCGGAACGTTTTAAATGGCGTGAGGGAAAAAAGTGGAAGTTCGTTTAGTGATAAATTACGAATGTTCTGTTGGAGGGTTTTAACGTAATGCAATTTCTGAAAAAGTGCTTAAGATCATTTAATCCTGATTTAAGGCCACTGAGAACTTAGTTAAACCAAAGCAATGCGGCTGTATATTTAGTTACATTATGGAGAGGAAGGAGGTAATTGGCATTACCCTCGCTGCTATGGGAATAATGGTAGAAGGAAGCATGCATCCTCTTTAGGCTGGATTGGGAAAAATACAGGGATCTTCTGAAGGAAAACCTGGAGAATGATACCAGAATCTGTAGAAAGACATATGACATCGAGAAGCTGTCAAAAGGGAAACTTCGGAGTACATAATGAGAAAACATGGACTGATCTGGCTCTGGGGCAGGTATTCCAGGGGTGGGACCTCCGGTATCAAGACTGATAACCCTAGGGATGCCCTGCAGGACCCTCCCAGCGGAGATCCACACGATCCTTGATAGCGCACAAGAATACCCCGACAGGGGATGTCGCAGTCAGGATAATCAGGGTGCGCTAAAGGGGCGCTGCCATCCAAACTTACCATAGAGTGTCAGAGAACCTTAGAGGAGCTGGCTAAGCAAAACCTGGTTCGACTAAACGGTTTGTTAAAGTCAAGTTAAATCTGATCCGGTTTCAGATTTCGTTTCGATCGACACTTTTAATCCCTTTATTTCTTCGTTCGCCACGCTACTCCTTATACTCTCATGCATTTCTCCTAATCCTTTCTCTTAGCCAGGCCAGCCTACCGACCGCGAGATAATCGCCGAAGCCCTTGAGAGAACGAAACGGTCCTCTTCTGGTCTCGAGAGAATTAAACGTCATTGACATTACCGCCAATTGACTTCCTTTTACCTCGTCGGATTCTTGAACATAACTACCGGAGAGATAGAGAAGGAAAGAACAATGAGGTATTCGGTCGAAGGAGAAAAAACACATACAGACACGGGCAGATATGAAAGAGTGAAAAGACGTTACGAGTGTCTGTCTCTAAGATCACTTCACAGTGGCGTGGTGTACAACTGGAGGTTTAGGAAAATTCAAGTTACGCAAGCGCTAAGTGGTAGAAGAGAGTAAGTACATCGTACTTGCAGATTTGACTGAACAATACAATGCAGAGAATGAAGAAGTTGTTTCTTTCGCGATTTCTTAACCAAATGGAGGTATAAAATTTGGGCTAACGGTTTTATTTTCAGTATTACTTTGTTTAACTTTCAAGTTAAGTTGTCAAGTTTTAATGCCTCAGATCAAAATCCGTTTTGATCGTTTTCATCACACTACAATAGTGCGTAAAGAGTTTGATGATCGTAACTACAGAATTGAACCAACTTTTGCACTTGGATTTCTCCCTGCCAAGTCGATCGACGCCTATGTGCACGAATACCACTCGAAGAGTGATTTACAAGAACTAATTGCTATTCTAAGTGCGCGGCAATGAGGTACGCCGGTGGCGCCGCACTGTCGCCAAGAGACAATGCCGGAGCCGAGACGTGACATATTGTCATTGGAATAAATACCTTCGAGCCTACCTGTTGTGTAACAATACCTTTTCGTACGTCAAAAGCGCACAGTCCGAAGTAAAGTACGTGTCGTAAATGAAGCGGAATCGCAAGTGCGACGATTCGCAGGCAGGACGTTTCAGTTTTCATTTTTGGAAATATTGAATCATACGTTCTACCCTCAAAATTTCCGAAATACGAACACTACGAGTTCTTCATACACAGGATAGACTAATATTGACTAGTAACGTAGGAAAATTGCCTCTAAAACTAGTCAATTCCCAACAGAATTAGCTGAGTTGGAGTGGGTAGAGTGTTGATAGTATTAGCTCAACCAGCTTCACTAGGATGTTTTGATAGAATGATGGAAAATGTGCCATTGGATTCCGGCTGGATCAGCTTCAACAAGTCGGTCAACTTTGGAATTAGAAGCTTCAAAAAAATTAGAAACTCTAACTTATTTAGCTTTGTTGGAAAAATGTCGACTTAAGTGCAATAGGTGGAGCAGCTTCATTATGTTGTGTTGGTGCAATGACGCAGCATGTAATGCTTCTTTAGGTTCAATGAGTTATCTTAAACGATTGAACTTCCAAATTATTGTTGTTATTTTTGTCATTTCTTTTTTTCGATGGATATTTTCCTTTATATTTGTTTATTACATTTGTTAATGATAAAAATATTTCCGCTCTCTCTTATCTAGTTTAACTAATTATTTAACTTTTGTAAATGTACGAGCAAACAAAATCACGGGAGGTTCATTATTATAAATTTTAATGCGTCGTTACTCCCTAACATTTTTCATTCACATTTTATAACATAAAGCTTATTAACTTATTAAACATAAATCTTGTATTAGGCCGTGCTGTATACAAGTTTGCAAGGACCTAGGGAATTTCTCAAGTGTAGGTGCCCTTTAGGACGATTTTAGGACAAAATGTTTCAAATGAAAGTTATAGGTATTAGATAGACAAGTCAAGCTGCGAAGTTTGAAATACATCACTAGAGCTGTTTTTGAGAAAAGATGTTTTGTGTAAAAATTTTGAGTCAAATTACGAAATCTGCAATAAATCACTAAGGCCACTTTTCAGGAAATTACGAAAACTGAAAATGCTCAATAGAAAAGCGCTTCTTAGGACAGATTGAGAGAAAAATATTTCAAATAAGAATTGTAGGCATTGGGTGTTGTGATGAAAATTGAGGCAACCTAAAAATTCGCAAGAGCATTGAGCGCTTTAGGGAAGATCAGAGTTGTTGAGGGTATTCAATATGGATTGAACTGTCGATTAAATATACAAAGTTTAAGAAGCAACGTTGGGATAGTTTAAGAGGTAATATAAAAAGCCAAGAGTAAAGTACCCTTTGCGCTTAACCCGTTTTGACCAAAGTGGCTTTGATTAGAATTCTTAGGAAACTAAGCACAAATACAAAGTTTAAGCTTTTCACCATATATAGTTTCATTCTGTCGTAGAAACTGTGCCCATTTCAAAATTGACCATTTTGCTTCTGAGCTTTCAAAATCTTGATATATTTTTAATGTGTTTAATTGAATCCTACTGCATCTTGCAAACATAAATCCACCTTTCCATACCATCGTAATAATTAACTGATAAATCGATTAGACCTGTTGGGTTTGCCGACCAGGCCGCTCCCCTAATTAATCCGATTAGGCGGCTCTTAGAGGATCGTTAATTAGTTCCATGCCGTCGCAATAACTTTAAAATGAGTTATTTACCTGTCATCGACGTTTTATCAACACGCCGTCATATTTCCTACCCCGCTGGTGGGATTCCATCGACAGGTAATGTTCCGGTCTGTTGGCTGTACGTTATTAGATCGGATCAGACGATGGTATCGCAGATTTCTTCCTGAAGAGGGAATTGGCGAGGGTGGCTAATTAGGCATTTTGTCACCATTAGATTAAAGTATGGATAAGAGAGATCATTTGTCCATCTCAATTGTCACAAACCTGATGGAAGGTATTTTATCCTTCTCTAATATACCTAAATGCCAAGAAACGCCGGTTATGATTTACCGACTTATCGCTTGGACTAACTTTGCGAGTCCAAAGGCAATTCGTGCGGAATGTAGCGGCTCTCGAACAGGAGAAATTCGAGGATTGTTACGCGAAACTTGTACCAGTTTTGCGCCGTAGAAGTCACGCGAATCTCACGGGAATCCACGGCGGTAAACGATTTCAGCGGGGAATAAATAGAAAGGGAGAGGAGCTTATGTAACCTGAAGCGTGTGCATGCACATTTCGGCTCTCGCTACTTCCATTTCCATCATGTGGACTGAAAAGGGAAAGGCAGTAGATCTGATGGCTTATTTTTTGGATTATTTTTGCGATTAAGTAAAATCCATACAAACAACGAATGTGCTGGTAGATGGTAAAAAGTTCCTCGTTCAGCTAACTGCTAAAAAGTTGCATATTGGTGGACCTGCTGAGTGTAATGTATAACACAAGGATTATACCACATGAGGCGTTTCTTGGATAAAATTCCCAGGGAAGTCCAGGGAATTTATTAGGGGAAGTTCTGTAAGATGACACATTACACATGATCTAGGCAGTTGATTTTCCTGATTGTTAAGCTCTTCAAACAGTGATACACTCCTTCATTACATTGCTGTCATTACGTTGTTCCTGTCATCTTTATGACTTCAATTGTATTTTTGTATTTCAATGACAAGTCTAATTTGACACTTTTGCTTTGATAGTCAATCCAAATCTAACAACGTTCATTATATCAATACCAATCCTTTGAATTGTTCACTCTGTACGTATGATACATATTCTATTTTACATTTCAAGCAAGCTATCGCACTGCTGGCGCCCCCTGTCGCAATAGATTCGAACTTCAGTAAGTTTCCCGCAGGACACTGTGTATGTGGCGGAAAATGGCGCAAGTAATAGGTTTGAGCATTCACCAAATATTAGACCGGTTTTAAACATTGGCGAATGTAACGCTCAAAAGTTTTAGCTGCAACGTTTCTTTGCACCTCTTCGAACCTAATAAAAATGTCACTTTGTCCTTCGAGTTAAACTTGAAAGAGGAGCAAAACAACAACATTCTTCATATTTTTATTTTATTACCAATTTTGATACAAAATTAGACTACATTCACTTAAGATCATAATATCACATTTCTGATGTGGATATTACAACCCACAGAAGTACTTCGTAAATAAGTAGCTCATACGCGCCGAGTTAATCGGGGATCAAATGAAATCAATCAATTACCTACGTTTCACAACCTCACTAAATTATAACGCTACGTTCTCAAAAAAGAAACAAACAACAAAACCCAAAAATAAGTTAAGAACTGTTCCAAAGTAAAACCGATTCCGCGCACATTAAGTCAAGACAAGGATTTTTTAAGTAAAAAAAGACGGAAGGAAACGGTTAGTGGAATCATTCAGCTCAGTCTCCTAGAATCGAAGAGATATATTCCGTGGCAGTCGAGTCTGTCGTGGAACTTCGAAGTTTTATCGGCGGCGGGAATGATTTAAGTCACCGTCATCTTGCAGAGAAAAGGAGGGTCCTTCTTCCTGGAGATGCTCCTGAACACATGTGTGAGTGTGTGTTTGTATAAGTTTTATAAGGTACTAAGTCTTCATTCGTAGAATATAAATATTAAAACTCAACAATTTCTTCTTTAATACTCTGTACAGTCACAGCCTGTCTGCGGTTTGGTTGGCTTCAGTAATCCTCGCCTTCCATGTTCGTCAGGAGCTTCTTCTTGTCTTCGCCTCTCGGCTCGAAACAAGGCTGAAACCAAAAATACTTCAATGATCATTGGATCAAGGAAAATATATAACACGACTTCAAACAGAACAGAGAATGACATTCATCGCATCCATATACAGAATGTATAACAATCCTATTACAGGGGATGCAAACTCGAGTAATAAACACAGATTCGGGGCAGATTTATCCATAAATGTCTGCTGGCATTTGTCAGTACTTTTTTGAACATTGTTGGTAGAAACACCTTCATCATAGGTGTGAAAATTGTAATGCTGGAACCCAGAACCAGAATACTCATGACAAGCAACTGGGATCCCCCCTTACCGTTTCGCACACGTTCATATTGCAACAGTTCTCTATCGTGATCTCGCACTGAGAGGTTGCAGGAGGCTGCGGCCTGTACGTCAAAGGCGTGATGTTCTTGTTGACTATGATGCGTTTCTTGATCCTGGGTCGCCTCTTCCTGATTATCCTGATGTAGACGATCAACGAGGCGATCACTACGAAAGAAAACAGGACGAGGACCGACAGGTAGATGACCGGGTCGTTCAGTCTGCTCAGTAGGTCGTTCTCGTCCGAGGAGGAGCTCAGGGCGGAGGCGGTTTGGTTGTTCTTGGCTGAGACGCGGTTGGGACTTTCGCCACATCTGAAAGCGATGATAATGATAGTTTAAGGTCAGAGACGCTAGTTTTGGTAGAAATGGAAGCTACAGTTGGAGCTGCTTAAACACTTGCTTTCGCGAAGAAATGAAGCATTTTACCAAATACATTTGGTAGAATGGGTTGTTTGAGTAGAAAGACCTACATTTACATGACATACAGTAGACAACCATATGTTACATCGTTGTGAATTTCCTCTACTCACCTACACAATGACTCGTACACCTCAGAGTAAAATGAATTCCTGTCATCGGCACAGTAAACATCGCACACCCCGCGGTCGTGCTCGCACCTCTCCCCCAGGAACCCGCCCTGGCACCGGCACTTCGGCCTCTCCCTCGAGACGCTGCATTTCCCGCCGTTCAGGCAGAAACTGTCGCACAGGTTCCTCTGGCACCTGTCCCCTCCGAATCCCCTTTCGCATCTACACATCGCCTTGCCCAGCGAAGACAAGTAGCAGTCCCCGTTGAGGCAGAGGTTCTGGCACATCGAATTCTCGCAGCGAGACCCGGAGAACCCCCTGGGGCACCTGCAGAAGTCCTCCAGGAGTTCCCCGCCGTTGAAGCATTCCTTGATTTCGACTTCGGCCGGTTGTAGCTCCTTCGGGTAGAACACGTCGTCCTGTCCGGACTCCTTGTAGGCGTCGATGGCCCGTTGGAGCTCCAGGCAGTCCGGCTCTTCCTTTATGATATTGTTGTACGCCACCAGCCCCATCGGCATGCTCCCGAACACGATGAGCTTCTCGGGCGCCTCGTCGCTCTTCCTGTCTTTGGGGATCTTGTACAGGGCGTAGTTGTTGGTGTCGGTGAAGTAGATGGCGTTCTCGTCGACGGCGAGGCCGTACGGTTGCATGGTGTTCTTCTCGATGACGGTCTGCCTGTCGCCGCCGTCCAGGGAGACGGTCTCGATCCGGCCGGCGACCGTCCCTATCCTGCTGTCCGCCCAGTAGAGCCTCTGCGCCTTGTAGTCGATGGCGAGGCCCTCGGGGGTCATGAGGAGGTGGTCGATGAAGACCTCTTGTCCGGAACCGTCCAGCCTGGCCCTTTCTATCGTCGGCACGTCCGTCGGGTTCGTCCAGTATATGTAACTGGAAGTGAAAGGATGATGTTAGTATGTTAAAAAAATATACTGTATTCCAGTTACTTTATTCAGAAGTCCATTATTCCTTCCTCATAAATCTGGATTCACACTGACTTCAGTAGTGGTTTCCAAAAATCTCATAAAGCGCAAAACAATTCGGTAGTTCTTGTCTAACAAACTAATATATACAAAAATTAAGATTTTAGCTAATCCTTAATTTAACTTTAATCCTTGAACACATAACAGACATAACAATACAAATCCTCTGTTTTTGAGGTATTCAAACAATTGTGGGATTCCTAGGAAACTTTTATCCAATCTTATCTCGATTGTGATATAAAAAATATAAGAAAACTTATTGTTTCAGGCAGTGCGACATTGGGCGTTACCATCACACGAAGCCTTAGGTGAGTGCAACACTTTCCAATTATGTATAAGGGAAATTAACTTGAAATTATAATTCTAAAAATCACAATCCGCTCTGGCATAAGAAGTAGGTGATATTTTCTGGTTCTTCTAGTACATTAGGCCGCCAAAAGTGTGTGCCATTCTCCGGGAACCACAGAAGACATCTACATTTTCTTAAATGATTTCAAGTAGGAACCAGAAGCGTTTTAGTTTCCATTGCCTCCATGCAAATTTCAAATGGGTTCATTGTCATTGTCTGAAATAGTCTTAGATAAGTCCTAGAAACTTTCTCGTTATTGTTTTACTTAATAATGAGTGGGAATCATGCTGAAGAAAAATATAGAAGCTCCTTTAGAAATTTAAAGAGCCAAAGTGGTTTTAAAATGGATTAAATGGTTTATAGACGTGTCATCACTCTCCGAGAACTACACAAAAAAGTTAGACTTAAACTAAGAAACACTCCAACAGATTTTTTTAGAATTTTGGAAGGGCAGAGGGTTTAAAATTAAAATTAAAAATAAAAACGAACTATGGATAGTTTAGGGAAGTTCCAAACATTTTCATTTTAATTTTAAACATCAGATTCAGGAATATAAATTTCAGAGGTTCTTCTAGAACCTTAAATGACAGAAAGTGCCTTAAAATCGAATTTAGAAGTTTTGCAGGGGTAATTCGAGGAATATGGAAAAAATCTAGATTTTTATAAACGACCCTCAGAAGATTCTAGCAGCTTCTTTAATTTCAAATACTAGAATTGTCCTAAAACATTCATACAGGGTGTTCGCTTACCGTTTACACACGTCTATGGCGAGAGTATGCGGGACCGTATCGTTCAATAAAATCTTCCTCGATTCGCTGAAACTTTCGTTCAGTGGAACGTAATTAATAGCAGGGCTGATTCCGTCGGTCCAGTACAGCATGTCGTTTATGGGATCCACCGCCAAACCCTAAAAGCAAAAATTTCATCAGGCACGAATTACCACAGAAAGTAAAAATGAAGAGTGATTAGGGTGATACAAGGTACAGTACTGTTAAGGGGCACGGTGATATTGAACTAAATATTAACCCTTACTGCACTTGTACTGAAATGTTTTTCAATAATTTAATTACTTGAACGTCCCCCCTGAGTCCCTGGATGATGGGCACGGTGACGTCCCTCCTGATCTGGACGGTGTAGACGGTATCGTTGCCGTTTCTCATGTCGCTGACGATGAATTGATCCCTTACGTTATCGTAGGTGAGAGCCTTCAGAGATGTGAAGGGTTGGTCCCTTACGTCCACCGACATGCCATTCGAGCGCAGGAGGTTTATCTGGTTGTCAATGGCCACGGCCAGATCTGCCAAATAATAAAAATTAGTTATTTAGAGAGTCTTTTCATGAACGGTCTTCTCAGGTAATAGCAAATGAAGGGGAATTCGACTGGTTTTAATGGTGTTATAAATGCGATGGGTTTCTACTGCATATTATGCAGACTGATGCTAAATCATCACACCAAACATTTGTATAATATTTTTGGTGTCCTACAAAAGTAGTGGCATATGTGTTGCAAATTTAGACGATTTTCCAGAAATCCATCCAGAAGCCTTTCATTAAAAATGGAATCAATAAGTTTTTTGGAACAAATTTAACTAATTTTCCATTGAATTCTATTATCCAGAAACCCATTTTACTTTCAACCAAAAATGTGCACCTAACGAATGTATGAATGTAACCTTAATTTTTGTTATTTTCTTAGGAGTCAAAGTCCTGTCAGTCAGTTTATCAAATGATTTTCAAATTACATCAACTTTGATAAGTAAATGAAGCTTTAAACACTTTATTCAATTTCTCCAACATTCACTTGATTCGACTAAAAATAACAGTTGATTAAACTACCCGACTACGTGCGGAATAAATTTTTGTAATTACGCAAGTCAATTGCGTCAAACAGCAAATTGCCTAAACAATACGCAAAGAATAGTTTAATTAAATTTTAGTCGGGACTTGTGCGGTAGATTCTTCAATTCAAAACGGATAAAACGAAGTACAAATTTTTATTATTAATAAGTAAGTGTCATTTTCACATTGAACTGCCAATGGCTTGATTGAATGTGATAGAGCTGAGTAATTGTTATTGTATCGCCTCGGTGTAATGACACCGCTTTTAATAAATGTACTAAAATAATTACTGACTATAAACTTTCCTTCCATTTCTAAATTCGCACAATAATGGCATTAAACGCCGAATGGAAAGTAAACATAATTTCTGCGATTTGTTACGATATCCTTATTATAATTAAATACGCACCAAGAACGATAAGATTACAAATCGTAATATTTTGAAATATTTACATTATTACACTGACGATAAGAACGACGCAAAGGTCACATATTCGATAAAAAATTAGAAAGTAACATCTTCTCCACTTCTACAAGCAATTACGATGGTGCGAAAATGTTGTTTGCGCCTTGGCGGTATTATTTCCTTATAAATTTTTAAGCACCAACACCTAAACTGTAGTATTGTTATGTTTCGTGCCACCTACAAACACACATTTAACGAGGAGAAAACGACTTCCTATCTAAATGACAAACGTCGTAAACATCCGATTTGATACATCATCATTAATCACGAACGCCATACAATCACCAAAGTTATTGTCGTCATGGCGACAGGAAAAATAAAAGGCTGGAACAATGTAAAAAATATTTCAGTTAATTAGGTTTTAAATTGACTTCCTAAAAAATCACTTTTCGACGACGCAATTTAAGAAAAATTGTCAAATCACGTTCTTTTAATTTTGATGGCATGAAACGTACAGAAACGATAAGTATCTCTTGATAACACAGTGGTACAGGTCAAGTGTAACGACTTAACTTGAAGGTATCTATAATTTCATATCCCGTCACCTATCAGGGTTCAAATGTAATAAATCACCCCATATTTGTTGCTACAAATTTTTAGGTAATGAATCGTGGATTTTAGATTTGGATAAAAGGAATTTCCCAAAATTTTCTCCACTCAAAACCGGCTTTACTCGCTTTTTAAACTCAAAATTTGGGAAAATTTCCCAGTTCCAAACGATTTTTATCGAGTTTTCTGTTTTTCGAAAGTTTCTCTTTGCAGTTAAAACACAGTCACTCTCTTATTAACTGAAAACGGGAACGGATTCTTTCCATATCGTCGACCCCGAATTGTTCAAAGATTAACAGCTTAATTAACCCGCCTATTGAATTTAATTTCGAGCCTAACTTTAATGCAGCCTCCCCCTCCTCCATATTAGAAAATATTTTCATTTCATTATAGTACCAATAATTTTTTTTAAATGACATACCTGTCCCTTTCTGCCGTCGAAGCTTTCCACTTATCGGCATTGCCCCCCTCTCCCCCAGTCTATTAAAGTGTCGGTAATTAGATATGTACTGCTGTAAGTAAAGTTATATATAAACATGAAACGTTACGAGGCGCATGTTCGACGAGCTTTTTGAATCGATACCACGTGGTCGGGGAGGCGAAACGTGCAATCGGTCACGTAGGCCTCCGGGCGGGAAAACGTCCGGGAGAAATCGAAAAGGGGAGGAAATCCGGAAAATCTTCGTGATGACGGAGGAAAATAAATCAGGCGAACGTATGATGATTTAGAGAGTGCGTGCGAGTCATTCTGATCGATTCTCGCCCAAAGGTAGTTTCAGTGGCGCGTTCGCCAATTCATTTGGGGTGGAAGTATCGATGTTTTTATCAAATATCGAATTTTCCTAACCATATCATAGATGCTGGGAAAATATATCTAATGAAAGTCTATTGGTATCGATGGTGGGATTATCCATTTTTTGGTTGAGGATCATGTGTTTACCTTTACCTATTATCGATTTTATATTTTACTCGATATTAGTTAGTGAATATATTTACGATACTATCGGTACTATTGAAATATTGACATTTTGCCGTGATACTATCGAAATTTTGCTACAGTATCGATTATACGTTTTACTCGATAGTGTTTGGTCGAAAAGAAATCGACAATGAAAGTGTCAGCAATTTTTTAAGTATGAATTTCATCGAGCAGTTCACGATGGTATCGACTTCGAAATTCTTCAGACTTATCGATTATACTTCTACTATTCTGTGAAATTATCCATGTTCTACTTGATGATAGATTATATTTTCCTTACGATGTAGTCGAAATCGATCTTTACTGAGTATCGATTACGAATTTCCTTCTCAATGCTTTTTAGTGAAAATCTAAAGGATTGTATGGACACTATAACAGTATAGAAACATTATTAAACAACTGATTATATTTCTACTATCCTGTGGAATTATCCATAGTCGATAATTTTAAGTAAAAGTATCGATATATCAATGACAGTACTTTAGTACACGACACTGTCACATCGAAATTTTTGAGTGGATAGGCAGAAGATCCTACATTTCGTCAATTTACACTACTTGCTTAACATGCTAGCCTTAAACTATTGAAAACTATTTAAAAAATAATTTTGTCATTCGAAGACACCAAAATAAATTCACACTTTCTACTCGTAAACAGAATGCGATGTTAATTTTTCAAATTAAATTTAAAATAGTGCCGTTTTTGAAATCAGTAAAAACGTTAATTCGCATTTGCATTGCAAAGCTACTTACTTTTGTTGTATTCGAAAAAAAGTAGCAAACAAGTTTAAGTAAACATGGATAATTCCTATCAACAACCATTAAGGCAGTTAAATATTATTTGAAACAAGTTTTCAAGTTAATTAAGTCCGAAGACGAGGACGGTGATGGTGAAATTTTTAAAAATTTCGACTAGACAAGTCGGTTATACTTTGACCATAACTTTAAGCGTGTATGATTACTGAGCATTTTTTCAAAGTGTTGCAATCATTTAATTTGCCCGTCGATTTCACAGGTAGATACTCTATAATTACGATATAAACTGACTGTTTGCGAAGTAAACGACTATTTTTATTAAAAATTCTTATCTGGAAAGTTTAAGGCGTAAACAATTAGTAAAATAATTTGGCGAAATTCCCAAATCATGCATGAGCAATTAAATAGGTAGCGCCTGAATCGGCAAGTTTCCGATTTTTCCAAGAATAGTATTGTAATGTTGTTTACAAAATGGTCAAGTTGCAAATGTCGATTTGCAAACAAGTTCATCTACAGAAACAGATTTTAAACACGTTACTCATAAGTTCGGTGTTAGAACAGTTATACAGTTTTCTATGAAGTAATATTTTCTTATCAGCTATACACATGAATCGACATGGGAAATTAAATTTTATTAACAGGTGTTTTTCAATTGGATTTAAGTACATTGTCCAATTAGGAAATTAGGTCCTTGATTGTTGATTAACTATCGGAAGGAAGTACGTTCTAGTTCACTAGGTAATAATTGAAATCCTTGATGTGATGCAAATCGGTGAATTATAAATATTGATGTAAAGCAGATAATGCGTCGATTGTAAATTGGCTTCCATCGTCAAATCCAAAATTCGCACGTATCTGGAAGGTATAGAAGAAAAAACAAAACTCTAAAGGTTAAAAACATTTTTAAATTTAAAAGTGTAATAAGAAACATTTAAGACTTCATAAAAATCGCATATTTTACTTAAGTACTTATTGTCCCAATACAGCTTGTTTGAAACATCGATTGTGCTTCAATTTTAAATTAGTAACAACGACCCGTACCGAAATTATAAAAGTTCCATTACCATCTCCTACTACTGTGTACTACAAAGCGCTAATAAACTGTTGTAAAAATTTAGACCTTCGGTTATATACACAAGAAAGTTATTTATTATCTGAAGGTCCTAATCTATATTATTCGGGCAATGTTTAAGTAACGTAGGCATTGTGAAGTTACGAAAAATTACGTAAATAAGCCGAGATAATCTGCACGTAGATTTGATAAAACGAAGTTCCATTTTTAAACCGAATTGTTACTAAAAATAGGAAAAAAAACGAGATGACACACTTTTATCTAAAAATTTTGTACTTATAAATAATTTGTGCACTATGATAAATGTAAAATTAAAATTTCCCGCCATTTTTCAACAAAAATAAATGGTGAAATTGAATTTAAAGGATTTTTTAAGTTATGACATGTTACAGAAATATGCTTAAGTTAATCGGCACGTAGTTTTGATAAGGGAAAGTTTAATTTATAGGTCAGTTTGTTATTAAAAACAGAAAAATGACGGTGATTCACATTTAATCTAATAAAATTCTAACTGATCAAAAGTTATTGCTGAGTAAATATTGCTGTGAAAAACGTAGCTAAAGACGTGAAAATCTTCAGATTAGTGCACTTTTTTGTTTTCCACAAAACTATATTGCTTAAGGGTTTAGTGAAGTTTCGAAATATTACAGGGAACTTTTGAGATATTCTGCACGTAGTTGTGGTGACACAAAGTTTAATGTTTAAATCAGATGGTTGCTACAAGCAGAAAAAAACACATTTTGTTTAACAATTTTAACTCAATTAAGTGACAAGTTACTGCTCAGCGAAAATTTAACAAACATTTCTCTAATAAATGTATTGAAAATTTGTAAATTTTAAACTTTCCACTAATTTTCCATTAAAGTAAAGTGAACCCTATTTCATCAAAAAAAAAACTCATTCAAAAAACCAAAATAACCACAATAATCGAAATAAAAATTTAATCCAATTAACCAACTTCGATTTTTCATTTGACCATTTCCATTTAAAAAATACTCTAGTAACCTTTAATAGTAAGGTGATACACATACGAAGGTCGAGATTAACAAATCTTAAATCAACCGGAAGTCTGACTAATCCTCCATTTGCTCATAGAAGTTCAAAAAATTAAGTGGAGTTTGAAGGTTGTTCTTCTTAAATCTATAAGCTCGCCCTTGTAACGAATATCTAGCAAAGTAAGACGAGATTAAAACAAAATGCTTAACTACGAAAATAAAAAAGTAAATGTTAAACAATAATTAAAGGGTTTACCATTTAAAAAACGACTGTAGGAGAAGTAAGTACCATTGAATTAACCAATTACAATCAGTAATAGTCACTTGATGTAAAATCATAAGTAGGTTCCTACTAAAGATAAAAGTATTATAATCTGATGATATAGTTACGTAAGTGCTACATCGATCTGTATTGATTTACATTTTATACCTAACGTATTAAAGAAGTTAATGCGCATTTGAAACAAGTTTAATTATAAATACGAAATTAATTTCACAAACTGCATTTTTTTCTTAATACAAGGAAAAAACTATATTCAATGTAATAACGAGTGCCTTAATTAAGTAATTAGTTTTGAATTAGTTTTTATTATAGAAATTAGTTTTAAATTACAGAACATAACGTTTTATGTAACGTTTAAAATTGAAGTTGTAATCTGGTAATGTTTGATGTTGCTTCTATCTACACTTATTGAAGTAAAATTCCTTTAGAAAATGAAAATCCTGCTTTTCAGTGAACAAAACAACCTGAAAATGGAAATGCAATAAAATCCTCTTTAAATTTTTTGCTGTCCAAATTGTGTAATAATTTTTGAGTTAAAACGTCGCAGAAGTACGGTGATTTCTTGATGCCCTAAAGCGGATTCAATTTAAAATCTAAGTGTACAAGGGGCCTTTTTAACAGTTTGGTTTTTAATAACTTTTGGACGCTTCCACGGCATTCGCGAAGACTTCTAATAATAATTTTGGAAAGCGCGCGCCGTAAAAACAGAACGAAATAATCCTGGCAGTAACTAGTCCAATTACGTAAATACATCTCGTGGCTAATGGAAAAAAAATCGGTACAAGCTCATCGAACATTTTTACAGTAAATATAACTCGAAGAAAACTTGGCGTGTTTTAGTATTTTTAGATTCGCTTGTTATGTCCACTTGCACGTGGGAAAAACGTGAAAATGTGTTAGTTATGATGTACAATATAGAAAATAGACGTTTTTCTTTTGTCTTTTGTAATCTAACAATAAAAGCTTTCTAAGCAAGTAGCAATTCTAAGGTGATATACAGGATGTTCATGGATCGAAATTTCACCTTGTGGATTTAAAGAAAAGGTTCATGATTTACCAAACGCGAGGCAAATCGTTCATATACAAAGTGTCTCAAAGGCAATTTCGTGGAATTGCATAGGAATTTTTGAAAAAACCACTAAATTTCAGATATTATCAACCCAATATGGTGGTTTTGGAATAAACCGTCTAATGGCACGAAAATATCCAGTGGAAGTCGCTCAATTTTGCCCAATTTATCCTATAAGACAATCGTACATTTCGTAGACAGTCGTACATTTGATATTGCAATAATGTTCTGCAAACTGCAGAAGTGTCCTGGTTGGTATACCCCATTCAAGGATTCCTGGAATACGGCAATATTTCCACAAAAAGAAATTCCACCTCGGACAAATACCTAGGGTAACCTTACAGGAATTCGCCCGAGTTTTCGTAGAAATTTCATTTTACGATTTGTTATTATTACTTTATTCATAATGTGAGTTCCCAGAAAGTTCTCTCGTATCCGAGTTATTTTATGGCGTTTTTACGACTCGTTTCTTACTTGGAAGGTTCTTCTGATTCGAAGAAATTTTAAAGATTTTATTCGTACTGGTTGGTGTACCCCATTTTGGCGTTCCTGGAATACCGGCGATATTTCTACAAAAAGAAATCCGAGCCTGGACTTCAATGAAAGGTAACCTTCATAAGAATTTCGTCGAGTATTCGTAGAAATACTATTTTACGGTTTGTTTTCATTACTTCATTCATAATGTGAGTTCTCAGAAGGTTCTCTTGTGCTGTTGTTTTATGGCGTTTTTACGACTCGTTCCTTACAAGGAAGGTTCTTCCAATTCGAGGAAATTTGAAGGATTTCATGAGAAATTGTGGATAAAATTTGTACCCAAGTCAGGAATGGATTATTCCACTTAGATTTCGACGTAGCCCATTTAGGAAATTGGAGGTTTTCAAAGATTTTAACCTTTTAAAGGAAATTCCACCAAATATCAACCAAAAAGGGCTAAAAATTTAAATGTTACTAATTAATAGTTGCATCGCAATGAAAAAATTAAGTTCAAGGCTTGCACGTTCAGTTTAAATGCGCTTTCTACAATAGAGCTAATCGTTAGAACTACTTTTAGGAACTGTTCTGTCACGTACAACAAACAAATTGGCCCTCTCTTTGCACAGATTTAGTGAATAGCTTATTCCAGCGACTTTAGGACCGTTAAAAAATTTTTGTATGAATTTTAACGATTGTATTCTCGTAATATACACACAATATAATATTTGTACCACATTTTCTCAGAAAATGAAGCAGCTAAGAGCAAGAGACGTGGCGATATTATATTGTTGCCTTATTCAACAGAAAAAGCCATGCACAGTACACCAATTGGTTATACCTTATGGGATGCGATGGGAAAAAATCAGTGCATATTCCTTATTGGTGTAGGGTACAATAAAAGTAAAACTACTTGAGAACCTAATGAAATTATCGAAGAATTTATTGAAAATCTGCTAAAGAAGTTAATCTTAACGTTTACAAAAGGACAAATTGAGCGAAATTTCTCATTTTAATTTTTTTCCCAAAGACCACTGGTGTCCTAGAGTATAAATTATTTTTTCAGTATACTATTACTGTCCTCTTTTAGTAAAAAAATTCTCAATTTCAGGCGCAATATTCAATAAGAAAAATGTTGAAATTTGAAAAAAAAAATACATTTTTTCGTGCGATGACATTTGTGGGTCATTCCTACAGGGAACATCCCTGAACACTCCGTACGAGTTTTATCTACGATGGAATCATTATATAAGTGTAATTGTGTAAGTGAAGCAACCTTCCATTCAACCGCACATTTACCGTTATCTCCATCCACACGTGATAACAACACATTCATATCTATATCTGCGAATCTATCCGATTTTTAACCGGCTACTACGAATTACATAATACAAGAATACTACGAGGATTCGGAAGTGGCAAAAGCAACCGATTCTCCAGGACTAAAATTACACGAGTACATCCTCAGACGGCCTACGTGACCGCTCGAGCCGACCTGATGGCGCGCGCGAATATTCGGATCGAAACTTTCCGAATTCGGAATACTACTTTTACCGCACGCCGTTAAAATAACGCCACCGTCAAATTTAAACCGGGACTTACCCCATGTGAGGTGGGCCTGATCCTTGTCGTCCTGCCCGCGGGCGAGGAGCGCGCCCGCGAGGCACAGGAACGCGACGGCGAGCCGCCCCGGCGACATCCTCTCGAAGGGAAACGGAGAAATGAAAATGGAAAATCAAAAAGGAAAATAAAAACACGAGCGAGCCAGAGAGAGAGAGAGAGCGCTAGGAGAGCGTGTCCGAGGTGTCGTGAGGAAGGGAGGAGCACATGCGGACGGCACGGCAGGACGCGAGCGAGAGCCGGATCGCTCGACGGCCCCCTTACGATTATAGTGTCGACGGGACGGCGACGTTGCCGACCCCCTGGAAAACTCCAAAGGGGAAACCTGAAAAGCTGGTCGAAAGACCGAACCCATATACGCCAGGCAACTGGGAAAAAAAAGGATGTTTTTACCATGAAGTTCAACAGCAATCCACTTGCGCGATTGTTTTTTCACAAGGTGTTTTGCGGACCCCGATCATACCATTTTTAACCGAGAAAAGCTGGAAAAACTACGAAAAACGAGGTTCCTTGGGAAACAATCCATGGGTTTCACTTCGAATTTTCCTAGAAATCCGAAATTCTTTCCAGAAATCCTCGAATTCCCAAAAATCCGTCCCTGATTCGAGGAATTTCCCGCATCTTCCGGCAACGCCGACCGGAACCACGTCCTTCTTTAGCACGTGGTAACTAAAAAAAGATGGCTTGTTACGTTTGATAAAATTTGATGGAAAAGTAACCTTTAGCATTACTTGTTAGAAAGTCAAATTCAGCGATCGAACGGTACGTTGGCGTTTGATCTCTCCTTCTCTGTCTGTTCTAGCCCCCATCCGCCAGTGGCGTGCTCTGACGCTGTTTTTATGTAACATTGAACTTTTTCTAAAGTTCTAAATGCTAATTGTCGAGAAGGAAATGCTTTTTGTTCTTAAATCGACCTTTTGTAGTTTATTATCCATCAGTAAAAAGTGGAAATCATGCAATGCTCTCAAGTATTTCGTTGAGGTTGTGTCAACTTACTATTGTCACCAAGGAAGGTTACAACACAAGAGTAATTAGCTTAATAATCAACTCGTGATTTTATAGGAACATACTGGAAAAAGAGGCAATGCATAGTTTCACCATCGTTTGATTTTTGGTAATTAGTGTGGTAATTAATTAGGAATTTTATATCTACCCAATGGGGGAAATTGTGAAACCAAGTTGCAATATCGCTTGATTTCTGGTTTTATTCCATTAATTAGTCATTTGACATCAACCTACAAATAAAAGTGGCAATACAACGTTACATCATTTCTCTTTTGATCATTACTTCCGTATCAGCAACACAACAAATTGGCCTGTACTATGTCTAGGCCCACTTTACGTATTTTCCACGCTGAATCCTAATCTGAAGTTGATTTTGCCTAATTTGCCTGAATATCGCGGAAAATGGCGGAAAATTTCATTAAAGCGCATAAGCCGATTAGGGAATTTTTCTCTGAAAGAAATGAAGTCTTAGTCTTACTAGTTTTAACGCAGTGAACGTGAATTTGTCATTGGCTTCACTACAACATCCATTATATTCGAATAAATCGCCACAATTCTCGAAAAATAGCAACAAATCGTAAGTGAGTAAATCCAGAAAGAAAATTTCCTGACTACATCAACTTTTTTCTTTTCCAGAGTTTCCTCACTTTAAATTCAGTTATATTGTATCAAAGTACATTAACATAGGCATGATGTCACTTAACAAACTGACTGACAGATAATGACAACTCTACACTTTCTTCTATCGTTATATATAAATGATAGGCTCTCACAAAGAGAACAGAACTTTGAAACTGTCAAAGTATTTGACAGTTATTTCACACATTTCCATCTTTAGATATCTATTTCCTTCTGTAAACCATAAAAATAGGAAAAAAATGATATTTTATCTCTACTTTATTTTCAATACTTACGTAACTGATATAATAAATTTCGAATAATAAATATTAATCAGTCAATAACGTTGTGACTTCTATTATCAAAATAATCGAATGAAATTACACTTAGCTAATTTTAAATTAATACTGTAATATCTATCTCTATATCTACAAGATAACATCTATACCTCAATCAGTTGATATAGATTCTTTCTGTATATCACTATTTGGTGTTCATTTGTAATCGTCAGATAAAATTAAAACCATTTTTGTTGAATATGGATGACAATATTAATTAAGAAATTTATGACTGCATGATTACGAAAAAAAATATTGAGTGCATATTTACATATTTTACAAGTGTTTATATTTATGATTGCTAAAATATAACCATCTTACCACCACCAAAATATACCACCATCTTAAACTCACAAGAAATGTTTCCTCGCCTTTGGTTCTCTGCCTACTTCACTATATATCATTAGTTATACTCTGTATGTGTTGATCCCTTTAATTTCTTTTTTGTTTCTGGATTCTAGAGTCTATTTTTATAATTTTCGTTCGTTCTAGTTCGTGTTCTTTTTGTACCAAACTTCGGTATGCCCCAGAGTTCTTACATCCCAGGTCTCATTAATTTAACCCATGTCTTGTCATTTTCTATATCAGAGACTTCTCAGTATTAACTCTTTTTGTATTTTTTGTCCGCAGGTGCCGCCCATGTCACCGCGCTCGGCCGGTGGCCGCACATGCGCTCTCGACTCCGTGCGCCGGAGTAACTGTCAAAAAAGTAGCGTAGTTCTGTTGTTTTGTTGTGCGTCCGTTTTTCGTGGTTTTTCCAACTTGACCGTCCGACGTCGGCCGGCCCCAGGGGATCAGCAGTCCCGTGCCCTTCGAAAGGTAAGAGTTTCCATTTAGGTAACCGGCGAGGTCGGCCCCGAATCGCCCATAGGGATTTTGAGGTTATGTCGCGCGTCGATTTTGGCTTTTCCGGGCTCCCTTTTCCTTCGGGGGAAAGAAAACGGGTCGAGACGCGTTTTTCCGGGTTGAAGGTGCACGTGCGTGTTTGTACGGGTGCTGTGCTGATCCGGGCGTTGCTGCCATCGAGGGACAGGACTCCCTTCGGACGGCTGGGATCACACGGGGACAACGGGAGTGGTGAGTGTTGCATTGCATATTCTACGTTTTTAAGATAAGTCTTGTCTACAATAATTTGTGAAAACCAGGTATGGAACAGGTTCCTTCAACGAATTCGGAACCAAAGTAACTTAAACCTGTTTCTACCATATTGTCTTTGGATAGATCCATGCTTATTCATTTCAATGCACGTTGCGTGTTACTATTTTCCTTTCGCAGTGCGGTCGATATTGCATGAAATGCAATTGCTCTTTTTTTTGGGTAGTATTCTATGCTGCAACCGTCATTGCATTGCATTAAGTGTTGCTTGACTCGTAGTCATTTTGTTCTTAAAACATACCGAATCAGGTTAATAATGGATATTCTTAGGAGCCTACTTAACTGGATAACACATTTGTTAACGACTCTGTAGCTAAGTTTAAAAATTATGCCCTTACGAGGATTTTAGGAGTCTAGTGTAAAGGTTTCTTTGTATAAGGTGTTGCATAACATGCAGAAGTTTCAATCGATGATAATAACCCTTATCAGTGGTTTGGGGATGAAGCAATTAAATAACATGAAGCAAGTGTTAATTGTTGATATTTTACAAACCTTTTTAACATTTTTATAAATATTTTTATTACTGCCATAAGTAACGTTGTATACAGCAGGTTTCTTACAATTTCAGTGGTGTAAACTAAAATTTCTTGTAGCTCTAGCTTGTAGCCTGCAACTTAACTTTTTAGTACTGAAAAAAATTGTAAAAACCACAATATTCCGTGTGCAGATCACATCCCTTGACGCATTGTCATTTCAACCACGCGATCGAAATCAATTCATTTGCCAATTTGGCCTTACCTAATCGGCATGTTTTTGATCTTTCGCCTTAATCCAGATTTTAATGAAATTCCCTCCCTCGCCGGTCCGACAGTCCGTTTTTGTCCGTCAGTTTGCGTGCGTGCGCGCTCTCGTGTAAAATTTTCGAACTCCTCTCCGCGCGCGTTCTCCATGTCGCCTCCTCAGTTCAAAGTGTTCCCCAAAACGTGCGGGACACTTCCTCGCCTGTCCTTTTCTCTCCTTTCGATTCGGCCCGCGGACGAAAATAGGTCCGGTCATTGGGTCCCTCGGGATTGTTCCCCCGTTAATGGCCTAGTGTCTCGCGGTGTGATTGTATTTTGGGATTTCTGGATGGTTTCGGTGTAGCTGGTCAGCTTTGGAGATTCGAAGAGTAAGTCTGAAGGATTTTTTTGCCGTTTCAGCGATCTAGATCAGTTGAGCGGCGTTTTGGGTTTCGAATTTATGATGAAGGAAAACATTGTACCTTGTAGATTGGTGGGGTTGTCTTTTAGGGATCAAATTTGGTGTTAAAGAAAACATTGTTTGTGCTAAATTGAATCTATTTTGTTAAGAGGGGGACGATTTCACGTCTTCAGTTGAATCAAGATTAGTGAAGAGATCTTTTAGGAATCTAGTTTTTGAATAGGCAAACTATTTATTATTTGGGATTGAACCTACAGCTCTCCGTTATGAATCAAGATCCGATCATGATAAAATTTGCCATCTAGATCCATAGATGGTGTCTAGATTAGTACAGTTGTCTTCTGTACATTCTGTTTTCTTAAAGTCTAATAATGAAGTAGAATCTAGATTGATGAAGCTGGAAAACAAATTTTACAATGAGATTACTAAAGCTGTCTTTGGAAATCTAATTGGATTAAGATTGGCTATGAATAAAATCCCACGTTTGAAGTTAAATCTGGATTGCTCATCTATGAATAAAATTTTTGTTTAAGGACCAAGTTCCATCTGGTATAATACAATTTTCTTTAAAAATAAAATTCTGATTAGGACAAAATGGTTTCTCTTCCAAGGCCATTCGCAGAGAAAATATTCGAGAAACCGTTTCGGGAAAACGGTAGGCTATAGAGGTTGTCTTACATTAATTACAAGTTGTCTTCTAGGATTCAATTTCTGGTTCTGCTGGAGGTTCTGTTAGACATCTGTTAAAAAGTAATTACATTTCTTTAACTGGACCTGTATTAGTGAATTACTAAGGACAAAGGAAAAATGCATGTCTTAGTTTGAATCTAGATGAGTGAAGGTGTCTTTTAAGGGCCAAATTTCTGATTAAAGATAGATAGATATCTGATAGATACTCATCTATACTTATTTCAAAAAGGAAGGATAACAATTTACACGTCAAATCAGCTTATCCTACCAATTAAAACTCATCAATCCTTATTGTTCAAATTTCAACGAACCTATTATTATTAATTTTTTTTTCAGTTATCACACGAACAATAATACTTATTTTCAATGTTGACTCACTACGAGACCTTGTCCCAGGCCCCCATATTAGTACTATCCGGATCGCCTAATTTAATAATACGTACGTACATACATTAAGATTACGTTTCCATTCCCTAATAACTACGACTCTGTAAATTTAAGCTCTCGCTACCCCCCACACACTTTATTTTTAACAATTTGCACGCCAAACGACGCAAAAATGATTCACTGTAACCGATGGGAGTTTCACGTTGTAATCATAACAAAAAATAATATTTCTGTTAATCAGTCGATTCGAATTTCGATGAAAACCAAAGAGCCTGATGGAGCGAAGTGGATGGCAGTGTCGCCATCTAGTGCAGCTCGTTCGGAACTAGCGTTAAGGTTTTGACACCGCCATCTGTCGCTGAGAAGCGTAGGGCTAGTTTCTTTCTCGTTTTGTTGTTTTTCTTACTGAATTTCGAGCAGTCGGCGTTAAATCTATTCTGATATTCACCACTGCTGTTATTGTGAAAATATTTTTGCTACTAACGTACAGCCATTACCCTGGATTATACTTGATGTCAGGTTTATGCCTCGCTAATGTTCCGTTTAAACGTCGATCTGGTGTTTGTTTGATTTAAGACATTACGCTGCCCACTCGCTCGTTGCTGTCGTTTCCGGAAAAAATTTAATTTCGAAGTGAAGTCAGGAGTTAAATTTGAGGAATTCGTAAAAGTTTCGCGTTCTTCGTATATTTTTCTTTCGAAATTTCCTTGCTGTAAATAAACAGAACTGTCATGCTGATATCGTAAAGGACACATTTCTATAATCACTGGTTCAAGCCCCAATTTGATCTCATTAATGATGTAATAATTGTAATAAACTTATTTTCACGATTTAAACGCCCACTTAAGCGTTTTTCCTCTTACATCACCTCACATTGCCGTACTTGGCGTTAACCTTAACATAATTTGTGGTAAACGTTTAAAATGTCCCAGTCTTGCCATAAATCATAATAAAACGCGAAAGGGTTTATTAGTGTTTTACGCCAGAGGTCGGAGCTAAAAAAAGTTTTTAAGCTAATCAAACATCGGATGGTACAGCGAAAAAGACGGCGTCATTGCCGGTTATATTTTAACCGGACCGTAAATGATTAACTGAGCTATCACCAGGTCGACATTTTAAAGAAGTTTTAATCGAGCTGTTTAGAGTAAACCAATCTGTAGATGTAGGTTACGTCGTAACATCGAACCGTAAAAGTTCGAAGGGCACATTCCCATTATATCGTCTATTAAACGGACCCGTTAAATTATAACCGTCCTATAAAGATCTGACAACGGTTTCAATTCTATCGCGTGTTTAACAGACTCTGTAACTTATAACCCCGAATATTTTTCTGATCACATCTTCTCTGCTTTGTCGCCTTTGTTCGTTCCGTTCGAAAAAGTTCATTACACCCCCAGGTCGTAAGGAGCGTTTATTTTTGTCCTTTAACGCGTTTTCAGCCTTCCTGAATTTCCCGATATTCGAGTCTATGCTTTTAATGAAAATTTACGCCTCAGGACAACGACAGGGACACACCTTGCTTTCCGGGAGGGAGGCAAGCTATAAATAACGTGACAGGGTAGATCGTGTGAGTACAATGCATATACAGGGTGCCTTATAATGTTGTTTCGATAACCTAACTGATTAGGTTAGGAGGCAATATGTGAAATGGTTGAAGTGGAAATGCTTTTGGTAGAAATTCGGACCTTTGATGTGGTTTTACCCCTAGATCGAAATTGGGTTTAGAAACTTCTGTTGCATAGGTCTATTGGATAGGTCACTGTTTTATCTTGATTTTTCTTTTCCTATAGTAACTAAAACAGATAAGAGAAATAACAAAACCGTGTAGTTTTCAGCTGTCCTGAACACTAATATCTATGTTGTATTCATCTGCTTTTCTTGAAAATTTCGACAGCAATATGCCGTCTTCAGCAAAATACCTGTAATTAAAACCTATTACTAAAAGATGGCGCAATTTAATCTAAACCAGATTTGAGGTTATTTTTCAAGGGCGATGACATTGACGTTTGTGTTGGGTTTTCCTACCTCTAACAAAATACCTCGTCGGAGGAGCGTGTCGAAGACAAAAAGATGCCACGTCCCTTTCTTTCGATTCAGGAGAATTGCCAAAATCCGCGGAACCTTGAGAGCATCCCAGGCGCGCTCCCGTGGCGTAATTTTAGCGAGAAGGTTATTATTATTACGGACTGCACGTCTCGGAAAATTTTAGGTGTTTGACGTTTGCTACCGAGCAGACGTCGGTTGATGCGTCCTCCCGGATCTCCCTTTCTCTGTTGCTCTTGAAGCGGGAGCCTTTATTAGATTCCATTCGTAACAAAACCGTTTATGATGGGTTCCAAATTTAGAGCATAATGGATTAAAAGGAAAGGATCGGTGCCAATGACCGAAAATGTTGTAAATACGTTTCGAGGTTTCGGAACGGGAAAGGTTAGGTGCAAAGGTTTTTTGGATTGAATGATCTTTAAGAGTCGAACTAAGTAGACTAAGTACTTCGAGACTAAGTAAGAGCTAAGTTTTTATCATTTCTTATATCTCAGTAACTAACGATTGGTAGGTTGAGATTGGAATAATCAGCAGCTTACCTTCCAGAATTGAATCCATGTATTTATTTATAGATGGGATCGATCATCGCCTTTCTACCTCTTTTCCATCGTCCACGGGTTGCATCTAATTTCAAGTGACGCTTCCTCGTCCATATTTAACTAATTAATCGGGTAATGAACGTTCGACACGGGACCAGTCGTTGAAACTTTTCAGGTATGGATTTAGTCCTGAAACTTACAAATTTAAAAATTTATTTTTTGAAAACCCTTGGTATTGTGGAAGAAAAGTTGTTCACCTGAGTGTTTAAAATTTTATCTTCGTAGTGTCATTTGTACACCTTTGTATAAAAGGTTTATTATTGTTGCCTAGGTAGAGTGTTTAGTAGTTCTCAACAATTTTTTAGAGCTGGGTATTCTTACTGAGACCACATGATTTTTCACAAGAGAGCTGTGGCTGTGTCCACCGAGTGTTTCATTCCAGCATACCGGTGATGCCACTCTCGTGGCCACCTTGAATGGACCAATGGATGAGTAATCCGTCCACATTTTTCGCCTCCTAACGGTCCTGCCGAGTACCATCCCACTGACATAATTTTCTATTCCGCACCGACAAATATTTACTTTCTTTCAAAGTTTATCGCCTCGTCTAGACGTTTATCATTCCACGGCGCAAATCGGGAAATTTATAACTTTTTCGAAATATTAAAACGTCATGTTTACGTTTATAAATCGATAGATGTAAATAAAAACTCAAAATTAACTTCGCGCACCATCAATAATGCTTCGAAATTTTTCGACGGGGTTATTTATGACCAAATCCGACTTGTGAAATACGATTTGCGTAAGGTGTTCTGACAGAATCACTGCAATAAATGATAAGGGTTTTCTCAAGTGCTCGAGTATTTTGCAATATGCAATCAGCTCATAGGTTTCTTTTTTTTTTGGAAGTTTGTGCGCATTACCCCTCGCATATTGCCATTTTGGGTTTAAGGGGTCTACTCACTTTGTAAAGTTGAAGAAAATCGAATTTTTTTAAAGATTTCAAAAATATTATGCTCTAAAAGCATTGTATTAAATTTTTATAGCGATTGGAGCACTCTAACTTTTTATTTTTATTTTTGGATCATTTTGGAACAAGCGGTGATCATTTGCTTCCCTTCTCATGGCTCTCGCCTGCCATCGGTCTTGAATTCATGTTTGACTGTTCTCTACAGGGTTCATAGGTCGAACAACAATTTTCCGCTAGATATCGTTACTTACTCCCCCTCTGCTCTGTTCCCTGCGAGTGTTCGATACATAACCTCAACGTGTTCGTTCAAACACTTGGTGAAATCTATGGGACGAATTTTGCGCCTACGCCTATTTATTTCGGGGATTCGATAACCTCGATTACGCACAGGAACAAAGCCGGCTACGTGTTTACTCATCCCGAGACGGGAATTTAAACATCCTGATAAATTTTACGTGCTCCCCCCCTTCCCATTCTTGTCTTATAATCGAATCGAGTCTTGGCAACCTGTAAAAAAAATTTATCGCCCACGAGATTTTCAATGGCTTCTATTTCTGTTGTCGTTTACAATTCCGCGTATTTTTAGGATTTAAACAAAATACCTGAGGGAGACGGGTCGATAGGAGACTACGTCTGTTTGAGTTCATATTTGAGGCGATTTCAAAAAAATAATATTTCTTCGAAATCCGTTTGACAATCTAATTAAAATTTCGTTCATACGTTAGCATTGGATATTTACCGGACTTTGAGGCACTTATTTTTTTGACTCGCTTCCATCTGATGCGTCACATTGATGAATGTGTCAACCGAGAAAAATTTACATTTTGAAACGATGACATGCGCTCCTTTTTTTGTCTGTCACAGCAAGCGTAATAGTATATACACATTTTAATACACTCCCCGATTACCATATAAAATGACTTAAGTGCATCGGCACTTAAAACATTGTTTACACTCGATGAGATCGATCATTGTAACACAATACCGAAAATGGGAGGTTTAATTGTCCCCATAAAGCGTCCATTACACATACAAATCTTTATTGGGCGTAAACGGCACTCCATAAAACCCACTAGACGTTGAAATAAATCTTAAATCAATTAAACTCATTTAGGACTTATTAATGGACGAGTTTTAAAATGGGAAGGCTCGGATGAAATGCACGCGCGTTGCGCAAATCGATGTGTGCACTTAGAAGATTGTAAAGTTTGATATAATTATTTTAGTAAGTACAGACGCTTCCGTATTACGGAATTTGAATACACTTCGGCTATTTATAAGTAAATCTGCGCTTGAAATCCACTTTGAAGCTCCCGAGCGGAATCTGTTAATTTTCATAAGTGCAATAGAAATACATATTAATAAATTCCGAGTACGCGATCGTGTGAAACAATACTAGCGCAAGGTCAATTCGTAACGCCAATTCAGTATATGCACTTTTTTAGTCGTTATTAACGTTAATTGAAACGTGCCGGTACCGTCCCTGAACCGTGCCGCTTAATTAATCGACTGACAGGAATAATTTTGAATCGTGTTTGCGATTATTTGAATGTTACCTCAAGTACACTTATCGATAAATTTGCTATGTACAAGAATTATAACTTCAAATGGTACGTTCCATCGGTAGTACTGCAGGGACTTCAAAACTTGTTACGTTTAGAACTTAATTTGTTTTGGTAACGCCACCTAGCGAGCAGTAGCGACTCTCCCAGTTCGATCACACCATTAATTTCGTTCACGCTTATGTCACGTCAAGCACGGGTACCCACGCAACACGTAAATGTAGATCTTACGTTAATTCCATTGAACGACTTTTGTCCAAGCCCAGCCGATTTACAAGTGTATATATATTATGTGTGTACAAGTGTGTTTACATGTGGACTGTAAATTGAATCACTAGAGTTTACAGGGAAGCTACACTAGATGGCGCTTCCGGGTCAAAATCGTTCTTCCTTTGTCGTTTCACACATTTTGATCCACTTTTATGGATTTTCAAGGTTTGTTTTAGGAAAGTTTGTTATCTTCGTTGTTTCCTGTTGTGATAATAACCGTAAAACCATCGTGCATATCATTTGGCGGCACTTACAAGCGAATAACTCGTAGTTATGCGTTTATGACAACGATACACCTACGCTTCGTAGGTACAATGCGTGGCTCTGCACTCGAGTAATACCGTGAAGTGTTTTGTTACAGCTCGTGGAATGTTTTACATAGCGAGAAATGTAAAATTCCATTAGTTGCACAATTCAATCCATGGAGACGATAAATCTTCTGAGATAGAAGGTAATTAAAACCGTAGTCCCATATGCTTCCACTGTTTTTCCTTTAAACAAGTGGCCGAAATACTTTTCGTTCCCACGTTATGACGTAAATAAACGACAAAATTAACGTCAACGCTGCCAGTCAATGACGTAGGGTGTTCGAATTAATATTTTACAACTTTTTTCTAAGGCGCATGTGGTAATGAAAACGAGGCAGAGTAGCGCGACAAGTTGTCAATCAGCGTAGTCGACATCCAAAGAAAATTGTTTTTGGTCTATTATGTAAAGTGTCTATCAGCTGGTGAATAATGGAAAAAGTTGCGTTATGGAGGTGTTGGATTTTTTCAATTTTAACGAACACTGTGCATGTTTTTCTGGAAAACTTCACACAACTGCTCTCTTTTTCTCTATTAATCACATGCGTTGCGTGATGATAAAATTTCACCGCGACTCGTCACTAGCGTAAGTACTGTAATTACGCCATTACACCGGTGGAAGTTTAGGCAATTTGACGTCAAATTAAACAGGTCTCTTTTTGTTAAATTTCCTTCCGAAGGCAGTAAACGCGATTTAAGTACGAGATATGAGAAGTAATTTCTTTCTTTGTTGACTTTCGGCGACAGGTAAATCGAGACGTCTCGACGTACAAAATGGCCTTATCTGTTGACATTTATTTTCACTCACCTGGTTATCTTTACAAGCGGTCAAAGTGGGCCAGTGGAGGCGGAAACGTCAGGAAATCCGAGTTTAAGTAGTCGTCGTAAACCTGGCTTAAGCCGCGTTATGATAGAAAACCTTTAGTCAAAGTTAGTATCTCATAAACCAAGTTTACGACGGTGTATGACTTATCACCTTCGGAAGGTCAGTTTTTTCTTTTTTGAGTTTCTGGTAGCAAAGAGCGCTCGTAAAATTTAATTAAAATCCCAGCCTGCCCGTCTGCCATCTCTCCAGATTTCCCTTTATTCTAACCCGTAAAAAGGATTTATAACTCCCATAAAAAATATTTCTGGTTTACAGAATTTATCATTCGGCTGGATGTATGCTACAAAACATAACATCAGTCGGCTAATAATAATCTTTTAGGTGGGATTACGTTTAGAAAAAAGGAGGAGGAGGGACTACTCTCGTTTGACAGCAGGAAATTTCAAATGATGGAGGTTCCCGAGGAAAATCATCCTCGAGTATAATTATAAACAGGTAGAAAGTTTTATTCTCGATACCTTTTGCTTTTGCTGGAGTGGTTGTTTACGTTGACTCCCATCGTGATAAATCCGCCTAACGACCTAAATAGTTTGTTTTAAATAATCTCACTATTGGGCGAATGGTATTGACCCAAATACATATTCGAATTGAATGACATGCGATTAATTTCGGGCCTAGTTGGGGGTTAAATAAATCAAATCCGGTCGTACGTAGTAATTGCCAGAAAATTCGTAGATATAATCTTATCAAAAATATTCTGGACGCACCAATTTCGAACGTATTAGCTTCAGATCTGCAGAAAGTTGTGGGTTAACTTTTAAAGAAACTTCGATAATGCAGTTGCCTAAAAATTTGACTGGAAAATATTCAAATGTATTGAATTTGAGATTAGACGTGCTTCTCTTCCAAAAACAATGTTTTGAAGAAGAATATGAAGAAAAAATCAGACTGTTCCAGTACTGTTAATGTTCTGGAAATTACTCCAAAGAAAAAACTGATTTTTGTTGAAAAAGGGGAATAAAATTCGCACGAAGATATTTAAAAGTTCAGGGTTAAAATTAAAAAAGAAATTTGAAAACCCCTATTTTCATTCACACCTCAAAGAAATACGCAATTTTTATTTAAGATCAAAAATCTATGAACTGTTTGTTGTGGTGCTTCTCGCTTTTTCTAAATCGCCGACGTTTCGATCTGTACCTTCGAGCTTTATCGAGGCTACAAGTACAAGAAAATCTGCCTTGCCCAGAGAAATTTTCTTACGGTTTTCTCGTTCTTTTTCCTCGTCGATTTCCTCCGGTACTTCCCTGAAGATGCAATTACTGAGTTAATGAACGGAGAGCGCGTTTCCGGTATGAAGTCTCTTGCCAAAAACCTCGTCTAACAAGCATTGTTAGCATTTCCGGGTCGGATTGCGTTATGATTTATACGCAGTGGGGAAGATTGGTTGCGATCTTGGAATAAGGAATATTGGAAGTTTATGAAAACAATGGGGGAAACGTGCTATTTTTGTACAAAAATTCTGTTCTTAGTCCGCTGAAATCTGAGTCAATGCAACATTCGTTTCAGGGATCAGAATTTGACAGTATTTTTAACCGCAACCCCCGGCAAAGGGGTTGAAAACGACAGAAATAAACCCCTTGCGAAATCTCAAGAACTACAGTGGATAGGGCGTAGTTGTCATCTGATGATCAAAACAAGTCGTCTCCTTGGTTAAGGGTAATTCAACCCTTAGAAAACACGCCCAACTTGTCGGTCTAGTTTGACGCATAAAAGCTTCATCTAATGTTCCTAATCGAGCCCTTTCAAACCCCCCTCAGTCCTCCAGAGATTCGCCAGACGAGAGGTCAAGTCGTGATAGTTTCCTGCTGGAAAGGACATCTCGTACCCTCGGGAAATCACGCGTGATGCCTCCCCTAAGGCCGTAGGGGTGCGAGATTATCTGATAATAAAATTGCTTTTAATTTTCATTGGTAATCTTTTCGTGAGCGTGACAGATGGCTTTCTTAACTAGTCGTAATCTACACAAATGCGGGGTGGATTCGAGGGGGGAGGGGGTAGGTTGAAGCGGAACAGATGCGTGTAATGAGTTATAAAATAACCGTTGACAGTCAGTGAAGCTAACAATGTGTACGATATCGTAACAGCGACACTTCGTTCAACGTGACGGTTTATATTTAACCGACCGTTAGAAGTATACTTGTCACTCGACAGCGCCATCTAGTGCAGCTCACCTTCTAATAAATCGTTATGTTGTCCTTTCGCGCATTTTTGCAATCGATTAACACTCACAATCATTTTTGTTTGTTTCAATCAGGAGGTAAACATGCAATTACTGTCGATCAAGGTTTCAAGGAAAGTAGGCTACAAGTAATTTTTTATCCGGTAAAGGGAAAACACGGTCCCAACGTCACGTGATTCAAAAGTTCTGAGGGCGAAAAGGGAGTTACCGTGAGTTGTCACGCACTTCCAGTTTTATACTCCAATTTTTTCTCCCATTATGGGAGACGTAGCCGCGAAAGTGGGGGATTCACTGCGCAGGCACACGTCCGGACTCCGGATTCAAGTTCCTACGGATTCCACGTTGAGTTACTCGCGTTCAGTAGATCCGAAGAGCTCGAGGTGGGAAGAGCTTCACGTGGTGCAGTTGTAGGGGCGACGTGAAACACGCGCGTCCAACAGGTGTGCCCCCCTATTGAGCAAATGGAATTTTTCCCCCGGATTGTTACGGCGCGCTCCGAACATTGATTCGTTTATGAGCCCTGATAAGATTAAAGACTCGCGGAATGTGTGCTAATCGTTCCGTTGTTTTGGACCTGTTATCTTCGTAGGTCGCCTAATTTGGATTTTTGAAGATGCCCTTCAGTACTGTTTGCGTCAGCGTGAGTATCTTACCAAAATATTTGAGGAGAGAATTGCGTTTTTATCGCCTCAACAGAGAGGTGAGGAGGTACGAAAGGTAAACAAGGGAATACCTACGTGATGAGTGGGGATCGGGCTAGATGTATTTCTTCTTATAAACTCACCTTGCGACTAAGATTTTTTAAAATAGCTTTGAGGTTTTCCCTAAACGTTTTAAAATTGTTTATTTGGAATTCTTTTTTTGCAAGATTTTGTCATCATAAACCTTGGTTCTTATTGGAAGCATGAATATAACTAAAAATTAACTTGAAAATTTGAAATATTTTTGCCCATTTTTCCTTTTTTCAAAATTATTCAAAAAGGTACATGTAGAGTTGCTGTAATACAAATAAATTTTTAACAGACTATATTCGGCATTTTTTAACTTTTCTATGATAAAAGTTAATTGAGGTATCACAGTTAAAACCGAGTCTCAAAAACTGAGGGCTCAGAAAAAATGAACTTCATTTTACTTGCAGCCCTTAAAATTCTTTTGCAAAATGGTTTTTGGAGCGTTTTATTCTCTAAAAATATACCTATGCATATACATGTACTACGAACGTGTAACTGAGAAAAGAAAAGAAACAGAATTTTTTAAAAATTGTTATTGGGGGTGGTTTCTAAGGGTTGTAACGTAGTAAATTGTTATGAATTAGATTTCGGAGCATGAAAGAATGTTTGTTCTGTATATTTAAACATAATTTCAAGAATTTTTATATAAGGGGTGGTGTTTAAAAGCTTTAAAGATTGCAATAAGTCATAAATGATAGTGTAAACAGTTAAAGGATGGAAATTTATTGTAAATACACCATTAAAACATTTCAAATTAGTAAAAGCTAATTGTTTTCCTAATTTTGTTATAAAGGGTGTTTTATATGGCTTAAAACTAATTAGATATCATAAGTCATCTTTTTGTTACGCATATTTAAACATAATTTCAATTTATGAAACACTTAAATCTATAATTTCCAATTTTAAAAAAGAGGGCAAAACAAATTTCATTACAAATTTTCATGAAAATCAACCATTAACTACAAAATAGAAATTTTTTTAAGAAAACAGTAATTGACTGTTTCTCACTGAGTATCAAACTGAAAATTGGAAAGGAACTCAACAACATTTCCTTTTCTTCTGTTAATACTTAATACATACTTAACAAAGTTCACTAATCCATTTTAGGAAGGAAAAGAGGGTAAGATTGCAGTTCAAATCACTTGACTCATCGACACTATAGTATAGTATATTATTTTTCAACCTTTCGAAATGAGCTGTATTCATTAACTAACCTAATCTCCCATTATTCAATATATCTCTTAATAAATCCAGCTGTATTATTAATAGATATCGAGGATCATCCATTTTAATTAACAAACACCACGTGCAATAAAGTTGCGAAAATCGTTATTCCCGACCTTTATCATCATACAATCCAATTACATCGCTAATTGATTTTGCAAATACCGCGACAGCGACGCTAACAGTAGAAGTTTTAAGATTCTACGCCTTCAAGACGCTACCGCCGCCCCGTACAAAATCACCCATTGTTTTTAGATAGGCCCACTTAACCCCGGTCGGGGGTTAATTTACATATTAATGCCGTCTACGGTTTATTTCGAGCCTAATCCCTTAATGAATAGGTTTAATGTTCGTCTGCGTGCCTCCGGTTATTTTTTCCATTCAATTTTATTAACTCCACGCCTACGTAACGGTTTATAAGGTACGGTATACCTGTAGTGTGAGAGTGTAGTATTTTATCTGAAGGGGAGTGTCCGGGAGTAGAAACCGGATTAGACAACTGGAAGATTTTAATTGGAGTAATTCGGGAAATGGGCGCGAGTATTGTAAAGTTTATGTGTTTCAACACCCCAGTTTAAATATATTTAAAATGCTTCAAACTCCATGCTGCCTACGTTCACTAGCTTCTTTCATTAGTGTTTAATTGTAATTTTATTGCAATACTTTTTCACGTTTCTTTCTAAGCTAAAAAAGGTAACGAAAGTGTGCAATTTTCAGTTCATTAATATTTCCTCATGGATACATAGACAATTCTATGTTTTGTGTGGTCCCCTATTACTGCAATAGCTGAAAGAGCCTGCAAAAATAACAATTGTCTGTTCATTTTATGCTCATACGTCTACCATTTTATAACGTGAATCGCATCTGTCGTTGATTTTCTCTTTGTGAATGCATACTGGTCCTATTACCTTCTCCCCTAATTTCTTTTGTGTTATTTCTGGTGGTATGTTGAATTCAGAAGCATTATGCCCGTATATTTTCTACACGTATGTAATTGATAAGGCTTTGAAAAGATTAACTCAAAGTTTGTCAGAATGTGCTGGTAACGTGCACAATAAGTAACGAATTATGCACTTATTTGCGTTCCAAGCACTTTCTTTTCTGAACACTTAACACCCTTATTATTAACATACCTGTATTCGAGGTAACAGTTAAGGAAAATCATGAAAAAATTGAGTTTCATGATTTTATATTACATTATTTACTACATAAGTTAGTTTTCATACTCTTGGTTTTTTTTGTTCCAGAAATGTATTTAAATTTGGGCAAATTCTGGCAGGGTGTAATTTCCTCTTTCTTTTCTGTTAAATTAACATTTTCCAGCAGCCAAAATTGTAAATTTAAAAGATTTTTATAAGGGTGCAATTATAATTTTCCCCACACGTTTATCATTTTCAGTTGCAGCGGCTGAAATTACCTCTAGATTAAAATAAAATTATAAGTAAATTACAACAAAATAATTTAGCATTAGGTTTTCACAAGGATGTTTAGCAATTGTCCCTAAAAAAGGGGTAGTTTCACCCACTTCGACGGGTGTATGCGAAGTTTCTGTAGTTTCTCAGAAAGCTGAGAAATTAAAAATAAAATCTAAGGAAAACAAATTTCTCATATTTGTAATTAGCCTCAGTGATTAAAGTGTATTGCTTCAAAATTCAAATGTGCTGATTATTATGTAGCTTCACGCTTTCGCTGAAACACTTGCATTTTTGTTGCGAAAATCGTAATTCTTAGCGAAAATTTTGAAAGCAAAATCCACTCTTGAGATCGGCGCTATGCCGACGGTAATTAAACAGCTCTTACGTACTGCTCTTTGCTCATGCGCAGTCGACGATACAAATTCGAGCGTGTCATCGAAATTCAAAATATTTGACGTTAATGTTAATGCATCGAACGGGAAATTCTCAACAAAACATCAAAAGAAGCTTTTTGAAAATAATTACAAAAATTTCACTAAGCCAAAACCCCCAAAAACTGCATTGAAACTTATTTACGCTTGACAACACGTGTGCTTGTATCCTATCTCTCGATTATAATTCACATCGTCATATTAAAATTATCCGAATTGAATATTCTCATTTGAATTCTCATCGGCTACGTTGTAAGCAACACCCATTTCCTTTTGGCTTGACCGTAAAGGATAAAGAAAATATTTATTACGAGTGTTTATTGTACCACAGCGTAATACTAATGAGGCTCGTAGGAAAAATTATCGCCCATCGGGCTCGTGTGAAGAGGTGGGCTACGCATGCGAAGGGCGAGGACCAGATGCGTCGACGTGTCACTTTTCAGATCGACCGAACGGATCCCTTCGACCTGAACGCATGAGCTCGAACTAATGCCTTTTTAAAGGTTCAGGTGTGGATAATGAGATTAAAACGTGGAGAGGATTAATTACCGGAAGAGTGATTTAAGGTCGAGATCGGCGAGGCGAAGTTATTGAATGATTACTGGAAGCGTGTGCCCTCGCGAATAAATCTTGAAGGGGTGGGACGGGACCCTCGAAGTTGAAAAATCTTATTTGGGCTATGAGGTCAAAATTAGGAAATCGAAAAAATAGGCGGAAAGTCAAATCGATGAAGCGGTCATTTGTTAAAGGAATCCCAATAAGAAATATTCTGGCAAGAGGGGAAGAAAATAGAGCTTACTGCGATTCTTACTCAAAAAACACTGAAACACTGCCTTATCAAAGTTCGTAGGGAAAATGCTTTTCCATGCTTTAGGAAAATCAGTACAGGTTTTCTTTTAATTCGAATAGTCGTAGTCGTAGTGTCGATTAACCAAAGTAACCTTATCTTCAAAAGCTTTCTTTACAAACGACCAATTAGCATGTAAACTAAAAGTCTCCCCATTAACAGTCTCGGCTTTTAATGATCGTGTCTCTTTTCGGTGTACGTGAAAGGTTCACAAATTTAACATGAGAAGGTACTTAACGCGGTAGTAATTTTTCATCGTTGGAAATAATTGAGGAATAAAGTAAAACCAGTCAGTTTATTACTCGTGTCTTTAATGGTGTGTCCTCGTGGGGTTTTTAGCCTTTCTGGAATTAAGAATGGTGACTACCCAGGCGAATTTTCGTCGTTCGATGCTAATGGTAACCTAATTCTATCGGCATTGATACGCTGGTTTCCTCGACCTCCGAGTTACAAATGACGCCTATCGTGAAACAATGTGGAAGAAAGTATGTCGCTATGAAAATATCAATGAAGAATATATTCCCATAGATTTGGTTTGAAAAATTTTAATTCCATTGTGAACCTAATGCATACAGGATGTTGGATTTTATCGAAGATAGTGATATAAATTTCTCCAAAGGTTGTTGTGGAATACACGAGGAAACTGTTGTCGGCGTAAATATGTAATAGTTTCATCTACAGTAATCAACGATAACTCACTGGTGGTATGCCTGTCTGATTTCCTATTTTTGAGCAGAAATCGGCTGGTCAGAGTTATAAATTCCAGTCTGCATGTACTACGATTATTTAACTTTCCCTCTTTTTGATACGTCCAAAGGTACGCACTCGTACGTATAACGATCGCTGCAGGCGGAGAAATTAAAGCCGAATAAAGGCGATATAACCTCGCCCAAGTGGACATACGTGTCATGTCTACACGTATTCTTGTTTCAGTTCTTTGGATACCGTAACACTATATTAAAGATAAATTAATTTGAGGGAAAAAATTCGGTCCGTTGAACGTACCATACGTTTACGTAACGTCAGGTATTATTATTAGTATTG
Source organism: Cryptocephalus primarius (assembly GCA_963576515.1). Lineage (NCBI taxonomy): Eukaryota > Metazoa > Arthropoda > Insecta > Coleoptera > Chrysomelidae > Cryptocephalus > Cryptocephalus primarius. Next base: position 14,397,911 of record OY754943.1, on the reverse strand, counting down.
TAACGCACATTTATGCGTAATTCTTGTAATTCCCACCGTTAGTCAGACAAGGCCAAGTGAAAACGTAATCGAGTCTTTTTTTTAGGCTAATCCAATGCCGATTTTGACCCAAATAGGAACCTCAAAGTTGCTATTAAAACGACTCTAAGTCTAAAAAAGCAGCCAGTTCGATTACGATAATTTTCCAGGTCAAAGCACGCGATTTTCAGGGCTAACTAGTCTCTGGTTTTTTCTGCTCTCAACTTTTTCTCAGGCTTCATCGTACGTTCATCTATCGTACGATCTTTACATCACTAAAGTTATCTGATATGTAACGTCAATGTATTCCGGCTAGTTGTTATTAGCGCAAGGTCGAGTCGTTTTCGTTTGAAAATATCAAAAGTTTGAGGAACCAATATCAACAAACTAAATTTCTGAAACCATTTAAAAACCCCGTGATAAGTGGCACCTACTTTCGAAACGTCACAGCCCTTCTTCAAAGTTTTAAAAAGTTTTCTAGCTCCACATTTCGCAGCTATTCCGATTGGTTTATTAAAATTTCGTGCAAGTTTTTTGACTTTTGGGAATATTGTGAAAAACTTTGCAGTCTTCTTTGAAATTTGTAAAACCAAGCGAAGAAACATATGCAAAACACCCCCACTTGTAACAAGAGGAACGAGAAAGTGACCGTGTGTGTACATGTGCACGGTATGGCTGCGTCTACGATTACGATTAGAGAGAAATACTTCCAAAAATTTCCCCAAAAATGTTTTGAAACCTTTCTTGGGCTTCAATTGAGTGGAACCCATGAATTTCCTGCTTTCATTTGTTGAAATTTTTCGCACTCCAACTTCAACTCTCCATTGCAAACAAATTTTCTCGTTCAAAATCCATTACGAATCTGTGTGACTGTTAGAAAAAAATCAAGGTTGGAGGAGCTGTCCCCTCGTTGCATTACCATTTTTCCTTTCATAAAGGATTCATCCTCTCCTTATAAGCATCGAAGTTTAATTATTATCCTCGTCCAGGACAAGTTTTTCCTCCTCTCTTACGATTAGTCTTACTGGCATAATTATTTGGTGGTCTGAACCTAAACCTGGTTTAAGTCCAGTTCAATTATAAACTTATGAATTATGCATGCAGCAGGTGTAGTTTTCTTGAAAAATGCACGAAACGCTCGTTACGTCCAAAAAGTGAAAGGTATCGAGTCGCTGAGAAATTTTAATCGGAATATGAACGTTTGCGATGATCAACACCGTGACACTCTGTACGCCTCCTTTTTGTTGACGTTAACCGCTTCGGTAAACGTGGAATTTTTAGATGTGATTTACAGTCAATGTCAAGATTTTTTTAGTTCTAAGGTCAGACAGCATTCAGACGTGACTCAGAGGATTTCAGAAAAGGTACGAGCATAATAAGCGCTAAGTAATTTTTTACGATCACTATTAGGTGGCTCTGGTCTAAGTATGTACATAATTGTAAAATACTTTCTGAATTCTTTTCTCTCAGATTGTAAGTGTAATTAAAAAGCGTAAAGAAATACAAGAGAGTGAAGATTTTATCGATTTAGTTCATTAAAAAGTCGTTATTACGAGTATGTGGTGCGTTTAATCAGGTGAAAGAAAGTACACAGATGATCCATGAAGATTTTTATCAATAATACATCTTTTTAAAAGTTGCTGATTTTTTTGTATGTTTCTGATCTTTCCCATCAAAATTTTCTTGTGGCAGCTTAAATATTAGAATAGATTTTCGCATTACTCTAAAGAGTAAAAAATTTTTTTCTGTTGAAATGTTTCGAGCTTTTGTCCTCTTTTGCGGACTTTAGAACTTTGGTCAGCATTTTTATTTTTCTTCTAAAAACTGTTCTTCTTCAGTTCTCCAGAAATGCTGACTACTGCGATCAGCACTTTGATGTTTCGGGAACTCCTGCACGGTAAAACTTTCTGGAAAGCAGTCTTATTTAGAAACTTTTCCTTTGAAATCCTTTGATTTGTCACGGTCACCTTTTGTTGTGTGAACGGATGCGAATTATAATCCCGATTCCCATTCTCGTTCATTTAAATCTTAACCTTGGGTCTAAACTTATTTACCTTTTCGACAATGGAAGCGGTCAATGAACACGAATGGTAGTTGTACTTTATTCACTGTTTATGCCATGGTGGATGTGGTGGATTTACCAGAAACGACGTTTTCAGCCCCTTCGCTTTACTTACCTCAATTAAACCAGTAGGCTTAGGCTTCTGATTGGCTAGAAATAATCTATCTAATAAAACATGAGGCAGTAAGGAGAGTTATATTGCCTACAACTAGAATGAAGGTAACAAACAACAATGAACATTTTTTTGGAAAAAATGACTTTCTTACAGTCTTCATCGTTAATTTATTTAGATTCATTCTTCCAGTTTCTTGTAGTTCCACGTCCTATCGAAATTATCCTCGTATTTAACGGGAACGTGTTTCTCCCGGGGATTTAAACAATGCAACTGCGATTAAACAACGAAAACAAACCTATCGCGACCCGCCTCCCACAACTCTCGGTTTTTACCTACATTCTCCTATTCTTGTTTATTTTCGTAGATGCTTTATACGTTCGGAACTATGCGAGTCTTCAGCTAACAACCGTACAGATGGGTAAACATGTACGAGACTACAATTTTACACTCCATTGATACAAATAAGCGAGAAAATTTTACAATTTTACGATCCGAAGGCGTCGCGTTTCATCGCTTTTATGAATTATTACGCGTTGCTCGCGAAACGGAATTTATTTATATACGTAAAGACGCAGTTCTTTTTTCTTAACATGACGTTACCCTTTGACGATCGTAAATCACACATCGATAAAGTTGCACTGCACTTGGCAGTTCCATTATGGTCGAACTAACACATGTTGAATGTTTTGAGAGTCGTCGATCTGCGCATGAGTAGAGGGATGTAGGAGTGTTGCCACCTAGTGACGGGTAGTTAGTTTAATGAACGCAAATGGCCACCCATCGATAAGGGGGTGCGCAGCACCACTGTCCTCTAGTGACGAATGGTTGTTCAACATCATGAATATGAGTTGTTGGTGGCGAGTAAGCTGCACTAGAGGGCGGTACCGGCTTCAAAACGTCCGAAAATAAACCCGCTGGATTCATTAGATTTCACGGTTGTTGTAATACTTTTGGCGAGGCTTATTTAAAACTGTTTCTTTTTAAATTTTATTAACCGAATGACAAAGTGTAACACACGACAACACATGTCGCAAATAGCCCTACATAATTTGTCTTGTGAGACGCACATTTTCAATTTTCCCGTAAACAGTTGTCAAGTTTTATCATCGGCAACTAAAAATATAACCGTTCCATTTGCGATTTCCGGTACTGTAAATCCGGCTATTATTAGTCGCACTTTTAAGATCGGTAGACGTCCTAAGGTGGGAACGTTTTAATAAGTTTTGCCATGATGGAAAAATAATAATAACTCTTGCCAATGAATGGCGAGAGTGGGTAAAAGTAGGCTATCGGAAAACGTCGCGGTCAAAGATGCAACAATTTAAAATCTTATCTGAGCGGAGGAATTTTGCATTACGTAAGGAAACCAATTTCGGTACAGCTAAGTAGCTTCTTTTGCTTATTTTTAACCCTAGAATTGTCTCCACGGCTTCAGTAGTTAAACAGCTTGCGGAATTGACGAATCGCAGTTAATCGAGCTTTAAAGAATCCACTCGTCCTCGCGACACTTATCGACTAATAATACCCAATTTCCCTGCTACAAGGGGATCGATAATCCCTTGTGTAAAGGATGTTTTCCGAAACCGTAGTGTCGCATGTCAACATTATAAATAGGTCAGTGTCGATCGGCCTGAAAACACACGTCCGATGCCTTCATCCGTTGCAGGATTTTTATTTTTTTTCAGTCGTTTGTTAGCTTCCCTCGGGTTATTTACGGGTTGCCTGAACAACGAAAATAAGTGGGAAAAGTCTCGAACGTACGTAAGAAAAATTTTGATTACATTATAAGGGTTTACGAAGCAATTTTTCAGTTAGGAGTTGTGGTTTTGGGTTTTTTCTTTGAGTTTGTTTTAAAAACGGCGGAATTGATAACAAAAATGTTTTTCTAGTTTTCTTCCTTCTTTTATTAGTATGTAATTATTTTTTGGAGGATATCTTTTGTATTAATTTCCCCTGCATTTAAATGCGTGAAGGAAAAGTACAAACCAACCTCACACCATACATTTTCATAGGAAAACTTTTGTTTGATGTTTCGTCAAATCCATAGATCCTCTGTATATTATTAATAAGGGCATGACACCGAGAGAACGAGTTCCACGTCCCATATTTAGAAAAATCGTGCGTACACCAATTTAGTAATTACGTAACGAGAAAAAATACACACAAGGTTACATTACGCGGGAAGAAAAAACTCGAACTGGCAAGAAACAGAAAAGATAGATATTCCACCGTTAATCTTGACAAAACAACGTTTAGCAAAAAGTTGTATATTTAAATTTTGAAATGTCAGAAGGTTTATTAACGAAACGTTTCGAAACGTTCACATACGATATCACAAGAATTAAACCGCTTGATGTAATTCCTTCGTTATTAGCCAAACATTCCGCATAACACCCGAGATATCAATCTCGAAGGAGATTACGTGCGGTATAATTAAACTGTTATCGTTACGAAAATACATAATCACTCCGCGTGTATAACTTTCTTTCTAGAGAGTCTTGTGCTAATTAAAAACGATTGTTAACGAAAAGCGACGTCTATTGTTGATTAAAAAACCATTCCTCTTCCTACACCGAAGTTGTTAATTCTCAAAATCACCATCTCACTTTTCGACAGGTCAGATCCCATAATTATAAAGCGGAAGAGCAGGCCTATCTGGCGTAATTATGAAAAGAAGAGAGCGTAACTGATATAGAAATTGTTGATTAAGAAATCCATAACGCTCAAATTGCTCGTTTCCTCATATAAATTCCAGTACATTTAGGGCACAAGTGAAAGAACAATTCGATTAATGTTTAAGCGACACTTGGAGGCACCTAACATAAAACACTGCGTTTGTGAGGTCAGAGGTTAGTAAACACTAGACTATTGTATGCATCACACGAAAGGGCTTGAAATAAGTTGGAAATTTCCTCTAAAATATCCTCTAAGGGCTTATTTGCAGTTTACAATCCTTTAACACTCGTATGAAAATTAAGTAAGAGCCTAAACTGATTAAAATGAGTTCACTTCTAACCTTCGATAATTCATTGATCTGTTTAATTACATTACTCACTTTTTTCTTTGGCTTCTTCTTACTTTTAAATTAATGATGTGACATTTTTTAATCAGGCATTACATTACTGGTGTTTCGGTCACGTGTGAGGAGCGGCGAGAAATTTGTAGCTCTCTTTAAATTTACAAAACTTTTATTTTTCGTACAAAGTTTCTAACTGCAAAGTACGTGAATTTTGATATAACATCACGAAAAAATTTGGCCAGAGAAAGTCTTCCATACAATTCGATTGTACATTTTCGTTAGGACTTTTCTGTTTGTATTTTTTTTAACCCAGACATTGTATTGTTGTTAACCTTCTCCGCCAATACCGAGACTAATTCGATTTTCCACTTTAACAAGCACGCGAAGTTTATTAATACCGAAACGGTTCGACGGAACTATTCATAAGAAAAATTGTTTACGACTTTGCGAGCTCTTCGCTCGATTAATTGAATTAATTGTTATCACTCTTATGGCATATGTGCGCGATAATGGTTTGTTACGTCGTAAAGTTGTGCAAATACAACAAAAATAACGACAACAGGGTTATCTACGAAGCACACTAGAAGATATGGTTCCATACAATTAAGGCGGTTTTTACTTTTGTTTCTTTTGAGGGAATGGTTTGACTTAAATTCTGGGGATTGATTAGTATTGCATTAATATTTATATACTATTGTAATATTATCGAAAAAAGACAGACTGAGACAGATTTCATGTATCATTTTTCTTGTGAGTCTTGAAAAGAAAATAATTTTTAAACTCCTTTAAAAGATGGTATCACTCACTACCAATATCTTTGCGTTTAAAATTAACCAATAATATCCTGACATTATAATACTAAGTTTGATTGGTTTCGATCCCTTATCCTGCATTTTCTTCCTCTCGAAGTTCGAGCTCATGGGAAAGCCAAAATTAGTTTGCATTTTTGGTCCTTTTGAACTCGAAAGAATGTCAAATTGCTCACGTCTAGAACGTAAGAGCGCGATAGTTTTTATTTTTGTTCCTTTTGAGTTTCGAAAAGAGGTAATTAAAAATTTCTGAAACACATTATCTCATCTGGGCGGGATTACATCGGCCATATGTTTTCGTTGCATGAATCTAAATTTGTTTCACTTGAAAGCGATGTTCGTGTAATACCCTTTAAAAATAGAACTGTAGTAGTTTAGCTGAAGGAAAGCTATTCGGCCGTCGTCGGTAACACGTAACGTGCATTATCTTTAAATAATACCTTCAGCCGTAATTTATTGACGAGACGGTCAAATCGAATTCGGTTTCGTTTGGCGAAAATTACAGGGAAGTCAGTAGAAAAATTAAAATAAAATACTGGAACGGTGTATTTCGGAATGATTCGTTTTGACTAAGTGGCAAAAGCGGTTGTAACCAGCTTGTAAAAGTTCAGAAAACTTGACAAACATCAAAATTACTTAAGAAATCATGCTACTACTAAGGTTTGGATTATATGCAATGAGAAATTTAATTTGTATGCAAAATATGAGTAGGATTTGCCTAGCCATGCCAAATTTAACACAATCACTTATTCAAAACCAATCATTCCAAAACGTGTCGAAGCACACCGTATAGTTAAGCGACTTCTCTTCTAATTTCCCCCTTTTTCCTCTTTTCCAGACCGTCAGCAGCAGACCGAGGGCCTGGTCCTCGCACTCGAACATCCCCTCGAAGTATGCCTCGTGCGACATGATGACCGAGGAGATCGCCGTCTACAGGGCGTCGGACGACCTGTACAGGTCGCCGACGCTGTCGAGGCGCGTCCCGGGCCGCCACGGCTACGACCTGCCCGACAAGTCCCACAGGAAGGACAAGAAGTGGTCGCTCAGCAACATATTCCGACGGAAGAAGAAAGGGGACGAAGACGAGGAGCACGACGTCGAGGCGATCGGCAGCGGGAGCAGCAGCGACGGACAGGAGGGGAAACGGGGATTCCTCGGGATGAGGAAGAGGAAGACGGACGCGAAGCGGAAGCGACGGGTCAAGACGATCGGTACTTTCGACCACGTGGTCCTCCCGAGGAAGTTCGGTTCGGAGGAGAACGGGGTGCTGTCCGATCCGACCGGCGGGTTCTGTAATTACGTCGGGAGACCGTTGCCGCAGACCCCGAACGAGCAGTCCTTCAGGGAGAACGACGTGGAGCACTCCAACTCGAGGATAAGCCTGGGCTCGGTCGACAGCTCCGGCAGGAGGAGCAGGAAAGAGATGACGAAAGCGAGAGCCGAGGCTCGCAGGACGTCCTCCAGGAACGCGAGCAGCTCGGACGAGGAATCGCAGCGTTCCAACTCCTCCTTACAGATCAGGAGCGAGGAGAACCTGCGCCCGCGCGAGGCTCCCATGAGCAAAAAGTCCCGCGCCGCCAGGACCGAGAGGTACTTCAAGCGTCACTCCCGCGACGGCGAGAACCCCCACAACTACCTCCGCTTGTCCAAATCGGACGCAGAGAACTCCTGCGCTTGGAACGAGAACAGATCTCCCAGCAGGAGCCCCTTACCGCACAGCAACGTCACTTACGCCAACACCGGACTGTCCGGCCTCTCGACGATACCCCCCAGCCATAACAACCACACCAGGTTCAGGGTGAGTAACTCGACGAGCAACCCGTCGTATAAACCGCCGCAGTCGATGAACGAATACAACCACAGCACCAGGAGGCCGGAGAGCCTACAGGACCAGCGCAGCGTGTCGTACGACGCGAACATCCACCAGGCTCCCGAGATGGTGCTGCACGTCCAGTTTCCGATCATCAGGGGTCCCCGTAACCTGAGCATGATAGATCAGAGCGCGATAGCGAAGGCGAGGGCGAGGCAGCCGCCGCCGCCGCCCCCGCCGCGCGACCCCACCAGGTTGCACCACCTCGATCGACCGACGACGTTTTACCTGGACAAGAGGACGGGTTCGTTCCAACCCGGCCTGAGGTCCTCGTCGGAGGATCACCTCCCGAGGGAACCTCGCGAGAAGCTGAGTTACCTCACCGATAGGAACCCGCGCAGCAGGAGGCCGATCCAGGTGCAGACCGACGGCGGGCAGAAGGCCCTGGATTTCTGGAAGCGCATCGACATGCAGAGCAATAACAAGCCGACGCAAATGTTCACCAGTCGCACGTCGGTGCGGAACAAGGTGTTCTTACCGAGCGTCCAGCCGAGCAAGGAGGACCTGGACCGGTCGAGCAAGAGTTTCTCACAGTCAACGTCAAGGGGGACGGAGAAGACGGAAAACCTCGACAGGTCGAGCAAGAGTTTCTTCCCCAGGAACGATCGCGGCACGCTCGATCAGGTGAGCAAAGACGACATCAAACGCAAGTCGGCCAATCTGGAGGAGGCGCTCGACGAACTGGAAGCGATCTACAACAGCTTGCGCCTGGGGGACGAGGATCTGCTGGAACGCGCCGAGCAGCGGGAGAAGGAGTCGCAGGAGTTGAAGCATCAGCTCGCTCATCCGAACTACTCCGCCAGGGGAACGTTAAGCGACTCGAGCTTCAGTTACGAGCCGTTCGATTGCGTCGACTCGCCGAGGCGCAAATGCATGAGCCGCAAGAACCGTACGGCGGACCTGAAGCACGACGACATGGCGTTCAGGAAGTTGAATAAGGAGAGGTCGAACACGATCAACGATCCTCAGGCGTACATCTCGAGGATAAGTTACCTGGAGGCGTCGCCGGTGCACGGCAAGGCGTTCGTATACGACGGCCCACAGGAACCAGACGAACCCGATATCACCCAGGATGATGTCGTGTATAGGAATTTTAAGGACGCTAACACTAGGTTGAAGGTGGTGGAGCCCCAGCCGCCCTTCGGGATCCCCCTCGGGCCGATAGCGCCGGCGGCCAATAGCGATTACCTCCACGCTAGACACCAGGACGTATTACCCTATCGGCCGCTGTTCAAGCACAAGAAGATCCCGGATGTGATAAAGGACGACCTGGCCTTTCGGAACCTGAGGAAGGACGATAACAAAGGTCCGGCGTTGCCACCGCTTTCGACCGAAGATTATATGAACAATAACTTGGACAGTCTCAGCTATCTCAAGAAGAAAAGAGCCCAGCGTTCCCTCTCGGCTAACATCGGCAGCTTGATCCACCAGGAGGTGATAGATAGGGCGAAACGCAAGCAGAACAATAACGTAGAGAACGAGTTCAAGACTCTTACCGACATAGCTGACGCTATGGAGATAGCCAGGAAGGTCCTGAGGGAGAAGGACGAGAGGATCACGGCGACCAAGAAGGCGTTCATGAGCGACACCGACACCAAACCTAGCAATAACTATCGGGAGGACAGGTTGACGTTCCTCAACAGCCTTAGGGCTTCACCGAACGAGAACGTCCTCTCGACCAAACCTCCCCGGGGATTAACCCCCCCTAGACGATCTCCGAAGGAATCGACGCCGATCCCCCTATCCCCCCTCGAGGCGATCCAGAACAATTCCATCTCCTCGTCATCCTCCTCGTTGGACGAGATACTCAACGCGCTGGCCGAGGAGGCGAAGGGAACGACCGAGAGGATCACCAACGAAATAAAATTGCTCACCGAAGACGAGGAACCGCACGCCAAGCTCTGCGAGAGGCTGCTCGAGTGCGTCGTCGATAGCACCAATCTGATGGCGTCCGCCAAGCCTACGGAGAGCGAGGAGGTCGTCGAGGCGATGGAAGAGGAGAAGGTCGAGGCGGAGGCCGCGAACATGATCGTCGAGAGGGAGGAGCGAGACGCCTCGGATCACGATTACGAGAACCTCCACTCCGACAAGGAACTCGAGGAGAAGTGCCGGTCGCCGTTCGAGGAGCACAGACGTGAACTCATCGCGAGCTTCCAAGAGCTCAAGAGGAACGTCGAAGGGATCGAGCTCCCGAGTTCCCGGAAGTCGGAGGGGGATGGATCGAAACGCAGCAAAGAGAAAGGCTCAGTGGAGGTTAAGGACTTTAAGGAAGTGGATCGACCGAAGCAGCCAGGCGAGAAAGGCTTCCACGAGCAGAGCGTAGGTGATGCGAAGAGTTTCCAGGAGTCCAGGCGGGACGTGACGGGGGCAGATCGATTCAGAAATGTCCTGAGGGATAACTCTGGGAGGGGTTGTGGCGAGAGCAGGCCACGTGACTTAAGGCCACCGGAGGAGCGATCGAAAAGTCTCCACGAGCCGAGGCGGAACGCGGAGAAGGAACGCTGCGAGGAAGTAAGTGTCCAAAGGGACCAGGAAACGGAGGAGAGGATTAGAGTAGAAGAGGCGGAAGATTCCCATCGATGGAAAGGCTCCAAAAGTTTCCAGGATTCGCCGCCGTCGGGGATCGATGGATCGCATCGTCAGGAGGAGAAAGAGGAGGAGGAGACGTTCCAGGATTCCAATGTCGTCGACGACGAGGAGTTGCGGTCGATCTACGAGAGCGACGAGGTTACAGGTGAGGATTGTGCCGGCGATGAGTTTGTCGTTGTTGTCGCTTTGCGAGGCAGGGAATGCGCCTCTAACGCTAACCGAGTAGATAGCCCCCCGCCGCCTAACCGCTACACTCCCGCCTCGGAGACGAGCTCCGGGTTCCACTCGAGCTGCTCGCTCGAGAGCCTCAAGTCGCCGAAGCTCGTCATGGCGACGGCCAGCAGGATGTCGTCGGGCGCGAGCGAGGTCCCGAGGAGCTCCCGCCTCGTGCTGGAGGCGAGCAGGAACGAGGCGGGTCGAGGCAAGACGTCCGGTTCGTGGTACGGCGAGCCGGCGAACGTGGCGCTCGCATGCTCGTATGGGATCGCATGCGCCCATCAGTTGGCCTCGTTAGATCTGTTCGCCGTGCTCGGCGTGCTGTTCGCCGTCATTTCGTTCATAGCGGCGCTGTTCTTGTGAATAGGGGCGGTTGTGACCTATTGTAACCGGGTCGGTGTTCGTAATTTAAACTATTGATATTTGTTTGTGGGGAAATGGGCCGTGTGGATGTAGTAGACCCAGAAACATGTTCAAAAGCTGACACTTTGCATGTGGGGTTAATCTCCTGAAATCTCAAATCCATGTGATTCTGATTTATACGGGTGAAGAGCTGAGGGCACTTTACTGTTGTCATTTTTATGTTATCTAGAAACCCAGTCCAATGTTTTTAAAGCGAAATTTTTTCCTTCGATTGATCACACGAGGTCTGTTACGAGGCTTCTTCTTCGATGTTACGCGAAAATCTCTTTTTTTCTCTCTCGCACTTACTTTATACTTATTCCCTGCAAGCAATCGAGCTGCTTTTAGTATGTACTAAAGAACATTTAAAAATACTAAATCTGAACTAGAATTCACGAATTTGCGGGGTATTAATTGAGATGATAAGGGAATAATGGGATAAAGTGGGATGATTTCCATAGTATTTGTTGTGTTGTCGAAATTAATTTTGCTATCCAAAAGAAAAGCAAACGTTAGGGCAAGGAAAACTCTGCTCTAAAGCTACTCGTTATAACTCCACTATTAAAAGGGGTAGAATTGCATCTCGCGTCATTGTGTCACAGTTGCATTTGAATCAATAGTCCAAAAATGCAAAAGTAAGAAGTAAAACTTTCTTAATGAGTTTCCACTTTCAAAATTTCCAAAATGTTTTAAGACAAGGTCCTCATATCTTGTGTCCCAAGAGATTCTACTTTAGTGTCATGAAATATCAGTTTATCATACGCATCACTAAATTGGTAACTACAGTACAGGCATAACGATTTTTTGTTCATCTTTCCATCATCAAGAGTGATTCGAATTTCCGTTTTCCCATTAGATTCTCATACAAACTTTAAGTTTATACCCTTGCAGTAAGTATTGTATGACACGTATTATCCCGGGAACGTGACAGTTGCATGTTTGAACCGTCGTAGTTGCCGGAAACTTCATGTTTCGCATACAAAAATAGAATCATTGCACTATCAACAAGGGGAACTTATGAACGTATCAATCATTTCCTGTACTAATTATTTTGATGTTTAGAATTTGAGGTGACTAAAGGAAACATTACGTTTGACGTTAAATGCTCGTTCTGAAGGTGTAAATGTAAAATTGCGAAACGTGACTGTGTAAATAGTGAGATTGTCTTTTCTCACGTTTGATCCAAGAAACCAAAATAATTAGCACAAGAGTAACACAATGAGTCACTTGATAAATCAGTAAGTGACCATTCACCCTTTATTTCACTCTTGGCTAGTTCATTTGGATTTTTGGAGAACGCTACAATTACCCCTTTTTCTTAACTCCAACTTCATTTCGACTGCCAAGAGCGACGTAAAAGATGAATGCACTTACGAACCGTCTTATCATGCCAATTGCTATCATTTGTCAGCTAATATTGACCCTTAACTAACTCAACGCCTCCAAAGTAAAGTGCTATATCAGTTCGCTTCCTTTCCGTAACGATTCCGAACCGATAAACCTCGATTTTTGCTCGAATATCCGACCTACATAGTTTACGAACTGTCTTGTGTATAATTAAATGTATGTGGATGTAGTTTAGTTCGTTTGTTGTAAATATATCGCTAGTTTTTGTATAAGTACGCACATTATATGTATGGTAGTTTTATATGACAAGTGAAACGAATCGAAGCCAAAAAATAATCTTAAGTCGATGGACATTGTATTTTTAATTTATTTTATTTTGTTTTCCTTTGGAGAATAAATGTTACATTTTTATTTTATTTCTGTTTCTTTTACTGATTTATTCAGAATGTTCTAATTTGACATGCTCAACATTGGGGGGAGTGATCGACAGAGGTGAACTTTTGGTTTTAATTGGGTTAATTGGCAACGACCGCAGTTAATGTTATCACCTTAGGAACCATTTCTTATTTACATTAATCATATAAACTGCACACAGCTTACACGCTAACACCAGCAACTTGCCCCTTAAGTGAATGCAGCTGCAACTTCACTAATTCCGCAAGTATCTTAACCACTCACCTCACTATGTGTCCTGTTATTTTGGGTTTTTTAGTGACGTGTGTAATTTTATTATAGGTAAACTGTAACAGCTGTCCACCTCTACTACCACTACTACCTACTAGTACTACTCTACTTCCAATTGTACTATCTTCCCCTCAAAAAAAGGTAAACTGCCAACAAGTACGCTAACTGCCAAATACGCAAACGAAAACGCCAAAGGAATATGTTGAAAATGTGTGTGTGTGAGTGATCTGTTAAGGGAAATAGTAATCACCGGATTAGTGTAGTTAAGTGTTCTTTTAGGGATATAAAGTACAATTAATTTTCATTCGTTTGTAGTAGTAGCCATGAACTATTGTTCAATATTAAGTAACGTTAGGAAATCAATATTTTCCGAATATAAATGTAATTTATTACTCATTTAACCAATGATCACCTTTTATAACGACGTTGATGTAATTTAACACATCACTACCCTTGCGAACGTCTGAACCTCCATTAAGCCTGACGGTCGACTATCACCGAACTACAGGCAACCAGCATTGCATTCGTGTCGATTGTGTTGCCTATACTCGTACACACAGTTTTATCGTAATTTGTAAATATTACTCTCTTATAAGATGATTGAGTGTAATCACTAATAACAATAGTATCTACGTAGTAAAGTAAATAACCTGTTGATCCCTAATTTATTTGAATAAAAACTTTTATTTCCTTATTGCGTGCCTATCAGTTTTATTTGTCAATCTGATTGGGGAAATTGTTGTTGTGTGTTGTAATAGGGTAATAACTGAAGGTGGTTAGCGATTATTATAATTACTATTGAGCGAAGGCTCATCACAAGTGTGAGTAATCAACATTATTTGTAATTAGCGATATGTACTACTATGGTGTAATCGCTTTCCAGTAATATTGCACATGACGTCTGTCTTGTTATATTTCGTACGTAGATTAGTAAGAAGCATTACGCACTTATTATTATTATTATTGTTGTTCCGTATTGACTAACTCATGTGCACTGTTATGTTAGAATTTTGTAACTCGATTAGTAAGAAGCATTACGGTACAATTATTTGGTTATTTTTGTCTGGTGAGAGTTTTACTACATTCATAATTAATGTGGTAAGAAGCATTACATACTGTCATAGTATCACTTTTTAATAGATATCTATTTTTTCTAAAATTAGTATACATATATGATCTATCATAGATTTGGAGCAAACACTCTATAATTTCGTTCCCTTAGATTTTTCGAAAGCAACAATTACCTATTTTATTTCTGTGGAAGCGTCTCAATATTTTTGGATCTGTTTTGGAATATTTTAGTCCCCATTCTGGCTCTTGAACGATCTTAAGTCCCAGACAAGTCAGATTTCGTCAGACAAGTCGAAGACAAATTTCAAAAACGCTGTGGAATATAAAACATTAACTAAAAATACAAAACATTTAGAATGCAAGTCACAAATTTGTCCAAAATCCTTCCTAGAGGTGTAGCTTGACTCTATAGAAGGAAAAGAACTCAAGAAATACCTAAGTAGTTCCAAAGACCTGTACAACAACGCTTTGAGACACAAAACTGGCCTGAGTATATAAGGAACTAATCCAAAAGCTTTAGACCTTTTCAGAGTAGGGTGCAGAAGGTTACCTTCGTTTCAAAGAAGAAAGTAGAAGATACAACGAAAAGTCAAATTTTTCTATAGGTTTATTCAAGAATTTAGAAAACTCAAAATAGTTCCAAAAGTGATGTGAAGATACTAGAACTTGTAGATGTACTCCAATCAGGAAAATTCAAGCTCTAAAACAGGTTTTTCAAGAAACTGTTTTTAAAGGACCTAAAAACATTCCATGGTAAATTCTAAATGTTTTAGACAACGAAACATCCCACCCCCAAACTCCAAGGATCCAAAATTTTCGAGAAAATTTGAAAATGCAGATATTGCTCAAGGAAAATCGAAAGATGCAAGAATGTTTCCACAAGTAATCCCTACTTTTGCTTGGTGTACCCCTAAGAAAGCTTGTGGATAATCTCAAAAGAGGAAAGCTTCCTACATTCCCTAAGATGCTAGAAAGGTTTCAAAGGGTTCTCCAACAATCCCTTTAAAAATCGCAATAAATCAACATCGCCTCATCGAAAACGATTCAATTTCATTCGACCGAATCACAATACTTTCATCGCCCCTTCCGCCATTCCACGCTTCTACGAGCCCACTTCCCACAATCCGCCAATTAAACACTTAATACGAGAAATCATAATTACGAATCGTAGTAAACGGCCTATTGTGTCAGAACCTCATTGTCCGACGCACCGCAATCGTGTACCGATTGGTCATTTTTAAAACTACGTACCTACTAAACAATCAGAGAGAGAAAGACTGTGGGATCGTCGACCGGCCTTGCTTTGCGCGTTTCCTACACAGGGGGATTTTCTACGGGCCAGAGAAAACGAGGAGAGGTTAGTAGGTTGAGGAAGAGAGGCAGGACGTACGTGGGGCGAATTGTGTCGGAATCGAAATTCGAGTCGCCGCCGAATTTGAATTGTAGATTATTCGACGAGGAGCGGTCAAACTATATTTAAATTTGAAATTGTAATTTTGGAAAAACTGGCACGTTGGTGATTAGTGATGACAGGCCTAATGATAACTATGCGTACTTATCAAACCTGGTGGTTTCAGAAAACCAATCCAATTCCTTAATTCCTCAATGGTTTTCGAAAGTGTAGGCACAACTGTGCTTTCTCCCTTCTGTACATGCACCTTTTGATGTTAGTTTCCATGGTACTATCATGTTTACCTCAACATGGGTTATACCACCCTGACGGATATCCCTTGGATCGTACATCTTTTTGTTTTCATGGCTTCGGGATGTTCTAGGAGTTCCCCTGGAGAAAGCCCCTGGAACAATTTGGAACACCCGTTGCAGCATAAACATCCAAGTGTGTGTTATAGAGGGCGCCAAGTGGAAACAAATAGAAGTTATTTTCGAAACCTGATGTACGTCAAATTTAATACGATGCACCTGTTATGATGTAAATATTTGAATATTATTCAAAAACGGAGCTTTAAGCTTGACGTCAGGTAGGCTTTTAGGAACAAATAGATTAAATTCCTCGAAAAGCGTAATCTGCAAGGTCTTCGTAACATTGCCATTAAAACATTTTTTCGAAACCGCAATTTGGACCACCATAAATAATTCATATGTAAACAGGCAGAATCCTGGCATCATTCAGCATCGATGCGTCATACGGACTCTCGTGTGGGAGGATGGAGTGGGAATTGTGAATGGAAACGGAACGTCCTTTCTTTCCTTTTTCATTTTCTGACGTGTTACACTTTGATTGAAAAAAATCCCGTTCCTCGACGACAAAAGTCAATGGTGTAGCAACTTTAAGCGGGAAACAGTCCGTTTTGCTCTTCAAACCATCGTTTTAGAGCTTGAACAAGCAATATACACTGACCTTTCCAAAAAAATGGCAAGACATTCAGATTCTAGAAAGTAGGTTTGATCTTTCTAATTCTTGATTCAAAGAAATCAGTAAAGGATCTCTGGAAATTTTCGTGTGGTAGCAAATAACAGTGAAAATTTACGTCATATTTATAATTTAGGTACTTTTTGTTTCATACCTCCTTTAACAAATGATTGGAAATACCTGTGGTTTGTTTTTTTTTTCGGGAATCCCCAAAATTCGATTCGACTCCGGAAAATGGCTGGAAATTCATCCGAGTGATTAAAAGAGAAATATTCCTATGAGGGATCTGGTGCGCGTTTGGTTGGGGAGATTTTTCCAGCGAGGTGAGACGTGCTACGAAGGCAATACCTATAAAAGAATAAATGTCAAAACCAGGTGACAGAAGGGAAGAAACTATCCAAAATATGTTAATGGTCCAACAGCAGCACAACAGTAATTTGCTAATTAATTGAAGCAAAAGACCATTAAAGAAGAAGAAGATTACTGACTGCGCATTCACCGAGGGAACGGTGCTTCTATTTGTCATTCGAACCTAGGGACATCAAAAATTTCGATTTAGCAGATTCGGAGCGCCATATAACCTCAGAAACCACCAGCACCGCTTTTCTAACGCACACCTCTTTTCTCACTCACGCTTAAGGCACCTGTCGCTGCTCCCCTCCTCGAGAAGGGCCCCCTCTGATACCCGATTTATTTGCCAGGTCCCGGGAGATGGAGCAGACCGACTCTCTGCTCCTGAGGGACGTCGAGGCGATCGCCGAGGCCGAGGGGGCGGAGGGCGGCGGCGTCGCGGCGCTCGAGGAGGCGTACCGCATCAAGCCGTCGCTCGAGGAGAAGTTCAGGGAGGCGCCCGTGAAGGAGATCGTGCGGCAGGTCGTCGGCTCGGTGCTCGCCGGGAGGTCGTACGACGAGGCGCAGGCGAAGAAGTGGACCGTCGCCATAGCGAACGAGGTGAACGAGAGGGCGAAGGGCCTGAAGATGAAGAGGTACAAGCACGTCGTGCAGGTCGTGCTCGGGGAGTTGAAGGGCGCCGGAGTCAAGGCGGGCGCCAAGTGCCTCTGGGACTCGGACACGGACAGCTACACCAGCGAGATATTCATGAACGATTCGATCTTCTGCGTCACGACGGTATTCGCGGTTTTTCTTTATTGAGGGCAGTTTTTGGCGGAAAAGGCGGAATTTTGAGGGCGTCCACTCGGTATTCACTGCCCTGACAGCAAGTTTTTCGAAACGTTCTGAAAGGATTTGTTGCACTGTCACGTATTAAATAGTTTTGAAAATGTATTCTGAAAAAAATCTGTAATGCTACAACTTGTTGGCGAATAAACAAGTTTTGGCAAAAATTTTCTACTTATTAGAAACATATTTAAGATCTCTTAAGTATTGGGTCAGTGCATAGTTACCGTTTTTTTTTCAAGATTATTTTTTAGAACTCATTTTGGTCCTTGAGTAATCGACTAAGGCTCTTACCTGCACTTCCTCAGCTTTGTCCCTTTCAGGCTCAAGCCATATCTCATCGATTGCTACTCTCCTGCCATATGCTGCGCAGTGATTGCTCTTGCAGGTATTGCCCCCAGTTACCGAAATAAAAAAATCGAAGTAATTTTTCATAAACTCAAAAAATGTGTCCAAAAATCCATGCATTTCCTGTCATTCGTCGACCTTTCAACCCTCAGTTCAACTCCTCAATCCCTCAACTTCATAACCTCGATACCATTTAACCCCAAAACCCTTAACTCGGTAAGATAGAGATTGATGCGGTTTTAAGCTCTAGCACGCAGTATATTCCAGTCATACATGCTTTGTATGTCTTTAACTCATATTTTACAACATCTCTTTGACCCCATAAAACCATATCGCCCACATTTTTTAGCCCTATATCGCCAAATCCAATGCACGTTTAAACTTTTCCCCATGTTGCCCCATGTGATTTAAAGGAATCGGTTTTATTTAACGAGAAAATGGATAGTGTACTCTGCAGAGATATACTAAAGAACTATACAATTTTGATCAATTGTCTTAAAGAAATCTATTCAAAAATTAAATTTCTGACAATATATACTGAAGGAATTGTACGTATGTGTTTTACATTACAGATTTTTTTAAATGTACTAAGTAACGTATTTTAATGCACTGGCTGTTGGTGTTTCTTAAATAAAATCGGGACATAGACCTTTGAAACTTGATTTTCGACCTGACATCCAAAGGTGCTGTTTACTTGAACATCCTCAACGTTCCATCCATCTGAAAACACACATCTTACGTACTTTCATCCAAATTATCCTCCTTTCTCTAACTTTATCGCAGTTGTAACTTCCTTTGAAAATGTGGTTATGTGTTTGAGGGCTGGTTATTTTTCGGATCGAGGTCCGTTGTTTGATATTCCGGTGATAAGTCGAAGAAACGAGGGCAAGTAGGAGGGAAAAGTCGATAACGAAAGGGAAGTGTGGTGATGGCCTCTGACGCAACGGTATGATTCATTGGGGTTTTGACCTAGCATCATAAAGTTTTTAAATACACGAAATTTGCCAAATTGTTACCATACCGACGGTTGATTTACAAAAATATAGAGCTTTTTAAAGAAAATCGTATTATTAACAGAGTTTATGTCAAAATTTTAGATTTAGTAAGCTAATTCAAGGAATAATGATTGGGTTAGTACATTTTTATGTATATATATTTGATCCCCGTTGGTATTTTGCCCCTGTCCGAAAGTATCTCAAAATCGAATCGACAAAATAATAAGTTTCACCCCTATCGTTCACCCCCTTGCGGGAATTTTGGACTTATAGTATTTTTCTACATCATCTTGGAACCCCTAAGCTAGAAGCGTGCAAAGTTTGAAATTATTGTCTTTTTAAAAAATTTCTAAACGACCCCATGAATCGCAGAATCTATTGGACTGGCCAAAAAGTGTCTGTCGTTTATCCTAAGGTTTGCTTAAGTAGTATTATGATTGACTGATTGACTGGTTATGAAAATTATTGATGCCTTTTTTGATTTTCAAAACATTTTGAAACACAACTGGAAACGGCATTGGTACATCTTTCTCCCTTTGGAAAGGGAGATCTTCTCCCTTCTCTCCTTTCCCCCTCATCCATTTCATTCATCCTCTCGTCCGCCCTTCCCCAAGGCTCCTCTCGCCCCTTTTTTCTTGTCCCTCTCGTTCTTTCAGTGGGTGAGTCATAGAGCGCATGTTGCAGCGACGAAAGCCGACAGGTTGGCATCCTTCAGTGTTCTCTCAGTACAGGCAGCGGAAAGGTGGCGATTGGACGCGTTTCGTGCGTGCGTGCGATTCGAAGTGTTTTTCTCGTGGTTTTTAGTACGAGAAAAACAATTTTTTGCGCTCGTCCGCCTCGGTCCCGATAAACTGTGTGTGTGTGTGTGTGTGTTATCATATCATCCTGCAGTCTTCGTGTCGATTTGTGCGAGTGTGGAAGTGTGTGCGTGTCCTTTCTGCACTGATAATTGTTATTGCTTTTGGACTACTGACTGTCAAAATTATTTGGTGCTCATCCAGCTGGTCTGATGTAAGTGGGCACTGCGTTTTAAGGTGGTGGATTTTATCCCAGGCTGAGATTCTTGCTGACTTCATCCTGCTTTTTTAAAGTGAAAATCATGGGGAATTCCTCGTAGATCAGATTGGGATGTTCCTGCGAACTCGAGCAGGTTTTTCCTGAATTTCTTGCTTACCTCGACAGGTTTTGGTCCAAGCCAGAATTCCTGCTATCGATTACTATCCTATTTGCCAATTGACAATTTCTCATACATTTATAGAAGTTAAATACATTATACAACGTACGTGAAAAACCTAGTAGGTTTCTCTTATATAGGTTCTAAGCAAATTTCCAAAAAAATTCGTCATATGCTTGTTTAACTCAATAGTTTTAAGCTAAGCAAAGACATTTTAAGTTTCTCTCAGGATTTTTCTGGACAAGTTTTGGTCCAAGTTCAAATTTCTGCTATCAAATGCACTGTTTTCTTTTGTAGTTTTATCTGTGGTACATAAATTTGTTGAAGAAGTAGATTCTGGAAATTTTTTTTCTTGTATAGAATCCTGGTGTAATGTATATTACTGGTGTGAAGTTAGCAGCCAATTTTTCGAAGTGACACTTGCAGCAGCCATTTCACCAGTGGCGTCTCAATAAACAGATGTAATACGACAATCCAAAAAGTACTTTATTAGTATCAAAAAAATACTTACAGCATAGCATTATGACCAGTTTCGACCATGCCTATCATAAAGCAAATGTAAAACTCGTACGTGCAACATTAAAGTGTATTTCTAAATAATTTTTTTCAAGTTAATAGACAGAAAACCCAGGTTGCCCTTTTGCATAAACATTAATACTTGTCTTGCAAAGGGTCTAAGGGGGTGAAATTCGAACTAGTAGTAGTACATGCAGGATTAAACTGTGGCTGCAGTCTTAAGATTTTCCCCCTTTTCTCGCTTATGAAACTTCGCCTGTATCTGAAAATCGAAGTAAAAATGGTCTATCTTCGATCGTTTTGGATCATCGATTCAATTCCTTTAGTCTTGTAACTATCCTGAAGGATGTTTTCGTAACGTCCACATTATCTCATCACAATCCCTGTACAAACATCGGTTTATTGAACTTTCTCTTTTCCACGCTTTTAACGTTATTATTTATTTATACAATGTAAATCATTGGAGACTAACGTTTCAAAATAATTATTGTAATCAACGGCGACTCACACGAATCGGAATGGCTGTTTTGTTTGTCAACCTTAAGGAATTCAAAGCGGGAGCATAAATGAAATCGTCGAAATGGCTGGAATGCAAATCCTGCAAAATTCTCCATTTTTACACAATTTTAAAACCGTATACCCCACAAGTCTGCTGTGATAACCTAATTTACGTTTCTTAACCTGACGAGGCGTCGAAAATATAAACAAGGGGAAAATCGTCTCGTTTTCTCCTCGTTTTCCCCCAGGGACGCAATTAGATTGTCTCAACCAGACGGAGGTGACTGCAAGAAAAACGACTACCTTCACCTTCCACCCAGCTTCGAATATTCCTAAATAATTGTCCCCTACTTCATAGGGTAATTTAATTGAAGCTAATTATTTTGAACCTGGCCATTTAATTGTAACTTAGGGCATTATAAACTTTTTGACGTTGGTAACATCAGTCGTGGTTGTTGTTAAAACAGTAGTTGTAAATTAATTAGAGGTAAATAAATCAAGGACCTCTCATACAGGATTGTGTACTTCTTGCGTATTTAGAATATGTCCAATAAAATAACTGTGGTAAAGATTAATTCAAATTTTTAAATTATAGGAGGATTTAATTCCCTCTTATGTACCTACTGAATTCTGTTTCCCTTTGATTTATCACTGTTTACATTGTATATGTTGACGTCCTGTCACATCCACATGATCGATGCAAGCCTGAATATTCCAATAAGACAACGACCTACCTTTATTTACTTTCCTCGTCTGGCAATACGAGTGCGTAATGTTATATTATACGCTAGACGGTTTATAAATTGCTCAACATATTTGACTTTACAATTACTAGCAATCGGTAATTGCTCTGCTCTGAATGAATTTGTGTGTATCTACTTTCTCACATGGCAGCAGTGATGTCTACTTTGGGAAATTCCCAATTGATCCTAAAATTTACTTCCTATGACAAAATCGAAGTTATTTTTTCGAAATTGGATGGTTTAGATTTATTGCTACCCCTTTTAACTTAATTGTGTCCATTTCGTTGCAGCTATTAATAATTTTGAGAACGTTAATCGCTCTAACGAGAAAATAATGATGCCGTCGAGTGGTTTATCTAATCTCTTGGCTTGTATACTACGATTGCGTAAAGTTGGAGTTATGCTTTCGTCTTTTCTTTCGATAATGCTTGTTTTACACGGATTTGGTTATTAAAATGAATTTTCCGAGGAAAAATTATTTCGGTTGCCTTTTCAAAAATTAGATATAATCATAAGGGACTTCGTGTTTCAAAAAAGGAAGAAAATTCGTAATAAAATCGACGGAAGCTTTTAATGCACTTCCAGATTTCTAATGATAATTGTTATCAGATCATAGAAGAGCATAAGAAACTGGCATCTACTTCAGAACTTCTCAATATCAGTTCTTAAATCTTTTTATACATTTAATTTCAGTGGGTACAAGGGAAATCCTTTTTCTTTGTGATTACATCACTTTAAGGATTCAAAGAAAAGCGTTCACCATGTTATTTGCCATCCCACACGCTCCTCCACTGCGCTACCAAAAAAAATCCAGGTTTTTTGTATCTTATTTTTTCTCGAAATCTGACCGATTGAAAAATTTCAAAAAATTCACGAATACTGCTGATTAACTCCTAAAACAGGTGGATCTTTTTATAACTATTGGATCACGCAAAGGCGCCTAAAAAAATTTATTTTTTGTTAAAAATACCTTTTTTGAAGGTAGGCACTGGGCCAATTTTCATGATTTTTGCTCTTTGTTTTACTTCCACGGCCTATTTTTTGCTTCGAAACATTTTTATGGAAATACGAAACCTATAAGCTTCAGTTCTTTATGGGATCAAGGTAAAGAATATTTAGCCCAGTTCTCAATATTAACTAGAGGCAGGAACCTTTTTTTTTTAGATATTTTTGGGGTTTTTGGAAATTTTAAGTCAGGTTCCCAGTTGCTTTTAGTTAAGTTTAGTTTGTAAAATACTCAAGAAAGTCATTGCATTTTAGGTTGTGTTTAATTCAAAAAATCAGGGAAGTATTTTCCTACAAGATAAACCGAAAAAAAGTACCTGATGGAGCTGGTTTCATACACCGGAAAACTGAAATAAATTTAAAATTTTACATCATCCCAAAACTTTCCATAAGGACTTTCATACGGGATTTCCATTACAAATTGTGTTCCCTGCTTTGTTGCCCTCGGCATAATTCGATCGGGACAGCCCGCAGCGCGTGTATTTACTTAATGTCGCCTTTTCTGGGTTAACGTGATCCGGCAGAGCGTGCCTCTGCTGAAAAAATGAAATAAAATACGAACTTCTCACCCCACTCTCCTACATAGGAGATCCCGTCGTCCCTTGAATTGTTTAAGACCGCGGAATGTTACATCGATATTTGTATCTTTTTAAGGGGATTAGTAGATCCCGGTCTGGGTCAGCTGGGGTATTTTTCAACGCAGAAATGTTAACTTAACACCTTCAAATTGTAAAAGTTCCTCCCGAAACATTGAAATAGTATACGCGCTTAAAATTACTGCAGCGAACTCTCCAACCCCTCAATTACCATAATTAACTCGGGCACCGGCGGACTTGCAAACGTAATTCAGTTTAATTTTAATTAGGCTCTCCCTTTAATGAACCGCGCGCGTCAAAATAAAACGAATCAGTTGCCTTTTGATCCGCCTGCGGCGATATAAACTTTATCCCATAACAACATGATTGTTGTAGTCTCATCCGCTTTCGATAAGCGCTTATCGTGACCATAAAAATTTTTCGGCGGAATGATAACAATTTTCTGGCTTAAAAGAGTGTAAGGTTCACTTAAATTAACGCCATTATTGTTGCAATTGCAATCAACGTTCGAATTTACACTTTTGACGAATACGGTTGCATAGCATCATGTGCTAAGAGTAGTAGGTGGTCGCCTTTTGCGACTGCGCTGTTCGACGTTAGTTGATTGCTACGTTTTTACTTGGATTAGTAAAATGAGTTGGAGAGAGTTTAGATGACGAACTTGTACTGTGTTCTCTATAAGAAATTATATATGAAAGGCGAGTAGATTTCGAATTTGAAAAATCTTAAGGGGTGTTGCGTTGAAGCTAACAAATCTTTCAACTTCAGAACCTCTCAGAAGGTGAAATTCGCCCTTGCAATCATCCCAGCGATTCCACGTCTCTATTCTTAAACCGGAATCCATCCGACGTTCCATGGAGGACGTGACGTCCTCTCTTTTATTTGGGATTCCATCGCAGCCGATCGTCTTCCCGTATTTTTCTCTGGAACCGATCCGGCGGATTCGTAGGAGTGATTAGATATTTATTCGTATCGCGGCGTTCTGCAGTTTTTGGGGGCACGGAAAGGTCCTCCGGGGGATTCCCGTCGATCGTGGTTTTTCTTGATGTATTTATTGCTTATCAGGGAAGCTTTGCAGTAGGGAAAATTGGAGACTTTTCGATTGGGACTTCAAAGTTTTCTATAGAAAAGTGATGGGTTTTCGAAGTATCAGCGTTGGCAGCAAATATGAACTTATTTAAGTTTCGAAACCTTCTGCCATGAAAGTTCTCTTTTTGTGATATCGTGATGAATCACACAGCGTTTCGTGAGCGATAAAGTGCTAAAAAACGGAGACTGATAGAGCAAGTTTAATAACCCCTAAGAAGGTCGTTGAGTGTTTCATTTCGTTCCTGGTAAAGTAAATTTATTCGCTCCCCTCCTCCTTCCACAGGTGACTCATCATCGGAATATATTAATCCTAACCGCTTGTCACTCGATCGATTTCCAGTTCGGTGGAAAATCTTCGCGTGGGCGTCCCCTCAAAATTATTCCCCATCAGCGGGTCCGAAGTATTCAAAGTCGGATTAACATCTTCAAGTGGAATTTAATGGATCATCCCCTGCGCCTTTGGGGAAACGCTGGCGCCGACTGGCGGCGTCGCTACAAACCTGAGCGTGAATCGTTGTTGAGGCTCAGGAAGTGATGGTGCTGACGAGCTCAATTGAGCAACATTCTCGTGATTATAAATTTAGCGTGAAAAGTCTTTTTTGCTGACTTTTGGTGGAGAGTCGTTGTTCCTGCATTCCTCTCCATTGAGCTCTGCTCTGATAATGGGCTTAATCGAGAATTATATGCTTCCAGATGTATCTCGCGTCCTCTGGCGGATCATCGAAAATTCAAGAAGCAGGACACTGTATTCTAACACAATTCAAGTGGTATTTAGAGTTTAGTTTGAGTTTTATTTAGCAACGATTTAAATCTGTCCGAAAATTGTCCAAGAAGTCATGGTAAACGAAATTTCGACCATCTTTTACTTAAAATATTTAATATCTAGCATAGCAGGGGTGTTTTGCTATCCACGATTCTCACGAATTTTCCCCACCCTCGGCACATTTCATTTTTGACGTTAACCGGTATTTATTTTGGTCCGCATCATATGAATTTTTTAATATTGGTCTCTGCGAGTCGCCGTCAAAATAACATCCTGAGGGTCCCCGGGATTAAATCCAATTTCGGGTCGGTTCAATTCCGGAAGAATCCTTTTGTGTATTAATTTCGTTTAACTAGATCGCTGGATTCTCGTGACGTCAAAGCAGCGACGCTCTGATTGCGTTTTCCGGGGGAAAAACGCCCACGGTACAATTCAATTAAATAACAAAACTTTTACTTCTAGCAGAGAGTAATTTTATGTACTGAAATGTTCCTCGAGTGAATGTTAATTTAGAGGATAACCGTAGCAGTGTTAGTTCCCTCCAGACGTTTCTAGTTGAGTGTGTTCCAGTGTTACTGCTGGTCGCTTAAGGAGATTCTCGCTCAATTGAATTTTATAAAAGGTCGCCAGGTCGAATTTCAGCGGGGAAATTACCATTTTCGTGGCGGAAAATGCAGACGTGCCCCGGATATCGAATTCACAAATACTCCCGCGAGAGGTTCACTTAAAACAGTTTCTATTACGCTAACCGAATGTAAAAGAAAGCGGGAATTTTGAAGCACTTGTGACATTTTTAAGGTGCGCCTTTATAGAAATGTTGGAAGAAAACTTGGGTCTCAAATTTTTCCATCATGGAGAGTTGTAATTGTACTGGAGCAAAAGTTCGTGGGGGCAATTATGAAATTTCCAGAACGTCCATTTCGACAGTTTTCTCTTTCCTTTTCGGTAGGTATTCGAAATTCTCTCAAAGTGCGGCCGTAAATGCACTGCGTTCCAGATGGGAGATGAATACTAAAGCGCCGGCTCGTCCCTCTTATCGTCCGTCCCGAATGAGAATCTTTTATTCATCGCAAACGGCAACAATAGAGGGTAAGGCTGAAAAAAATCTTTACCACAAGTTGCTGAGGTCAAAACGAGGTAATCACTTAACTGAAGTTAGTGTAAAGTTCCGTTGCAAAGAAAAATTATCTGTGTCGTAGTAGGTACAAAAATTATGCACACATTTTACGTGCTAACGTGTATTTCAATCCGGGTATTTCAAGGAAACAAATATTTCGATTAAACCTCGCCTTATCATCAATAACACCTTTCGCTATACCCGACTGGTAATATTAACATCAAAAACTAATTTTCCTCCATCTCTGCCTTATCCGCTATCGTCCGACGGAGGCAACGTTAATTAATCGGATTCATCGAAAGTGACTTTTAATCAAAAGGTACATCACCTTGTCTTTTATTAACAGCTTCACCTTTGAGACTTTTAACAACCTTCGGAAACTACCTTCTCTCCTTCTCTTTTTCTCAGTCGAGATATGTAATTGATTTCTCTTCGGTGAGGCCGTCCACGTACATAATTCAAAGACGAACGGGAATCGTCGCAGAATCTATTTACCTAAGCTTGTTTATCACTGTGATAATTAAAATAAACTACAATTAAGATAAAGTGTTTCATGTTGTCCAGTAAGCTGCGATAAAATCGACCTAATACGCATGTAACTGAGTTAACCAATAAAAATACGTCCTACGTAATTCAATTAAGGAATTCACGGAAGTGATTTGTTAATATAATCTCCGTGGCCGGTTTGAAAAACGATGGAGAGGCGAATCCTTCTTCGTGAATAATCGATGGTTTATTCGTGACGTCTGCACGTGTCCAATTTAACTTTTAGAAATCGATGTGCTCGTGTAATCGACACAAATTTTATTTCCCATCACTTACGGCCGGAGGAGGTCCCTGCGAACGCCACTGGCCAGCGCGCGCCGAAGCCAAGAGAGTGTTCGTTACGAGTAACAATCGAATTGTTAGCTTAAAGTCGCCAGACGAAAAAATTACCCCAAAAAAATAAATACGTGCATAATGCTTGCACTGTGGAAACTTTTCTCTTTATTCCAACCATTAAAACTAGTGCGTTTTTCTTTAGAAACTCTCCGAAACTTCGTCAAGCAGTTTTCTTAATCGCAATTTTTCCTCTCAAAACTTTATTAGTTCTGTTACGTATACCCATTTCAAAACCAATCTACGATTTTTTGATTCACCTCAACACAGTTCACTGAGAAATTTCCACTTTATAACAAGAGAGTGTAATCAATTTCTAAAATCTTTATTGCTCTGGAAGGAGAGCTGGTACCCCGATCGCCTAATTGACTGACATTACCATAAGCAATTACGTTCCTATTATTAACCATTTCCATTAACTCCATTAATTCAGATTTGCCACGGCCTAACGGATGAATTGTTTTAATTATCGTTTTTTTGATTGTCGTATCCAGTTACAGTGAAAGTGTATTAAAGTATAGCTTTTTTCTAAGGCGATTAGCGGTCGCGTTCGATTTGTATCTACACGTGAAACTTTTTTAACGGACGTGGAAAGCGTGTATTGTTCTTGTGGAAATGTCTCATTCGGGCGAAGGTCGTTATGCAATTATAACGGTGAGGTTACGACAAGCTTGCATGTTGCGGAGCCTGAAATATTTCGAAGAGATATTTTCGAATATTTTTTCTATGAAGAGTGTACACCGAAATTTGTTGTGACACTTGTCACGTTAGAAATAACTGGAGCGTCTAATGGAGATGTCACAGTAGAAACAATCTACGGCATTGTGTGTCGGAAACTCGTTTGGTAAATGTCACGGAGTGTGTGTTATTCATAGTATTAATCATAATTTTCAAAGACAAAACATGGACATAGTCCAAGATTGTTTCCTAAGATTCTGATACTTTATTTACTGATGATGACTCTTCTGTCACCGAAACTTGTTGCTCGTATTTGCTCTACAAAATGCTATCTAAAATATTGAATATGAGTCTTTTGTCCGTTTTTATTTCAGATAAGAATATGTCACAACCTCTCTTCTATAAATTTTCCAATATTACATTTTCCTCTTTTGAATTAACGTGATGCACAATAATTGTTCTTTCAGAAAATTACTATCTCATGTGGATTTCACCGATTTTACTCCACCTGCCTCGAGGACACGAGTGAAAGACTTATCCAGCGTGCACAGTCTCGTTTCATAATTGTTATTAACGTTAATGGCGTACTTTACATCAGCCAACTGGTTTTCCACTGATTACGCTTGTATTTAACCGATAACGATTAATTGAGCGGAAAATAACGCCCAATACGAAAGTAAAATTATTCTAGTGCTTCTTCCTGTTGTACTTTACCCGCAAGTGAGGTTTTGTTGTTTTGATCGAATCGACTCTTGTTTGTTTACAGCCCAAAAGTGACGCCGTCTTCAAATATTTCATATTACAATTTTTTCACTGAAGGTAAATATTGAATCAGGGGATCCATAAAAGGTCGAGAGATTTATTTGACGTGCACTTGAGAATCTCTAATAAAACGGTTTCCAGTCGTAAAAACGACACAATGAAATTTCAAAAAGCTAAGTAAAAAACTCAGTATATCACGGATATGTACTTTATTGCAGTAATATATTTTTAGTCGTAAAGTGAAATGAAATTTTTAATAAACTTTACGTTTTGGGCGCGGTATTTTATTTTACGGATGTTCTGTTAAAATAAATGAATAATAGTATTAAAATTGAATCTCCCATAATATTGGATGTATTGTAAATCAATCTACCTAATATTTAGCTGGGATATGGCACAGATAACCTAAATATTGCCGATTGAAATTACACGCGTCGTATTTTTCGCGAATGTGTGGTTTTTGGCGGTTTACCAAACTGCTGAACTTACAGCCTGCAATGTTTCAATTCTGAACAAAAATTCAACGAATCTATTATTAAAAAATCAAATAATAATAATACTATCGTTGTCAAAGGTTTAAAATAATTTGCATTTCTCTTCACCATCCGCACAAATATGGGTGACCAGAAATTACATTTTCGCTCGCTGAAATAGACCTATTTTTCCACATGTTTTTGATTGATGCGCCACTGTCGAAATACCTTTACCGAACAGTCTAGGAATTTAGAATTTGGTAGAAAAAAGTAGGCATTTCATTGGCTGGAACCGATTCGGAATTGTATTGGAACAAAGCTCCTTAGGGAATTTCGCGGATTTTCCGGCGACACTAGAAATCGGTCAATTGGGCTTCCACGAGTATGATGCGGTCGGAAAATGCGCGATCAGAAACCTCGTGGGTCGGAAAATTCGCGGATTCATCGGAAAAGCGGATAGTTGTCTCGAAAACCAGTCAGGGACCGTTCGTCAGGATTTATTAGTACATAGTGATTAGTACCTTACTTTACTGCTTAAGACGAGCGTAACGTATGTGCAAAAATCGTTTCTCACTATATCCTTGGTCTCTTTTTGTACAAATCTTGTAACTTCAAGAGGGCGCCATTTAGTATGAAAATTTCGTATATTCGTAACACTTGGGATGAAATATTGTTTAAACAGTGTCGGTATCAATTAGAAATTACTATTTGACAACACGAGAGTGGGATTTTGCGTCTGTACGAGACGTAAAATAAAATTCTTGCTACATTTTGACTTGGAATCCAAAAATCCCGTAGACCATTGTACGTATTCCTCTTCGACATGCACGGAAGAACACTACTCGTTAAAATCGAAACGAATCCTTTCAAGTGTGAACTCTGCCCCGCAGTTGCAATTATCTCGCGATGTACGGTTTTTGCCCTAATGAAAGCCGATTTCATCGCGCTCCAAATATTCTCTCTCCGGGGTTCCGTTTTTATTTCTAACTTAATTGAACGCTACTGGATGGTTTCATTAATCGTAATTCAGTCCATCGACTCGATATGTACTTCAATTGTATGTACGTACGTGAGGAAATAATAAGGGCGGTGCGAGTAAAACAATAATAAAAATTTTAGTTTATTAACTACAATTCGGCCGCAATAACAATACCACTGGACGGGGCTGGAGTGGACCGTCTATTTTAATATAATTTCATTTATCCATGTCGGTTCGTGCGGGAATTAATAGTGGTAATAAATTAGCATCCTTCTTTCTAATTATAATATATTAGGAACATGCTTTTAGTTTACTTTAGCGCTCGCAGGCGTACGATATAGGGTGTTGCTGAAACGGTCTTAACACCAATAGAGAGACGCGGCCTTCTTCTACCTTTAGATCATCTAAATTTTGTAGTGTTTCATGCAGTGCAAATTTATCATTATTCTTCAAATTTCAAACTTTCGTTAACTCCATACTTAGCTTCTTAACTTTAAAACTATTTTGGTTAAAAGTTTTTACTCTTTTAATGCTAGATGGCGACACTATCGCAACGTACCCGTGACTGCATTTCGCCGAAAGTGAGGGAATTTCGCCGGTTCTTTTCCACTTCAGAGTGAGAGTTTTTACTTACGAAAATAATCCTCTTACGGGAAACGTAACAATTTTTTTTTAGTTCTTACCCTACGACTGCTAATTACTTGTCTCGCTTCAGTTGAGCACCATCGTTACGTTGGAAATAATTCAACGTTTCCATTCCGTGCAAAGTGAAAACGATCACCATTAAGAAACGTACACAAGTGGGTTTCAGTAGGTGAAGTTTGGTGTTTGAAGTCATATCAATATCGGCGAGGTTTTCGTAAGTTGTGCGTTGGAAAAGGCCAGAGAAACCAAGGGAAAATTACACGTGCACAAGGCGAAGAAATGGGTTTTCTTTTCGTCAAAGGTGAGGTTTTATTCGCATCGCAGAGTTAGTTAGGGGATGATTTTTGGAAACTCCATGCGGCGAGTTACATTATTCAGTGACGTTAAAGCATCTTCATAAAAATCCTCGCTTTCTCAGATTAGTAGATCCTATTAACTGATACAGAAAACTAAATTTTGGCACATACTTGTTCAAAATATTGGTGTGTATGGGTGCCGGATGCATCCCAAGGGAATAATATAATAGGGCAAATGTCCGTAATAAGGAGGTTCCACTGGAAATTGTTCCTGAGTCCTGAGACAGAAACTCTACATCGAAGTGTCGCTCGGTATGTTACAAATGCAAAAAAAGGACAAAGCGAAATTCCTGCTCCGCGTCGCTTCAATAATAAAATTCCCGAAGGGGACAAATGAAATTCCCGGATAGCTCGCGTGTGCCTCGTCCCGCTTTCGAATAGAATTTTGTTTTCTTCCAATCTAATCCCGAAATAAAACGAAATCGCAAAATATTTACTTACGTACGTACAAAAAGGTTTATTTTAAATTATGATGCGCGTTCTTGGCCGCAGGTTTCAGTCGGTCTGCGTCTCGTCTTAATTAACTTGACCTAACCGAAGTGCAGATCAGGAGATTTTATTCCTAATTGCGTGTTCTTGTCACGGCCAAGGGCTCAACATTACTTTGAATTTTTGCTAGTTTTACTTTGGGTTTTCTTCTCTTCTAATAGATACAACAGATAAGAAAAAAATTTAATATGGTTACAAGGGTTTGTCTACCCCTTACACTGCTAAAGCATTTTCTTATCGTTATTCAGTTTTCTTCCTTTCTCACTACTTTTGTATTGCCTTTGCTGTTGTTGTACTGTGTGGCCTTATATGAAGTTGTTGTATAATATTTTGTTGTAGTTTCTCCTGTTACTGTTTTGTCGATAAAAAGTGTAGATTAATTGTTTTCTCTAAGTACTGTTCTCATGAATTAAACTTCTGTATAAAAATTCTCGGTTGATGCGATCGCACCTCTTTCTTTTAAATACTTGTCTTTGCTTTAAAACCGCTTCGAATGGTGACCTAATCCGAGCTCGCATGTTTGTTTTCATATTATCATCTCGAAATAGAAAAGAGCGAATACATCGAAGAATTTCTAGGTCGCCAATAGATCTTCAGATATGTGAAATCGCCATTAATCACTCTCGGGAAATGTTGATAACCAAATGGGCGAGGAAAGTAAATGTTTTAACAAATGTGCACTGATCGATATCGAGTAAACGTTTTGATACGTTTATCCGCGGCTTTAATGTTATTCAAGCGTGTAGGAAAAGTGGGTCGTGCGCTAAGGTGTTTCGCAGGTATTGCCGATATTTAATTTAGGGTTACAATAAATTTAAATTCCAAAAGTACAGGAGCGGAATGGCGACAATTGCAAAATGTCACTGCCATTTCTCCCCATAAAATTGCCCTTGCCAAAAGCGATTTCACCAAACTGGCAATGGCAAAATGGCTGGTTCACAAAATCCAAAAATGTCCAAGTGACAGTGGCAAAGCGGCAACTTCTAAAATCATCAATTTTGATTAGAATATAGCCTCAAAAATGCCAGTGCCATAGTAATGGTACCAAAATGGCAGTGGCAAAGTGGCTGCTTCAAAAATCCATCGTACTTGTAACGCCAAAATGTCATCATGAGAATATGCCTTCATATTGGTTTAATTTGGTAGTGGAAAATGGCTGTTTTGGCGCCAAAATAAGGGTGTCAAAATGGCTGCTTCTAAAATCATTCGAGCTTGTAGTGCCAAAATGTCACCACATTGGGATATGGCGTCAGGTTATGTCAGCTAACCGGTGTACGAAAGTATGGGTCCTTTGCATCAAACGTCATATTTGTGACGCCTAACCACATTTCACCAATAAAAACTGCGTCCTCGTTTAAAAATAACGGACCGATTATTATCTGATTAATAACATTAATAATCTCATAGTTTCCAGTGGACTGATGTGCTGTTTCTAATCGAGTTTCCATGTTACCTTCTCTCTACTATAGTAACAACAATAGTCTAACGTGCGTGCGCTGATATTTTATTTATTGAACGTTATTGTTTAAATAGATAAATGGGCGGCCGAGATAAGCGCTTATGTCATTATAATAGATACGGTTTAATTGCAATCGCGAAATTGCTGGTTTTCATTATTTTAGTAATAAGTAACAAGCAACATGCATTTACATTGCAATTAAACTTAAAAACTAAATAAAAATCCGTTGTTGTAACTGGAAAATTGACGTGTTACCTTGAGAAAAATTGTCGCTACTCTAAAGGATGTATTGAAAAGTCACATCAGTTCAAAACATGATTTGTATTGTGTTTCCACCGCTTTTACTCTCGTCCTGGATGAATTTTCTAGGCAATAAATAAATAATGTAGATCAAACGTTCCACCAGAATATGCTCGTTGATACGCCTGTAATTAATCGCGCGTATCTCATCGACCGCCTCTTCGTTTACTGTCATATCATAACATTACTTATCTGATAGTATGGGTTGAACCCGGCGATAAATACCCTGAGATAAAATCTCCCCGACGTGTCATTCTAGTCGTTTATTACTAATTAGTACGTTTTATCTGATGTCGAGTGTAAAGTGACATTTTTGTATGTTTTACTTATTTCTGACGTTTACGTCAACGGTTGATTAGTCAATCCGCGATAAGCGGAGTAAGTGTATGTGATTTGTTATTGAACGTTTTTCCTGTGATTTTTCAAAAAAAAAAGAAATTGTATTGATATTAAATTGGCGTTTCCTTTGCAGGTAAAAGGCCTACCAGATCGCGTCTCCTTACATGGCTACATTCTGCATGCAAGTCGGGGAATCTGCGAACAGAAATGTCTGAGACTCTGGAGAGGAGGTGAGAAATTTCTTCCAATTTTAAATTGATTCTCATCGTAGCAGCTCAACTGAATGTTTCTAAACTGATTATTATTTCATCTTCAGAACTGATCAGTTAAATTTTCAAACACTGGCTTTTTGATCAACCGAATCTTGGGACACTGTCCATTTTTTCTCACAGGCTTTATCACTTGAACTGCTGAAAACTGTATTGGAACTTTTTCAAAAACTTTAACTGCCTGTATCTCCGTTATTTCTCGTCCGATCGCCTCGAAAATACGCGCGTTGTAATCAGCGACCTCTAATCTATAAAGATACACCAACGAAAGTCCCGTTTCTCGACTTTGATTTTTTTGAAAGAGTCCAACGGGGGGAGTATTGGAACTTTTTCAACCCCCAATTATTTCCTCGTCAAGTTTTAGCCCTTGAATACAGCAAAACTCCTGAGTCTCTCCAATTTAAAAACCTACTTTCTTCTTCACTCTTGAAGAATCAACTGGGCGAATAAAAACTAACTAAATTTCCTCCTTAAATCTGATCGATTGAACCATAAGAACGTTAGACTTTTCCCTCCGCAGATCTTACCAGTTGACCATTCAAACCTTCCTCCATACTTATACACCTTAAGGATTACTGTCTGCCCTTCAGGTCCGAGCGCATCGCACGCTATAAGGAGGAGCGCAGGCAGCAGCTGGCCGCCCAGTTCGGTGCGAGGACCGAGAATCCCTCTTCGTCCGCCGCCCCGAGGAGGAGCCACCAAAGCAATGGGGGCGGCAGCACGTCGAGCAGCTCCGAGGGGCCGAGACCGACGAGGGCGTCCAGGCTGAGGCTGGCCGCCCTCAATTCGTCCTCCTCGAGTCCCACCAAGCTCAAGCACACCCCGCCTGAGGTGAGAGTAGTTAGGGATTTTTACGTGGATCGAGCAATTGGTTTTGGTGTTGCTAGTGTTGCTTTGATAAGGTACCAAACAGGAAAGTTACTCTCGCTTTAGGTTCAGATTTGCTTTGCACTAGCTATGACATATGTTAGGTCGTTTGATTTCGATTTGCTTTGCTTCAGCTCTTAACTATTTACAACTTGAAGCAACCGATGGGGAGAACCCTGCTTCAAAATTTGGAAGCAACGTTATGGACGAAAATTGCGCTTCCTCTGGGTTTCATTTTGCTTTGCTCTACTTCAAAAATGCTTAAAATCTTACGCAACAGATCGAGCAGACATGTGGCTCCGCCCTATATCGCCCCCTCCAATCGCTTCAATTAAATTAAAAGTCGATTTTGAATTTTTAATTCATTATCGTGACGCGCCCGATAAAACCCTGCTTTTGCCCGTAAAATTCGCCAATAAATTAAATTTAATCGCGACACGCCTTTCGGGATTAAAGCGATCATCCCGAAATTTAATCTTCGTATTCCTTGGAGGCGGAGCGATTATTACGAATTTTTACGGAAAAGGTCTGACCGACGAGGAAAAATTATACCCTGATTGGCCGATTAGAGTCCTAACTTGACCTAATAGTAGTAATTAACGATACAGTTAAAAAAATACACGAGATGAGCATCAAATAAAAATTTAAATGACTGATCAGCGACGGTTACATGTTTGCCTCAAACACCAAAATATTTCTGTTGGAACATGGGCCCTAAAATATTGCAGGAACCCTGGAATTAGTATTCTGTGCATAGGTCAGGTGAGATAAATGGGATAGCATAACAACTTGGTCGCAGAGTATGCTGTGACTTATAAACCCAGATCTCTTCCCAACAATTCTCGTACAGTGATTCCTTCGGAATAGGCCTGAATGCAAAAGGATACATTTTGCATTATCTCCGCCGTTTGATCACAATAATTTGCTTACAGGATAGGCACGCACCATCTGCAAGCAAAAATGGAGGCATTTCGAAAACATCTGCATTTAAACATGTCAATTTCTTCTGGAAAATTTGTCTTAGCTGCGACTTCCTCGTTCCGACCTCCCGCTAATTATTAAAGAACGAGAGCGACTTCGTTACCGAAAACCTCTCACGAACGGTCGTTTTATGGAGCGAGCCGTAGATGGCGAGGCGTTCGCAAGCAAGGACGTCCTGAATTTTTATTCTGCCGTCCCGGCCATTTATGGCTGAGCCCCGTGTTCTTCGCGTCCCGGTGGGAGAGGCCGGACCTGTTTTCTTTCTCTCTTTCTCAGAAAGAGACAGAAAATCCTCGCCTTTTGCTGAAGATGGAGATCGAAATGAGGAGTACTGAGTTGGAAGATTTGGATAAATTTTGAAAATTATTCCTGGAACGCGGGAGTTCCAAAAAATACATATTTGACTTTGGGGGTGACGTTTCCACCAATTTTTTTAAACACTTGTTTCGAAAAACCCTAAATCTGTCCCATTACTTCAAAAATCTGCATAAATTCTTCAGCATCTATATTCTACTTCCATTACAATGAAATCATCAATTTCTATGTATCGATTATAGTGTGGTGATAAAACAGCTTCAATTTTTAACGAAGTAAACAGGCGATGTACTCAATACCCCGATAACGTGCCGAGAGCAATCAATTGCTAATTGCGCAATTAATTAATCAGTTGATTCGCGATGTGCGGCTAACGAAATGAGCAATTATATAATTCCGCCAGCAAATCGATTGGAAGACA
The DNA here is from genome assembly GCA_963576515.1 of Cryptocephalus primarius. Taxonomy (NCBI): domain Eukaryota; kingdom Metazoa; phylum Arthropoda; class Insecta; order Coleoptera; family Chrysomelidae; genus Cryptocephalus; species Cryptocephalus primarius. Next base: position 14,361,106 of record OY754943.1, on the reverse strand, counting down.
CGTTTTCTCAACCAGAAACGGGAAACTAGGTTGGATTCGATTAATCGGATTGCGATTTATAAGGTTTTCTCAAAGGCAGCGTCCGTAATTAGGATAACACATTTAACGACTCGTATTTGTATTACGTTTAATGAGGGTGATGTTACAAATGGCTAATTACATAATGCTTTCAAAAGTCGTATGATGACGCAACGAATTTATCCCCAGTAATTGCCTGAACACGTTTTCGCTACACGAAATTGCTTTGAGAAAATAAATTCTACGTTCGATTTTCCCATGACTTCTACCATTCGAACGGAATCAACAAGAATGTCCTGAGAATGTCCTCAAGAAATTCCTGAAATATTTTTAAATTGCAATCAACCATTCCATCTGAGAATTAATGCCCAGTTCCATACTGATCTCACCAGGTCATAACTTCCCTCGAAAAGCACTAATTCTTCATACAAACCTCTACTCTTGCTAATAAGCTCCTGTTCTCCATTGAAACGAAGGCTCCTATTGAACACTAACGAGGATCCTGATTCAGGTCCTGTCAACGTGAAGGATTGATAGCTTACCTCGTCGTCTTTCAGCATTCAAAGAATCAATTCAACCTGAAGTTTATTCAATTTCCTTTTCGCGAGAAATTCGTGAAAATATGTTGTTCATGCGGAGTAAAATCGTATCGAGACTCTATTTTAGTCAGTTTATTAATGTTGGGGAAGGGCGTTAGATACGCCCTATTCCCTTGAATTTTATTATGAACAGTACGTGGGAATTGTGATATCTTATACGATGTAATCTAAATGTTTATGGATACTTCAGAGGAGCGTTTATTTTTATAAGGGCATAAGTTGCATCAATTTGGACTTGGGATGTTTCCTATTTATTCTAACATACGTTAAATTATTGTCCTGGAACGCATCTCTATATTCTTTTCAAAGGAGGCACTATAAGGCTCCTTCTGTGCCATAATTTCCACATAACCTCTCTTTACGAACCTTAAATACCTGCATGCTTACTTTTCTAACGTTACGCTTTGTTTTCCAGAAGTCGCTCAACAAATCGGATTCGAGGACGTCGGACAACCATCAAATGGTCGAAAGGGACAAAAGCAGGCAGAGGAAATCGAATCTCAACCGCTCCCTCGCCTCGGAGGAAATCCCTTCTCCGGAATCCGGTGAGTTTTTATCCTCGATTTAATCAAGTGTCTTGCGCGGGAATTATGATGAAGAGACGAGTTATTCCCGGGGGATAGGTAAATGAAATTATAAAGGAAATTGGCGAATTAACGCGGAATTTACGTTTCCGCTCATCCCCCAGAAGCTAAAGTAATTAAAGCAGAGGTCGGTGAGTTAATTAAGTTTTTACACCTCTGAAGTGGAAGTATTGTTTGGATCGTCTACGCCAGCGATAATTTTCATTTTTAAATTTGCGTAATTATCCATTGTTTATAAAAAAATGCAAACAATATCTGACAAAGGGTGAACGTAATCTGAAAAATTAAATTTCAATTTTCTAAAATTAATTAACCCGACAACGTACGTTCAAATTACCCCATCTCACCGCTTCATCATCAAAACTCCCATTCCAGTTAATCCGGGAAGTTTCCGGGATTCCCGCCGCATTCGCCCGAAAGACAGTTTCCTTATTCCCTCTGAACTCCACTTTCCTCCTCCTCCTCCCCACCTCTTAACTTATCGTCTTCCTTTCTTTTCGGAGACTAGTAAATTTTACATAAACACGAGAACTTACGGTAACTGTTTCGAGACACGTCTCCACTGGGAAAAGGGGAGAGAACTTTGACTTCGACTTGGGAGGAGTTGAGAGCGATTCGATAAGGGTTGGCGATAGTTGTCAGTGTTTTAAACTCGGAGTTGGGGGAAAGGGGTTGCAGCCATCGGTTTTATTTTGGATAGGAGAAGTTTCGCTAATGGAACTCTCGAAGATTTCGTTGTCGGATTTCTTGAATTTTGTTGTAGTAGAGGATTTAATTATCTTTAAGAGAGAGTTTCCAAAATCCTCGCTGAAAACAACGCCCCATGAGTGTGTTGGATGTTTGGAGTTTCTTTTCAGACACAGTTCCTTTTCCACGCTCAGGAAAATCTGTCTTGTCGTAATCCAGACTAGTCCAGAGGAGGACTGGGAGAGTGGAGGGATCGCAAAAAAGCGTCGCGTCCCGGATTGTTTGGTCGTCGTCATGGCACCAGACTCGTAAGGGTAAACGAACAGGTGTGCCTCCCTCCCCAAGCTATTCTCCCTCGTCTAGTCTATCGCGACGGAAGAAAAGGGGTGCACATTTGTTTTGTCCATTAATTTTCCTCGATAGAAGTCGATGCATACTAAAGGGAAGGATAACGAGCTCCGACGTAGCTTATACGTCACTTATGAGGCATTTTACTCTTCGTAGCGGCTGCCAAAGGCGAGGTGGCGCCACAATCTACCATGATATTGACGTCTTTTCCGTCGTTTTGCTTGTACAGCTTGATATCCTTCTCTGTAGTATCCATGGTATCCTCTTTTCGTTGTGTAGGTACCTCCATCTAGTGTAGCTCCACCTGAACTAATCGTGAAAAATTACGCCAAAGTGATTCGAACTTAGAAGATCCTTAGGAAATCAAATACTTCGACAACTGCTGCTGTATCAGTTGGGATCTTCTTGGTCCTAGTTTGTAACGCTGCCTAGAGATGGCAGTTGAGCGTGAAGGGAGCCAACACAAAGTAATCACTTAGGGCAAGGGTGACCTTGCCTTAAGTAGCAGTAGCAGCGTTACCGTTGTGATCTACTGACGAATACTCGGCTGTTTCATTGGGTCTGAGGTATAACTACTTATAAGAGCGTTACTGCACCAGATGGCGCTAAGTGACTATCGAAAATAGCCGACTTGGTTTACAAAAATCACTTACGAGACATGAGATAAACCGTAATAGGAATATCATGCTTCCTAAAGGTAGAAACCGTGCACCGTTTCCCATTTTTCGCTCTAGACACCCTCCCTAACACGTTTTTCGTGTCCTCCCACCTTTCCTTCCCCTCGACTCCCGGATGTATTCCCCGGCACGTCTCTCCCCACTCAGGGAGGAAAATGAAAAACTGCCAGCCCGGAACGGAAACTATTTCCCCTTTCTCTTTGCCCCTTCGGGACGGTATTGGGGAATTACCGTTACGTGTTATCCACTTTTAATCTCCTTTTGTCCGGGAACATCCGGAACACGTGATCGGTGGTATCGATTCGAAAATGTAACGCTTCCAGAGTTGCAGATCCGATCGATTCGTCTTATTTTGCTCGTTAAAGGCGTCTAAGGGTCCCGGACGCTTTTCCAGACTAATACTTTTCATGAGTTATTAAACAATTAGTGTTTGGTAATCAAGATATTTTATGAAAAAGCGGAAAAGCTTAGACATTAAGTGTCGAAAAATTTGCTGTAGAGCCTAGAGGAAGAGTTAATAGACATATTATTACATATATCCGTGTATTGATTAACAAATTAATGATAAATTATTTTTTTCCAAAGATGGTTCCAAGTCGCGCCGCCGCCGCCGACGTTTCTTCCCCCCGGAGCTCCTCGACCAGTCACCGAGAGGCTCGGAGGAAGAGAGGCACCATCCCAACAATTTGAGTGCCTCGTGGAACTCGCCGCCCGTCGCCGCCTCTGCCTCGGCCTCTGCCTCGCCGACCCTCCTCCGCTCATCGACGCCGAAGCGCTCCGAGCTGAGCGTCCACATGGAGAACGCGCGCCGAGGCGTCGCGCCCTCCTTCTCAGAAATGGGCCGGTACAAACCTTTCAGCAGTCAGAAGTCAGAGAAGGAGAAGGATAGGTCTGAACGCACAATGAAGAAGCGGGAAGAGGAGGGGGAGGAGTCGTCGATGAAGAGCCGTGGACAGAAGGAAGAGGAAGAGTCAATTTCGAACAGGCGGACGGAGGAGGAGGAGGTAACTTTGACTAGGAGGGTGGAGAAGGAGGAGGAGGACTCAATTTCGAAGAGAAGAAGCGATGAGCAGTCACACTTGAAGCGGAGAGGAAATGGCGAGTCGGATCTGAAAAGGGGAGGTATGAAGACCGAGGCACTCTTGAATAGGAGAGGAAAGGAGGAGCAGTCACCTCTGAAAAAGAAGGATAAAAGCACAGAGTCAATTTCGAGAATAGAATTGAACGAGGAGAAATTACACTCGAAGAGGAGGGATAAAGGCGTGGAATCGACTTCCAGAAGGAGGGACGACAGGGAACCTGACCCGCCGACCTCGAGGAGGAGACCCAAGGAGCCGGACTCGACCTCGAAGAGGCGGAAAGACCAGGAACCGACCACGAGGCGGCGCGACGACGAGTCCTCCTCCTCGTCCCCTTCGCCGAGGACGCGGAAGATCGACGGGGCCGAGATCATGAGACGCATGGAGGAGCTGTCGACGCTGACTAGGCAGACGAGGGCGGAGCTCGAGAGGTCGAGGGGCAAGAGGGCGGCCGGCGGCGGGCCCGTCTCCATCCTCACGAGGGACGCATCGGCGCAGTCGGCCGAGGTGCACCTGCAGGGCATCCTCAAGAGGAGGTCGTCGAGGAACGACGAGGAAGACCACTCGCTGAACTCGCCGCAGAGCATCCTGAAGAGGGGCTCGGGGGCGAGCAGCGCGGGCTCGACGGGCAGCACGCCGCACGTGTCGATCACCACCGCCGTCATACTCGCCGCCGCTGGCGGGGCGGAGATGGTCCTCCAGCCGGAGGGCGAACGGGTAAGGCTTGGCTTATAGTCTAAGGGTAGAAGCAGAAAGAACCTCATGATGCCTCAAATCATGATTTGAACAACTAGGCCTCACCTTTTCTTTACACTTATTACATCAACTGCGTTGGTCAACTTTTTGGTTAAAAAATGCTAACTTTTCTGGGTAAAGAAGGTTGTACAACGCTTTAATTGAAGAAATTTCTCGTTAGCTAATGGAACCTTTAAGGTCATTTAAGAATCTCTTAATATTGGACTGTTAATACCACTTTAAAAACTTATCATTTAACTCTTTTGTTTAGGTGAAACCGATTTTGAAAAAGAAGAGCTTCTCCGAGGACAGTGGGGACGTACCCAAGCCTATACTGAAGAAGAAATCGAGCACTGACACCGACGAGGCCGAAGAGAAACCGAGACCGATTCTGAAGTTACCGAAACCCATTGAGACTGAGACAGAAGACAATAGATCTTTAAGGTGTGTAACTGAGAAGTTGAAAGTTTAAACAGTTGTTTAGGTCTCATGTGCTATAAGTATCTGTGTGGAATTCAATCGAAACTTTTCTTTAATGCGATTATAAGCAACCATTATTAAGTAGGTTTTTCCAATAAGAGCAATGGTGATCCACAGTAAGTGGGGCAGTCTGGTTAAGTAAGTGAGATTGCTTAGGAACTGGTCACTTACCTATGATAACTAAAAATGTCCAATTAACAAACTGGTGTATTAGTCACGAGACGAGATTAGTATTAGTCACAATGACGAGAAATATGAATTACAGGAATACAAAGGAAAGTACATTAAAGGTAGTATTTGCAGGTACCACTCGTCCAGCGAGGCCGAGTACTCCGAGCTAAAACCAATCCTCAAACGCAACAACTCCCGCGAGGAGTCTCCGAAACCGAAACTCTCTTTCTGCGGCGACGGCCAAGAAGACGACGACGAGGAGATCGCGAGGCGGAGGAGGAGGTCGAGGCGCTCGAACACGATCTGCGCGGACTTCAACATCGGCTCCCTCAGGATAAGCACGAAGGAGGAGGACAGGCTGCTGAGGAGGCCGAGGCCGCTGTCCGTGCACGAGCTCGTCAGGTCGTTCGAGGGCTCCCATTCGACGGGCGCCATACCGAAGCGGGGCAACCTGACGAGGAACGGCGACAGGTACAGGACGCAGCCGGTCACGTCGGTCGAGCTCGAAGAGAGGTAGGCGACCAGTGTGGGGTGTTACTGGAGGTTTTGACGCGGAATTGTGTTGAGTAAGGGAGAAAGTCATAAACGCCACCCATACTCATTGGATGCTCGAATTGAAGGAGACGGTCCAAAAGGTATAGATGGTATCTCAATCATTCGGTATTTCTGGCACTTCTTTCAGCTATGATGTATCTAGGCATCTCTCCACTGTTGAAAAGCAACTTCAAAAGATGTATTTTTATGAAGTATTTGTTAAAGCAAGAGTAACCTTTCACCTCGTAATGCGCATAAGCGTATCCACAACATTTGAAGGTTTGTGGTGATCTTGTCGATTCCAAGAATTGTTCCTCTACCTTCATGCATCTTCCACAGAAAAATGAACGTACAATAGCAATCTGAACAATGCATTACTTTGATATTCTTGCTGAACGATGTCGGTCTGTTCTGTTTTTTCTTATTTGGAACATTACTTCTGTCTATCCACTTGTTCGTTTTGCAGTCCATCATCATCCGTCGAAGCTAAAACAATACGTTTATTATTACGTTTCCTGTTGAACTTTTACCGAACGCCGTCGTAAATAACACATCAATCGGGATCCGCCTCGTTACGATACTTTATTTTGTTATTTCGTCGGGCACTTAAAATAAACCACGAGGCGAAGAAAGAATGGACGAGACTTATAATATCGCTAACGAGTTCCGTGACGTCTATTTTCGAACGTTAATTCGAACCCAGGTTGACTATTCTAAACGCGGGGCAATAAAAACAGGAAAATCAAAGCGTATATCGATGATTTCCTCGTTTGCCAAAAATCGTTCCTCCTAAAAATAAACGTTCCCGTCGGAGAACGCGCGGACCTCCAGTCGAATCCGTGTCGTTCCTAAGAAAAGTTTGCTCCTCTCGTCGATTCCAGCCTGTCTGAGATTTTTCTGCCATTGTTCCATTGTATATTGTAAACATTACAGGTAGGTGTTGTTGTGATCGACGTGGGGTGTTCGTCTCCCTTACGTTACCTTTTTCTTTGCACCCACCACACTGGCACTTCCTACGCAGCTTTATAAATACCCGTGTGCTCCGAATTAAACTGCGAAAAAGAAGATTCTTGCTGCAAATAGACGCAGTGTATTACGCAAACGAGGATGATACCCAAATAAATCATGAAAGTACAAAGTAAACCCCCTCAACGCAATTTTCTTCGTTACCCAAGATGAGATACGCCCCACTATCTGGCAACCCACACTTGATACTGTATAAATTTATATTTACTCTAATATACGTCAACACTACCTTCAAGAATAAAGCGTTTTTACAGTCGGAACTTGGTGAAGAGCCCCCAGTCGAGAGAGGAGCTCCCAAAGGCGCACGCGAGCCTTTCGTCGCTCCCGAAGGGTCTGCACTCGCTGCCCGACTTCACGTCTTCCCTGGAGGATGACAAGAATCTGAACTCGCTGTTCTCGTTGCCCGTAAGGAAACACTCCAGTCCGGAGAGCTTCGCCTGCAAGAAGATGTCCTCTGATTCCGCCTTCCAGTCCTTGGGAGACGGTCTGGAGCTCGAACAGGTAAGGAGACTTCCCTTTTTCCTTTAATAACATTAAATCAAACAGTTTTGTGATTTAAAGCAACGGTATTCATTCCCGGGATAGAATGAACGTATTGTTTTATCAACGCTAATCGAAATAAGTTAATGCATGATGTAAGCAATAATGAATGAAACTCCAAAAGCCCTTCAAACGTTCGTCATCCAATTAAACAAATTAAAATCGAAATTTACCGGATACCTCCGCTACTCTCCTCCCTTATTACATCTACCAACTCAAATAACTACCCTTGATAATTAATTCACGTAGATTTAATCAGCGGTTGCTTTCATTTTATTTCATCCTCTCTCTAGTGACTAGTTCCTCTTTCATCATTCCAATTACGCGAGTGCAAACATCGTTACTTAGAGCCGTTTTCCGGTTGTAAACCAGAAGTGGGTTAGATTGAAATCCCCGGATACTTTCGGACCGTGATTAATGGATTTATTTTCAGGACGAGGAGACGGCACAGGAGGCGCCTCCACCTCCGCCACCGCCTCCGCCGGAAACGTCGAAGGGCAAAGGGAAATCTCATGAGCAGAACAAACTCGAGTCTCAGATGAAAGCCATCGCGGAGGAGGCGAAAAGACTGAACCTCGCTAGAGGTGAGTATATGTGAGAAGTGAGATAAAAGTGGAAGGTTTTTAAAAGGGTTACAAGGTGACGTGAAAATTGTAGCCCAAAAAGTTGCTCATATTCAAAAGCGAATGAAAGTTTGTTGTACTTGTTTAATTATGGCTTCACTCCATTTTGTTATATTCCAATATTACGCAGATTTTAGCACTGTGGTGATGGAGTATTATTACAAAGTTTAATTACGTGAAGCGAACTTTCTCCATTACGAACCCAAATATCGGGTAAATTAACATCGTTATAGTTTCTGGAGAAGTTTTGTCAAACATAACTTTGGCTCAAATTAAAATATAATTACACTTATGTGAACTTATAGTATGAAGAATTAAATCAGTTATGGAAAGAGGGAACAAAATAGAAAAAGAGATGAATCAAAGAAGAAATGAACAAATTAGGAAGTAATAGTAAGATATATAATTATAAACAAGAAAGAACGAGAAGAACTTCTAAAAAGCGCATCAGAAAGGGAAATGGAAAATGATCTGTAGAGAATTCACCACAAAATAGGTTGTGGAAGTGGACTAGATGCCCTGTCGAAGGAAGAATGCTATGATGTTACATAAAACTTTAAACAGAAGACAGCTGCATGACTTGCTGATCTTCTTGATATCAATACACCAATATTACATATGATTTACATGGTTATGTGACTTGTTCGTTGTTTCAGTTAACGGAGGAATAGACCGATACCGTTCGAAGAAGGCCATTGGTGCTGAGAGGTCCTCGGCGAGGTTTTCCACCCAACCGGTGACGTTCAATGAGGTACAAGACGCTGCCAGGATCAAAAAAGGTTCCCCTGATTCCAAAGGTGAGTTTCTTGTGTGACGGTCGTGCATGTGCTTCGTCATTTTTCCTTCAAATGGGTTAGAACAGCAAAATCTACACAGAAAATATAAAATAGTATGGAGTTGACGAAAATTTGTAAGATCACAACTTTGCGGTGTAGATTTTCAGTTCGACCTGTCACGCTCGCATTTCGCTTTTCTCTCATCCGCCTCATGTACCATTTTTGCTTTATTTTCCGTAGAGATCGAACCCTCCAGAATGAGTCTGTCGGACAGGATTAGGATATTTCAAACCTCTGCGACACCTTCGAGGGTGCGACACCCCAGGGCCCGTTTCCATACGGAAATCGTCTCTGCCGGCATTGTCGCATCGGCACGCAACCATTTCGCCATTACCGCTTTCGCTTTAGGTGTGCTTCATCTTTTTATTTTATTTTCTCATGTAGTGGGTCACCATTAGACGTTCGATCTGGCATCAGTTCAGAATGACGGGAGGAGAGGTGCAATTCAAAGCCGCAAAGACTTTTTTGATGAACTAGTGAAATTGATTAAGACACATTTGTATGGGAGAATCCATAACTGCTAAGAAAAAACTGGCTGCAACGTTGCGATTGACGGTGGATTGATGAGAATTCAATCTGCCTTCGTTCAGTCAAGATTGACACAGTATTTGTTCAATTATCTGAATGATCATCAATGCGCTCCTTCATTTCGTCAATATTAGCTCAATATTCTGGGAATCCGGATTGAACTGATGCCAGAATGAGCAAGTAAGGTTCGAGTTTAGTGAGCATTTATTCATGTTTAGGGTTAATGAACAGCTTTTGTTTTGGAAACATTGCCAAGTGACGTTGGGGAAATTTTTATGTCATATTTTCAATAGAAGTTTGGTTGTTTAGCGAAATTTCGAAAAATGTTGAATATAGAAGTTGTTTTTTTCAGTTGTTTACCCACATATACCAGTTTTGAGCATATTTGAACAACCATGATCGTTGCTCTACAATTTTTCATATTGAAATTTTTGAAAATCCGAAAAGAATCGTTAAAACATGATAGGTTTTTCGGCTGAAAGAGAGTTTTTCGAACTTTCCTAACTTTATATTTCGGAACAGCACCAAATGTGTCAATAAAATTGTTATATTTAGTATAGAATTGCTCAAGTTTCAACATCTCAAAACGAAATCACTTTTCTCATTTTTTCACAGTTCAAAAAATGCTATAGACCAAAACTCTTCCATCAATTCGTAAATGCGTCCATCCATCAATGCAAATCGTAAATTACTTCTCTTTCCAGGCGATTTCGATGGAGAGAAATCGTCTCAAAGGAAGAGCATCCTTAAGCCGGGCCCGGACGGGCCTCGCGTGCACCGCGACGCCTCCGCTCCGAAATCGGTCGGCAAAAAAACATCCAAGCACTCGAAAGCCGATACTTCCATGGACAAAGAGGACGAGGGGATATCTTGCAACGATTCATGCTCGGAGAGCACCTCGGAAGGAGAGTCCTCTGGCGGCAGGGAAGTGCAGAACATCTTTAAGAGCGACAACAAGTCATCTTACAGGTTCGTGCATTAGAATTTGATTCTTGTTGTGTGTCTGGAAGTGAAAGTTTTTATCTAAACTCATCTGATAAGTTACAAAAACGTTGTTCATAAAACATTAAGGTGAAATGGAACAATTACTGCGCTTGCTTGGACTTATGATCAAATGTGATAAACGAGGCTTAAATGATATGCAGTGAAGCAGGCTGCAACAAATTTGCTGTCTGTAGAAGGATTTGGGAAATATGCAAGACAAGTATGGGAAATTTTCTTTGGAAACTAACGCTTGATTACATTACAATTACGCTTGATGTTATTTTGGACATTGCATTTGTACAGAATTATATGAAGTACAGTCATCTTTAATACAATTGACGAAAACAATTAGAAAATGGAAGCTGAGTTGGAGAACTCTTCCAAAGGAATTGCACTGGGAACTGATCTCTTGGCACATTTTTAAAAAATAATTTCATATATGATTCAATAGCTATACATAAGTGGCAGTAGTTTTTAATACAAATTTATGTAACTTGGGGCCTGTAAAATATCATACATACAACAAATAATAGAGAGTACCAGAAGAGATGTGAATGCGTGATCAAATACGATTAATGGCCGTTATATGGGGATAATTCCAAAACGATACCCCTTTTCCATCTCAAACTCTGAAACGTACCCGACATACAATCACAAAAACAACATTTTTGTCCATATTTCCTTATTCTATTCGCTTAACTCGATCGAAAAGTAATAGCCCTGCTTCTCCATACTTTTCCCCGATCAGAAATAATTATCATCACGTTTGTTTGTGTGGTACTTGCTCAAGTGTACTGATAATACACGATCCATGTCTAATAAACACATCAATGCGCGTTTGATGCACGACCCAATAACAAATAAATAAAACAAGTGAGTTACGGTCCCGGGGGATTTAAAAATGTTAATCTCGGTTCAATAAACTTGTTCCTGTTAAGAGGTTATTATTGGATGCAGTCGATTTCCATGTGGTTAAGATCGTTTAAGTTCAGTGATTATTTTCAACCGAGAGGAAATGGCAGAGGTGATGGTGGTTTTATTTTGATTATGATGGACAGATGAATTTTTAGAAAATTTACTTGTTTCCTAATTTAATACTCTGGAGTTTCCTTATATGTTGTTTGATTAGTTAGGGAAAACGCCCTTTGAAATCATGTGTTCTTCCACGTACTTTTTATGCTGATTTGTTTAGGTTCCGCCACCATCAAACATTTTGTCCCAATCTATTTCAACATAATCCTTGGAGTCAATTAATGGACTATTTATTTGTCTTTCTCCTTCCTCCCATTCGTGAGGCTTTCAAAGATCAATTAAACTCACATTTTTCAATAGCACTTCGATCTTACCTTGGTAGGAAAAAAATCTGGAAATTGCTTACAACGGACATCAACTATTTATATAGGTGGTGATCGGTGGCCTATTATCACAATGTGCGCCATTAAGATTTAAGATTAGACGCGCTATAAAATACCGCCTGTCAATTAGTTACCTAAGGATATGTGTTTTCTCCACGCACCTGTCGATCAGGCGCGGAATTTTGTTTTTTCCCTCTAAGCGATTTATAGTAGGCGTTGCGTAACGCAATTGAAAGTACTGGGAGGGGATTTTTTTAAGGTGGTCTTGAGAGGAAACGATTAATACAGTTTTAATGCTTGAATGTTAAAACGACGTTCTAGAAATAGTTCTAAAAATTTTTGGCAAGAAAACAAAATTTCTTACACTACAGAGCAAAGTTTCTTTATTAACTACTAGCAGGTTGAAAGTTATGGAGCTTTTAAACAAACTTATTATCTCTTATGTAAGTAGTTGAAATGTAATAACGCCAGGAAACTTTACGAAAGAACACATGATCCCATATTTCATCCCTAATTTTAAATTCCTGTGGAAAACACTTACCCAATGATTCCAGTAATGGTTACATTAGCGTTTCGTAACACATCGTTATTTACGTTTTCTACTTCTCGTTTTTTGCGCAGACAATATATTGCGAATGACACGACTTTGCCATTTCGCCATAGATCGAATATTGTATCATCCTGAGTAATGGCGGAGATTCGCCGAGTGGAAACTTACACAATATTCGCTTCGACGTGCATTAGAGCTCATGCTTTAGCATTTCGATAGGCGAGGTCCTCTCTTAAGAGAGGAGATCAAATTCGAAGCCATGGAGATTATCAGAATCGCGCCTAGAACACCAGAAAGCACGACAAAAGTACATGAGTACAAAATTGTAATTTAAGATTTGTAAGGAAGAGGAGGGTGTCATTTGTAGTAATTTGTGTAATTTTTACATGCCCTCATTGTACTGCCCACAATGTGCGTGCGCAGATATTGGCAGTCTATTGAATGAGTGTATTGATTTTTGATGAAAACAAAATGCGCGTTTTTTAAAACATACTAAGATTTGAACTTCATTTATCCTCGTTTTTCATCCTTATCTCAACCAACAGGCTCCCTAATTATAACAGCCACCCGTTAAATATAACGCGTAGACGTAATTTTTCCCCGGCCCCGATCGCTTGTTTGACTTTGGAACGTTCCGTGTTTCTTTCGCCTTCGCTTTAATTCCCAAGTTCAAATATACACGGGCCTCGCAGACACGTCTGGTCAAATATTTGATCGAAAGCTTACGCCCCCTCGAGCCTCGGTTTGTTTTTGACATTACGAGAGTTAAGGGTTTGACCAAGGGCGTATCAAAGATGTGAACTAGAGAGGGGGCGATTTATATCAATTTTGAAGGAAGGCGCGTTTTTGAAAAAAATTCGGCGCCCACGTGGCGTTCTGCGGTCAGGAAGAAATTGTATAAAAATTAACTTAATCGTAAGGATACGTTTAGTTGGGATTTATTTGAAAACATTCGGCTGTAGCATTTTCAGTCAAGCAGGAAATACTGGGAAAACATATTTCCTTGATTCCAACTGCGTATGGACCTATTGTTAAGGATTTCACGAGTGTCAGTAATCGAAATTGCAATTATGGCTAACACAACCGTAATAAATCGGCAAACGCACGAAGTTCGTCGTCCAATTAGTTCCGCTAACGGTCGATAAGCGCCAAAAGAAAATAATAACAATCCTCTTAATAAACCGCCCCGAAGGAGCGCGGAATAGACTCGATGCTGCGTTGCGAGCCAAGAGTATTAACGGGCGACGATCTGCTAACGGGTAAGGAGGCGTTTTTCCTGCGGTCCGCGGACTTTCCTGTAATCGCAGGTCGTAAACCGAGGAGATTACCTTCGATTTTAATGAGTTAATCGAGGGATTCGTCTCCATCGCGACTCCGAAGGGGTCGTAACGTTTACGACGTCGTCTCTCGAAATAAAATTGTCCGAGACACGCCGACGTCGTTTTATGAAAAAGTAAACACTATGAACTTAATATACTGTATAGTCTGGGGACTCGTTGAAGTTGTGTTCCAAGTCTAGTATTGAATTTTTTAGTGCCAGTGTGTCAACGAAGTAGTTGTTCCACAATCAGTTCTATTGGATGGTATGCGAAGAATGGTTTCCTACCGTGATTCAGGGGCGAAGTTTTCCCTTCCTTCAATGTCAATATTACTTATTTCGCCCATTTTAACACGTGCAAAACCTAGCAATAAATCCTACTAACTCTATATATAAAAATTTCACCCTTTGGATTTTCTCTCCCTCTTCTAACGCATAACACGAGCTGAATTTGAATAGAATGAGTACAGGTGTATTAAAAGTACAGGGTGTCCAGAAATTCTCCCACAAATACTAGAGGTAATTTTTCGCCGAACAATTTGGGCATGGGGTTTGAAAATTGGTATCGTCAATTCCTCCATATTAACCCTATTTCTCTGAAATTCTAGGCTTCATGTCTCATCAGTGGCGCCTTTGGCTGGTCTAATAGCCCAATTTTTACTGTTTATATGGGCTAAAGAGAAAATCGATGTAGTGGAGTAAATTTTCACTTCTCCGCTCTTGAATTGATTGAATGTTGCGTCGATGACCAATGAAATTAGTAGATCCAATAACTTTTGATCGAGATATAAATCACTTACACTTTCCATCGCAGAATGAACTCACACCATCTCAAATTATTTAACTTTCTCCTTTTCATTTCCTCCTAGTCTCTTAGTGCTAGCAATAATAAAAGCAACAAAACCGTAACTCTTTGCGAAAACGTAATTTCACGGCCACTGATCACGTTTTCTCGCACAAAAACGCGTCTTTTGATGTAAAACACGAAATACACGTCAAACGGTCAGCGTTTCTGCATGGTATCCCCCGGTCACAGAGCTCGCGCACGGGAGATAATTTTACCAGCAGTAGCGTCCAGCCCGATCCAAATTTCAGCTGAAACGTTAGAAATTATTTTTTGATTCGACCGACACAGGAAAATTTTTACAGGAAAAATCATACGTGACGTTTGTAATTTAAAGCTTGAACGCATTACCTTTGTTCCGTGCCCCATCGTCCTGTATAAGTTGTTATAAAACCTGATTAGACGTTGCTGCACGAGCCCACTCCCTTCATCTCTTTCTCTTATCTGATGCAATGGCCGCATCTTCGCCGCATTTGCATGTAACATTCTCTTTTACGATGAGTGATTAGGCAACAAGTGCATGTACTTGTAGTCCTATCCTGCGGGTGTTCTTGCAACCGTCCGAGCTCTTATCGACTCTTTTTTGTTATTTCGTTGCGAATTTAATTAACGCGCTGTAAGTTATTAACGCTATAAGTTGATGGATGTTTCAAATCGTATGGAAATCATAATGGGATTTTATAAAGTTATTAATAAGTACCCTAATTGGCGGTCATATTGTGTGGGCGCCAAATTCAGAGTGGAAAGTAAAGGTTTGCTTTTTTTGAACTATACAGAACTACACTGAACAGAAAAAATCTGTGGCACTAAGGGGGTTATCATGTGCCTTAAATAGGGCCACATGTTTATGACCTAACCTCAAGAGTATTGTTTGAAGAGCGAGAGGAATGACTGAAGGGCATTTAAATTAGTGAGTGAGCGAAGCCGCGACGGGTAATGATAATTTTATATAAACTGAACTTTGGACAGTGCTAATACCAACATTTTAAAACAAAAACCGATATCTCCTTTTACCTTTTAGATCATTAAATAGTATTAATTATTTTCATTTAAAAGCGTTACCAAAATTTGAAAAGTAGACCCTTCAAGAATACATACGAATATTCAAGCACCTTTGATGCACTGAGATAATAATTATTATGGACCGTTGGTGTATCTATCCTATTTTTTGAAATACGTTAAACTTGTGGCATCAATCAGCCTCTGAGCTTTTATACCGTGCCAATGTGTAAATGACTGGAAATTGGTCACTTTTTCGCTCCATGGGCGTTTAAAAAATAAAATCTCGTATCCTTCCATCCTACGCTATAAGAGCTATTTAATAAATGACTTAAGTACTTGATGGTCGAGAAGTTATATGACTTAGTAACGCTTTCTAGAGGTCGACGAGGTTTGTTGATATTTGCACAGGTGTACGTTCGGTTAATAATAACTTACAACGGCCCGAAATCTAATGGAAATGTAATCTTTTACAAGTAGAAAGGAGGAGGAATAATAATTGGGAAAATTATAATTCCACAATGATATCCATTTGAACTAATCACAAACCGCAATGTGATTTTACAAAGGAAAAAATAATGCAATGACTTTCTTGGGTTTTTGTACTTTTCATGAAATTTATTTAGAAGTAATTTCCAGCTTCTCATTTCTTTAATCGTGTCCATTTGAACTAATTACACACGACTGAAGTGAAAGTTTACGTACCGTTTAGTAGAATTTCCCTATTGTCATTCGCATCGTAACTCATATCGACAGTTTGATATGGGTTTGTATATGAAACTACGGAAAGAAAGTGCGACAGCTTTCGTTTTCTGTAGGACGTTGTTTTTCAACGTCGCGGATGCGACGCAAAAAATAATTTCAATAAGTTTATAACGTCAGTAATAGGAAACGAAAGTAAATGTGTGTAACCTCATGTCATTTTCAAATGCTGTAAAGTTCTTGTAAAGTTCTTTTATCCACTCTTCTTCATATTTCATCATACCTTCAATTTTCAGAAAAGAGGAAAATTTGTCCTTTGCACCAATCAAAATTCACCCGGTTAGTTAGGGGATCATCAAGTTACAAAATTTATTTCTTCTCCTTCTTAACTCCCTAAAACAACTCCATCAGCACTGCCAATTGTATATTTCTATTATACCTTGCATCCTTTCTCTCCGTCCGCTCCTCCTCTATCGATTACAATTGAAAATCCTGCGCTTTGGCCTGCAGCGCTTCTCGCTCGGTTGCACTCGAAAAGGAAAAAAGGATAAGCGCGAGAGACGGGGGAACGAGAAACAAGGAAAAGGACGAATCTCGCCCCCTTTTTGCATGAAACACGTGCTGTTACGCTCTGCAGGTCGACGTTAAATGGCGAAGAGATACGATCTCGGTCTTTACTCGTGGAAGGTTTATTGGTTGTTTTTGTTCTGAAGGTCCTGAGGGGATCGCAAGTGGTGATTGGAATCATGAGCTGGTAGTCGCTCTTCTTGTTTTCCGGGTTTTCCCGGAGTTTCTCAAACAAATGGTTACTTTAAGTTTTTGTTGTCGATATATTTCGTTTGAAACTTTTTCGGCTTTTCATAGGTGTTTCAGTTTTTCCGGAGTTCTTCAGTAGTCACTATATTTCCTTTTAAAGTCGCTAATCTCAGTCCTGAATTTCTGGACTCATGGAAACGTTTTCGAGCTCAAGTTGTAGTGGCTCATTTTCCCTTTCTCGAAGTTGCATGAATTTTCCTGATATTCCTCTGGCGAAAAGCTGAATCGAATATCGGAATTGCAGGTGCTGTCATTATACTTCATTTTAAAGTCACCAAAGTGAATCCTGGATTTCTAAAATCCCGGAAAATTTACCAATCTAAGATACAGTATTTCCTTTTTCATTTTTTCGGAGTTTCATGGATTTTCCTGATGTTTCTCTGGCGAAGAGTTGCTTTGAATTCCGGAATTGCAAGTGCTGTCACTATATTTACTTTTAAATTCGCTATTGTGAACTCTGGATTACTGGAATGTTGGAAAAATTTTCCAGTCTTAGATGTGTTGGTTCATTTTCTGTTTTTCGAAGCTATTTGAATTTTCCTGGTGTTTCTTTTGCGAAGAGTTGCTTTGAATTTCGGAATGGCATATGCTATCACTATATTTCCTTTTAAACTCGCTAATTTGAATCCTAGATTTCCATAATCCTGGAAAAATTTTCCAGCTCAAGATGTATTGATTCATTTTCCATTTCTCGGAGTTGCATGAATTTTTCTGGTGGTTCTCAGGCCAAGAGTTGCTTTAATTTTGGAATTCCAAGTGTTGTCACTATATTTTTCTGCCACAAAGCTGCATTATTTCAACATTTACGAGCTTTATTTCTGCAAAATTGAAAGCAAAGACATCGCCCACATCATTTGAATGGAGAAACGAGAAGTCAAAGACTTATGATAGGAATTTCGAAATCTCTGATCCATTTTTGGCTTTTTTTTTAGATCCAGAAGCCCCACCAATTTGTTGGATTTTTCAGTACCACGATTGACCCAAATGACACCTCCAATTCTGCGCAAGGAAAGGACATGATTATATGTCTTGGTGTTTCCTTTCTTTAGATAAGTAAAAACACGAAAATACGTCTGGGAAATTTTGTAGGAAAAATGCCAAAAGACCAAGAAAGTGTAGTGATTGGTTTTTAAGCCATGAATTGTGAAGAACTGTAGGAAAAATCTGGAGCAATATTGAAAAATGCTATAGAAATAGTTGAACATTTTTATATTCGTTTCACAGAAAATATTATAATAGTGTTTACTGTCGTGTTTAATTAAAATATTTCTAGGAAAACACCGCCAGCTTCGGTTTAACGAGGTAATAATTACATTCTGTGACCTAAAATTCAGCGAGAAATATTGCAACGTTGCTTGAAATAAATTTAACTGAACAAATAGATGCATGGCGAAGTTTTTACTTGCTTCTTCAGGAATATTTAAATTAACAAATCGGTACGTTAACGACCGATGACATCTTTTGAATTGTTACGTTTAGTTCATATCGAGCTGCACCAGATGGCGACACTTCTACACAGTTGGATCCCATTGTTTATCCATGTTATAATCGAAAAAAATTTTGTTTTAAGGGCTCTGCATTAAATTTGCGTCCGATGGCGCGCGCCGCCGATGATTCTTCCGTGTTTTGTTTGTAACAACTCGGGTTTAAATCTCGCGTTAGTCGGTGCGCGCACTGCGAGCTGGCGAGTGCTGTGCAGGTCGGGTCGCGTTTTTCGTCCTTTCGATTGGTGGGGGGGAAAACGTGAATAGATTTTCTTTGGGTTTTCGTCGTGTTGGTCCCGTTTCCCTTCGATTTTGAGAAAAAAAATTTTTTTCGAGGGGTTGCGACCCATGAGAGTGGTTTTATCGATTCCTACCGGAGCCATGAAGCCGGTAAGTCTCAAGGGTGGCGGTGAGGGTGATTTTTGGTTATGTTTACGCTTTGTGAAATATTGATTAGGCGCATAGGGGAGGCAAGCAAAGCCTAAGTAACAAATCGGAGCTTCTGTAAACATGATTTTTGGAATATTTGATCTGTTCGTAGTCAGCCAGCGAGTGATCATTTCCACTGGTAATAGCTTTTCATTAAGGCAATCAAAGCGACCAAATAGTATTTTAAATTACATTTGGGGATTTCTTCCTGGGAAGAACTTCACTTAAATTTTTGAATTTTCAAAATATCAATATTTTTGATTTTATTCTCCACAAGATGAAGCAAGTTATTTCTGAGTTACGCCTTCGGAGCATGTCTCGGCTCCATTAGGATCCATCGTCAGTCCATATCCTAAATCAAAGAGAAATGATGAAACAGACAAGTGCTTAAAAACAGAAGGTAACTTACCACATGTTGTTTATCTTTTTAATATCAAATGCATTAAATGTAACTTTCTCAGCCTTTATGGATAATACGGTTTGTCTTGTTGATGTATGTTATTCTCTTTTTTAGACCTCTCTTCCACACTTTCCCTTTTTGACCGTCATTTTCAAATTATGAAATAATTTTGGCTGTGATGTAGAAATATTCCGTAAGAACTTCCAATGCCCCAGATAGACGACTATCCTGAACTGACAAAAAAGCAACTGACTTAAAATTATCCAAGATAAAGCTTTAAATAATCTTTCTAAACAAATTTAAAGAAATAAAAGGATTTAAAGAGAAATCGATTAGCTCTTACTGTGAATTACCAGTGATTGCTCCACTGCTCTACCAATTAAATGCTGAAAAAGCAACCAAAAGCGTAAAAAGACCAGTAATCAATTAAAATAGATGGCATTTTGAGCCCAAAGGGTGATAGTTATCGAATTTTGAAATTGTTTCGGTTTGTTAGAAAATATTGTACAAATCTGCCAAAAAATATCTCTTGTGGTCTTGATGAAGAGCGCAAGTTTTGCAAAAAGACCCATTTTTCAAAAAGTTTACTGTCATCGATTCTATCCATTCAAAATTCTTTCAACGCCACAAAATGGCCCTACCAAAATTATAAATTCGATATTATAGGTTCTGAATTTCTCTAATTATTTTTTTACATGTCCCTTATGAGTGGATCTTCTATCACTAAATATAGTCTGTGTGATCGCCACGTCAATTACGAACCTTATTAACTTGAACTCTTTAATAACCTTGCGCCTACTATAATTTTCTTTATAAACTGTTTGTTACTATACACTAGAATTATACTCCTCCTCTGCATGAAGCAACACCCGTAATGAGTACTGTCACTGAGGTTATAGAGGTTTTATACAGGTTTTATTTAAACATTTAATAGCTTAAAAATGCTTGTAAGAATTCGAAAAGAAAAACTAGTGACGGTCCATGAAAATGTTTCAATTTTTTGAAGCAACCATTAGAATATTTTTTTAACTCATCTTTACCTTTTCCTCATCAAAATTCAATGAACAAACACTACAAGTAACAATATATGTTAAATTTGTACTTTTTTCAAAAAGTTTGGAATCTTCTATCAATAAGATTCAGGAAAATTCTTGGAATTTGGAACTATTGGCAAGGTTTCTAACTTTTCAAGAGTTAGTTAATATGTTTTCCAACAGTGTCCGTTTTCTCTAGGAGTCCATATTCTATGCGTTTTAATTTACAAAACCGAACAATCAATTGTAGCTTCATAAAATGTTATTAACTTTCCTAAGACACCTCTTAATACGCTTTATAGGCCGTTTTAAGTTGTCAGAGCCAAGATTCAATTAAGTCCCAGAAAAATTCTAAAAACATTAATTATCCTAATTTTCAAAAATTTAGTTATTGAGCATTCCAACGGTTATCCATAACCATAAACCTTTATATAAGTTAATATAGACCCTTTTTGATGAAGGGGGCTAAGGAGTCACCGTATAAAATGTTTTAGGAGACGCTTGTGTATCGGTTTTCCCATCGATTTACAACATTACTTAACCATTTTTGTGGCCCGTGATATTATACCAGTTCTGGGTATTTAAATTATAGGATCATTACCAGGGGTTATTCAGGTTTTTTTTTCAAATTGTCAATATTTGCTCCTTTCAAGTGATCGCACGGTATTTCAGTAGCTTTATCACTCATCGTTTGTCCTAAGTTTATTTTGTTTTCAACAGAAACGCTTTTTGTTATACATCCGTTATGTATCAGCCTCAATGCCGTTCTTATCGCTAATTACTACTTTTCTTATCAAGGAAGGAAAAGAACGTAATTCCTACGGCCAATTATCGCACGTCGATAACGTTAAAATTATCCGCTCGAAGCCGTAATTCGTCAAATATTATTAATTTGTTTCGGTTATCGTCACCAATCGTCGATGGGATCGTCCCAGAAAAAATCTACGACGCGTCCTTCGAGCGCGTTTTGGTTTATTTTGCGAGGCTCCTAAGTAATAAATTGTAAATTTACGTGTAAAGCGACGATCGCGGCATGTAAAAAGTCGCGCGAAAGCGAGGAGGCACCCATCTAAATTGCATTTTAACGCTTGACCTCTTGAAATTAACCTCATTCGCCGGTGGAGGAGGCTCAATTAGTCGTTTTAGTGTTATCGCTTCGCTATCAAAGGAAAGTTGAAAGTATCGACTCCATTTATCGATAGTTGCCAAAAATCGATTCGACGAGTCCTCAGGCACTTTTCAGCATGGATTAATAGGAAGCATTTGAAGATTTTAATGGTAAAGGAATAATCCGATTCTATTGACATCCTTTTTTGTGAATGCTTTCGTATAGAATCTTCATGGAATCGATATTTTCAGGAGATCGATAGAAACAAACAAATTTAGACTCGATAAGTCGATAGATAATTTGAAGTAGCTTTCATGAATTCAATTAAACTACAACATAACAATTGGATAATCGATTATTAATCTTTAGTTTCGGTTATTGCGATGGCGTCATGTAAAATCTTCTCGTGATCGATGTCAATGAAATATCGATTCAGCGAGTCGATAGCTGGTGTTTAGATTGATTATAGTTTAGACTGTGTTATATTGTATTCAGGCAACTTATTAAAAAAGCAAAAATCGATTCGATAGGCGATTTCCAATATCGATTGTCATGGCCTCTTGAGTAAATCTTTATGAAAATCGATTAAACGGCAAAATATCGATTCGATAAGTCCGTAAGTAGTTTTCAGCATTAATTATTGACTTCCACTACGAATGAATGCAGTGAATATTTTTCGATTCGACTGAAAGATTAATGGTGTTTAATTAACTTTCAGTATCGATTGTTTTTATTGTTGTTATTATTGGTGGGTTTTTTTTTCTGGCACACGACCAACGCATGAATTTTTGTTATCTTATCAGATAATGATTTATTAAAGGACCTCTGGGAGTATTTTATCGTTATTTGTTGCCATGCAATGTTAATTAAATATCTCTTAATAGTCCGCATCGTCACAAATAAATACCAATTGAGACGTTAAATGGAGAAAATAATATTAAACATCGTTTTCGATTCGATATTTTATAACCGCGTAGAGAGCGAAACGGTATTCATGAAACGACCCACTCGGGAATATTTTTCAAGAAAGCGAGTTTCATTTACAGGTTTTTAGTACATTTGGCTCATAAACAAATGTATATACGTTAATTCAATGTCAGTTTTCACGATTCAATCAGGATACGATTTCAGGATTCAATCAAATTATAATCGTTAACATTTGATTAATCTGAAATGCCATAATTGTTAAGGTGTGAGTCAGATAATGCTATCTAATCGCGGATATGGGAGATCCGAGTTTAATCCGCGATTTGACAGGGTCGTTATAACAATTGCAGTAAATAATAAATAAATACATTCATATTGAAAGGTGAGTCACATTTACAATGATTTTAAGTAGTATTATCCAAGCTTATAAGACGTGACAATCTTTTCTCGAAGTGCATAAAGCTTGAACAATACAATCACATCAGTTCAATTTATGATTTAAGTTATGTTCTGGCTGACTCGTTTTACTTTTGTTTAAATGAGTAAAAGTCCCAAAATCAGTTTTAAAGTTACTTTAAGAAGGCTTGTATCAAAAATTGAAGAAAACATACAGGCGTTAGCATGGGGTACTTTTTAAGAATTTTACATTTAAATTATCATCACTTCCACTGATGTGCTTGTACGGTTAATTTCTTCGTATGAGCTCTCAAGCGCAGGTTAAGAGACTAACTGAACCACACTTTGGTTTTACCTTTGTTTCCATATGCGATTTGGGATCCTGTTTAAGGTCGAGTGTTATCGTGCGGATTAAACATAACCGTCTAATTCGTCTAATTGTAGTAATAGCTGTAGGTGTTGTAGAAATTTGACGCCGCGCCCTAAGACCACCAATATAGATGTCCTTGCTAGGAAAGTGGGTGTATATTTTTGACATAACGATTAATTACCGTTGAACTACCGCGTTTACAGCTTCATTGCCGCTATTGTTTGTTAAGAGGATATGGTAATACTTTCTTTGGTGATTAAACTAATTGAAGCTTGATTCCTAATACGGAATCCAAGAGAGGACAGATGATAAAAGTTTTCTTTACATCATTGAAGAAAGAGATTCAAAAAATGTTGGGCGGAAAAAAGCACCGCATCTCATTTCCAAAACAGGATAATTTCTCTTCAGTATGGTGAAAAAAGTATGACTTGGTGTCCTTTATAAGTATTACTGATATTTTTAGGTAGTTAAGGTTTGGTGCAGAAGTAATAAAATGCGTGAAAAGGCGTAAACAATAAAATTTCAAGAACGAATAATTGTAATTAACTAATGCGTGGCCAATAAAAATATACTACATATCTTTTCCTAATGGAAGATTAAGATCCAATAAAAGTTATTAAAGTATTATTGTTTTAGTAACCTTTTTGTAAAATAATGCTCAATTTACAACACTGGCGTTCAGTTGTTTTAAAAAAAAATAGATCATTGGACTGTTATCACCTCTGATATCTACAAGGTTACAACAGGAAGTATGATATTTACGCGCTCGTTAGCATGTAAACTGTGCCATTTTAAATGAAATTTACATAATTATCCCTAACAAATTTAATCAATTTTCTCAGTTTCGGTCCAATAGCAATGATCAGAGGTATCATTTGTAAAATACAACGATTAGCATTCAAAACACGATAACGTAAAGTTGTAAATAATAATTTTGCGTTATTAATTTCGTAATAATTATCGTATAGATTCCGCGGTCCTAATTAAAATTCGTAACGAAAATAAAATAATATCGCTACGGTGTTGAATATATATTGGTAATTATAAAATTTCAATAATACATAAAGTAGAGTTAAAAATAATAGTGAAAGTAATTATAATTACAATTTCAGGAAACGGTGAAATAGGTTGTAAACCATTAAAGTGTTTTTGAAAATTGTTTTCAAACGGTATCTCGAAAATAAATTTGTTTTCAGGCAACTTCCGAGATAACTTTGATGCCATTTGTCACAAATGATAGTACCACACATCTGAATTAATTTAATGATTATTTTATTAATTTTTCTGTATATCTTATGGAGCTTGTTTATCGTAAGACGCAGAACGTCTCATTACGAGACGTCATAACAAAAAAGTTACCAAACTTTGAGCTACCAAATATTTCTCGTTTATTGACTCACAGATTGATTGGTTTATATAGTGGAAGACCGATTGATACTTTACGTTATCGTTATCTCAATCGTTGATAGGTACGCACCTCTGTTTTTGCCCTTTTTCCACTCCCTGACGTCGATTTCCCTTTTCCCCGTTGCGTCACGACCTCCCGGTGACGTACTTCCCGCCTTTTATCCCCGTAAATGTCGCGTCTAGCGCCGAACTTCCTCTCGCCCCGTAAAAATAGCCCGCGCCCTTTTTACTCTTCCTCTCGCTCTGCTCTCTTGGGTTGTTTTCTCTTTTCGAGGAGTATTTTGGGTTAATTGGAACGATCGATCGACGCGTTATTTTCGGAATTCGATCGCTGTTCTTTCGACTTTATCGCTCAGCCCTTCATTCGGCTGGTTAATGAGGGGAAGAAGAGGTCATGACGTAAGTGGTGACGTCTAATTGTGGGATATATATTGGGAAGATGTGGCAGGCGAGGGTGCATAAGAGTATGGGAAGTTTCGGCGGTTGGTTGTTTAATCGTTAAGGTTGTGTGCGAGGTAGGTGGAAATTTTGTGATTATTTCAGGTTCACGATTAACATTTGGCGGTGAAAGTTCAAATTGTCAATTTTTGGAACTTGAGTTATTTGTAAGCTTAAAATTTTAGTTCAGTGCTCAATATAAAGAAGGTACACACTTCTATTAATTATTTTGAGTAAAAGTCTTACCTCAGTTATTTTTGTTTTGTAAAGTATACTCTTTGCTTCATATAAAAGACTCAATTTTCCAGGGAAACTTTTGCTCTATTTCAAATGTTGAATTAATTTACATTTTCAGCGGAGTTTAAGTAATTTCTCAAAATCTAATTTTAGCCATATATTAACAGGACTTCAAATTTCAATCTTACTCAGATATTCAGTCAAAAATTTAGATTTTAGCTATATTTTCACGCTCTGAATCGCCTCGCGACAACAAAGCCAGCTCGACAATACCAACAAACGTCATGAAAATCTTCCTTTCAATCCCAAACGTAAAAAGAGTTCAAATACCTTCGACCCACATTACGTGAGCCATCCCCGCTTTCAAAATTTATAACAATCAATAGTGGAATTACACGAGGCGATTTGAACGCTCATTACCGATCGTGGAAAAGGAAACGGGACGATCTTCGATTGAGTTTTCCTAGAAAGGCGTATAGTCGGGGAAACGGTGAAATAATTTTTACAGAGGAAGATTGGTACTAGCCTCAGTTTTGTGGTAGTCTGATTGGATTGAGATCCAATAACCTGGACATGTGCAATTTATTTATTTCCATATTGTCCAGACTATGCAATAAGAGTACAATATTGAGGATTTAAAGCAAACATGTAGTTAAGGCAAGACTAATTGAAATCTAAAAATGTATTGTTACCTGTACTGTTCCTACTTTCCTAAGTGTCATCAGAAGGTATCACTCGATACCTTCACTTGCTTCCAATTAAACCCGTTTAAAATTCGACATTGACATTTCTCTTGACTTCCCGGACTATTGAGCAAACCTCACTTGTAAATAAAACACGATTATTATGCGCGGTAAGTCACGAGGAGATAGTAAAAAATGCAGAGGACGTGATTCGTAATAAACATCCTGGTACATCTAACAATGCAAAATCGCATAAATGCATCATCTGATATTCTCTCGTCCTCGTGACGAAAACGGTAACACAGTGACGATTTGTGCTAGTTTAAAATCAACAATAATATTTAGGAGGAGAAGAGTAAAAATGGCTATTTAAGAATTATAAGATCCCTTGCTTCATCAAAAGTGTCATAGGCTCCATTAAAATTCGATAGAATTGACCAGTTCGCAGATAATATGAATTTCTTTGTGTCCAATACAGGCGCGTTCGCCATTTCTTAGATATCGCTCCTAGATCCCTAGATAAGTTCCTTAATAAACATTTCCCGTTTTCTCCTCCAGACTGTCTCAGAAGTTCAAAGGCAAGGAGGTGACGATCGACAATGACTACTCCCACCTGAGCCTGGATAAGAAGGAGGTGAGCGTACGTTTGGCGAACACCCAGAGCGAGATGTCGAGGACGATAGAGGACCTGAGGGCGAAATTACAGGAGAAAGGGGAGTCCGAGTGGAAGAAGAGGGTGCCGCAGACCAACAACGCCGCGGACGAGTTGAAGCTGCTGAAACAAAAGAACAGATATAATGTGAGTAAAATCTAGCAGAATGGTAAGGAAACATGTTGATGAAGTGAGGAGTTGATGACAAAAGTTGGCAACATGATTTTATTGAAACGACTATAGGTGGTAGATGCTTGACTTAAATCCACTGTCGCCCCATCGGCATGTCTGGATGTTCCAATGTTATTAAATGACATTTATGTAAATTTGGAACATTTTTTAAACGTTTCACATATTTGAAAGTTGCATGACGTTTTCCCCCAACACTTCATCTTGTCGATATTTGAACATTGATGAACATTTTAAGATATTACTGAACTTGTGTTAAAAATGGCGAAGGACGATATTAATCATGTTTCCGAACATCGCACGCAGATTCGACGAAATGGCGAATGCGAAACGTGCTAATTCATGGTGCCCACCATTTCATATATTTTACATTAAAACCTGATGGTTTCAGAAATACTGCACACCATCTTTTCACTTCATGCTTAAACAAAGCATCACATAACCCAACCACCAAACAACACGACATAAGCGCCGACTCTTCCAACACGTCGATTCCGGTCTCGTTACAATAAATCCCCCTAATTAATCATATAAATCTCTACGGAGATCGGCCGGTTCACAAATAGAAGAGAAGAAAAGGAGGCTAATACGGGCAACGCGCTTACACGTCCTTCGTGCATTCATAAGTCAACGCGATAATGTCCGATAGGCCTCCGAGACCACTTTCCTTTTTTGGGCCTTTGTAGTCTCGGCCTTTGATGTTGTAGGTTAACGGCGGCCCGTTCAGATGTTAATCGCCGTCTTCCGTTCGAATCCCGACCGAGGAAAGAAACGAGACAGATAGGGAACAGGCATTACATTCACAAGTAGTCTTTATGGAAGTGACGCCATCTAGTGCTGATGGCTAAGCATTAATGACGGATTCGTGTACACTGCGCATCTTTGATGACGTATATTCTTCGGGTTTGAGACAAAACGTTGGTGTATTTGCAAACCCGATGAGTGTAACGGTGTCTCTTGAAGCCACACCGTGAAATTAAATTACAATGTATCTTTTAAAATTGCATTATCTATTGAAGCATGCTTCGAACGTGCTGTACGTTCATCTTCAGTCTTCATCTTCAGTTCATACAGTACAGTACAGTACATTTACATGGCCTCAAGAATTATATCTTGAGTCTAAAGGGTAATCTGTGCCTATTTATGTTAAATATATAGTCTTGAGCATACTAAGACTGCCTGACCTAAAGAAATACTTAAGCCTTATTCGACTTTCACGGTTGGTGCAAGTAATAACGCACTTAACTCGAAGACATTTAGAGATATTGTCATTGTGATTAATTATCATACTTCGAACGTATCAAAAGTGATTCTCTTAACTCGCCATCGACGATTCGTTCATTGAGAACAAACCGGCCGCAGCGCCCTCCTCTTATCTCATCGTCACCTCCTCGTTTATCTCCCTCGCGGCAATTCCAATTCCAATGACTAACGTCCGCCGATAAACAGTAAACCATTCATTCATTCATTCATTCCCGCACCGCCTCGCACTCGACATGTACCTGCTGATATTCACGTTCCTCTGGCTGTTGACATGTTACTTACTGTGTCGTCCCTCCCGGCAGGACGAGCTGTCGGAGAAGTCGCTCCTGGCGACGAAGAAGGACGAGCTGGACACGAGCTCCAAGTCCTGGAGGAGCAGGGTCGAGAAGTCCGACGCGGAGAAGTTCTCCGTCGCCGGGAAGATGAGCGAGAAGCTGAGAGGCGCCCTGCTGACTGTAAACGTGCCCGAGGAGGGGGAGAAGAGGTCGCCCGGGGTGAAGAAGTTCAAGACTAAGGACGGTAAGGATGGCAGATACTGTAACCCTTAAAAAATTGTCTAAACATGTCTAGCATGTCTATGTACAGTCAGCACAAATTTAATACTAAGAGTTAATACATACCCACAGCATTTACATAGATTTTTCTGAAGCAAGCCTTCAAGTAAAAAATAATAATTTCACTACGATCGTTACAGTCGACCTAGTAAGATACACTCGGACTTACTTGTCTGCATCATAAACAAGTATAGCCACTTGTTTTCCAAATATGTATAACCATCAAGAATTCGTATTTATAGTAGTAATCGAAAAAAGTACGCCACTGTGGAGGTAATTTATTTAATGAGAGGACATCCAACAGATGATCCAACAGGAAATCGTTTCATAATGAATAACACAGCATTACAATACCTAAATTGTGTTCAAGTGGAAGAGTTATTTGAATAATTAGATCCAAGCTAGATTCAAATAATTCAGATAATTAAGAGTGTAGCTAAAGAGTATTGTTAATACATACTTTCTGATTTTCTAATGCTAACCAATAATTGCGATATTTGTTTTATAAAACGATTGCTATAACTCCAATAACATTTTAATAATGTGCAAGAGAACCAAATCAAGTTCTGATATACAATCTAATCTCGCTTTTCGTTTATAACTCCATGAATCACTCTAAGGATTAAGTAAGATGATGAGATAACATAAAAGGTGCTTACAGTATTAAAATGTCCTTTAATATATCAACAAGTGCGTATTATCGCATCTTAAGTGTAGTATACATCTCACTTACTTCGTTTTTATTATTTAGGTACCGAATCAACACCATTGTCTCCAGGAGAAGGTGGCATTTTCGACCTGACCAGAAGCAAATCGGTACCGTATTTCTCAGGTAAAGAAAACAAACCTTTTTGGGCGGGCAACAAACAATTCTAGAGTAGTGAACTGTTCATGTTTTCACATAGTCTAGGAACTTTTCTCGTGTTTTTTATGAGAAGGAAATTAACAATCACAAACATTTTTCAAAGCAAAGCTTGGATTGGAGGCTTCAAGGCAAGTTAATGTAGAAAAAACGACAGAAAAGTGTATAGTATAGTGGAGAGGAGATCAAATCGTCCTTGCTCCTATGTCATAATAATTTCAGGAGTTACCCTTATTCTAATTGAAGGATATTGCGAGCTTTTGAAATTTGACTGATTCACCTGAACGATAAACGTGACGCCCCTTCAATTGTTAAATACGTTTTTCTTATTCCAGGCTCGGAGGAGCGTTCGGTGAACATCTCCTCGACCCGCCTCGAGGAGTCGACGGTCACGCTGGAACACCTGGAGGTGACTAGGGCCGAGTTCGACGCAGTGAAGAGGGAGTCTCTGTTGGTCATAAAGAAGAACGTGCAGGGGCACAAGAGGAGGAGGCCCACGAAGAATCCGGTCAAGGCGCTCGCAGAGAGGACCGACGTCTCGGAGGATGTCGAGGCGAAAGAGCCGCCGGTCGCCCGGGTCTCCGAAAAGGAGAAAAAGACGCTCGAAAGACGTAAGTTGAAGGTTATAAATACACAATCGTCAATGGTCAGTGTGTTTAGCTATGGTAGTTTGTGTATCCATACAAGTGTCACTGATAAAAGCAGGTTTCTTTTGTCTGCTACTAAGTCTGCTGAAGTTTGCCTTATTCTGTCAATCCAGTGTTTGTTGTACATCGTAAATTTCATTTAAGAGTTCGCTCATTACACACTTTTTTGACTGCAGTTGGTGTAAATTTTAATAATAAATTATTACACAACAAACAATGCAAACAT
Organism: Cryptocephalus primarius; assembly: GCA_963576515.1. Taxonomy (NCBI): domain Eukaryota; kingdom Metazoa; phylum Arthropoda; class Insecta; order Coleoptera; family Chrysomelidae; genus Cryptocephalus; species Cryptocephalus primarius. The sequence goes on along the minus strand of OY754943.1, from coordinate 14,330,767 downwards.
TGGAGATAAGACTCTCAAGGAACATTTTGACATTGGAAAGCAGCGAGTGTGTGTTTCGCTTCTATAAATGTAAAAATGTACAAGTTCAGTAAGTAACATTTGCTCTAAACAAACGTCACCTAAGCTCCCCCGATGAACCATAGAGATATTTCACCATGCTCTAAATGTAATTTACTCCTATTATTTGCTTAACCGTCCCTTCATTTCTGCAGTGGCAAAAATATCCAACAAGGCGATCGAGGCGTTGGCAGGTCTCGCGAGCACCGAGGACTTCACTGCTGTCGCCCTGAGGAAGTCTACGGTGACGATAGCCCATTCGCCATGGAAGAACCCGATGCTCCTCCAGATAAAGGGACGGAGGCACGTGCAGACCAGGCTCGTCGAACCGATCGCCGACAGCGTCAACGACGGTGACTGCTTCCTGTTGGTCACGCCGAACGCCCTCTACAGCTACATCGGGCAGTACTCGAATGTGATTGAGCAGTCGAGGGCTGCCGACGTCGCGAATCACATACAGAAGACTGGAGATCTGGGGTGTAAGGTAATAGGAATGGAGAGGTGATACCGAGGAACTTGTCTTAGTCACTGCAGGAATTTCAATGTTAGGGTCTTTACTATCGAAGAGTATACTTTTAAAGTTAGGTCAATTTGCTTTTGTCACTGAGGAAAGAGTACAGTCGGTTTTGTCAGTGTTTAAAGACTCAAGCCAATCTCCAGCCTCCCAACTCTTCCCCTCAAAAAGAACCATGGTATCATCCGCATATGCGATTATTTTGCCATTTATGTTTAATTTTAAAGGGGAATTTATAATAAGAAGTGAAGAGAACTGGTTCCAGTATCGTCCTCAGTGGGACAATATGCAATAGGCAACAATATATTCAGCATGTGTATTTCCACAGTCCACTTCTGAGAGCCCTATTTATTCCCTCAGGTCAGCACCGTGTTAACCGTCGGCGACAAGTCCTCCTCGTCCCGAAACACATCCGACTTCTGGAAGATCCTCGGCGCAGAGCACCCCCCTGAGGTAATCGACGCGGGCCACCCCGCAGAGGACGAGACCTACGAATCCAACATCCTCCGCACGAACATGATCTACACTCTAGAAGACGACGAACTGGTGCCACACGACAAGTATTGGGGATCGATGCCGAGAATCGAAATTCTGACCGAGACGAACATCCTAGTGTTCGACTTTGGCTCAGAGATGTACGTGTGGAGCGGCAAGAGCGCGCCTCTCGACAAGAAGAGGATCGCGCTTCGACTCGCGAAAGAGATCTGGAGCGAGGGCTTCGACTACACCGACTGCAACGTCTGCCCGTTGAACGTGTCGTCCGTGCTGGGCGCGAGGGAACGACGGGAGCTGCCGAGGAAGAGCGACAGCAGGCCGGATTGGGCGCTGTTCGCGAAGATCACCCAACACGGGGAGACCGTATTGTTCAAGGAGAAGTTCCTGGATTGGCCGGACTTCTCCAGGGTGATCCAGGTGAAGGGCGACCTTGGCGCCAAGGAGGTTACGCTGTCGTTTGAGGTGGAGCCGTGCGACGTGGACGAGATGTTGCGGGACAGGGACAAGGGTCCTGATCTGGTAGTGGAGAACACGCATCTGGGCAGGGGAAACGAGTATTGCGACGAGGGGACGAACCGGTTGTTTGAGTACAAGACGAAACAGTTGAAAGGTGAGTTCACCCTCGTGTACGACATTTTCACAACGTTTACTTCACCTCTTCGTCCATTTTCCAGGCTGGCACATTTCTGAGAACAGCTACGAAGAGCTGAGCGAGAAGTCCCTCGGCCACTTCTACGACGGCGACAGTTACATCTACCGGTGGGACTTCAAGCAGACTGTTCGCGGTAAAGACCTCAATGGCAACCCGTCGAAGTGGGACCCGGTCGGTAAGGACAAGTGCGTTTACTTCTACTGGCAAGGCAGCCATTCCTCAATCAACGAGAAGGGACAGGCCGCCTTTCTTACGATTAGACTCGATATCGAGAGCGCCCCTCAGGTCAGGATCGAGCAGGGATCGGAACCCGCGGCTTTCCTTCGTTTGTTTGATGGGAACATGGTGGTTCACAAGGGAAAACGCGAGAAAGGAGGGAACGGTGAAGGAGCTCGTCTCTTCATCGTGCAAGGAGAAATGCAAGGCGAGGTTCACCTGTTGGAAGTCCCTTGCAGCATCGACTCCTTACGCAGCAGGACCTCGTTTTTGATTATTCGAGCAGAGGAGGGACAAGTGATGGTGTGGCATGGTTCGAAGTCCTCCAGCCGGAAGCGGAAACTCGCGAAACGCCTCGCCGATCGCATCACCGAGACCAAACCGGCTGAGCTGTCGCTCGACGAAATCCAAGAGGACGATCTCGACGTCGTAGAAATGCACGAAGGAGACGAGACGGAGGAGTTCTTCGATATCGTCGGGACTGACAGGGACGGGTACGTCTCCCTGATTCAGTCGGATGGGAGTTACGACTACACATTACGGCTGTACAGCTTCAGCAGCATGACCGGTAGCTTCAAGGCTACCGAGGTGCTATGCCCGCACAGGAGCGAACACCACAGCCCCTACCCATTCGCCCAGAACGAGCTGTATTCCATGAACCAGCCAGGTAATACTTAAGTAACTCTTCAGTGTTGTTTTATGAGATTGTTTAGCCTTTAAAAGAGTTATTTGAAACTTATAAAGGAAATATAGTGAGTCATAGTAGATTGACTCTTGTTAATATAATTCAAATTTCCTCTTCAGCGCTCTGCCTCCTCGACAACCACCACGAGCTCTGGCTGTGGCAGGGCTGGTGGCCCGAAATAGATGACGAGGACAACATCGAGCTGTTGAGCGAACAGACCGGATCAGGAGCAGTCCGGTGGCAGGCCGAGAGGAGAGCGGCGATGCAGACGGCCGTCGACTACTGGAGGAAGACCAGGGACGAAGAGGAGCCCATGGAAGCGTACCTTGTGTGGGCGGGTCTGGAGCCGTTAAGGTTCCGGAACCTGTTCCCGGACTGGGAGGTCAGGGAAAACATCGCGGAACTTAATAAGAAGGTAAGAGGGTCATCGAGAACATTGTTGTATTGGCATTAACTGGTGAAATCAAAATTCGTCAAGGAATTAGTAATTTTTGTTGAAAGACTAATTTTTGTGCTTCCAGGAAGGAAAAAAGTTGGACGACATGATACCATTGGAAAAGGAGCTGGCCCTCCTCTCCCGCAGTACTTACCCTCTCGTGGAGCTGCTGCAGAGACCTCTGCCGGAGGGTGTCGATCCTACGAATATTGAACGGTAGCAAAATATCTGTCTTTATGATCTAAATTAAGTCAGAGATAAAATTTCTTTCGGCCGAATTTAAAAATTCCAAAGAAAATGTCTGAATGCAACTGGTTTAGTGGCTGAATTTTTTTCCTGGCCTTATATGCTTTGCTTACATTATTCGAAAGCTTAAACTTAACTTCTGTAATTATCATTCTTACAGCTTTCTTACTGAAATAGGTTTACAGACTGTACAAGATGTCTACTAAAACCATAATAAACTGGAATCACTCATTTCATTCTGAATGCTCGATGTTGTGGAATTTCGAAGGCTTTCATATGAGTTTTTAAACTTTCAGCAAACAAGAACATCTTTTCAGTCCCAGTGTAGCATTACTCGTCCCTTCATTGATGTTTGGTCGTACTTAATTTATCACTAAACATAAACACAAAACCTTAAAGCGACTTTACTTAAGAGAACAATACTTGTCTTGTTTCAGGTACCTCTCTCCCGAAGACTTCCAACAAGTACTTTCAATGTCCAAGGAGGAGTTCTACAGGCTCCCTTCGTGGAAAAAGACTGCCCTGAAAAAAGAAAAGGGACTTTTTTGACCGCTGTTCAGCCTCCTGGTTGAGAAGCTCGATTACATATTCGGCGGATGCTTCGACCTATCCAAGTCCATCGATCTGATGTAAGCGAAGGCTGTTCCGGCGATCGAATCGTTGACGCGTGCAAGGTTTAGATCAAAAAGACTGAATATCATAGAAGAACATGTTATACGTTTTGCACTGATTCAAATCGATACCGTTACTTTTGTTCTCGTCGCTGGAGTATCCTTTTCAGTTTATGTAATGTAACGGACTGAATTGAACACACGTTTTTATTGTTGTTTTTAAATCACATATCAAAAGTAAATTGAAAAGAAAATGTTACCGCGATTCTCGTGTTTGTTACGTGTGTGTGTATATACATCGCGAAACTGCCATTTATACAGTAGCTTTTCACCTAGATCATTTTTAGATGGGGTAAGATTGTACTTAATTTATGATTTAGACTTCTACGCGAAAATCGAAAAAGCTTTTCTTTTCGTTCCTCGCGTAGGGTCGTCTTTTTATAATTGCGACATTACGAAATGATGTAAATGAAATGGAAATTACATTAATGCACAAGTTACTTGGGAGAGTCAATTTTAAAGAAGCTGGAAATGTTTTGGATTTCCTCTCAACACACTATTCCTAAAAAAGAATAAAGAACTAACTTTTTTACCAAACTGGTTTACAATGAGGGTTTGTTTCTTAAATTTAACATGCCACGCTTCTTTAGGCCATCTGTGACTTGTGTTTTCAATGGTGTTATCTGTGATTAGCTGTGTTATAAATGAACTTGTAATATATAAGCTGAGAAAAAAAGTAATTGTAAAATAAAAGGTGCCTTGTAATTTTTGGAATTGAGAGCTCTCGTTTATTGAGTTGCTGAACATTTCTAGTCTTTGTGATGATCCTCAATGGCACTGATTACTGTTTGTTTTTTTTTTTTTAATTTTAATTATTGTGTAAAGCATTTTTATATACTTGATATTTTTAACTTATTACTGTAATAACGACTATTATCTCAAATAACTTGGATGTTTAAATAACCATGTGTAAAAATTTCGTATTTGAAGCTATATCGCCGTGAACTCTCAGTGTTTTTTGTATATTACTTTTCAATTAATAAATATTTTCAAATTCAAGTTATTTATTTCAGAGTTGGATTCTGAAATTGTTAACCAAGATTGAATTTGAACATTTATTATGGTGATTGATATTGTATTTTACACTCCCCAGTTATGCATGCAACTCAGTATCGGGATGAGAAATCATAATTTCGAGTTAAACACCACTGGAGGTGGCTAATACGAGTTAATTCAACCCATTTGATAGTCTGAGCATGGTGTGCTCCTACTACCTAATCGTCTTCTATTTGTAAACTAAGTTGCATATAAACCAGGGGTTATGTTTTATCACCTTGAATAATGTAATCTGTAATCACATTCGAAAATTAGATCCCTGTACACAGATCGACAACGACGAAAACACAACTCGGGAAACTTGGATTGCCACCAGGTTAGCAGAAGTATCGAGGAGGTATTGCAAATCCGTCGCGACTCCTGATACATGTTGACAATTGCCAGCTCGTTGCTCGCCGCGGGTATAATGGCCACGCCCACTCCGACAAATGCCAGTATACGTATTGTTGTTGTTTACGATGGATTAAATATGAAGGAAGACACGTAATATCCAAATGGTGAGTTAATTTTAACCCTTTAAAAGACTGATGTGCTTCTACCCCCGATGAATTGTCTTCTAGTACCCTAGGGAATAAGTTATATCACCTCGAACGAAGTATGTACTGTCCTAACCTCACTTTTACTGTAACTCTGTTAAACTGCTTATAATTTTGTTTTCCTTCATTGAAAGTATATGTGTAATTACCGTTACTAGCCAGTACATAGTTCACCATCGCAGTGATTGCATCTAGTGGCATGCATGGAGAAATTTGAGTGTGCGATATATGTGTAGCTCATCGGGCGAGGACCAACCCATCGGAGTCCCATTTACGTAAGTACTTATCTTTGCAGCTTTATAGTATCAAAAAGTGAAGAGAAAAGGGTGTTTCAGATGTCCCCCATTAGTTCCTACTGATCTTTGTTGGTTTGGTTTCACCGATTTTTTTTTAAGTTTGTAGGGTTATTTTTTTGAACCATTCTTATAGAAATCACCTTCAAACCAATTTTACATGCTTGTACATATCGATATTAGTTAACTTTAGCCAACTTTATTACATTTACAAACAAGCAATTGACAATTACAAACAATACAATACAAGCAATTACAAACAATTCAATATTTACATTGTGTTTTGCACCCAAAGTTTTTCATGTAACGCCGTAAGTTTTGATTATTTGTTTTGTAACTGCAGGAATCTGCGACAAAGCAGTCACATAATTTGAGAATGGATATGATATCGGCTAGTGGGAGTAGAAATGAATGGAGTGGCGAAGAAGACCTGGAATTTCAACACATATTGGCCTGGAATATTGTAGAGAACCTTTTGGATAATCTGCTCAAGATCGCTGGAACATCAAAGACAGAACAATTGGTTAGTTATAGTTATCCATTACTTCTTGCATCTTTGACTGGTTATATTTGAGTACAGGTATATTCTTGAGAAATCTCTTAAAATTGCCTCTTTATTATCCTAGATATCAATAAATGAAAGATCTTTATTGTAGAAACGTTTAATGCAGATTACTGAAATAGTTCTTAACCACTTCTGTTTTAAATCTTCAACCTGTAGAAATTTCAATAAAAGAAAGTATCATTCCTTGTTGAAAACATACTTACTGGAACAACTTGATGTTAACCTATTGGCAAGCATCTATCAAGAATAGTGGTTGAAACAATTGTATTCAAATTATATTGTATTGTGAATGCTTTGCATAGTTTTATTAAATCTCAGTTCATTATTCAGTTAATCTTTACTACAGTGTTCATAGTATCTATGCAGATTTGTACTATGAGTATCAAATTACTTTTAACCCCTACATGTGCTGTAGTGTATTCTGAATTAACTCATTGTAACTGAAATTTATTTATTCATTGCAGGTATCGTCTATCTGACATGATGAGGAGAAAAGGGCATCAAAGGAAATTGTAGGTGGAGAACTGTGAAGCAGGGACTTATTCCACAAATTAGTCGATGCAGCGCTGTTCAGTTCCATGGAGAGATTAACTGAAAGGCCCAGACGAGACTTCAGAGAAAAGCAGTTGTCAGTCGTCATGACTAGCAGGAGCCATAGGTAAGGAAACTGTATTTCATTCAAAATTAATTATTAATAATTAATAATTAAAACATTAATTATTAAATAACATGGTCTCACCAAAACTTTGTTGAAATATTATATTGCATCCTCTATTCTTTCTGGATTATCAGCAGTTAATAAAGATATAAAAGTAGGTTTTGTTCAAATTTTTACATTATTTTAGACATGTACCATATAGTTATGAAAAGTACATCTTAGAAAGGAAGAGTAACTTGAATCATAGATAATTTATTATTTTCAGAGTACTCGAAACCAATGGAATGATAACACGTTTCCAGACGCACAACGACTCTTTCATGACGAAGGAGTTGCAAGAAAGTAAAAGGAGGAGGACAAACTCCCCATCAGGTAGAGATCTAGTCAGTTGGCATCTAAGGATCCGGAAGAGCTGCTGAGGCCCACTAAACAACGGACAAAATAAGGACGATGAAATGATGCTGAATGCTATATTGCCATGCTTGGTATATTATAATTGTATTATTGTTGCTATATTTACTACTTTACCAAAAGTATTTACTACTTTACCAAAAGTATTTACTACTTTACCAAAATAGTTTAATAATTTAAAGGTATAATGAGGAAATTAAGAGAAATGACTATTTTGAGGGCTAATATTTGTATCAAGCTTGAACTACATGCTTGATTTCTTCATATTCAATAATTTGTTGATAAAGAATTACTGAAAACTTGATATGTTTAACAAATGTTAACAGATAATGTATAACAAAAACGTTTGATTTGGATTAAGTCGACATACATTTTATCTGTCCTAAAGCCTTTTAGATTTTTCTGAGTCAAAGGTATTGGAAGATGTCACAACGGTAGTTGTAAGATTTTCCAATGTCTTCTGGATTTAAATTTAGAGATAATAGTATAAGAACTGTCTGTGACTTGTGTTTTGAACGGTACTATCTGTAATTAGCTATCTTATAAATGCACCGTTTAGTAATTAAGCTGAGAAATAGAACAGCTACTAATAAGCTGAGAAAAGATGGAATTGTAAAACAAAAGGTGCCTTGTAACTTTTGGCATTGAGAGCTCTCACTTATTGTGTTATTGGTAAAAATTTCTTAGTTTAAATATTCTTGTAGTTATTATTGTGTAAAACATTTTTATATATTTGAAATTTTAAATGTATTACTGTAATAGGGACTAGACTATTATCTCCAATGACTTTTTGATGATTGTCTCTCAGTTTCGTCTTCCAGTCTTGTATATTTACTAACCATAACCATGTATAAAGGCTTCTTATTTGAAGCTATACAGTTGTAAACTTTGTGTTTTTCTTGTATATTTTCGATTAATAAATGTTTTCAAATTTGTCTTGTGGATTTCTATACCTATTCACTGTGTAATTTGTGTTGCCTATCACCCAGATGTTATATTCCTTTGAATAGTAATATTATTGACAGTTAAAAAAGGCGGGAAAAGCTTACTCCGCCCCCACCTGTTTTCCGATACCTCCTCGCACTTATGTTATCCTGGTACCAAAAGTCGACCCTCAGACGCGATTTTGGCCGATTCAAAATGTGAAAATTCACTTTGGGGACCAAAATTTGGTACCAGGATCACATGAGTGCGAGGAGGTATGGAGGTGTAGAAATTATTTCGCGCCAATAATTTAGGTTGGCAGCAGTGTATAGTTGGCATTAGCGCTGTCAAAAGTCGAATTTCAGACGCGATTTTGGCCGATTCATAATACGAAAATTCACTTTGGGGACCAAAATTTGGCACCAGGATCACATGAGTGCGAGGAGGTGAGGAGGTGGAGAAATTATTTCGCGCCATTAATTTAGGTTGGCAGCAGTGTATAGTTGGCATTAGCACTGTCACTTCTTGACATTACAGGAAACTGTAATTTGGGTTCAGAACAATGCTAATATTGGCGGGATTTTTCAAATCCCATATTCCTTTACAGTTGGAAATATATAAAACGGAAAAAACAAATTAAAACCAATTATGTTTATTTCACAAAGTGCATACATATGTAAGTTTTACAATAAAATAATAAATTAAAATTAAACTTCTACAAATATAGAGCACAAATACAATTGAAATCAAATTACTAGCACTGAGGGGGCTTCTAGTTTAAACAAAGGGTCAGCTCTGAACTGAGCCATCTTGTCACAGGAGTGATTAGACATCAGTACTTCATAAAGGTCTGTTCTGCACGGGACTTCTGTTCCAGGTCGCAAAAGGGGCCAACTGCTAAAAATGAAATAAGTATATAATCTAAAAACTGTAATATCAAGGCTTCATCGAACTTTTAAAAATACTACGTACTACATATAACATTATAAATGATTCAAAGATAGAAACAGAAAGAAAACTGTCAGGGATAACAGATGAGAAGTTGATCTGCCATACTTTATTAAATTAATTCTGGTAGTTGGAAGTTCATAATATGATTCTATTTATAAATTAACTTTTCTCTACTATAAAATTCTTTTGTATATCTATGTATACTAACGTATACATTATCTGTCATGATATCATGTACATAAATCTTTCTGTTTACTATTTCAGGCCTAGAAATCCATAATATTGTTCACAGTAAACCTTCCTACAAGGGTTTAAAATCATATCAACCCAAAGATTCTAAAAACAGGAAACGACCGATTTAAAATTTTAATAAAACTTTAAAACGTTTTACTTTCTGTCAAAGGGTATATCTCAGTAAACACAGATTACTTAACTATTAACAATTGGCTACTTTTTGAAATTATACAGTCTAAAGCAGCCTGAAACACCTTATAAAACGTTATAAAATCTTATTGTATCAAACCACATGTCCTTTATGGCGTTAATAATGTTTCTGTAAAGTATAAAAATTATTCTAAATAGCATATCCAAATACCAGAATCTAAAGAAATTTGAAAAGCTGGACAAAACCTGAATAGAATCTTGTGAAATTCAAACTTTATGTTCTAAATATTAAAATTATCTCTAATGAGCACCCTGGATGTATAAAAATCTCTTTAGGTAACTTATTCAAATCCTAGAACCTAAAGCAATTCCGGGAGTTACACAAAATCTTAAAAGATTCTTATTTTATCCATACCTATAAAATAGGGTCTTCTGTATAGAGTTAGCAAAAGTTACTTTACGTCACTTCAGGTCAAATCTATGTCGAAATTTCAGATCATCTTCGCTCCGCTACGCCGGTCCATTCATTTCTGCTTTCACTAGCCGATATCCATTTTCCATTCTCAAATTCTATGAGTTTCTTCCAATTGTAACCTTGTAAAATTGTAACAATTTCCTGCAATTACAAAATACAAATAATCAAAATTTATGTTGTAACATTAACTATTTTAATGATACATATAAATACAAGCGTACTTTGTGCACTTACATAAAACGTAATACATATTACATAAATGGAATAACTATTCGGCAGGATATGTACTAAAATACTGCCACACAAATTTCTGTTCTAACATAATTCTTTCAAAAGATGTGTCAGAAACAAAGTTTAACGTGTTATTATTTTTTCCCCTTACGAGTGAGGTTTTTTTCGTTTCGATCAAATCAAAAAACACATATTCAAGAATATACTTGTACAAGGAATATACTTTTCGATTACTCTAAAAAACCATTATGAGTAAAAATGTCTGTAAACTCTCAAAACTTGGTTTCCTATGTTTAAACTCTATTTCCCTTGAGAAAAAATGTTCAAAATATAAAAATAAACCAATGGAAGTATACCAAAGCCTAACATTTGGTCACATCAAGCGAAACCATGGAGCAAATAAAAGTACTTCAGTCGCTGATTATTTAAACTTTAAACTTATTAACTGCAGTTGAAATTTCTTCAATGAATAAATGATCTGATTAATAACTTGCCATACCCTTTCAAATTCCTGAGCAACTGAAGCAACTGAGGCTTCTTCCGTGTAGTCTCAGGAGCGATTACACATCTGCACTTCACATCTGTGTGTTCTATACAGGACTTCCGTTTCAGGTCACAAATGGAGCCAACTGCTAAAAATGAAAGAAATATCTAATTTACAAATTGTCAAATTAAGGTATAATTGAAATTTTAAAAATGCTACAAATTACGTCTACCATTATAAATAACTTGTGCCCATAGTATCTCCTGCAAATCGAATGTAACCTTAATAAACAGATAAATACAGTAGCATACACCTAAATGCAAACAAGGTAGTTACTCATACCTGGAAAATGGAACATGGGAAGAAACCACCTCCGAGGCTGTCGCTCTTTCACTCACAGACCGACTCGGAATCACCTCACTCCGCATCACCTGGAAAGCTCCACATTGTATACATCATGTAACTGCATCCTCCTACACTATTGGGTAAACCCAATATTGTTGTTTGTATGGATAGAATACCTGTGGAATCAGAGGGCTTATTTCAGAAATCAGATCATTTGGAAATTATTCAAACACTCTACCTTGTATTCACTTTCCGACGTGATTAAATACTTCATTTATTATTTTCAGCAGCCCATATCTCATTAGCACACGCACAGCAATTAAATAAATAGCCTTGCCTGCGATACAATCACACTCACAATTTATTTTTAATACACTAAAATACTTTGGTTAGGATCAATTCGCCCTTGACCATAGACTTTTAAAATCTAGATGGGTCGTCCATAAACTTCTCCGGTCGTTTCGGGATAGTGAGAAAAATGACGTTTCTTTTTTGTAATGGGCGGGACTTAGCAACCATGTTTAATCCTCTCCACGAATCGCTCGGCAGAAGATGGCCGAACCCCGCCAATAGGGAGAGAGAAACACAGAACACAAAATGAACGGAGAGGGTCCCTAATAAGCAGCCCACCGCTTAATAACTATGCATTTCAATGTTCCGTGCCCCTAATGATGAGAATCAATACCCCTTGTCGGTAGGCAACCGAATATGTATAATGATAAAATTATAAATAAAATAAATATCAATAAAAGTTATTACATTCGACATGTCAAATAGATCAAAGAGGGAACATGAGTGCTAATAATGAGATTCACAATAACTTTCGAAAGTTCTTGCTTCCTTTCTGGGACAATTACTGCTGGAATGGAAAACACATGGAAAGTAGTTTTAACTATGTTGGAACATCGTTCTATTTGCATGTCGATATTTCACTTGGACAAGTCGAAAAGAACACTGCCTATGGACACAGGATACTATTGCAACATCACAAAATCCTTATCAAAAAATAAACCCTTGGCAGTAAACGTAGTTGCACAATTGTATTTTAAATGAAATACAGTCACTTTACTTACGGTCCATGCTGATCATGACGACTGGCAACAATTCGTTCTCTCCGCAGTTTCGCCTGAGTTATCCAAAAGGTTCTCTATGACATTCCTGTCCAAATCTGTGTTGAAATTCCAGATCTTCTTCGTCATTCCATTCATTTCTGCTCCCATTAGCTAATATTATACCCATTCTCAATTTCTGTGAATACTTTGTCACCGACTCCTGTAATTACAAAACAAAGTATCAAAACTATTATCATTACATTAAAAATTTCATGTAAAAATTGAACACAACTGCTTGCTCGTATATGTATCAAAGTTAAATTACATGAATAATCGATGTGTATAACATGCAAAAATCGTCTTAAAGGTGGTTTCAAAAAGGTACCAGTACAGATTTGAAAAAAAAAACTGGTAAGGAAACCTACAAATATCATTAGTGACAAGAGAATACAACATAAATACCTACCTAAAAGGATCCCCGATGGGTAGGCCCCAGCCCGATGAACGACACATACTTCGCATATTCAAATTTCTCCATGAATGCCACTAGATGCAATCACCCCGATGGTGAACCATTCACTGGCTAAAGTAACAATAATTACACATAATAAACTCTTAACGTCCTAAGACAAAATAAAGATATTAACGGCGTTACCATAAAAGGAAGGTTATGACGTACAAAGTTTGTTAGGATTCGAGGTAACGTAACATAACCCCTGCATGATATGCAACCCAAGTTACAAATGGAACTCGAGAAGTTTACTAGAGTAAACTATTCTAGAGAACAACTCGTCAGCATTACGAGTTGTCGAGAACAGTAGCTGTGTTAAAAAAATGCGTTTTCTTTGTCCGTAGTGATATTTAACTGAAAATTCTTATTTGTATTTCTATCTGCATATTGGGTCGCATACATATCTAGAGATGTTTTAACAATTAATACAACTGTATCCTATCTTGAGCGTACAATATAGATTTATGATTTTTAAGATCTTGAGACCCTTGAGCTTTAAAATTGGGATGGTAAACAAAAAAGAGAAGAGTTTCTAATGCTAAGAATAAAGTTTTATCAGAACAAATGGCCTGCGAAGGCCATTGCAATGTTTGACTTCCTTAAAAAATTTAGAATACCTTTTATAAACTTTATACCTTGAAGATTAAACTCTTAATGAAGAGAATACTTTCATTTCTGATGTGCCCTTTGTTTGCCATCTCAATTTTGAAAATCCAAGAGTCCCAAGGACTCAACAATTATAAAGTATATCTATACAGTTGAAGTCTGACAAAACACGTTTATGAACAGGTAATAATAACATAATAATCAATATAAGATCCTTCAACTAAACACGGAACACTTCACTGGCGGGTTCATCTCGCTCCCGACCTTGCAGCCGAAGTTATAAAATCTTATTGTATCGAAACCATGTCTTTTATGGCGTTAATAATGTTTCTGTAAAGTATAAAAATTATTCTAAATAACATATCCAAATACCAGAATCTAAAGAAATTTGGAAAGCTGGACAAAACCTGAATAGAATCTTGTGAAATTCGAACTTTATGTTCTGAATATAAAATTATCTCTAATGAACACCCTAGATATATAAAAATCTCTTTAGGTAACTTTTTCAAATCCTAGAACCTAAAGCAATTCTGAGAGTTACACAAAATCTTAAAAGATTCTTATTTCATCCATACCTACAAAATAAGGTCCTCTGTATTAAATTAGCAAAAAATTCTTTACGTCACTGCAGGTCAAATCCATGTAGAAATTTCAGATCATCTTCGCTTCGCCGCTCCATTCATTTCAGCTTTCACTAGGCGATATCCATTTTCCGTTTTCAAATTCTATGGGTTTCTTGCAATTGTAACCAATTTCCTGCAATTACAAAATACAATTAATCAAAAGTTATGTTGTAACATTGACTATTTTAATGATACACATACATACAAGTGTACTTTTTGTACTTACATAAAACGTAATACATATTACATAAATGGAATAACTATTCGGCAGGATATGTACTAAAATACCACCACACAAATTTCTGTTCTAACATAATTCCTACAGATGTGTCAGAAACAAAGAAAATGTTATTACTTTTTCCCCTTATGAGTGAGGCTTTTGCCATTTCAATCAAATCAAAAAATAGATATTCAAGAATATACTTGTACAAGGAATATACTTCCCGATTACTCTAAAAAGCAATTATAAGTAAAAATGTCTGTAAACTCTCAAAACTGGGTTTCCTATGTTTAAACTCAATTTCGTTTGAGAAAAAATGTTCAAAATATAAAAATAAATCAATGGAAGTATACTGAAGCCTAACATTTGGTCGATCACAGTCAAATCAAGCGCAACCATGGAGAAAATAAAAGTACTTCAGTCGCTGATTATTTGGACTTTAAACTTACTAACTGCAATTGAAATTTCTTCAACGAATAAATGATTTCATTAATAACTTGCCGTACCCTTTCGAATTCCTGCATCTCCATGGCAACTGAGGCTTCTTCCATGTAGTCTCAGGAGCGATTACACATCTGCACTTCACATCCGTGTGTTCTATACAGGACTTCTGTTTCAGGTCGCAAATGGAGCCAACTGCTAAAAATGAAAGAAATATCTAATTTACAAATTGTCAAATTAAGGTATAATTGAAATTTTAAAAATGCTACAAATTATGTCTACCATTATAAATAACTTGTGCCCATAGTATCTCCTGCAAATCGAATGTAACCTTAATAAACAGATAAATACAGTAGCATACACCTAAATGCAAACAAGGTAGTTACTCATACCTGGAAAATGGAACATGGGAAGAAACCACCTCCGAGGCTGTCGCTCTTTCCCTCACAGACTGACTCGGAATCACCTCACTCCGCATCATCCGGAAAGCTCCACATCTTATACATCATGTAACTGCATCCTCCTACACCATTCTTGTTTGTACGGAGAGAATTTCTGTCAAATACAGAGACAGCTTAATTCAGACATCAGACCGTTTAGAAACTATTCATATACTACACCTTATATTCAATTTCCGACGTGATTAAATACTTAATATATTATTTTCCCCAGCACATCTATCTCATCAGCAGACGCACAGCAATTAAATTAACACTCACCTGCGATATAACTACAAACACAATTTATTTTTCATAGACCCAAATACTTAGGTTAGGATCAATTCGCACTTGACCATAGTGTTTTAAATCCAGACTGGTGGTCCGTAACCTTCTTCGATTTTCTTGTGCGAGAGAGAGCGAACGCGGTTCTATTTCTAATAGGCGGGACTTAGCAACCATGTTTATTCTCTCCACGAATTACCAAACAGAACAAAGCTAGGCCCCGCCCACTAGAGAGACGCCATACTACCGTCGCATTTTCCGTCTCTGCCCCATACGAGAAAGGCCGTCGACAAGCAGTCTACCTCATAGTAAGCCTATGCATTTCACTGTTCCATGTCTTTATTGACAGGTGTTGACAGCCCTGCTATGTATGCAACACAATATGAATTTAGGAAAAATTTAATTTTTCCTCAAAATGTGGAGTTGGGCATGTGAAACGAATTGATTTCTACTTACCAACCGTTTTTACAACTCGAGGTGCATTGTAACTCCATTTTATTGTAGTGACAATCATGCAAAATGGGTGTGCACAGAGAAGGGCACCGACGCTACCACCTCATCTAATATCTTTTTAATATGAGGTCTAATCAATGGAAACTTGAATCAAAGGGGACTAGTCGACTAATTTACCCAAAATTACATGGATCTTCTCACAATTTAAAAGTCTCATATTAAAAATGAGTTCATGAAAGAGTTGTCTGAAAATTCAGCAATACTACAGTAATGCTTTTTTGAAGACTTCTTAATTTAGTTTTAATAACATTATAAGTATCAGATGTTCTAATGTACAGTAGCAAATGGTTAAATAATTTCAGTTCTCAAAAATAGTTTTTGGAAAACATCTCGCAAACTATTAAATATGTGGGAGTCAATTACATACTGATAATTAACCCGTTCCACACCCTTTCTAGTTGTGGAAGATTGTAGCCTTAAAACTTTCAATAAGAATTGATAACCTAGGGTGTATTATTTCTAAAGGCAAGCGTCATAGCGTATATTACTTTCCTATATATAGTGTATACCCCTTGGTAAAAGTTTTTAATTATACATTTGACTTTTGAAAATTTTCACACTAGTTCCCTTTACATTTCATAAAAGAACAAATGCCTTACCTTAAGCATCCTAAATTACTTGCTGGAAGCGGAAGAGTTCTCTTTAGGTTGTATAACTGCTCTCTTTAAGTAATTAGATGTGCTTCTCACTTCTTGACCTTCTTCGATTTAATTTACCTGCTGCGAGTTGTGAGCGTATCCTGTGTTTGGTCACTATTTACTTTTTGTCTTCACTCAGCATAACTGTTGTCGAGCATCTCTCTCTAGCAGTAAGTAACTGGCCGTTGATGTATTTCAGCCACATCGTTAATACACTGGAACATGTAGAGTAATAAAGTCTAAAAAAATTGAATGTATTACAATTCAATACATGTAACAGTAACTACACAATACAATGTAATACCTTCTTTCTTCGAATACTGAATCCAGGAGCGGAATATCACATTCTCATTCTGGGTGATGATGTGCCGCATAAAGAACTTCAAGTTTCCTTATTCCACTACTAACCTTTTTTCGAGTTATTACAATAATCCTCTAAATAATCCATTTAAAATCACATCACCAGGAATAACCTAAAAATCCCTACGTGTTAGGAAGACAGTGCCATCTCTCAACTAGTTGAGGAAAAGACTCGCACTGACACTTGTAACAATTTGAAGTGTACTAATTGTGATTTGATCTCTGTACACAGATCGACAACGACGAAAACACAACTCGTGAAAGTCGGATTGCCACCAGGTTAGCAGAAGTATCGAGGAGGTATTGAAAATCCGTCGCGACTCCTGATACATGTTGACAATTGCCAGCTCGTTTCTCGCCGCGGGTATAATGGCCACGCCCACTGCAACCAGTGTACGTTTTGTTGTTGTTTACGATCGATTAAATATGAAAGAAGACACGTAATATCCAAATGGTGAGTTAATTTTAACCCTTTAAAAGACTGGTGTGCTTCTACCCCCAATGAAATGTCTTCTAGTACCCTAGGGAATAAGTTATATTACCTCGAACGAAGTATGTACCGTCATAACCTCACTTTTACTGTAACGCTGTTAAACTGCTTATAATTTTGTTTTCCTTTATTGAAAGTGTATGTGTAATTACTGTTACTAGCCAGTACATAGTTCACCATCGCAGTGATTGCATCTAGTGGCATGCATGGAGAAATTTGAGTGTGCGATATATGTGTAGCTCATCGGGCGAGGACCAACCCATCGGAGTCCCATTTACGTAAGTACTTATCTTTCCAGCTTTGTAGTATCAATAAGTGAAGAGAAAAGGGTGTTTCAGATGTCCTTATCTAAGCTTGAATGGAACACATTAGTTCCTATGATATTTTTTTGAACCATTCTTGTAGAATCCACCTTCAAACCAATTTTACATGTTATACATATCAATATTAGTTAACTCTAGCCAACTTTATTTAATTTACAAACAAGCAATTGTATTCGATATTTACATTGTGTTTTGCGTACAAAGTTTTTTATGTAACGACGTAAGTTTTGATTATTTGTTTTGTAACTGCAGGAATCTGCGACAAAGCAGATTTTGTTGAAAGACTAATTTTTGTGTTTTTAGGAAGGGAAAAAGTTGGACGACATGATACCATTGGAAAAGGAGCTGGCCCTCCTCTCCCGCAGTACTTACCCTCTCATCGAGCTACTGTAGAGACCCCTGCCGGAGTGTGTCGATCCTACAAATATTGAACGATAGCAAAATATCTGTCTATATGGTCTAAGTTGTCAGAGATAAAATTCCTTTAGGTTGATTTTAAGAGTTCCAAAGGAAATGTCTGATTACAACTGGTTTAGTGGCTGAATTTTTTCCTGGCCTTATATGCTTTGCTTACATTATTCGAAAGCTTAAACTTAACTTCTGTAATTATCATTCTTACAGCTTTCTTACTGAAATAGGTTTACAGACTGTACAAGATGTCTACTAAAACCATAATAAACTGGAATCACTCATGTCATTCTGAATGTTCGATGTTGTGGAATTTTGAAGGCTTTGATATGAAATTTTAATCTTTCAGCAAACAAGTCGAACGAGCTTTCAGTCCCAGTGTAGCATTACTCATTTCATCATCGGTGATTGGTTGTACTTAATTTATCACTAAACATAAGCACATAAAACCTGAAGGCGACTTTACTTAAGAGAACAATACAAGAGAGCATCCAAATAACATATGTTTAAATAACGCACGTGTAAAAATTTCGTATTTGAATCTATATCGCTGTGAACTCTCGGTGGTTTTTGTACATTACTTTTCAATTAATAAATATTTTCAAATTCAAGTTATTTCTTTCAGAGTTTAGTTCTAAAATTGTTAACCATGATCGAGTTTGAACATTTATTTTGGTGATTGATATTGTATTTTACACTCCCCAGTTATGGATGCAACTCAATATCAGGATGAGAAATCATAATTTCGAGTTAAACACCACTGGAAGTGGCTAATGTGAGTTAATTCAACCCTTTTGATAGTGAGGGAATGGTGTGCTCCTACTTCGTCTTCTGTTTGTAAAGTAAGTTGCATATAAACTGGGGGTTATGTTTTGTTACCTTGAATAACGTAATCTGTAATCACATTCGAAAATCAGATCTCTGTACACAGATCGACAACGACGAAAACACAACTCGTGAAACTTGGATTGCCACCAGGTTAGCAGAAGTATCGAGGAGGTATTGCAAATCCGTCGCGACTCCTGATACACGTTGACAATTGCCAGCTCGTTGTTCGCCGCGGGTATAATGGCCACGCCCACTCCGACAAATGCCAGTATACGTATTGTTGTTGTTTACGATCGATTAAATATGAAGGAAGACACGTAATATCCAAATGGTGAGTTAATTTTAACCCTTTAAAAGACTGGTGTGCTTCTACCCCCGATGAATTGTCTTCTAGTACCCTAGGGAATAAGTTATATCACCTCGAACGAAGTATGTACTGTCATAACCTCACTTTTACTGTAACGCTGTTAAACTGCTTATAATTTTGTTTTCCTTCATTGACAGTATATGTGTAATTACCGTTACTAGCCAGTACATAGTTCACCATCGCAGTGATTGCATCTAGTGGCATGCATGGAGAAATTTGAGTGTGTGATATATGTGTAGCTCATCGGGCGAGAACCAACCCATCGTCGTCCCATTTACGTAAGTACTTATCTTTGCAGCTTTATAGTATCAATAAGTGACGAGAAAAGGGTGTTTCAGATGTCCTTATCTAAGCGGGAATGGAACCCATTAGTTCCTAATGATATTTTTTTGAACCATTCTTATAGAAGCCACCTTCAAACCAATTTTACATGTAGTACATATCGATGTTAGTTAACTTTAGCCAACTTTATTACCTTTACAAACAAGCAATTGCATTCGATATTTACATTGTGTTTTGCACACAGTTTTTCATGTAACGACGTAAGTTTTGATTATTTGTTTTGTAACTGCAGGAATCTGCGACAAAGCAGTCACATAATTTGAGAATGGATATGATATTGGCTAGTGGGAGCAGGTATGAATGGAGTAGCGAAGAAGACCTGGAATTTCAACACAGATTTAGCCTGGAATCTCGTACAGAACCTTTTGGATAATCTGCTCAAGATCGCTGGAACATCAGAGATAGAACGATTGGTGGGTTAATACCCATTACTTTTTGCATTTTGACTCGTATTTGGGTACAGGTATATTTTTGAGAAATATATTAGAACTATCTTCATCCTCACAAACATCAGAAAAGGTAATATTTTTCTCAAGGAAATGTTTAATGCAGATTATTGAAATATGGGAGGGTTTTCAATTTTCACTACAGATTACTTGTCGAAAGCAAAGTTACTAGTACAACTTAATGCTGAACACTTGGCAAACATCTATCGAGAATAATGGTTATAACAGTTATATGCAATTTTTGTTGTATTTAAATGCTGTTTATAAATTTTATTAAATCTCAATTATTTATTATTTAGTTAATTTGTACCACCCTGTTTATATATCTGTCAAAATTTGTACTATGATTATCATATTACTTTTGGCCCCTACAAGAGATGTAATGTATTCTCAATTTATTTCTTCATTGCAGATATCTGCTGTGTGAATTAAATAGGAAGAAAAAGGCACCAGAGGAAATTGCAGGTGGCAAACTGCAATGCAGGGACTTGTTCTATAAGTTAGTCGATGCAGCGCTGTTCACTTCCACGGAGAGATTCACTCAGGGACCCAGGCAAGGCTATAGAGAGAACCAATTGTTGCCAGTCGTCATGATCAGCATGGATCATAGGTAAAGAGACTGTATTTCATTTAAAATACAATTGTGCAACTACGTTTACTGCCAAGGGTTTATTTTCTGATAAGGATTTTGTGATGTTGCAATGGTATCCTATGTCCATAGGCAGTGTTTTATTCGACATGTCCAAGTGAATTATTGACATGCAAGTAGAACGATGTCCCAACATAGTTAAAACTAAATACTTTCCCATGTGTTTTCCGTTTCCCAATTTTATGTGGACGATATATAAGATATGCAAGTTACAATAAGTCCGGTACAAGTTGCATTTAAACATGCTAATTTAAAAATAATCGTCAAATGTATCAAACAAGGACGACTTTCAGCTCCAGTTTAGTATTACTTGCCCCATCATTGTCGATTGGTAATAATAAATTTATGGCAAATCATAAGTACACAAAACCATCGATCCATTTTACTTAGGAAAATGATACATGTCCTATTTCAAGTACCTGGTAGCTCTCTGCCAAAGACATCTAGAAAGTATAAGTAACACATGTAATTAATTACTATTTCTATTTATTATTATATTAATATTAATTATTTATTATATTAACATTATTTAAGCCCTACTGGCAAACATAGTAAGTTTATGAATAGTCATAGCGTGTGCTTCTAACTACTGAAATTAAACTAATAAAGTATGGCAGACCAACTGCTCTTCTATCATCGCAGGCAGTTTTAAAATTTCAATTAAACCTTGATTTGACAATTTTTTGTCAGTACTTGATCATTGTAGTATTGTAGTTGTAGTTGTAGACATTATAGTCAGTAGTTGATCAGTACGTGTCATTTTCTGAAGTACTTTCATATTTAGCAGTTGGCTCCTGTTGCGACCTGGAACAGAAGTCCCGTGCAGAACAGACCTTTAAGAAGTATGGATGTGGAATCACTTCTATGACAAAATGGCTCAGTTCAGGGCTGACCCTTTGCTTAAACTGGGAGCTCTCTCAGTGTTTGTAATTTGATTCCAATTGTATTTGTGCCCTACAATTTTAGAAGTTTAATTGTAATTTATTATTTTATTGTAAAACTTACATATGTATGCACTTTGTGAAATAAACATAATTGGTTTTAATTTGTTGTTTCCCTTATACATTTCTAACTGTGAAATGATATGGGAATTAAAAAATCCTGTCAATATTAGCATTGTTCTGAACCCAAATTACAGTTTCCTGTAATGTCAAGAAGTGACAGTGCTAATACCAACTATACACTGCTGCCAACTTAAATTAATGGCGCGAAATAATTTCTCCACCTCCTTACCTCCTCGCACTCATGTGATCCTGGTACCAAATTTTGGTCCCCAAAGTGAATTTTCGCATTTTGAATCGGCCAAAATCGCGTCTGAAAGTCGACTTTTGGTACCAGGATAACATAAGTGCGAGGAGGTATCGGAAAACAGGTGAAGGCGGAGTAAGCTTTTCCCGCCTTTTTTAACTGTCAATAATATTACTATTCAAAGGAATATAACATCTGGGTGATAGGCAACCCAAATTGCATAGTGAATAGGTATAGAAAACCACAAGACAAATTTGAAAACATTTATTAATCGAAAATATACAAGAAAAACACAGTTTACAACTGTATAGCTTCAAATAAGAAGCCTTTATACATGGTTACCTAAACATCAAAGTTACTCGAGATAATACCTTAATATAGCAATACATTTAAAATTTCATATAAAAATCTTTTACAAAATATAAACCGGATTTCTTTGTTTCAAACTAAGAAACTGAAATTGCAACAAAATCTAAATATATTAAACTATATTATTTCTTCAGCAATAAATCCCTAAATTCGGCGTTACTCTTCGGTTTGGTGTCCCCATTGGCACTTCCACTTTTAATTTGAACCGATCTTGGTACGAGTAACTGCAACCTACTTCTAGCATGACGTAATGGTTCAGTCTGAACGTTTTGAATGGGATATGGCGTCTTTTTCGGTGGAGGAGGCGCGCTGACAGCCACGGACATTGTGTGTTCATCATCTATTTTCATCTGATTGGTGGCTTTTAACGCTTTTTGGGCAGCCTCTTCGGTTTCGAACTCGACGTAAGCGATGCCCTTCAGTTGCCCGCTTTTCTTAGTGACCAGTCTAATATCTTTGGGGTTGTATGGTTTGAAGATTTCCATCAGGTCTTCCTTGGTTTTCGACAGCGGCAATCCACGGACAAAGAGTTTGTTGGTTTCAGATGTCGTCGGGTATTTAAAGGTCGGTTTTCTTTCGGTCTTGTCGACTTTGATTTCTGAAATGAAGACTGGTCGGCCTTCCAACGGGACCCTGTCTCGAGCCAAGGCGACCATCACTTCTTCCTCAGTTTTGAATTGGATGTATCCGTAATTTCTTGATTTTCCTGCACGATCCTTGACTATTTCTATGGCGACTGCATTAGGGAACAGTTCTTGTAACTTAGATTCTGTGGCAGAGTTGTGGAGATTGCTCACGAATACTGTGCTTTTAGGGTTTTTATCGATCCGTTTAATTATAAGCTCAGGTTTCTTCACATTACTCCAGCTATTAGAGTCCATTTTAGTCTTTTTGGTGGCGTATGTTGTATTTGCCTCATTTTTCCTCTTTCGAGTTGGTAATTTACCACCTTCATCGTTTTCTCGCTGCTGCTGGAGTGCCTCTTTCTGCGCTTCAAGTACGGATCGTACCTTTTCTGAACACTTCAAAACGTCCAGACTGGTTCCGTTCAAACGCTCATACATTAACCACTCATCTGCTATGTACTGCGGCCAGTCAGTTTTTTCAGACAACGCCCTCTTGAATAGCGGCCTTATATGTTTTGGATCCCCGAACTGTAATTCAAAGTTGATGTACTGCATCCATATCATCGCTGAAGCTGAAAGAAAGGTAATAAAGAGATGTAAGTTGTCAATGTAATGTTATTGGTATAAGCCCTACAGTTAATAAAAATTGACACTAGTGACACTATTAAGAGTGAATTTATAAATTGATTTTTTCAAAGTTAGTCCTTGTCCAATTGAAGACGTTTAACATTTCATCAGAGTGCAACAATAATAAACATAGTTTAATTAAAAATATTCTTAATAATTATACCTCTGTTGTTTGAGTGCTTCATGATAGCATTCCATACATTTCTGGCCTTCGTCGTATCTCCTTTGTTAACCAATGTCCTAATATAAAATCTCCTCAGCAACGAACTGGGATCATTACTGATGTTGAACTGTTCCAGTGCTTGTTCAAATAATTTTTCCAATATGTTTTGGTCCTGTTTGCTTGTATGAACATACGATAGATACGTTAACCAAAGTTGAAGCCCTGGATTTGGAGAAATACTGGTGAGACCTGAAAGGTGGATGATAATTCTTTAAAAAAATACATCAATATCTAAGACCTATTGAGACTTTAGTGAAATTTTGAAAACTGACACAATGTAAGCCTGAAGATTTTACTAGAAGATACACATAGACCTAAATCCATGTGAACCCTAAAGAGAGAACTATTCTTCCTTCTAGAAGACTTTCACACGTCATTTTACAATGTAAGGATTTGTCCTGCATAAACAAAGAGTAATTTACCTTGCTCGAAACATGAAAGAATTTCAGACTCGTCCTTGGATTGATGTTCTAAAATCTTCAATCGTATGACCCATAACTCCTCACTCCATGGACAGTTCCTCAACGCTCTTCCGCTGACTTTCACAGGGGCTTCTCCCAATTGAAGGGTGTACATGCAATAATCCCACCATAAATCTGGAAATAGACACAAAGGCAATACTGCCCTTTCATATAAACAGATGATAGTTGAAGGATCCTTAACAGAATTAATGTAAGACTTGTATATTTCATGCAGGCCAGTGTCGTCTTCCGATGCATCGAGTTTCTCTTCGAATTCTTGGTATTTCGTCAACAATTTTTTCGCCTTATTGTATGACCACTCGATAGGTTTGACATCTATTAGTCCTTCTGGTAACTTCTTGACCCATTCTTGAAATTCCTCATAAGTGGATTCCATGCCGAATAAGGGGACGGACAACTGTCTTTTAAATACATCTGCCAACCTTAAAAAGTAACAATAAAAATATTATCAGAAGGGGGACAATAATGGTAAAGAAAATTGGAAGAAGCTGGTCAGTTGCAAAGATTGCCATTGTGTATAATATTTGAAGCTGTGAAAAGCACATCCACTTTTATGATTGTGACACTAAAATTCTACACTCATCATGTTGACAAGACTAAGAAGTTGAGTTAAGTAATGCATACAAGTAGTAGAAGCACTTCACTGCGTAAATTGAACTTTTAAGTAGATATCATACCTTAAAACCTGAGCTTTCCATTCCTCAGACCCCTCCGAATAATGGGAAACATGAGCGTTCTCCAATTCTCGTAAAGTGTCCCAAAGTAAAGAACCATCCTTGACGTGCAACCCTCCAGCTGCGAGGCCCCGGTTTATTATCGAACGCGTAGTGTCTAGATCGCTTATACCGATGGAATACTGAGCGTACTCGATCCAAAGGTTGATAGCTGAAATTCGTAAGAAATGATCACATTTCACTTCACAAAGTGCACTAATATCTATATTTTGGTTAATTATTTAGTTTCTGAGTTGTAATCACTTACAGAGATAATCCTCGACGGCATCATCGAAAAGTTCAAATATCTTCTTCTTTTCATCGGGGGTTTGGGCGATTTTTATCTCGTCTTTTATCCACTCAAGCCATAACTTTGGCGTTAAAGGGAATAACGAGTGAAACCTCTTGTAGGCTTCCCTCAGGGAATTCAAGTCCCCAAGCTTCCTGTATAAATCTAATACTTCAACGTGGGCATCATACAGAAATTTATTCGATGCAATTTGCCCCTCGAGTTCATCTACACGTTTCAGAAGCGCCTGAAAAACGGGTATGTAGGTTAATGTGAATAATTTGGGATTGGTTACCTTCTCCTCTTCGTCGTCCTCCTCTTCACTGGTCGTGTTGTTGGAATCGTCTTCTAGTTGTTCATCCATTTTGCGGGGATTCAATTTAAATTCAGGCTTTGCAAAATTGAAAACAAACACCAACACCCCGTAGTAAACAGATCACAAAACACAAAATCGTTAATGGGGAATTTTGTCATGTTAGATATTCAGTGTCCTGTGGCTAAACCCTGAAAAATATTACATGCGATACAAAATGAAATCTAACAATACTTGTTTGAAATTAGAAACGAAATCCTAACAGTATAGTAAAAATACTACGAAACTCTGGAATCAAGCAATGCTCTACTTGACAATTTCTACGTATAATGTGTTGCCTACAAATCAGTAGCGTCAAATTGAAACCCAATAATGCTCCCAACCATTCCTAGAGAGTTTCGTATTATTCAAACGATTAAGGCTTTAATTCTAACTTTTATTAACGCTCAAATGATAAATACAAAGAATGATGCATCATTTAACTAAAACAAATCACAACACACGAGAAAAGACGGAAATCCTTCGTCATGCAATTTTCCCAAGATGCAAATTTAACATTTTTTTTACATATTTTGTTCGCTTATAAGTAACAAGAAAAATCTACTTGATTCTGATATATAATGTAAAAACGTTTAAAAATAGTCTTTCACAACATATAATCTCTGATCTAAAAAGTGTAGGCAGTTTTTGAATAATCGACTGGAGAATTTTGTACTTTGTTACTGGAAGGTACTCCTGGCAAGTTTCACAGTAGAGTCCTAAACAATAGAGAACTAATACAGTAAAATACCCTTCACTGTGTAAATATTCGATTTTCGAAATCTAATACCTACTAGGTAGGAAGAATATAATTGAAGTTAACACTCCAACAGATAATTGGAATGTGTTTCACAAGCTAAATTGTCTTGGTGAAACACATTCTGATCACCATGTAAACTTAGTTGGAAGGTTAACTCTAATTGGTTAAAAATGCCAAAATATATGCAATATTATGAATATGGTATATATTCTCGCTAACAAAGGATAAGTATCTGCTATATTTCTGTGTACAGCTGGAAGAGTTAATACAATACCAATAGTTTCAAAATATTTAAAATATGTATGGTAAATATTTCAATTGTTACTTTGAATGTATTGGTACATTTACCACTTGATTAAATTATGATGAGACACGTTTCAATGTATTACCAATTTCTAAAACCTTCAGGCACCTGTGCTACGCATTGCACATGGCAAAATTCTATAGAAATATAGGAGATATTGAAGAATTCGAAAGTATTTTACTGCATTAAACAATAATCTGTACATCTGCAAAATTCTCAAAAACACAGAATTATATAAGAGGAAACATTAAAATAATGGGCTTGTTTCTATGTATTAACCGCTAACTTTCACAACCTAAGTATTTTTAAATTTCTGCATGCAGTTAAGTAGAATCTTGCAGAAAAATACAAAGTAAATACACGGAAATAGTAGTGGTGAGTGTTTTAACCAAAACTTTACATTGCTATTATGTAAAAAAAACAAACCTTCGAGAAAATACATTTTTAACATACTAACAAAAATCTGTTACTCTACAGATATCTACTGTATCTTGAACTAAGAAACATGCATGTTAATGAACATGAGAACACAAAACAATTTCTAAACTGCTGCCGTTACTCGAGTCTCCATTTGAATACAAGAGATTCAAAGGCAACTGGAAAAATGCTTTCAATAAGGAGAAACATAAACCTACGTTCCACGATAAAGAAGTTAGGAAGAGTATAACGTGGCCGATTAACAGTTATCTCAACACACTTTAAAGCTATTCGAGATATAACAGTTTCTAGTATTTAAATAGCGATGTGATGAATTGTATTTGACATTTTGCGAAAAAGATTGTATGTTTAACACTAAATAACCAAAAATGATAGTGTGAATCTGAGATCATAACGGATACCAGTGTGTTGCAACAATAGATCATATATTTTTGAATTTGGACTTTTGGTTGCTGAGTACAAACTTCCAAACATACATATTTACATGTAAATAAATGCATAATAAGTAATAAATGCCAATATCATGTATTTGTATCATTTAATTATAAATGTGTTTATGTGTTTTTTTATGTGTAATAGAGAGCTGAACTTTTCTCAAACAACCCAGACTGTTTAAGACATCTGTCCTATGTATGGCGACCGTTATGCAATGTTTCCCTGTGGATGTGCATCTCTGAAATGAAAGTTATGGAACCATAATTACCATTTTTTGAGTTAATGAGCACATAGTAACTAAGGAATTGTCAGTTGTCACGATTTTCTGAACGGTATCTATAAATATAGGTATGTATGGGAAGGCAACATAGATACAGTCAAGGATAATCCTATGAATAATCATGAATCAAGTTTAATATATGCAAAAAAGATTTTTATAGTATTAGAATACTAATTAGCAACATGACGGATTTTCTATATACTTCAGCAGATGATCCAAGTGTTAAACTAAACCAAATGGAAAACCCACGTACTTACACTCCTTCCTAACTTCAAACATTAAGAATAAACAACTGAATATCATTCTTTCTGTAGTTATCATGAAAAAGTAAAAACATAAAAAAATCTACCGAGTTATAAACTAAAAAAGGAAAAACAGAAAACATCTGGATCTCGATAAAAACTCTATTGGCACAAGATAATCCTCCCTGACGCTTCCAACTATAAAATCCTAGCTTCTAATGCGCATTTTGAGCAAAAAGGCACTGCTGGTGTACGCAACTCAAGTTACGCTCCCTATTCTTACTTGTCAGGGGGCTACATCTGGGCGTCCCTCTGCTCCTCCTCGCGCTGTCGGACTGCGACGGCCGTCTCGACAAGCAAGTACAAGCACTTGAACTTATCCTTGTCCTCGCAGGGCTCCGTCTTCATGAGGGGCTCCTCGATCATCGGGAGTTGCTGCGTGTCGGACGACTCCCAGTACTCCTTCGTCGTCAGGTTCTCTTCGGTATCACTGAAAGGTTTTAGGCAAACTTAGTTCAACTGGCTAAAAGATCACTTCAACTATGAAATTTTGTAGACACTTTCTACTAGAAGGACAAAAATATTTATTGATAAGGTAAAGTAATTGATAACTAAAAATACATACCTCCTGTCGCCGGGATGAGTATCATTAGTGGCCCCATACCTAATAACAGTCTTCCATGGGGTGAACTTCTCCTCCTCACTGGGACTCGAACACTCATACTCATTGGGGCTATCCTCCTCAGATCGATACATCAAAGTCATGCTGTCCTCGTAATCGTGATCCAGCCTGATACGTTTGCTGCCAATCGAGTCCAGATCGGCGTTCCAGTTGGCGATCGGCTGCTCCAGGTAAGCCCCGTTCACCCCAGACATCTTCTTCCCCCTCCTGGAGATGGTGTAGTGCAACGGGTCCTGTCCCTCGCTCCTGATCATCTCCGGCAGGATCCTGCGCCTCGCATTTATGAACCAGTTGCATACCTGGAGGACCGTCAGGTTCGCCTCCTGGGACAGGGTCAACTTCTCAACATCGCTAGGGTAGGCGTTGTAACGGTGCTCATACAGCCAACGCTTAAGTATCTTCACAGAGTGCTTCGGTAGGTTGCCCCTACGTTTCCTGATAGGGGTGCACATCGGGTGGGTAGCGATGTCCGACATCTGAGAGGAGGGAGGTACATCGTGCTCATGATCGGAGCAGGACTCGTTCTCGTCAGCGCTGCTGCTCAGATGGAATCTCTCGTGATCTACAAAACGACAAGGTCAATAGAATGCACCAAGGATGAGTGAAAGATCAAGTAAAATGAAAGAATATAAACAAATCTGGAAAGAATGGTCATTATTAACAGACCAGGAAAACCTTAAAGCAATTGTAAACAAGGGTAATAATGGGAAACTTAATGATAATGGAAAACTTACAATGAAAATATGAAAAAGTGTGGCTTACAAATCACTACAAAAGACCCCAAATTAATTTTGTAAGCTTCAAGGCAAACACTAAAGTACAGAATAAAAGTATGGTCTGTTTTGCAAATTCATTTTGGTTGATGAGATGCAGATGTTTTAGTTTCGCATTTCCTTGGGCAATTAAAAATAAATCCCTTAGTAATTAATCCGAGAGTAGTTCACTGCTTCTAGGAAACGCCTGTAAGCAATAATTTCACACACAAAAATGCAATACTAACAAAATTCCACAAACCATTTTTTTATCTTAAGGATGTGTGAAGTTGTTGCCTTTACTCATTAATTTATATACACAGAAAGGATTTGTTTTTAAATTCTGGTTACTATTTATGTTTACAAGTGCTATTATCAAAGTTATATATTGGGTGATTTAAAAAAGCTACATCATGATTTTAGATGGTTTTATATGATGATTAAATGGTAAACACTGCAATCATCATTGCTAAAGAGTAGCACAAATGAAATCAAACTGTTTTAAAAACAAAGGTCTATTACTGCAAAAATTTTAAATTCGCAAAGTTCTAACTATGTTCAAATGCATTAAAAAACTATCACACACAAATTTGAAACTATTTAGATTGTCAGCATAAAACGTGACCTATGGTACATACATTAATGTACACTATTTTGTATCCTCCTGTCACTGCACATTATTTTAACTATTTCACCTATATATAGCAATTACAAAGTAACACAGTAGCTAAAAGTTTATAGAATTTTCAAATTTAAATTAGCAAATAATAGGAAGTTCTTCCTCTAAATTCCAATTCCACATACTGCTACTTAGAGAGAAAAACGTACTCAAATAAATGTTACATATTTACTTTTACAGCTTTTCCTGCTGACTCGCCAAATGAAAAATTAGTCACTATTGTTGCAACTTTCTCAAAAATATTCCCTTGTTCTACCAACCCATAAATGATAAATTCGAGTCTAGTTTCAATTAGTCCTAGTATAAATTACATTACCCTACGGTACCAGAAACCCAGTAATTTGTACGTTAAATTCAATGTGTTGTTTCCTAACAGATATTTCAACGTCCATAACCTCTATACACTTGTATGAATGTTGTTGTGGTAAGGTGCCTTGGTATCTTGTTAAAGGTGCCTAATACTTACATATCATGTTTGGGATTGCTTGCTCCTCCAACATCTCTGTCTGGCCTTGAGCTGCGGAACGGAAACATTCATATCAAAACAGTTCAAAACTTTCCCCGGCAATTCAAAAAACCACAACAAACAAATCCCATGACATTCGTGCGTATGTTTTGACATTTGACAGGAATGGCTACCTCGTGGTTTCCCACGGCTCCCGTTTCCCTCCCGAAATGCTGGAGGAAAACAGCGCGGGGCGGTCTTGGCAGCACCTCCCCGCCGAGCCATCTCGAGGGAAAAGAGCAACGATACTTACGGACTTTCATTTCTTCGGCGTTTGACAGCGACAACGCTCCTGAGGCCACTGGCGAATTTACGTAACGGCCGCCGGACGGTCGCCTCGGTTCGAACCCGCTCGTCGCAGGGGGGACGACAGGGGGATTCCTGGCACGGCGCGGGAACGGGCGCCCCTTCGGACGTCCGGAGTCGGGGGCACGCTCGCCGGCGCGCTTCCTGCGGCTTACACCCGTTGGGCACCTGGCGCGCCTCGTGAAACTCGCCAAAGTTCGGTCCTCTCGGTTCCCAGTGCTTTCCCCGCGATGACGCGACGCGCGTTGCCCAAAAACGCCGAGTTTTGAACTTACAAAGTCACGCGTTTCCTCGCTTGACAGTTCTCGGCACGTTTATGGCGGTCAAACAATTCTGACAGGAGTGACAAGATGCGTGGCGCACGCGCCGCACGTCTGGATGCTGCGGACCGATTGGTCGGGCGGATGTTGCACAACCGGGTCGCTTCCGGCGGCGGGCGTTTTTGAAATTTCAAAATTGAGAAGTTTCCAACAGACGCGCTCTTCAAACATCCAAATATAGAACAGTGATACGAAATAATGATAGTTGTATTAGTATTTTAATATTATCTACTTATCTACAACGTATGATATTTTTGAGAAGAATGTAGGGGCACCGAAGCTATTAGAGTATGTTTTTACCCCAATAGAATAAGGTGTTTTAAGAATGTCCCAATAAGGTCCATTTTAGAAACGCATTTTGAACAATTTAAAACGTCTCGTGGATCCCATTGTGGGGATGAAATTTGTGACGCCATTTAGAAGCATATCTAACACAAAATATTTTAGAAAAGTTTTTTGAACGAGTCGACGAATCTATACGGCAACCTAACATACATTTGTTGACACTGCTGAGATGCATGGCAATCCAAAATAAAAATAACGCACTTGGCGGTTCCATGTGTTTACATTCTAGCTAATGAATGCACAAAAGTTAGGTTAGGTTATTTTTTGGGTTAAACTGATATGGATTGATTGTATTTCCGGCGTTTACAGGGAAGTGCATAACTGTAACAATTCTGAGACCTGAAAGTGAAGAAAATGAATAACTTAAATAATTACATGTTCCGGTAAGTTGCAGTAAAATTGCTCCTCACAGCCTCCAGTCTCTGGACACTTGCGTTTTAGAAACAATATCATAACATCGAGGTTTCTATGCCAGAGGTTATGGAAGTCTAGTTCGAGCAGCAGTAGCAGCAGTAGCAGTAGTTCAGACAGCGACGCCCCTAAAAAACCCACAAACGAAGAGAAGATCGCCAAATTGAACGAATTACTAACTCAGCTGACCCAGGTATTTACACAAAATCTTTAATAATCATAATGGCTATGAAGACATGCATGAGGTTGAGAACTTGTCTCAAGGTCTCTCGAAGTGTAGAATGACCACAGGTGTTTTTAATAATCCTATAAGTATTTATCTATTGTATTAAAAGCCATGATGCTATGTGTTTTCTATGTGACTGCGACTAAAATATCCATGCTTTATAATTCTACCATTTTCTTTCAGAAAGATAAAGTCGTAGAGAAGTCAGGCTTAAAACTGGCACAACCGAGTAACAAGCGCGTAAAGGAACCTTTTGTCAAGCCAGAAAGTGAAGGTTGGTGATATAAATCTTTTTCTTTCATTGGAATGTGTTGTGATTTTTTTCATAGAGACGAAATTGATAAAAGCAGTCAAAAGCGCAGCTGAACACGTCGGAGGTGACATTAAACAAGTGGAAACTGAATTAATGACGAAGTTACTGCATCCTGCACAGAATCAGAGTGACAATCCAGCCAAAAGTTTGATGTAAGACATAATTATATATTTGCTGCTAAATTATTTAATGCAAATCAAAAATCGAGGTAGACAAACTTGTACATGTGAATCTCACAATGTAGTTTAAATGATTGGAAACATCAAATTTATGTCCAGGATATATACTTTGAAAGTAATTTATCTTACCAATATTTTTTCAAGTTTTATTATTTCAGTGATATAGTGAAAGATATGAAGATAGACAGGGAATCAAAGCCCGCAGGACAATCCAGAGCCGATCAAGTGAAGAGTATCATGCAAAGGATCCAGGGTAGAAGCGCAATGGAGTTTGTTCCAGAAAAGAAGAAGCCAAGATCTTTTCACCCTAAACAAGAAAGGTTTATAGACTTTTATGATATCTGTTTCTGTCAATATTCGTATATGTATAGAAGGTTGTTTTGGATATTCATACAATGTATTATTAAAATTCTTTTGTCAATTTTCAGAATTGAAAAAATAGACCTGTTCGGTAGTGAACCGCTGGGGGTGTTTACAAATAAATCTGAACTGAAAGAAATCCCCGGAAACAAAACTTGGACTACTCTGTACAAGAGGGATTTGAAATTAGCAATCACCCACCCGCCAGCAAATTATTTCCAAGAGATGATCCTATGGACGGAACAAGGGAAGCTATGGAAATTCCCCATAGACAACGAACAAGGTGTGAAAGTAGTGTGTAGTAGTATAAGTTTCTGCATTTGGTACCTTTCACTTCTTTTAATATTATCTGTTACGTTGCACAGTCTATATTTCGTTTCTTCAGGTCTCGAGCAAGAAAAGGAAGTTCCCTTTGACGAGCACATCTTCCTGGAGCGCCACCTCGAACCGTGGTGTCCGACGAAGGGCCCCATCAGACACTTCATGGAGTTGGTATGCGTGGGCCTCTCGAAGAACCCATACTTGACAGTCGAGGCGAAGAAGGAGCACATAGAATGGTACAGGGATTACTTCGAGGGAAAAAAGAAGTTGTTACAGGAAGTCGGCGCTATTCCAGTCGACACGAAGAGTTCACAAAAGAAGATAGAGTAGTAAATTATAATTTTTGTAAGAAATTGTAAATTGTAAAAGGTAAATGGAAAATATAGATTGTAAATTTGTACAGATGTTATGCACACCTATGAAAAATATGTAAAGAGTATGTAATTTATACGTAATGAATGCAAAATATGCACAGAGTACATATAATTTCAGTGTAGGTACGTAAATAATTTTAAGTCAGCTTCGAAATAAATCAATTCATACATTTATTACATAATTGACAATTACTACTTACTATAAATACAACTTAGTAGTTTATTGCATTCTTTATTTATTGATTCTATGGAAAAACCATGGATTCTATAGATATGGATGCCAAGCTGTATAGGCCAAAGGTAAAAAAACGTTAACCCTTTCCTGCGAGGAACAGACGTCACGGTCATGGGCGATTGTGGCGCTGTGACGTGGGAAATCGTAGTATCTCGATAACTCACAGGGAACGGAACAAAAAGGGCCTCTCTTTTCCCAAAATTTACCCTATACGTACATATGGCCAGTTAGGTCATTGAACATGGGTCCTTATGCAGCCAGCGTCAATAAAAGAGTAGGTATAATAAGTTACTCATCACTACCGTTCAGATGATTCAGTGACAGAGATTCGGAAATTAAAATTAAGACTTGTTTTTTTTCTCTGAAGATCAAGAACGATCAATTTAACAGATTAATCGTTACGTTAATTGCACTCGTTAACTTTTACTACGTAAACAAGTCAGTTGAAAACTTACCACGGAATTTAGAATCGCTCGCTTTAGTAATCAAAGTTTGAAGTTAGGAGATTCTTTAACGTTTTTAATGTGGATTTTAATTCAACGTTGTTTACAATCACACCTTTGAATCAATCTACTGTCCCTTAAAGATTCTGATTTTCCATTGAACGACCAGACTCAAAAAGCGTCCCGGTAAAGCTACGTATTTCAATCGCGAACGGACTATACCACAGGTAAAAGAAATTACCATACAATTGAAATAAGGACTGGTTTTTATACCTGTCCACCATGGGCATGATTAAACGAGTAAAACGTGTTCGTAGCACAGCTATCAGTGAAGATTTGACCTTTGGTTAGATATGTTATTGTTTAGACCGCGATAAAGCAAGGCGATAAATAACGAAAAAGTGAATTACACATCAGTATAGCTCAATACTCGAAATGGATCTGTTAAAGAAGGGGTGGTTCAGTGAAGTTTCTGAGCTCTGGCCCGGGCAGTGTTTCTCTTTGGAAGTTGAGGAGGTGCTTTACAAGGAGAAGTCGAAGTTTCAGGACGTTCTCGTTTTTCAATCGTAAGTTTAATAGAAATGTTTAAAAGGATTCTAATCGTGAACAGTACAACAAAAGGTTTAATACTATATTTTAGGGCGTTTTAAAAAAGTCTCTCAAACTGCAAGCAGCTTTTTTTAAGGTGGTTTTGAAGCTTGTTAAAGTGCCTGTTTTGCCTTAAATTTTTTCGCACGGTTTGAAAGATACGTGAATTTTGTTAATAGGAATTTCCAATAAAAGGTTTAGGAAAATTGCTTTTAGAGGTATTTCTATTGAAAATTTTACAGTGTTTTTCAAGATGCATTTCAATTTCTGCAAAGTTTCTGCAAGTTACTAACAAAATTACAATTAAAACCTTTCAACCAAGAAGAGGGGTGCAACAGTTCTTCCGAGGAATAATAGGTACATCTAAATGATTTTCGTGGATTGTACTACTTTGAAGTTTCAAAAGTTTTTCCAATGGAGCACTTACAGAGCTTATAAAGTCCTAGCCAATTTCTACTACTCCATTTCTTGGAAGTTTCAGGGAAACTTTACAGAGCTTTCAACGTTTCATCAAACTACAATAAAGTATTTGTAAGTTGCTAACAGATTGTATGGGTTTACTGGTAAAACTTTGCTATTATGGATTTGAAATAAATATTAATAAAATTAATTAATTTCCAGAAAAAACAACGGCAGGGTTCTAATCTTGGACGGAATAATCCAATGCACGGAAAAGGACGAATGTTCATATCAGGAGATGATCAGCTTTCTACCGTTATGCAGTCATCCCAACCCCCAGAAGGTCCTAATCGTCGGGGGAGGAGACGGAGGGGTCGCCAGAGAAGTCGAAAAACACCCCTTAGTTAAGGAAATAATACAGGTGACCATAAAATACCCCCACAAGCTCATTTTACATAATAGTTACAGGCTTTTTTTACTTTTACTTTGAAGAGTACATTCAATGCAGGTTGCTTGGAGTTAACCGAGCTTTCAGTTGTTGCAGAATGTTGGAGATCCTCTTTCACATAGATGACTACTCGATCACTCCTTTTTATGCTTATGTCTAATAATGTTTATGAAGATTTTTAACTTTTAAAACTACAATGGATAAGTTACGACACCCCAGAAACTTTCTAGATCCAATTTCAAAGGCATTCCGTCCTTTCAACATCCTTCAAACTTCTTTAAACCACACGTTATTTTGTTGTAAGGTCGAGATAGACGAGAAAGTGATAGAAGCCAGTAAAAAGCATCTCCCGTTCATGGCGAAGGGTTTCGACAGCCTCAAACTAACTCTGCACGTCTGCGACGGTTTCGAGTTCATGAAGAATCACAAAAAAGAGTTCGACGTCATCATAACGGACTCTTCGGATCCCGTAGGACCAGCCGTCAATCTGTTCACAGAATCCTACTACGGGCTGCTGAAAGAGGCGCTTTCACCCGGAGGTAAGACGAGTTTGGTATCCGGATTTCCACAGAAATGTGGAAAAGCGAAATTTTTCCAGGCATCATCAGCAACCAGTGCGGTACGATGTGGCACGACCTGCCGATGATAAAGGAAACGATGGACAATGCCAGGAAACACTTCCCGAAAGTAATGTTTGCTTCGTCCAGCGTCCCGAGTTATCCTGACGGGCAGATAGGATACCTGGTGGCCTGTCTGGACAAGGAAACGTCGCTCACGGAGCCGAAGTTTAAGTTCGACGAGAAACAGATCAAGGAATTGAAATACTACAACGACCAGATACATACCGCCGCATTTGCCATGCCTAATTTCGTAAAGAGCGAGATTTACAATTGAGAAACGTTTAGAAGTATTTTTCTGCTAACGCATAATATAGGAATCTGTCAGGGTTCATAGGTAACTTCTTTATGCTCTTTGCTCTGTAATTAGGTAATTAAAAAAGCAATTTGAGTAGGCTACCAAAGAGTGACAGTAAATAAATTCTTTCAGGTTCGTTTAGAACCAATCAGCACCTATAGGAATACTCAGAATACCCTCTCTGCCTCAACCATTCTTTGCGTCCAGAAGAACTTTTTGGGTTGTTCTGTAAGTCAGGAAGAACTACATTTCTCCACTTCCAGACAATTATAAAAAGGTGATTGGGAAAATAGAATTGTAATTAACTATTTGAATATTGGGGATCTTCTGAAAGTTTCTTTGTATCCCTCTACAACATCTTTGACTTTCGAAATACCATCTGCAGTATTGTTGGTGATGCACACATTGCGTAAAGCTTTCTTGATTTCTATGGAAGTTTTCAAAACCTACTTCTAGGTTTATCAAAAATATTAATATAATCTAGTCCTCTAGATCTGCTAGGCACTAAATGAAAGTTCAAAAACAATTTGTATCCCACATATTATAAAAAACATTCTGGATTCCGTTGGAAGTCTGCAGAACCTTTAAACGTGTCTAGATTGTATCCTATACACTTCAATTGATTCTTAAGGGCGATACGGCTTGTGTAAATTCTTCTAGAATCCTCAGTAGTTCAAAATCTATCAGAAATATTAGTAATATCCAAAACATTAGATCTGCTAAGAACCAAAAAAGTGCTATAAATTGTCTGTATCCCTTACGTACATCTCGAGAATTTTGCTTCAGCCTTTCAGGGTTCTCTTCTAGAACCTCCAGGTTCTCAGACTTAATAAAATGTTAACATGACGCAATAGTTATTAGATCTTCTAGCACTTCTAATCTTGAAAGAAGGTCTGAAGTACTCGTAGACGCGTTCATAAAGTATTTGTCTCCAATTCGGATTGGAAAAGGGGATGGCGTCGTAACGTCATTTTCCGACGTTGCATCATGGGTAATATTCTCTACAAACTCAGTAATTTGTCGTACTTTCCTCTCGATTTCAGCTACTTTGTGGCGTAGGGCGTCCAGGAGCCAGTTGTTCTTAAAGGAATAAATTAAAATCGTTGGCAACACTGAGGCTTTCCATTATTGAAGTATTTTACTTACTGGCTCCATTTTCACAAAAAAAATTTTAACACAAGTGATTTTGACAATGATTAAGAGTAAAATGAACATAACATGTCAATCCCAAATAGTTGAAAGTCTCAGAATATTTCACCCAGTGAGATATGGTGATCTGGTCACGTGACTAATTGAACGACCAACCAAACAACATCAGGAAAAAATTGTTTCCAGTATAAACGTTTTGAAAAAAAGCCTTTCAGGGTTTTTTCGAAATGCTTCACAACCTTTAGGACCATCGAGAGGGTCTCATGTACTTTCCTTAATCCTAAAAGCCAAGAGGCTTGCCTAGAATCTCTGAAAACCCTTAAGTCGTTAGAACTATCGAAAGTATTAATGTAATGCAACAATGCCTCGGTTATCGTAGGAAAGAAAGAGTTTAGCCCATACATTATGAGAAAACCTTTTTGGAAGCTTTCATCTAGGTTATCAAGAACATTCCTATAAATTTCCCTAGAACAAATGGATTCGTGCAGAATCTTGAAATACCTTGAGAACTATCGAAAATGTTAATCTACTTCTACCCTCTAAATCTTCTAGAAATTTCCTTAAATTTTCTCTAAGACCTGAAATATTGGTCAACCTCCTGAACTTTAAGCTTCCAAAACTTTCGAAGCATGGATTTCAGGCTAGAAAAAGCACAAGGAGACACGCCTTAAGAATTTTCTAAAATTTCCAGTAATTTAACGGTAATTTTAGAACTGAAAAATATCCCAAGCGCGGAGCAGAGATCGACAGGAAAAAAGGTTCGACGGCATTTTCACCGAAAGATGGCGCCGAGGCCACATGAAAGCTCCACAACTCGTTCGATATAATCGCGAATATACACATTGATACATTTGCACATTGTGCACACATTCACACGCTGTTGTGTGTGCAGAGAGTGTGTATGTGTGTGCGAATTTCTTTTTTCACCGCACGTGTGTGTTTATGCGTGGGGCTAGTGCACATGTTTTGAGCCTTTACGGTAAGTTTTTGGTTTTATTTAATAGACGGTTTTGTTGAGGGGTACCTGGACCTACTGAACAATGGAGGGTGGATATTTTAAGTTTATTGCAGGTTACTGTAGGGTTATCGGCCATAAAAAGGGGATGAAGTAAAATAAAGCGATTTTCTAAAATTACCCAAAGTTGTAATATTTTCTACAAACAGTTAAACAAGGAAATTGCGTTAATTTTTAAAGTAAATGAAACCCCAGGCATTGTACACCAGTGTGTAAAATGTCGTATTGTAATCTTAACTAATTATACGTAATTACACAATTAAATTCAAGGAATAGCAAATCTGCCGCGTCATATAATTGTACCTAATACATATGTGCTAAAAATTATTCGAGCCGTTGACCGAAGTTCTAATTCCGTACACTTTTGTCTGCTCTTTTGTGTAGGTAACTCCTTTCCCATCTCATACAAGTTTCCATGGAGTTCAACGTTATTGAACAATAAAAGTTTGATTTTTTCGAAACAACCGTTGACATTGATCAAAATTAATTACTAATTTTAGTTGCGTCAGGTCACCGATTCCAAAATTTAAGTCTGACCTTTGATTTACCCAATTTCGCAATGGTTGCTCACTAAAACAATTCCAACTCATGAATATTAAATCTATTATTAACGTTTACTAAAATGGATTGATTCTACGATAGATAAGATTGCAATTTTCCAAATTTAACGGTGGGTTATTTTGTGACGATCCGAATTCGCAAAGAATATTCAAGATATTGTAAAAATGAGTTAATTATTATTTCAATGAAAATATTATTTGAATAATAATTAATATGAGCAGTTGAAACCGTCGTATCAGAATGTGGTAATAAGTAATTTGAACTTGAAACTGCCGCAATAACATTGTATTTAATGTGAACCTTGACCCACAACTTTTAAAAAACATTATCAATGCTTTTAGTAGATAAACTCTCGAGTTGCATCATTATTTTCGTCACATTAGTTACCATTAATTCATTATGGAATATTTCAATTAGAGCTACTAAAATGTCTCATGAGAATCAATTATAAGAGCAGTTTACATAAATTTCCAGGGAGTTTTAATGAAACTTTTTCGAATTTCGGAGCAAACTTTGTTTTACTGTAACGATGGAAAATTTAAAGAAAATTCCAGACCTTCCCGAAAATTAGTAAATTTAAAAAATCTTGCTTAGTAAAATTCTTAGTTTCTCGTTAATTCACTAGAACATTCGTTTACTGGACAATAGTTATTTGTAATTATTTTATAAAATTGACTACACTTCCTTAGGAAAAACCATGGAAACTGGTATAAACTCAAGACTTTTCCTTCCGTCATTTTCCGGACTTTCCTAAAAACTGATAAACTTAACTTGCACATTTTATTCTCAAGCAACTTCTCGATTTCAATACTATTCAATACCAACGTTTACTGTTAATCATACCTTCCGCCCTCACGTAATTCCATTTTTCTAAATTAGAGTCATGATTTAGTTGCTCAGTTAAATCCCTATTGGACAAGAAATAGTTAGATTTTTTTAATGGAACTGACTAAACTTCATAAGATTTTTGAAACTGATATACAGTCACCCTCATATTTACGTTATTTTCCGGAATTTACTTGTGAAACCCAATTGCCGTTCCTTCACTTTTGAAAAGCAGTTATTCAACTCTGCCAAATCATTTGCGAATAAATTTCAAATATAATCGAATGATAATTAATTCTCAGAACTCACAGCATAACAATCCATCTCTCTAAATATCTTACATAACCAATGGGCGATTCTCGGTAAGATCACGCATTATTAAATTTGCATACTCTGCTGGAACATCGTGTTCGAAGGTGTGCCACTAGGATCTCGCATAGAGCCTCTCTATCAAGCAACATAATCATCATCATCCATTTTCGTTTGATTCATTGCAAACGTATTAACCTGATTTCTACTTCGTATCAAGAGAGAGTAGTGGCGGTTTTTTTTTAAATTTTATAATGCAAGGGAGTGTCACAAGTATGCTTAGCATAGCCTAGTTTAATATCTGACTAATTTTTTTTGTTAGGTTAAGTACCTACCTAATTTACATATTCCAAATCAGGTTATAGTAAAGCAATTATATATATTAATTTTTAATTAGTATCGCTTTTTTTAATTTCTTTTTAACGTTTCAGTTTTAAAATATGAACGATTTAATTTCTTTCAGTCAAGGAATTGGGAAAAACAAATTTAAAACAATTTAATATTATCGACAGTGTTACAACAAATTCTGCTCATGTCTCAAGTACTTTTAAATAGTTGTATGTAAATTTTATGTTCGTTGACTAGGCTATCCAAATTTTTCTTGGACATTAGGGGTGTTTCGAGGTAGGTTGGAGCATTCGACCAATAAGATAGCGCAAGAACTCAAATATACCTGGCAACTTAGGCAACGCAATATGCAGAGATTGGCAGGTGTCAACCGTCAAAAATTTAACCAAGAGAACGTGTGTAACTGAAAGCATGCTATACGTGTCGCGTCTGCTTTTGATTGTGTACCAGTAGAGATTACGATTGTTCATATTATTTGTCACACTATTCGTTTTATCTATCCACGCACCTTTTTCCATTTGGCACTCTCGGATCGATGCCAATTGTATCGGTAAATATTTGAGATAAGCCAACATCCCGTCGTAGATGACCTTACTCCATCGCGGATACATCAACTAATTTTTCATTATCTCCGAACAAATTACATTTATCTTATCAATATTAGTCTCTCTTTCTCTCTCCCTCTCTCTCTCTCCTTTTCCCTCCTCATCTATTTTCTTCGATAAACAAACCTCGGCCAGTTTGACAACGTCATGGAGTCGGAAACAATGTCGAAAGTGTCGGTGTCGAGTGAAACCATCACCACCAGGACCAAACCCAAGAAGAAGTCGAAGGTCGGCCCCCCGAAGGCGAACGACGACCTCTGCGGGCCGTTTTACATAACAGCCGGTTTCATCCTACTCGCCGCTGTCACCCTGACCTCAGTCTCCATTTGGTCCTTCCTCAGGAAGCTCCCGTACTACGTCCTGCTGGAGGTGCGGGTCGACATCCCGTACTTCATGCTGCCGGCTGGGATCCTGTGCTTCCCTTGCTTCTGGATCGCGGTGCTGATAAAGAGGAACTTCCAGTACATCTTCAGGTTCTTCCACCTGCTGCTGCTCATGCAGCTCGTCTCCTGCGGCCTCCTCATCGCAGGCGCGTGCATCAAAATGATCTACTCGAACAAAGTGGGCGCCGACTCCTCGAACCTGACGACCTCCTTGGACGCGCCGCACTTGAACGCCTCGTTACGGCTGTCGATGCTGGAGTACTCCAACGTGCCTGTAAAACTGGCCTGGGACAAAATCCAGCAGAGGTTCAACTGTTGCGGGACGGCGGGCTACACCGATTGGAACCAAACGATCCAGGACGTGCCAGAATCGTGTTACGGGAGCGCGGGCGTGTTCCAGCAGGGTTGCCTCGAGGTACTCAACGAGGAACTGGTCTGGCAGAGGAATTTCGTGAGCTCGCATTGCTACATGGGCGCCGTGGTGCATATGATAGGGGTCGTTTTGTTCATTGCTGTTTATTACATGAACAGGGTCAACAGGTAAGCAGCCACGGGTGGAAAGTGGAGGTGATTGTGGTGATTCAGATCGAATGTTCGAGTTTTCCATGGAGAATGAGTCGTTGGAGTTCGAGGCAGGAACGGCCTGGATGGGGTGTAGATGTAGAGGGAATCCATTGCATCCCTTTACTGCAGCTCGTATTCTGCACTCTTTTCCATTAGGTGCATGTAGGTACTCTACTACTCTACTCTTCCCCGGAGTCTATCCAGCTTTTCGTGCTGGAGTACACCAACGAACCTATGGCTACGAGTTACACCAAAAACTAATACAGTGATACAATTCTTATTCGAGAAGTTCCAAGGAAATAGTTGGAACCTACGTTAGAATGTTCTTTTGAAGAAAGTTTTGGCTGTGATTACCTACAATTTATGAAACCCTATAGATAGTTCTTGTTTCCTTTGACCGATTGAAACTTGGTCTAACAAGATTTACTATATTGGAACTATTAGCACCAACAGCACAGGAAATGCTTGACTGTAGATTCTTGGGCTCTACAGTTTTTTCGTAGTCGACAAGTTTTTCCAAGAGAAAAGCCCTCAATTACAGAATGAAATTCTGCCTGAAACAGCAATTTGTTATGGAGATGTTTGTTATGTAATTAAAAAAATTCATGGCCATACATTTTTCCAGGGCTCAATTAGGGGCAAATTAATTAAAAGTTAGTGACTACTAAAATTTAGGTCAAGGGGAAAGAAGCAATAGGTACTTTGACAAAGGATCCAAAATGGACAATATAATTTTGTATAAACTGACAGCGTCAATAAAAAAACTTAATTAGTTTGTATGATAAATCGTTC
Organism: Cryptocephalus primarius; assembly: GCA_963576515.1. Taxonomy (NCBI): domain Eukaryota; kingdom Metazoa; phylum Arthropoda; class Insecta; order Coleoptera; family Chrysomelidae; genus Cryptocephalus; species Cryptocephalus primarius. The sequence goes on along the minus strand of OY754943.1, from coordinate 14,287,203 downwards.
TTTGTACAAATTATTAGGAGCAAGTTTATTGTACTTAGTACTTGTTTAAATATAAACTGTAAAATATGTGTATTAGACAAATATGGCTGTTCAGTCTACATGTGACGCTAATCTCCAGAATACACATTTATTAATGATAATTAACAAAGCGTACTGTTAACGTATTTATACAGTGTAATTGCATTTGTAATTTATGATCGTTCTAAGTTCGAACTGTGTTAGCATTAATTTTTTTAATTGTGCCGCCACTGAGTGTAATGATTAATAAAAAATTGTTGGAAAATACCGACTTTTTAATTAGGAAATAATTGGTATTTGTAGTTATTGCATAACAAATTGAAAAAGTAGGTTTTTTTTGGAAAAGAGTATTTCCGAATTTTCACAATCCGCTTACAAGTGAGACTGATCGTGACGTAAGCACCAAAATCTTTAATGTTTAGGTAAACCACAGAACCAAACTTGAAGCCCCCAATTCCTCGATTACTGCAGACATAACCGTGGTACGTTAAGTAAGATTAAATTCATTTAAAGCACTTTTCACTAACGTAAGGAGAAAAATTCAGTGATTGAACATAATTGAATTAATTATGTATATAATCCTATTTGTAAATGAGTTGGCGTATCTACTGACAGAAATGTTAATAAAAATTCATGGTGCGATAATTGTGTAAGTACAATTGGTAATATACCTTATCACAGCCATACAATTACTGTTTGAAAGTAAGCAACTGTTGTTAATTTTACAGTAATTTTTATTTTAAAACAACCTTATATGCGGTAGTAAGAAATAATGGAACTAACTGTAAGGCCAATCAAAAAGATAATTGAGAAGTGTTAAAGTCATTTGTGTCTAATGTTCAATTTACTGCGTTGATCCTAATCGTCTCTACGACAAGAGAAGTGTGATATAATCTTTAATACCTCTAAAGTATTTTGTAATACAAGTCCATTGCTTGAAGTTGGAGGTTACAGATAGTCGAGCACTTTCTGGGAAAATTTTTAATTATGGGATAGAAAGCTCTGGAGAAAGGAGTCAAGTAGTCATAAAATGCAAAATACTACCTCTAATTTGTAATCTAAATAAAATTTAGTAGCAAAAAATGTTTTGTGACTAATAAGGAAATACGTGGACCATTATGAAATCCTACACGACTTCAAATGGATTCAACGTCAAAACAGCCAGTTCAAGTTCAACAAAACCCAATACGTCATTAATAAACCTAAAAAGCACCCGTCGCTGTCTAACTACCAATAATTAAAATCGCATTTATTTACTTAAAAACCTTGTGACGTATAATTGTTTTGAACTTGAGGGAAAACGAAGTGTGCGTGTGTGATAGACCGAGATAGATCCTGGAATTTTTCCAAGAGAAAAAATTAAACCATCGACGCATTTATGGTTCTATTAGGCTTAAATTATCAAATTTATTAGGCGCTCTATCATACCATTAAAATTGAGAGAAGACTCGAACGAAATTTGTACACAATTGTATTACTCTCCCCTGGGGAGATATACACATTGATAGAAACCTTTTCTGCAATGCCATATGCGAAATCACCTCAGTCGTAATAATGCCCAATCTTGTGACCTTTATTCGTTGAAAAAAACAAAGCAATCGATAGATAATCGATCGGTAATCTCTTTATCTTGATTCATTAGAAAGAGAAATCGAAGCACTACGACACCCCCTCCATAAATGTAGATAACAATCTTCCCAGATTCCGTTATTTTTCCAATAACTTCACGATATCATCCACGGAATATTCATTTCGTATGTTTTACTAGTTACAGGTGTATGACGTAAGACTGCTGACGATTAGGTCGTAAGAAAAGGAGAGATGGATCCCATTGGGTAAGTCAAGAAATTATTTCCGCTAGAAAACGATATTATGTAATTTTCAGTATTTATATCGTTTATATTTTGCAAATCATCATTATCAGTAACAAGTTCAAAAATCAATCGAACAATCAACGTTAATTTCGACGCAGAGATGTAACTAGAAATTAATTTAATACACACAACCGCACACTATATAGGATATAAGAAGTTTGGCATGTACTAGCATTATTTTTAATTACGTATATGTAAATAATTAAAAATAAGCTGCTGCGTATCTACTCCAGATTAATTTTGCAATAATTATATTTATCTCAATCGTTTTTTGATATACCTCATACATGTTTCTAGTATTTACGTGCTTGATTTGATATTACTACTTAGTCGTTTTGTTGTACATATCAGCTTTTTGTTATTCGAGATTCACTAGGAATAAAACGAGAAGCGCGGAAGTCGCAAACAAAATTGCCCTTACAATATACTTACATGGACATGTCATGCTAATGCCACAAACATTTCTGGCTCTTCTGGACTCAAGGATTTCCGATTGTGCAGAAATTTACCATGCACATTCTTCACCTTTTTTAAAACACTTAAGAAACGATATTGCTTAGTGATTAAATCCTCTAAACATGCATATCATCATGATAGGTTAACTGACTCTAAAAATCCTGCCAGAGAAACACGGTCGATTGTTAATGTCGCAAGAAATAAACTGTTCTCCCCTTATAATTCCTTATTATACCTTAATACTCATTTTTACCTCCCCACCTCAATTCTTCAGTATCTTCCTTTCTCTCTCTTACTGAAAATTTTGAAGTATCAAATGCCTCCTCGACTTTCAAATATAAAACCCACTCTGGCATCGATGGTTCAGTTAGTATTTTTACCCATCTTCAAGGATGCAGTATTAGTGCTTTAAAATCACTTATCAATGCTTCTTCTTTCTCAGATATCTTCCCTGACTAGCTGATCATTTTTAATTATGGTACAAGTATTATGTTTCTTGTTCCATGCACAACGTTCGTTTGATTTGTCGTAATTAAGAATCATTACTTTTACTTTTGTGTAAGAGAAAGTAACGACAAGTTCATTTCAGTAATGGGGCACCCTTTACTAGAAAGTAACGTAATTAGTACACGTGGTTAATTGTGTGTTACACTCTCCATTTCTTATTGGTGTTATGCACCAAGTGCCTTTCAGTTTCATTATGAAGGTTCAACTTGAATTATGCAACTTCTTAAAAATATCCTTAGAGTTTGCGGGTGTGTGCGTGTGTTTTCTGTATTTTTGTCATTAGTGTAATATATTGATTTTTTTGTTGCAGTGCCAGTTGTTTTAGTCTGCAGTAAGTAACATTTGCATGTGATTACCTAAGTTTAACTGTTTTAATTTAAGTATATTTAATAATGATAGTAATCATCGTGATATGCGACTTGGAACAATTCCACTTCAGCTGCGCCACAGCAGTGGCGTGGCGGAAATTAACGGATTTTGTTGGATAATACAATGGAAAGTTTAGTGAAACTATTAAAAGCTTTCGTCAAAATCTCATAGATTTGAAGAAAAACTTTTGGTGACTTTAAATGATCGCTAGAATGTCGCCATTTTTCATTTCAAAATGGTGAATCTAAATAAAATGGTGTCACTTCTGTCAGTTATCAAAAAAATATCAAATACAAAAACTGGAACTAACGTGACGTAAACACTTGTATCATCCCACATTCCGATATTCATACACTCGTTTCAAAAAGGTTGAAAATTAAATTTAATTACCGCGCTGTAATTTTCAACCAACAAAAGCCGACAATTATGGCAATTCTGAATTAATTTAACAGCCAGTAAAACAGTTCTTTTAATCGGTTTTCGCGGTGAAGTTGAAACAGCAAATTTGCCTCAAAAAGGGATAATAACGGAGACCACAACGTTGCTCAACGAGCACATAATGACGGTTATTACCCACGAAGATAAAATTTGCTCGCCCGAAGGCGAACAAAGGCAACAAACGACGCGCCGTGCAATACAATGGGTATACTTTTTGACAATTGCAGGAATTTTGGATTTATATCTAAGTAGCAACGCGCTACTGTTGCTACCAAACCGTATGGCGGTAGCGCTTGACATTGAAGACTGTATTGGTAATAGTTTTTAATTTGCAAATGAATAGGATCGTTTGTTTGTTGTTATTAATACGTTCGTATAAATTTGTACAATGCGTTTGTAGAAGGCGATGACATCATACTCTGTGGGTTTAACTAACTGTAAATTGATGTGTTTATGGAATATATTGTAATAAATAAACCTCCATAATTTAATAATCAAGCAATTCGTGAGCACTTTCCAATGATTATTACCAGCATTACGACTTACAGTTTAATAGGTGTTTTCGTTGATTGCGAATGTTTATTGAAAATCCGGAAGTTTGAAAGAAACCTCGATAAAGTTTATTTTCCATGAGATAACACACATATGTAGTTTATACGTATACACACGCTCGATAAAATCATGGCATAAATGTTCACTCAGCAGTTGTCTCATCACTTCCTTGGAATGATTTCTACATTTTATTCCTCGCTTAAAGGAGCGAAACGAGATAAACGCAATGCTTTCGTTGCGAAATGTATTAGTTTTATCGTCCAGGAGTCTCAGATACAACATGATTAAATATAAACTGTAATCTTGTACGATTACCTTATAGGAATCATTCCACTTGTGGAATTTTTATTTATGTTTAAGGAATCCATTGTGTTAAATGTTACATGTTTCTCTATCACTGGTGCTCGAGTCTACAAATCGCCTTTTACACGATTGAAATTATGTATCGATAAAAATCGACAGTTCACATGTACACAGTAAATGCACGACACGCAAAGGTATGAGTGCACATGCATTTTAATTCACAATTGACTTGGCCTTATTACCTTCGATTTTCTTTGAAATGTTTCGTCTTCTATTATAAAAAGACCTGAAGTTTTTGTTGGTTTGAAGTTGTTTGTTCAATTTACCATGAAATAAGTTAAAGAACAAATGATGTGTAGCAATGAATTACAAAATCTGAGTTCACGAAGGTCGGAAAATTCGTAGTTTTTCCGGCGTCGCCTGGAATCGATCCGTTGGGCTCCCACGGGCACGGCGCGGTCGGAAAATGCGCGATCTGAAATCGCGAAGATCGGAAAACTCGCGGATATTCGGGCGCGCTTCGAATCGCTTAATTAAACCTCCACGAGCATGGTAAAACGAGTGTCTGAAGCAGCGAATGTTGCGGATTTTCCGGCGACACCGGTAATCAATTAATTGTATCCCCGCGGGTACGTTAGGGTCGGAAAATGCGCGATGGAAAACGGCGAAGGTCGGAAAATGCGTGGATTTTCCGGCGACACTCGGGGCCACATAGTTATATTTACCCGAGCAAAGGGTGGGACGGAGGGATTTTTATATTGGCGCTTTCGTTTTTATAGATATTAGTTATTATTACAATTAACAACGATATGTATTTAATTCTGGTTATTAAACAAATAATTTCAATTTTTCCACTTTCATTTTGAATTGAAATGAATTGCATTTGAAAATATTAATCAATTAAAATCAGTAAGTAACAGGTAAAGCAATGATGAATACGTCCATTGAAATATGAAAATATGAACGAAATTTGAATGCCTCGTATTTGTAAATTAGTAAGTTTTTAGTTAATCGTCATTATTAAATTTTGTTATCACTTAAATACACGTACATATTTTTACAATTAACATAATAGTTAGGTGTGCACCAACGTTTTATTACAAAACTACGATAAAAAATGAACGAAATACAATTATTTTAAATTAACATTGAAACATTAATTAACAAGACACACTGGCACATTTGATAACTTTATTTGATGCAACGATGCATCTACAATTTGGGGTATTATTTTTATAGCTTGTTTGATTTAAATTCTTATTGATCGTCGCTATATATAGCTTTTTATCCGTAATATTTCCTATATTTTAAAACTGATGAAACAGTTACCCTAAACCTACAAATGTTTTACTCATTTAAAATATTCAGTATGACGTCATACGATGAACCTTTTCAATAGTTAATTAAAATTTCTAACTCAATGTTTTTGTTGTCTTGCATCAGGTATAATTGATATCAACATCAGTAATTGAGTCTTGTGATATTTTGTAATTTGTAAGTTGTTTCTACGTTTCACATTCCTCGACGTCAGTTATTACATATGTCGAAATAACGTTTGCAACTACAAACGCATGCGATGTATTGCAACGTAAGCAAACCAATATTTTTTCAAAACTGAGGCAAAAGGGGCCATGAATATCCAACAAGAAATTCAAAATTACAAATTACATGCCATAATGACAATGTATTGTTGATAATTATGGCGTTATCGTGTACATACTGTATTGTACTTTATATGAGAACATCTAAACAACGTATAAGATCAAGTCTTAATTACAGTATTGTTATTGAAAATTGTACCAACTCCTACTAACAGCGACATTATATATCAAGTCATTAATTACGCACTCTCACCATTTTTAAACTCTATTCCAGAGGAATGAATCAATGATCAACATTTGTAATAGAATTTGTATGGGTATTAAAAAGGTGACACTTACAACTTCAACGTGCATTTTATAAAAGAACTATTGATAGTTTCCATTAAAAACCGTCAATGACGTCATAACTTTAAAATTAATGAGGTCACTTATGGGCTTTTTTAGCAAACAGAAGTAATTTTAGAGAGTAAAATGGATCGGCCCTAGTGATTTACAAATACATTTTCTGTGACTCACAGTACTTTTTGAACAGTCTTCAGAAACGATTTAAATTTAGAGACGCAAGTATTTTACATCCACATTTTTGGAAATTATCAAGGATTTTTGCATTGAAAACTGAACTGGATATTTTACGATTGCATGCCTACGATCAATCAAATGAGTTCGCCCCTATTGTTCCTCATTAAGTCTAATGTATGAAGTATATTTACTTCGTATCGATTTCGCCTGGGGGACTCTTCCTCGAGACAATCGTGCGACAACTCATGATTGAACTAGGTCACGAAACGGAAGAAAATGAAAAAGCCACAGCCGCGACCCTTTTGTGTAATCGAATCGGCGCCGACTTGATTAAACGTCATATCGATGGAAAAGTTTACGTCGGAAAATCGCCCGATTAGAGAATCTTAACGGAAACGGGCGATGATTTAAGGAGAAAATAAAATTTTCCCATTCTGAATTCCCATTTGCGATTTTCCCACTAGCGTTGCGGAGAACGCCAAAGCGATCCTAGAGGAGAAGAAGCAGGACGAGAAATTCAACGAGATCATCATCAGTTGCGGATCACTGAGCCATTACGATGGAAAGACTTTCAGGACGCTTATGCCACAAGTAAGTCATGGCAAAATGAAAACCAAAGTATTCCTGCTTCTGCCCTTCCATCTCTTTCCATGATACTTTAATTTCATCAAAAGTGCTCGTTGAATCATTAGAGCATGATTGGTAAAACAGTAGTGGCAAGTGCTAAGCAAAGGCAATCATTTACTCTACTCGCTGTACGTTGTAGGTACTGGCAGCCATAATAGCAGCAGGTTACCACATAGTAGTAGGAGTGTCCTTAGCGTTCTCAGCCATATTGATCCCATCTTTGGATCAGAACGGAACCAATGGCACGACGGGAGAGATCTCCGCTACTAAATCGGAATGCTCTTGGATAGGTAAGGACCCAAATTCGAGGGAAATCGTTTTAACCATTAATTTTACGATAATTCCAGCTAGTGTGATGGTGGTGGTAACCCCATTGGGCGCATTATCGGGCGGTTTCATTATGGACTACATAGGAAGGTTGAACATCTTGAAACTGGCAGCGATTCCTAGCGTAATTGGATGGGTGATGATCGCAATGGCCCAAAATGTCATGATGATCATCATCGGGAGGTTACTGGTTGGATTCGGTTCAGGTATGACGAGAATTATTAAGCAGAGTGGCTCATTCCTGCCCCTACTTTACATTGTCTCTACTTTCAATATCTATGATTGTCTAATAGAGGTTTTGTAAAACATTACATGACTTTTCCAGCTTGGGGAACAAGCCCTGCCATTGTGTACATAACTGAGATAGCCAGAGCTGATATGAGAGGATCATTGATTTCACTCGCTCCAACTTTTGCTTCTTTAGGTAAGTACCTGTAAATATATACCCTACTATTTATTAAAAGAACCTGATGGTTTTCACTGTATTTAGCAGATTTCACCAGTATTACTTAGCACATGCGCAGACCTAATTGTTCTGAAAATTTTCACTATCCCTAACGCACGGTTAAATGGTTTCTTTTTCCAGGTATGGTAATATGTTTCCTTAAAGGTTGGTTCCTCCCCTGGCGTACCGTCGCTTGGATGTCGATCGGGTACGTCCTCATCCCTTTATCGTTGGTGGTGTTCATTCCCGAGAGCCCCGCCTGGTTAGTCTCCAAAGGCAGGATCGAACAAGCCGCCAAGTCGCTTAGGTGGATTCACAAATACCAACCGCAACCCCTGAACAGAGTAAGGGTAGTTCCTAACAGATTAGGTGTATGATGAAAAAAGAACACTTGGTCCTGTGGTTCAAGAAATTTCGAAATATTTCTGGAACCATTTGGAAGTCATAGTAGAACTAGGATTATTTTATGTCGTGTTCTGATAAATCTGAATATTTCCAGTTGGAATCTTATGCGGAGCTGCAGCTGCACAATCTGCAGAAGGAGCACCAGGCGAAGCTAGAAGAGCAAACCAGGAAAGGCGATTACGGAGTCTTGGGTAAAGTGAAAGAGTTCCTGAAGCCTACAGGGTACAAACCGATTTTGATCCTCTGCGGTCTTTTCGTTTTTCAACAGTTCTCCGGCATATATATTACCTTATTCTACTCTGTCACGTTCTTCTACGTAAGTAAAGCGAGTGACGAAAAGAAATAAACTTTACTATTAACGGTGGTTTTTCGTAGGAAGTCGGGAGCAAGCTCAATCCTTTCCTCGCATCGACATTAATTGCTTTCGTTAGGATGGTGATGTCTTTCATTAACACTTACATGATGAAGACTTTCCATAGGAGGCCCCTGGTTATGATTAGTGGAATCGGGATGGCGATCTGCATGGGATTCTCTGGACTTTTCACTTATTGGATCAAGCAAGGTAAGGGATACAACATTTGAAGTATTAAGATGATTTCAAAAAATCCACGTTTAATTGAAATCTAATGAAAAGAAATGTTCTTTTAATGAGGGAATCCAGTGGTCTGATTCAAGAGAGAATCCCTCAGATCCTTCGAAGTGAACACCTGTAAAAATGCGCCAAAATTCGTTAGGAAATCTACGAAAGCACACGCAAAAACAGTTCCATCCCTCAGAAAAACCGTTGGCACCTGCAAAATGCCCCAGAAAAATCTCACGACTCCCTAAAATCTTAAATCCTTCTGTAATATTTGTACCATTTAAAAAAATCCTTCAGGAACCTACTAATCAAGTTAAGAAGCAAGTTCCCCATGGTCCTGTTTCTATCCCAAGTGTCACTTGCTATCAAACCTTAAATGATGTTTTTGAATTCTTTGAGGATTCCTTTAGGGACTAATTTGGACTTAGGTAATGCTTTGTATCTTCCAGCACTCTTTTCCTGTACCTACGCCAGCGTCCAAAATTCCCTAAAATGTATTAACCATTCAATTCTACATTTCTGCTATTTATTGTAAGAATATTGCTATACATTTAGGCCTTATGTTGTTTGAAACAATAATTTTAACTTCCAGGAACCTGTTCCTCATCTTCCTGTTTACATGTCAAGATTTTAACTTCCAGGACTCTGTTCTTCATCCTGTTATTGTGCCAGTTCCTTCAGAGTTCCCCAAAAACTGTCGAATTTTAAATTCCAATATTCTTATCAATTACTTTTTAATAATACAGATGTTCCTTCCATACAGATCAAGTGGAAAATGATCTAAGGATTTGGTTGAAAGGTTTGGGAGGTACTTGTACCATATTTTCCAAACGCAAATTTTCGTTTTCCTTTTTCACTAAGAGGGATTCTTCCTGCTACAGCTGCAGGGGCGCTGGTATGTGCTAACACACCACGCAGTCGTTCCAAGCCTAATTTTGAAGGGACCTATTTAAATACCTTAAAAACGGTCCACAGTTTAGTCCTTGGTTACATTAGTGGGCTAAATGAGGAGAAGCCTCTAGAAGAAGGTTCATTCGTACGTTTAAGCGATCTCGATTCCCTCTTGCAGGTACCTCCGACCAGAACTGGGTTCCGGTCCTCTTCCTGCTCCTCTACGTGGTCACCTCGATGGTCGGCCTGCTGCCCATCCCGTGGACGATGACCGCCGAGCTGTTCCCGATCGAGATAAGGGGCGTTGCGCACAGCATCTCCTACAGCATCGCGAACCTGATCATGTTCGCGGCCGTGCAGAGCTACTGGACGCTGGACTCGACCTTCGGCGGTCCGGCGGGCATCCAGTGGTTCTTCGCCGTCGTGTCGGTCGCTGCGTCCGTCTACGCGTACGTGTTCCTGCCGGAGACGCACGGGAAGAAGCTGTCGGAGATCACGGGATACTTCAAGGATAATCTGATCTTCATAGGGTCCAGCAAGGGGAAGAGGCAGCCGAAGGCGGTCGCGAGCCGGGTGGCCAAGAAGGACATCGTCAGGAGCAACGGGCAGAGCGAGAAGCTCATGGAGAATATTTAGTAGAGCGTTTCGGTGTAGCTCTAGTTGCGTTAGGGCCGTCTGAGAGTAAATAAGACGAGGGGAATTCGTTTAGGAAATTACACTTTTCAATTTATTTCTTGCTGTTTTTAGATAGGGCAAACCAGGTAGACCTTAAATGTGCTACCCTGTTTTCTGTAAATTTAGAAATTTAGAAACTCCTGGGTTTATCCTATATCGAAATTTTCCCCAATAGCATGTGCATTATAGGTTCTGTTTTGTTTCCTAAGGTTTTCCCAAAGTTTTAGTGATTGCTGGATTTGATGAAAATCTGAATGTAGGTTGCGTCCTTTCTGTTTCTGTTGGATCTTCTATAACCCTAGTACGTTCAGTTTGAATGCGTTTTTCTGAGCTTTTTCAACGTTTGAAATCTTCGATTCTTAGATTGAAGTTTGTTCTCTCTTTTTCCTTCAAATTTGAGTAGAGTAGTCACCAGAATATACATGGATTCGATCAGAAATTTATTAAGTTCATTGAAAACAAGGGAGCCTACTTACTTGACTGGTCCCCTTTCAACGGGTTATTCCTTGCTTTTTCAGTAATTGGTACTCCTTTAATTGTCCTCCTTTGGTAGATCTAGAAATCTAGATTAAACCTTTCTAGCACTTTCCCCTTGAATCTGAGAATAGAATGCAGCAGACGCAATCTATATGTACTAACTTAAAAATGTCCTCTATCTGATACTTTTCGCGATAAGTTGCAGCAAATCTGTTCGTGTAAGGTTTACCAGCAATAAGAATTGTAATGGAAATAGGTAGCCTTCTGTCTTATTTATTTTCAGACTGCACCTTTCGCTTCCTTGGTAAAATTTTCATTCGGTACCGTTTTAAGTAGATGTCGTGTCCAAATTCTTTTAAACTGGCATAGGTAGCACATTGTGTTTACTGCTCATAAGCACAGGTACAGTTTTGATAGAATTTGGATAAAAGACGATGATTCAAAATTTACATGACTTGTAAGACTTTTAAGTCTTGACATGTCTCGTTTCTTAAAGTGTCACGTGCTTACATATTAGGGTAATAATGTTACACGACACATTTTTAGTTTTGTCATTCCATTGGCGTATAAGACAATTTTGACACTATCGCAATCAATAACGAAGCATAAGTCGTTTAAGATACCGGCATTAATAAATTATCTTAAAATTGCTACATAATTACCTATACTGTAATTTATTCTCACGTTAGTTAGGATAATCAATTAATTAATTACTTAATATTCAGGAAATAATCAGTATTTTTTTAATAGGCAAAGAACAACGACTGTGATTAAAGACAAGAGCTGACTGGGCAGTTCGTTAGGGTGTAGTTGAGATACAAAAATATAAGTGGTGATTTTAGATTTGTAAATTTGTCTATTTTGAATAATAAATTATTATTAATAAACGTGTTACTCGTTTAATCCCCCCTGAAAATTTCCAGGAGTCCATTAAACTCCTTTAGGAAACGATTTGGGGCATAACAGACTCCCAATATAACTCAAAAGGGTGTTCCTTTCGTTCTCTCTTTTCGCACTGCGCGCATTTACAACTATGTTGTGTTTACATGTTAAACGTGTCGAATTTTCGGTACTTCCGTACGTTATTTTCACGCTGAAACGTGACTGAAGAGTCAAACATGAAACAAATACTTTGTATGTGTGTGTTGCGTGCACCGAAAAGGTTCACAATGAATTTTTTAAGTATATTCAAACAACCAATCAAGCAAAGGTACAGTGATTCATGTTGCGAAAAAATACTTTCTATTAGTTGGATTTGAGATGTCAAATATCTGTTTCATTTTGCGTATGATCAACATTGTTACATAACAATTTATACGTTTGTTGCTTACATTAAAAGCAGGTAATAGATAAGATAATTCAAGAATAATTAAAAATGAGCTCCATCAGAAACATTAATTCAAGATATAAAATTATTAGAAGTAGTAGAAAACCCTTCTAGTTTTTGGATGGTTATGGAAAAAGGGCATTTGTGCCTTACAAATTTGTTTCTCTTCTCAAGAGACGTTTTCTCAACGTTTTCTTTTGAGAAAAATCCCACAGCTAATCCAATACAAACAAAATTCTACAATTTTATTACTACTGTACCACTGTCACAGAGTTACGTATTTTACTGTAACTGAGTTCAAGGAAAGAGTGTTAATTTATAGAAAACCCAGTGCAATTTGAAAATGTGATAATTGGTCTTAAATTATTTCCGAGTAAATGGATTTTAAGCAAGATTATGGTGAATTGTTTGGCTTGAACGTTTCTTTAATTAACAGATAACTTCTCTTTGAACATGTTTACGAGTCACGAAAGGAAACTTTAAATCCTACAAGGATTAAAGGATCCTTAAAACTGGCCACTTGAGTTATTTTCGATGAGAGGAGAGACTCCTTTCAAAATTTTCAACTAGTCGTTACATCTTTTATTTAAAAAAAAATCAGTCGCCATTTTGGGACGATATTTATTCTCCCATTAAAATCCACCCCAAAATGGTGACTGATCTTCGTACTTTATACATCTAGTGACTTACCATTTTAATGAACAATCACTGCTTTTAACTGGTGATGAAATTTTGCTTAAAATCATTGAAATATTAGTGGTGCTACTTGTGAAAATCAGAAACTAATATTAGATGATTTTTACATTCCAGTACAATATGGCTAAGGGTCAGTGCTTAGATATTTCTGCTGGAGTATTACAGAATATCTAGATTAATACCTAGTAGGGTTCGTCATCTAATAGATGTTCCAGGAACTGTAGTATTGTCCTGTTAAAACGTTCCACTGTAGAAAATATTCCACAGTTACATTATAACATATTCCAGGCCCTAGTATATAATGCACTCTAGCACATTCTAGTTACCAACCAGATTGCACATTTTTCATTAACATATTCTAGCTATTATCTAGTGTCTAGATCTGTTTGCTGAGGTACTCTACAATAACAAAGTATAAAGAAATTTTTATCTCTTATTTTATACATATGGAAACTAGCGGTCTGATGATGGCCAGTTAGTTTAGGTCGAAACCGGCCGTTGAATAAAAAAGAACAAAGTAGATCCTCCTCACCTTGGGATGCTTGTTTACAATACACTCATATTAGGAATCTTCCACAATCTCTCTCATTGTGAATTCCCCATAGGATGTTTTATTGCGTTATAAGCACATCTGGATGTACTTGCCAGAAATAAGTATTTAACTGAATTGAAAATAATATGATGTCTCTTTGAGTTAAATAAAATAAACGCAGAACCGTTACGTGATTTCTTTTCTAGGCCGCCTAGTGCCTGTACTATTTATACTGAAACTATTTTTATAAAGTACAAATTGACTTGAAAAGAGTGAATTGGATACGCAATTGAGCTCTAAAAATTACTTTCCATTCTCTCTACCGACCCACGTAATCCAGACATCTCTTGTTACAAAAATGGCGTTCCTTTTCAGAAAGAAAATTGACGTTATGACGGTGAACTTTTTCCACCTGGAAATTTTCCCTGCTGGAAACTACTTTTCTCTCGATTCCAGTGGGTTTCAGTATTTTTGATTTTCTCCAAGGCCGGATTGCATTCACCGATGCATTTTCCGCGTGGGCTTTCCTATTCTTGTATTGTTTGCCGGCGATATACGACGATAGGTATCGATTGTTGTAAAAATTCAACCTTGCCTCGGGGAAATTTCCCGAGCTCGATGGGTTTTCCAGGAAGTTTCCCGAATGGAAATGTAATTTCCCGGAACGAGCCTTCGATTTTCGTAGCAGCAGTTTTTAGGTTAACGACTAATTGAAGTTACGGTTTGATTTTGTTTTATATTAAAAATGAAACGGGCGATATATAAAGATGACACGTTTTGACCTTTACTTGGGTCAAAATTGTTAAATTTATATATTTTAGTAAATGATACATTAAATACATTAACGATAAGTTACACCAGATCTGACGTTTATATTAAATCGTAATTTGTTATTACATCAAGTATCTGTATGTATTTTGTTATATATTATTGCTACCCTATTTCAAGAAACAAATTTATTGTTTGTTGCTATGCCCTGAAGATGACTAAACTGACATTGAAACGCCCAATAAATTTTGCCCCTTACGACGTTCAACAACAGTATAAATGTTTGCTTTCAGAAATTATCAAATTAATAGGAAAATTGATGCTATTTTGTGGGTTGGGCTGGTTGGTTTCGTTCAGAAACTAAATACAAAATTGTTTTTGAAAATTTCCTTTGAAATTACGTCAGCATTTAAGGATTTGGACTAAGTGTGCCCGTGTTCTAATTTACATGCATTTAGACACCGTTTTATCAAAACTTCACCTATAGTAAAGAGGTATAATGACTTACTTGAAATATTCAATATATTATCACTTTGTGATAGCAAAATCAATCACTTTGTCCTAGCAAATTTGAAGGTGTCTTAAAATTGTAGAATCGTTCTAACAGAATCCTGTTTGTTAGCATGATTCGGAAATATTTTTGGCAATCAAATAGTATTACACGTGCAGTTTTTCTTACATATTAACACGTTCTTGTCGAAATCCTTAGAATCACACTGGAAATTACATTGGAATTACGTAACTCTATTAGATCGACTACAATCAAGTCGTTAATAAATTTATATGACGGATATTTAAATTAATGAACAGATTTTTTTTATAATAACTTAGACGCCTTTGATGGGAAATTTCTCATCTATAAATTGACCGTTTTTATTAAACCACATTGTCCAATATTTAAGTTTTAATTAAACATAAGTCTTTACGAGTTGTTTTTTTTTAATGCCAGATTAAATATGTGTGATAGAGGAATTTACTGATAATTAAAACTTTTTTAAAATATTTTCGAATTAATTCTGATTTTGGCCCAAAATTCATTTCTATTTGTCTGCACTTACCGCATTTCCACGATGAAACGATTTGTCGTGGCTTCAAGGAATATTTTTTGACGCTTACGGCCGTCAAAACGTTTGCCTTCGACCGAGCTCCTGTAAAAGAAAAGGAATAAATAAGGGAAGTTTCCAGGAAATATAATTTTTTAAGGATAACTAGGTTTGACACTAAAACGCTAAGCTGAATAGGGTAGTTGGTGTATGCGCCTTGGCACCAGTTGCACAAAAAGGAGTCTGGAGGCTTTGAGCAATATTCAATCTTAGCGTTTATTTTGAGTCTATCGATGGCGTCGAAAAGGATTCTTTGGAGTATCTTTTAAAATATTCTGGTATGATTGGTTCAGAGATTTTTTGACTTTTAAATACCAATAAAAATGTCGTCCTTCGGGTATATTAAAATCCAAAATTTTAACCGAGGGGGTGTTTTCGTCCTTTCGAAAAATCTAACTTGTTTCTGTGACTTTGTCCAGTTTCTACTTTTCAGGAAATCTCCGTTTTCACACGACTTGCGTTCTTTGACAACCCCAGGTAATTTACAGCATTGAAAATCGCGTGCAATAAACAACTTCATAATCAGAGCGTTGAAAAGACATTCCATGAGCATATTCTGTTTTATTTATTCCTCTGCTTTACTTGATCCTAATGATTCTTGACGTGGTTTTATCATGGGATTTATGGTCTAATGGAATGCGGGAGAAATTATTGGTAGTATAAATGCGTAACGGAACGGTTGGATTTACCATATTTATTTTAATTACGTCGTTTGGTCTATGCATCGGCAAGGAATTCAGGGAGAAGTTGTAAATATTTTATTTTATTTTCCATAAAACTGGAATTTTCTTGGATTTTCTAAATTTTAGTGTGTATTCCTTGCCCATACTCATACTCGTACTAAAAAAAAGGAGTTGGGCGTCAATAGTAATGCGGATTAAAAACACGTAAGCACCAAAAGCGCAGTTACGAACGAAATACACGCACTACAGGGGACTAAGAAAGTAGGACCCCATTTATCTCTCCCCTCTCCCATTTATCTCGTCTTCTGTCATGGATAAAATAGTTGGTTACAAGAATGGTACAAACGTACCTTTACTTAAAATAATAAATGACAGCTAATTAGCCTATTTTACCACCATCCAGAAAAAAAAAGGTAACGAAAACAGGCTTCACTAGCTGTAGGGAATCCGAAAATAAACACGGTTCTCCCGTTTCCCCCACTCGTTTTTTGGGAAAATTCCGAAACGGGCCGGCGAGCTGTAGGCCACGACTTTATCGAAGCGGAGCGTTCTCCGGTCCCGTATCAGAATGATTGAAGCGAGAGGACGATGGGATAAGAGAGAGAAAGAACAGTAGGAACGAAGAGAGAATGAGAGAGAGAGAGAGAGAGAGAGGAGAAAGAGAGAGGGAGAGAAAGAGAGAAAAAGACAACGTGTGATTAGGAGCTGGCATTGTAAAAAGTGAAATGGGACGAATCGGGAAATGTGGAAAATGTAAATCCACCAATTCACGCCACGCCGTAAATGGGATTTTTCCTCTCTCGGAAAATGTTGTTCATTAATTTCCATCCCTTCTAAATTCGCACTTAAATTCTAGGCAAACTTCAGTAAACTAGTAATTTTGTCACATTTAACGAGTTCTGTCACAAACCTCACTTATGTAAGATTCGTAGTGGGTAAGGATTACAATGAATAGAACCGTTAATTAGGTGGCACAACTGGTTCTGCCAAAAATATCATTAGCTAAGCTCCAAAAAACAAAAAGTAAGCGATTTTACCCAACCATTACATGGCAGAACTTGCCTATAGTGTTCTATCGCACATTTAACCCTTTAGATATATCTTGGAATTCATTTGTTTACATTAAAATTTTTCTATCGTCTAGGATTAATTGAAAATCATATCAAAAATTAAAACTAAAGAAGGAAATCTCTGGAGTGTAATTCCAGTCGATTAATTTCCTTTCAATCTAAGTTCACCCTTAAATTTGAGGTAAATTCCAGTAAACTCACAAGTTAGAAGAGTAGCAATGAATCGGACATAGGATGAGTTCTGCCAAAAATCTCATTGTGTATATATTTTTGGATAATAAGAGCGATAAAAGATAACAACCGTGTCGGGTGAAAGAATCGCCTGAACTAGTCAGGTTCTAAAATCTTCTTAACTGATTACATGGCAGAATTCGTACGTAGCATTTATGGCAAAAACAAAATATCTCGAAACTTGTATCCTTCCACTGAAAATCTTAAAAGAATTTCGTAATATCAGTCTATTATATCATGTTTAAGGAAAAACGAACTGATTTATGCAGACGCCCTTAAAGATGCTCGGAAGAGTAAGTGCCATAAAAGAATGTATCTGCTTCGAACGGAGTCTGTTAGGGTGGCAGTTATAACTAATCCTGTTTGAGTTGAGAAGTCTTTTCATTTTTCGTTACAGAGGGCAAAACGACCTAAGTCAAGGAAGCTTTAAAAACAAAAACGGTCTAACATAACTTGTTATATGGCGGAACTCATCTACACCCTATGATTATGCAGCGTTGCTTGTTTCCTTCAGCTGAAACGTGCATTGTAACGTGAATGTAAACCTGAAACGTGAATTTGTTGTTCTTGGTGCTGATTTGAGTATTTAATACTTTCATTTCCTTCGGTTTGTAATAATGAAATATATTTGTTTGTTTAAAACGCTAACGAAATGGGTATATTTTTAGGACAAAGTTTTGCTGTTAAACAATATCTACTAAATAATAGGGTAAGCTGTAACAAAACGTCAGAATTAATGAAATGGCAACGATTTGGAACATTTCTATTGATATTTATAATGAAATCCTTTGTTGTGAAGTTTGTGGTAGGATTTCTGCACTCTCTAAGCAGTTACGAAAGAAACTCTATTATCACTTGGAGCTTAGGGCACTCGGAATCTAATTTGTTTCTCACGCGTATCGTTTTACGGGCCACTTCGTAACTGATTAGCATAAAATTTATGGTGTTTATCATGCACCCCGTGAAATCATTTGACCCCAAAGGGTTGATGCCTCCGTCTTCTCCTTCTTTTTGTTCTTCGCTCGACTTTATTGTGTTTTTTATGGTATATTTCTTTCCCTCCTCCTCCTTCTCCTCCTCCTCCTCCGCCTCTTCGGTTGACTTTTTTACCTGTCAGAACGGAGGCAGGTAGCGGCGCTCTCTCTTCTCTATGTCGAATTAATGCAAATAGCATGCAGTTTGCACTCGATTTTTATTTTTATATATACATATATTTATTATGTGTGTATGTGTGCGCTTTTTTATTTTAGGTTTAGGCGATTTATTACACGGGTTATTCAACGTGCCGTCTCTTTCCCTCTCTCGTCCGTACTGCTGGGTTTTCCGCAGAAACGCATCCGAACAAAGCTCATTTGAATATATCGATGTTTGGCGGTCGAAATTTTTCGTTTCGAAAATAATGGAAATAAGAGGAAATAAAACAAAAGACCGGCCGGAGCCGTCCTTAGTTAACCTCTATCGTATTTCTAGAAGATCTTTTTTAGGTTTCTTTTTTCGGCTCGTATAAGGATACAGGGTGTTCGTGAAACGTCAGAGACTTGAAGTACGTAAAATTACTCACTCGAATTTAAAAGCTGCTGGAAACGTAAGAAACGCGTTACGAATTTTCCTCGAACCCTACGAGAAATTCTAATTTATTTTTCTCTAGAGCAATGGGCATCCTTCCATTGGAATAAATCGGAGGCCGTGGTTGTAGGAAAATAGTAACCATGTGACTAATTTTCTCAAGTTTAACAAACCTTACTAAGAAATTTAAAAAACATGACAAAACACCTGGATTAACCTATATAACCCCTAGATAAACATATGAAAAAGTATTCATCCCTGGCCAGGTTTTATGCTAAGCATCACTGGACCTTTAAGGAGATCGCCTCGTTCAGTCTAAGCAGGAGAGGAATGCCGCTTCTTTAGGTCGGGCAGCGTAACCTTCTTTTTCAAAGGAATTTCCCTTGGGGTTCCTTCTCTTGCATTTTTACTTAAGGCAGAGCAAATTCCCTCGATGCAAGTCCCATAAACTCCTATTTGGTGGTGGTACTTGAATAAATATTTTAATCTCAAAGCCTATCGAGGGATTTCTAAAACTGTTTCGTGTCTTTTTCTAATGCAAGATTCGACTTATCTCCAAAAGTTATTTAACTGCCGGTTGAAATTTCCATAGATTCAAACTTAAGACCAAGCAATAAAAGGCGCTTCCTTCTCCTAAATGGAAGGAAAAAATTTAGTACCGATACCACAACAAGGAGGCAGCACCGAAATGCACAAATCATAATTCGCTCAATTCACGTTTATTCGAATCGCCTAAAAACCGACATCTCTCCTAATAAAAATCTCGTTTAGACGTTAACGTATTCGTTTGGCACAGGATGTCATCGAATTAGAATAAGACGCCGCTTCCTCTCTTCAATTACTGGTATTTTTTTATTCATCAAGTACAAAATTCAAATGCGATCGGTTACAATTTGCGTCAACGGCAAATGGACTCATCGAATTAAACTCGCAAGTCCGCACGCTTGACACAACATGCAAATCACATCGCCCTGTATGAATTTCAAAGCATGAAAGATTGTATTGCAATCGATGCAAAAAAGGGGAAGAGATTTGCAAGTTTGATGTTGCCACTTCATCATTTGATGTGTGGTAACAATTTGTTTAACAAAGTCGAAGCCATTTAAATGGGCCGTTCGGCTAAAGGGATCAGAAGGGGGGAAAAGGTCCCTCTACCCCAGAGAAATAGGCCGGCGGTTTTAGTCATCAAGCCTGATGCATATTTAGTGATATTTCAAAACCTTCGTTATGTTCTTTTCGACACAGAAATTGATTTTAGAAGCTCTACACCGACTGGATTTAATAGAATATGCCAACAAGGACAACGCAAACCTGAAGTTTTGGATGCAATTGTATACCTTCCTTAGGAATTCTGTTATATTATATTTATGAATTTTGAGTCAGGGTTCCACATGCCAAATTTTGATTTACCTTTTGCTTCTGTAGAGTCCAGAGTGAGGGAAAAACATTTCGTTTTATTCTACGCAGAGAAATATGGAGCAAAAGAATCTTTCTCACATGAGGTACTCATGATATAACAAGAAACTATTGTTTATGGCTCGATATGTACTTAGTATATTTAAATTGGGTACTAGTCAAGTCCAAGGACTCTGTAGGGTCCTTTGACGCTGTGAATATTTGATTTTTCTCAATTTTTCCAAAACGGCTATACGTATGCTTACTAAACGTTGCTTCTGAACTACTATGTTAAATGTCCACAGTTTTTGTTTGAAACATTTTTCTGTAAACTCGCCCTAGAGGGCACTTTACTCTCGAGCACTTTCAGTTTTTCTTGATTTTCTTAACAAGGAACTTCGTGATTTATTTCAGATTTTGTAATTGAAGCTATTTAACACGTATAACGTTTGTGTAATTCTTATTTTTCTTCGTCGACCTGTGCAATCGACGTAAAATCCGTTCGGTAACCCAACGCTAATCCACGAGCAACGCGGAGAAACGGAAAAGGAATCGAAACGAAACGTGACGCTCGGAAAAAAGTATGTCTGTCGGTTTATCGATGTCATCAAACCGTAAAAAGACAATTACGCTCAATAATCCGATAATAACAATAAAAGACGAAACGGAATAAATAGTAAACAACGACGATATAAGCGGGACATCGGAGATGAAATCGAGAAGAGGCATTCGACGCGATTTCCTCTGTCGCAGCTCCGATTTCCCGCGTGCACAGAAAAACTTACTTTGCAATCATTATCTTATGTTTCACGTTCGATACGCTGGAAAGTCTCTCTCTTAGACGATCGCGCTGAGACTGCACGAAATGAATTCCTTAGGGTCTTGTTCACAGGATACGAGAAAGTCTAGAATTTTCAATTTTTAAAAATTATTCTTATCACTTTCAGTGGAATATTCCGGTAATCGCGATTACAACCGAAACGCCCATTTTCGAAAGAAAAATCTGTCTAAACAAAGAATCGAAAAATAACCCCAACGCCTTTGTACGGAAAATTAATGTTTTGATACAGGGATTTCATTAGGAACGACAAAGAAAATTCAAAAATAGTGTCACCTAATTGTAGTTCCTATATTCAGAAAATAATAAATGAATAGGCGTTAAAGAATCCTGTACCTCCCTCCTGAAGCAGTAGCCTTAGCTAATTTGCAGTTAAATCGTTCCATCAAGATCGATTTGATACGTCTTCTAGTTTCTGAGGCACCATGGTTGTTGCAGCTTAAGCCTTAACCTGCATTATCTGTAGCACACCTGTGGAACTGCTTGAAAGTTGGCATATTTTGAGAAATTTTTTTAACTATTTTAGAGCTGTTATAGGAGCAAATTGTACGTCTAGATTATTCTCTCTCAGAAATATTAATCCAATGCTTTGAATGCCAATGCAATGAAACATTTATGTTATATTATATACAAGTGTGTAACTCTACTAGAAAATAGTTGTATGATGAAGGATTGTTATTCAGTCAACAGCTTTTTGTGGTTAAAAAGGGAGGTTTTTAGACAGTACAATTAAAATTATGCAAGCTATACAAAATGGCTACAAATTTCACCCTTTCAAAAATTTCCACACCTGAAGCCTCAAGGTATGGAAGCTTCACAGGTGCGCAGTGTGGTTAGTGCAGGTTAAGGCTTCAGCTGGGGTACTATGGGGTAAATTATACTATTTCGATTATACCATGAAACCACTTTTGGAATTTGAGGGTGACTTTATAAAAGTTTCCATCAAGTAACTTACTCGATGAATGCTTTCCTCGGAAAAATAATCCAGAAAATGTGGAAAAATGTATCCAGAAAATATATTTCTTTAATATTGTGACTATCCCAACTGATTACAATTTTGATACAAGTGTAAAGACTAAATGGATCGTTTCAAATTGAACCAAGTCATAATATCCAATCAAATTATTAAAATCGAAATTAATTTTTTTAACCCTAGTCAAAAAAAAGCTTCCATTAATTTCGCCAATTATTTTAGTATTTCCATCAAAACGACGATAATGCGGTTAATAGCGTTTCCTTAATCAGAGCAACAGATGTAATTACATCGTCACATTTTTCAAACCTTCATCAAGTGCATCTCACGATTCCACCTGTACCTTAAGTGAAACTGAAACCTAAACCCGATCCGCGAATCTGATCATCTCATCTCGTATGATCTCCGACTGATCTTTGTCACGAGACGCGACGTGTCTCCATTAATTTCATTACTCATTCTTTCGTTGTATCGGCTAATTTTAGATTGTAGAGCCTTACCGGATTTTGCGGTTTCGATTTGAATTTGATCGAAGGCATCCGGTAGTGTGATCGATTTAGTATGTAAATGCAGGAGGATGTCCATCGGTTTTGTGGCGATCGTCATGGATTTCACGGACGTTGAGGAGGCGTGCGACTGTTTGAAATTCGAAAAATATCGACCACGTGAAAAATTGGCATCCCCTCGGGTCCTTTAATTACATGTAACGCTTTTCTAAAGTGAGGAAGTACATAAAATCATGGCAATAAAGTAAGCTGACAAGTTTAGCAGTAAGTATCCAAAATATCGTTCCCAACCACGCCGGTAACTAGGCCCGAGGTATCCTGTGGGATGGCGGGATTAGAACACACACACACACACATCCTGAGCACACGGGTGATAACCTGGGGGTGAAACCTTAAGGGGGTACAACCGTCCAGGTTGGCCCCGGCGGCGAAAAGGAGACAGCACATTTTAAATCATACCGGAAAGCTCAAGTGCTCAATACTACTCAAGACCGCTTTAAAATACATCACCACTGATTTTCGTGATGTATACTTCGACTAAATATTTTCCCTGACTTTCCATTTAACTAAAACTACGTAGAAAAAATATGCCTAACGTAAATTACTGCTTCCGTTTGTTATACTCGACTATTTTCGGCGGGGCGTGTAACACTTTTTTTTTAACGGACAGGTGGAAAATCCGTTTGAATGTTTTTTTATCGAACCTATGGAAATAGCGCCACGTGGATGCGTGGGTATACCAAAAATGCGCCCGATAATCGATCGGGAATGTGAGAACGAGAGGAAAAATTGGAAATAGAGACCACAGTTAACGTAGTTATTGACACTACAAAGAAATTTATTATCAATTCCATCGAGTACACACACACACACACACACACACACACACACACACACACACACACATACGCACAGAGAGAAGACAAATTGACGATACTTTACTATTCGCAAATGTGCGTAATGAAATTATTCATATCCCTGAATCCCAAGGGCGAAAGTACGTAAAACAAGTCATTTTGTCGCGAGGAGAGAACTGGAACACAGGTTATGGTGGTAATTATTAGTCGATCGATTATATGCGCCTTCAGATTATATTGTGTCGGTATTTTCAAAATTTAATATTACATCGTTAGACTTGGGTATATCGGCCTGCTTCGTAAATTCCTGCAGGTATTGCTGGAATTATTTTGCAATTTCTTTGTACAAAAAAGGCACAAATCTCGATACCCTCTAGAGAAAATCAACGACGTCCTCGAACTGTTTAATTTACGCGTATAACACTTCTTAAAAATTCTCCTACGCGATTCCATAATATGGCGAATGCTTCAGGCGCGGCAGTTATAGCCGGGGCAAATAACGCAGTATCCGACGATCAAACCGTCTCTTTTTAACGGTTCGAATCCTGCCCCGAGAGAAATGCGCGTTTTGTTGGAAAAAATCTCGTTTGATTCATCTGATAAACAAACGTTTTTTATTCATTCGGCTATTTTAAAAAATTTATTTCGGGTAATCCCATGTAATAAAATTCCTCCTTACATAAATAATAAACGATCAAATTCATCGCATACCGTTCCGAAAATAACTCTCTTTCCGCCAAATGTTTAAATATATTATAAATGGAGAGAAGGAGGAGACGGCGAAGAAGTGAGAACTCGTCGAGGAATGGCGGAATACTCTCATGGCGAATATTTCGTATTATCGAAGCGAAAGACGAGGTAGGGTGAGAGAAAGGAGGAGCGTATTAAGCGTATTACACAGCAATAGTGACGAGCAGAACCTCCCTCTCTAATGGGAAGGCTAGGGAAGTAATAGCTTGCTGAAACATATCGTAAATGTTTTACAAAGGTTAAAATGTCTCGCCTAAGAATTTATTCAGGTGTGATTCTTTGTAAGACATTGGGACACATTTTACTGGTACTTCGATAAAATATTTTGACAACCCTTGGTATTTTAATACCTCATCGGTCAAGTAATTGAACAGAAAAAATGTAGAAGAAGATTCGAAATATCCTTACGTACAAATATTTCATATCATCATTTTACGAGATAATTAAACGAATGGGGCACAAAATCACAAATTAACACACCAAAAAATGGACATATTTAAAAATCTTGCATTGGACATGAACATTTACAAAGCAACACTTAGTTTTTAATCCATTTTCTGAGAATCTCCAATTGAGGGATTTAATTTGGAAATTATTTGAGAGGGGTTTCGAAGCTTTTTCGATTTGGGTGGTTGATATTTTTAAACAAAATGTTTTCACAAGTTGCGCAAAAGACGTGCCGTGCAAGGCTGCTTGCGAGAGTATGAAATTTTAAACACGATGGAGGGCGAAGTTTGCGACTAATCCAAATGAAAGTCAACGAGAAAATAGTAAAAACAATATGGCGGCACGTGAAATTAAAAAATAATTCGTAATATTTTTGTTTTCGATCTGAGCAATAATATTATAAAGCGTTTTTGTAGATCTCGAAATGTAGTATAACTTTAGTACTCAACATTTTTTTTATATGACGTTTAAAGCTCATATTTTGAGATGCGCGTGGCGCATGAAACAAGCCCCTCCTCGGGTGTTTATTCGCATAAAACAAACAAAACGCACTAGAAATCCCTTGGATTTCGGTGAAAATAAATGCCGAAAGTACCTCCCCTAGCGACGATCGAGCGTAGGGCGGTTTATTTCCGAAGACTACCTGTGGCGGATCGATTTGAACGCCCGATGATTCCCCCTGGAGCGCCCGCCATCGTCTGCCCACGGCTTCATCGATGCGGTAGACTCGCCGCGAATACATCCACAACACGCACTCACACACACACACTCACACACATTTCACATATATAGGGCCCGTCTTACGCTTACATACTTCAGTGCATGTTAACACACACAATCTTAACAAACATACACACACAAACACACACACACACTCACACACACTCTCATACACACACATACACTCGCACTCACCTCACAAATACACTTACACCTCTCATACACATACTCATACACACATACAAATACACTCTCACACACACACACACACACACACACACACACACACACACACACACACACACACACACACACACACACACACACACACACACACACACACACACACACACACACACACACACACACATACACCCGTACAAGTTTCAACATCAAACACGACACGACATACACGCACAAGTACGAAGAGGTCCGGTGCCCGGAAAAGAAAATCCGCGAGCGCGAGAGACACGAAAGGGGGAAGAGAAGGAGTCGAGGGAGTTGTCGAGGAGTTTCGCACATGTGATGAACTTTCCCGCTTCAGCACCCCGCCGGGGGTGAAGATGGAGAGCGTGCGGCGATTTGTGATAACCCCGTCCGGTCCCTCTGACAGTACGACACGCTGAATCGCCTTGACTCGTCCGTTGTGATCGCTTGTGATACTTACCCCGAGAGACTGAATATTTTCCGAATTCGAAAGTAGAAATATAAAAGACGAGACATGATCTGCGTCGGGAACTTCCTCGAGGCGCGGAACCTCCTCGGGTGCCTCCTGCTGCTGCTGGCCGTGACGACGCCCCCCACGTCCAGCGACAAACTCTTCAACATCCAGAAGAACGTCGGGGGCGGCGGCGGCGGCGAGCAGCAGCGGCCGTCGCAGCAGCAGGTGACCGGGTGCAGCAGCTGCAGGATGCGCGAGGAGATCAAGCAGCGCAACCTGGAGGTGATCAAGGGCGAGATCCTGCGGAGGATGGGGTTCTCGCAGGCGCCGAACATCACGGGGAAGGTGCTGCCGCAGGTGCCGGCGCACTTCCTCGCGATGGTCGAGGATTACGGGATGCAGAGCGACCAGCCGCAGCTGGGGCAGCCCGTCCACGACGACGACGACGACGAGTACCGCGTCAGGACGCAGAAGATACTCACGTTTGCCCAACCATGTAAGTACGACACCTTTACAAAATTTCGATACACGGCAATCTATTTAGCGTTTACTGCTTATCTTATTCTATCCCAATGAAAAATATGTTTAAACTTTGTCTTCGTACATGATAATCATAGAATGGATAACATCATTAAAAGCAAAGAAAAGTTTTACCTACATCGGTGTTATTCCTCCATATTTATTTCCTCCAACGTTATTTAACACGGGCAAAGCAAAAAAATTGATACAACAGACGTTCCAGTAGAAATTCTCACTTTTTCTTTGTTCAAAGGTTTTCAGAAAAGCTTCGTTTTATACTTACGAAATTAAAATTAATCAACATTTAATTAAAATAATTCCAAAACCGTCACAATTCAAAATTTGCAATAGGTGCAGGAAAAAAGATAAAAAGATTGAATAATCTCGAAGGTTGCCTGAAAATTTTCCTATTGCTATTCTTAAGGAACCTTCAAAATTTGATGAAATTATTTTGTTTAGGAGTTATTGCATTTGTTTAGCAAATTGTTGTTATTGCTGTGGTACAAAGTGCGGGTGTTTATAAGGGCTCATTCTGTTAGTCTTGACTTATATTTTCGAAGTTTGTTATTGGGAATTTTAATTTAAACGGTAACCCACCAAAACAGGGCTTAAAAATCGCTTAATTTGTTCATAAGGTTTTTCGTTAATAACAATAACTTCGCGAGGAATAAATATATTTTAATGACGCTTTGATATGATGTTCGTGTTTCTGGTAATTTTCCACGAATCGAAAAGAGCATTTTTGATAGACTATAAATAGCCGAGCTTTCTCTATTTGTTTAAAAAATTAATATAACCATATTTAGTTAACCAGAATAAGTTAACCAACCCTTTAACAATAACTATTTTAAAGAGTCCCCCAAAAAATTTTTTTGGAAATGTTTAAAGTGAAAAATATTTTTTATTATTGTGAGATGTGATTATTGAAAATTATGCTAACTAAGAATATCCATTAAAAAACAAATTTGCACAAGTAAATAACGATAAAATTACAAAAATAACGTGGCCTCTTGCACAGGTAACTGAGAAAATAAATATGCATGTCGCAAGAATGGCCTAATAAGGCAATCAATAGGGAGTTTTCACATGATGTTTTTACTGTTATTTACTTTCAAAACAAGTCTAAAGATTATTTCAAAAACTTTGGGAAGAAAGGACCCTTAAAATTTTTCATAAATCCTGTAGACTAAAACATATTTTACTTTTTAACTTAAAAATTGTATTGTACATATCCGAACTGGATTGTTTTTAAATAAAATTTTGACTCTCCTGACTGATAGTGTTATTGTGTATAATTAAATATTATTCCAAAAAGAAAGTAAAAGGAAGGCGTAGAATTTTAAAGCCCACACAATTAATTACCAATTTAATTTAGTTATGAGTGTTCAATTCACTGCAGTTTTGAAAAGATATGATAAGTAGGTTGTTATGTTTTGACTGCCTAAACTGTTAAAACTTTTCTTGAGTTATTTTGAAAGAATTTCACTACTTTTACTCACTTAATCACTTCTTGGGCGTTTTTAGTGCCAATTACCCGTTTCTCAGTACGTTTGATTCATAACTACAACGCCAGGTGATTCAAATAATTTAAAATAATCACTAGTTCGTATCGATTTGATCGAATTCCTTAAATCACGTTAAATCGCGAAATCCTAGCATCGCATAATTAAGTCGATGTAATGTATTCCGAAGGTAATTTGTTTACACGTTACTATTCCATTTTACACATCCTTGGGAATGATGAATGATCTCAGTAGTTTAGCTTTCTGGTAAATTTAGATGCATTTACGCCAGTCATCATAAACCTAATTAGCTTTAGGAAATATGCAAGTATGGTTGTATTCAAAAATTCTTTAAATAAAACAGTCGAAATACATGACTTAAATTTCCTGACAACGCGTCATAAAGTCGAATATATTTAAATTACAAGTAAGTAATAATAATGAAAAATATATTTTGTATGTAATAATGAATACGTTTGTTACGAACGGAATGTTCTAGAAAATTCCAAACGCAATTAAAAGGCAGAAACTTCCTTCGTGTAATTATGAATAATTGTGTTGAGAATGATTTAATTTAGCTCGATAATTTACGTATTTAAAGGTTCATAAATCACAATTGATAGTAGCTTGTCTAAAATAAATGTAAACAGGATTATGTTCAATGTTGAACTTTTTTATTGTAAGGTATATGAGGGTAGATGTATAATTCGAAACATTCGAGGTTTTCCAAGGCAAGACCAATATTTTATACTTATGGAAAGTTCGCCCCATATCGATCTTCGAGACGGTCTCGACCTCGTGCCTACCATAAACAGACAGTGTATAACTAACTTCATTACACTTGCATGCAGGTATTTTTGACGCGATGTAGGCATTGGGACATACCGAATTAGCGAATTTCCGTGCGGTGGCCGGCGATCGCAGCGTTTTCCCTTTCGTCGAGAGGGAAAGTTCGAAAAAGCGCGTCTCATCGCCTCCGATTATAAATAGCGCTTTAATTGCTCGTGTTATCCGTTCGAATTTTCGCCCAGAGGTTATCTACCAATTAGTCCGCGTCCGGATAAAGTTTTCGGTCTCTAATAAATCTTTTTCGCGCCGAGATAAAAAGTGAATTTTGAAATATCGTATCGGACTTATCGCGCCTCTAATCCGCCTCTCTCGGCCTCGATAATGAGAGATGCAACATGCAAAAGTCGGTCGGTCCGGTTTAGATACATTGGGGAGTTATCGCGACGCGGAGATAACAGGAAATATTTTCTTTTCCTTTAATGGTGTTGAGTATTACCTATTACTCAACCGTGAGAAAAGTTTCTAGTCGTTTGCTTGGAAAAGGAAAAGGGATCGTACTTAAAATCGATATGAGCTGTAGTTGTATGTGCCAGTTTAAGTATAACCTAGTGAGTAGAGTTTCTTAGCATGAAATTTGACAGCTTGTGACCTGTGCAATCATTGACGTAAAAATTTGATATGTTGGAGATAGCTCAAGAAACAAAAGTTGCAAAGTGTCAATGTATAAGAATCTCTACTAAAATAACCGCAGAAAACGATAGAGGGGTTAATTTTAAGTAAAAAAGGCCTTATAAAGTTTTTTTGATAAGCCAGTGTTTTTCAAGTTATTTCCTATTGAAATTTTTGATTTTTCATTAAAAAAATGTTCAATGAAATAGCTCAAAAATTTTCCATTTTAATGTTTATTTGTCAAAAATTGAAGTTCAACATTTCAACGTTAAATAACGAAAAAACGGTACCTTTTTCAAGGAAAACTCGTATAAGCCTTTTTAAAGTACTTGAAAACGCCTTTAAAGCACCCTTTAGTAACGGTGCTTTTAATGAAAATTAAGGGATTTGTGATGAAAACAAATTATTTGTCATTTTTTTAGATTTATTATCTTACTTTATTGTTCTCATTTATTTAGATGCACATACGTTTTGGAAGCTTAAAATGCTTAGATTTAAAAAAAAAATGTAGATTTTATATGAAATAAATTTTTAATTTTTTCGAAATAACTCCAAAACTAACGAAAATAAACGAAAGCGCAAGAATTAAAAGAAAATATCTGTTTTTGCCGAAAATTCTGTTTGAAGGGCACATCTGAACGAGAGAAGCATCTTTCCTAAGCGATTTAAGTTCAAAAAGTTCAAATTTACCTACTTTATAGCCCTAGGGATTCCCTTTAATAGGCATTTTGAGCGACTAATTGGTGAAACCTATTTCCCCTTTCTAATTATTTTTGAATATCAAATTATAACCATTCTCAGGCATAAAAATTACCAAGGTCTTGAAACTAAATAAAATTTGTAAATTTCATGATTTTCAGGGATTATTTTTAGGGGTTGAAGTATTGCAAGAAATGAGAAATAATATAATCAATTAAGATATTACAGCACATTATAAACGGTTCATCAACAAATTTCTTGCTATCGAATAATTAGTCTATTAATCTAGATTCAATCTAATTTTAGTAATTTTCCCAAAATTTGTAGTTAAAATGATCGATTTGGAGTGGCCAAGAACTCCTGTGTAAATCCGATAGTTCTCTGCATACGTAGGAGTCCTTTTTGCGCCTAATAATCGTGTTTTTTGCGTAGCGAAAGGAAAACGCGTGTTGTTCTGTCTCGATTATCACACTAAAAATAGCTAGTGCAGTTTATAAATAGACGCGAAGAAGAGAGAGATAGAAATAGAGAATGACTATTTTCTTCGAATGGTATCGGTATAATCGCTCGTGGAATTAAATGAGCGCATATATTAAGAGGTGCAACGAAAACAACAATAACAACAACAATGTGTTTTCTTGGTGATAATTCGTGCGACCAAATGATAGCGGTGACTCGTTTGGTGATAAAATTTTCCTTGCAACTTTTGACGACTTTTGGATCGTACGACTTGCAATAAAGAGCACCACCCAATCACGTTACATAAAAAAAGAACCGGCACACTTTCCCTCTAACTTATATAACGTATCGTTCTGTTTCTTCTTCAATCTCCACCTCCTCTGTCGTCGTCTTCATCTTTTTCTTCTTCTTGTTGTGGGCCCGGTCGATGGCGAAATATGCAAGGTCATCAAGATCTGTTTCGTATCATTATGCAGCCGTTTTGCGGTCGATTTTTTTCCCTCCGCCGTCAGCGCAAACTTATCGAATAGTAATTCGAATAGTAATTGAAAATCGCACGCTCGCGATGAATAATTCAGGGCACGGTGATAAAATTCATGTGAGCGGTTTCGTTATCCCCACTAGGGATTACGTTAATTTTTTCGTTTAATTACGGGGTCCGAGAATCGATGAGAGAGATCGATGCCGGACACCGACGTCGATTTTAAATGGTTCCAGGCGGTCTCCGGGAGGTCTAGTCACCTACTTCAGGAGCTCCAGAAACCTCGACGAGTTTTTTAAGCGGTAATTGCGTCGTTTAATTAAAGGCTTCGAAGCTCGAAATATCGCTAAATCGAGGAGATTTGCAGGTGCCTTTACAACAGCTGGACGGTGCAAATCTGGAATATTTTAGGCTCTTCTGATACCAACTGTGTGCATACTACAGACACCATACGAAGAGAATATCTAGTAAATGCGCCATTACTGTTCAGCAAAGTGTTTCATCAAACATATCCCTGAATTTGACTAAACTTTAATCCTCATCAATATTTTCATGGTTCGTGAAATATGTGCTTCAATCCTCTCATGGCGTTTGGTCAAACAACCGTCATAATTCAAAAATTTGTCCATGTAATCACTGGAAGATTACAGAACTTCATCAGATTTAATTCAAAAAATTCATTGGTAATGAAAAATGTGCTTCATTTGAGTACACGATGTGGTAGTTTCAAATATTGCATGATTCTTTGAACATATGCTTGATGTCAGCAGAAAGCTGGTGTTGTGCTAAAGTTCACTGATGGAGTTCTGGTCAAATATAATGCTATAAGTCAGAAAGCTGTCGCTGTATTTTCTTCAAACTTTCAATATCTTATAAGAGTGTTTTTCTCAAACTGTCTACGAATTTTCAGTAAAATTGAATTTCCAAAAAAAATACTATGGCTCGTTGAACATGTGCTTCACTTCACTGAAGTTGCTTCGACGAGACCTGAGGTTCAGCAGAGAAAGTTGTGCATGTAACCACATGAAACTTATTACAACTTATAATGAAACTTACGTGAAACATTTCAGAAGATTTCATTGAAACTGACTTTTCAAAAAATTTCTGTGATTGATGGAAGTTAAGCTTGAGTTCACAGATGGAGTTCTGATTCAATATAAGGCTATAATTCAGAAAGTTCTTGTTGTATTTTCACCAAACTTTATATACCTTATAAGAGGGCTTACCTCAGACTTTCTACGGATTTTCAGTAAAATTGCATTTCTGAAAAACATTCTATGGCTTGTTGAACATGTGCTTCACTTCACTGAAGTCGTTTCGATGAAACCTGAGGTTCAACAGAGAAAATTGTGCATGTAATCACATGAAACTTATTACAACTTATAATGAAATTTACGTGAAATATCCCAGAAGATTTCATTGAAACTGAACTTTCAAAAAAAATTCTGTGATTAATGAAATATGTACTTAAGTTCACAGATGGAATTCTGGTCAAACATAAGGCTATAATTCAGAAAGTTGTTGCTGTATTTTCTCCAAACTTTATATACCTTATAATGGAACTTAATTCAATCATCGTATGGATTTTCAATAAATTTGAATTTTCAGATAAATTTGCATGGTTTCATGGAAAATGTGGTTCAGTTCACTAATGAAGTTCTGATCAAACTTAAGGCTATAGCCTAAAAAGTTGTTGTGATCACTGGAAACTTTTTACAACTTATGATAAGACTTAGTTCAAACGTGTTATAGATTTTAGGGGCTTTAACCTAGAATAATTAGGTTGGTATAATCTTTTCAAAAGCCTGCAGTACCATCAATCATCAGCTACAATTATACAAATGTGATATCCACTCCATTATTATCTGCCACTATTATTCACCATACTACTTTAATGCTACTTGCTTTTTAAACCGCTTTTGATACCATCAATCATCAGCTACTGTTAGCTAAGTGGATAGTATTGTTATGATTATTAGTTATTTGCCATAACCACTATTTTTGTTCTCTAAACATGTGTCTGATTACGCATTTTCCGCTGCTTTCAATATTAATTCAAAACATAAACATATTTGCGTGTTTAATTACGCGTGCATAATTGTCTATTAATTAGAATTGATAACGAGTAACAAAAAAGACTCGAGATTTATACTTGTTCTGTTACATTTATACTTTGGTATGTTATTAATTATTCTATTTATGTCTACGGTTATTAATCAATAATAGAGTAGATAACGTTATTAACGAGTTATAAATACATTCCAATCATTAGAAAAATAGTGGTAATTAGACAAAACAAGTGTGTGATTGAGGAGTCATTTGAGAACAGTTTTGACAGTTTTGGTATTGAGAAAAATAATGTTCGAAGACTTTTCTTGAGATATTTCCAGTATTAGTATTCCTCGATAAGAAATTTCTGAATACTTTTGCAAGTTTCCTTTGGTTATTAACGATCTCGATTTGATTGAATCTGGCGTGTATCTGGAAATATCAGGAGATTTCTGGCTGGTTCAATTAACCAGCGATTTCCCGACTTCTCAAGAATCCACGTAAAACTTTTTCGAGTTCAACCGTGAAATTCCCCCTGTTCCGAGGAATCCGAAATCGAATCTCGTGGTTACTTCTGCCACTCCTCGAGTTTCTCTCCACTCGGCGTCTTCCGCGTGCGTCGATCCAAAAAAAAGTGAAGGAACAAATTTAGCCTACCAATCATATGTTCTAAGGCCAAACTAATAGAACGATCGTCTAGTGGAACGTCTGATGTTCCACTTACGGGCAGATATTAGATTTTGGTCGACGCGTTGACCTTTCGCAATCTCAGTTGACCCATTCGCAATTTTTATAATGGCTTATTGAAGTCTTGCCGCGCGACGAAAGAGGTGAAGAGGAAAGTAAAAGAAGGGATCGGCAGGCGAAGGAGAGAAGGAGACTAGTAACATGGGTAGGTGTTCGTTGTAAGCGTATCTGATTGCGAATACATGCAGCACAAATCTTAATCTTGCCCCCTTCTCAAACGTCCCAATGAGGCGATATCACCAGATTTTCAAAAAGTCAAGACAAAAAAATCTTCGAAAATTCGTTAGTACTTCAATTCAATTCCAGAGCCTATTAAAACATTTTCAGATGTCTGAGAGAGCCTACAGGATCTTGTAGCTAATCAGGAGTTTCAGAAATTTTTGGCAATTAAAGGGATCTTATAGCACTTGAAAGTTTTTACAAGAAGTCTATCGGTTGTAATGCATTCAGCATCTTATTTAAAGACTAGAAGCTCTTGAAAATAGATTCTACACAGTCTTGAAGCAAGTTAAGGTATCTAAATACCTTTGCAAACATCTGTATTGTAATCTTTAGCACATATTCTTAAAGCATTCTATTGAAGTTACATGGGTTTGCAAGAAATCTGTAAGAATCAGCTGTTGCAGAGTGAGTTAGACTTTAATCTGTCTTAGAGCAAGTCAGAAGGTACCACAGCTTCTGGATGTATTTTCACCAGACTGGAATGGATTCTTAAGGAGTTAAAGGGATTTGTTGACTCTAAGAACTTCCTACATGTAAGCGTAATGGCTTTGATTAGTATATTCAGCGGCATGACAGATAACTCGATTGTTACAGTGGTTACGTTCCAATCAATAGAGGCAATAACAATTTTCATTGAGTATATACAACAATAAAGCTTAATACTGTACTCATTAGATACCTTTCGTGCTTTGAGCTTCCTTCTCAGACTTCTTTAGTCTAATTCACGTTTACTTAACTACGTAACGAGAACCCTCTCCTGTGAATGTTCCCTAACAAGTGTGAAACAAGTGTGCCTAGATGGTTTTTTTCAGCCGCGTTCTCTCAGCCTCTCCCCTAGCAACCGCATACACATACGGTCACTTTTTCCTCGTTGAAATTAAGTCAAGGACGTTAACGGGGTGAAATTAATCACCGGGAAAAAAACGCCGCCTGCCATGTCGAGATATTTATTTTAATCGTACTCGTTCATGGCTTTCCTCCATCAGAAGGAGAAGGTGGAGAGAGACACGTGGGGCACATGGGGTTTTTTTTTCTGTAGCAGGGACAGGCGTAAATTTAATTCTCTTGGAGTCGAGTACGAGGTTAAGGGATCTGATGGTTTTCGATCGTACTTGAAACCTTAGAAATGTTTTTAAAATATCTGAAAAAGTTTCTTAAAAACGTTCAAAGAAACTGTAATAGTTTCTAGATGTACTAGAAAATTAAGAAGTTCTTTAAATCAAGCATAAAACCCTTAGAAGTTTTTTCAAAATTTCGATAGATTTTGGAACGATTTTCAAAAGTTTTCAATTGAGCTTTAAATAAATTGAACAACTATCAAATATTTGATTTCGGAAGGTTTAAGGAAAATTTTAGGAAGCTTTGAAATGAGTTGCAATATTGGAAAAATGTTTTCCTTTTTAAATGAAATTCAGAAAGCTTAGAAATGTTCTCAAAATATCTGGGTTCGATAGGTTTTGCAACGATTTCTAAAGACTTTCAAAGGAACTGCGAAAGTCGTTTGGAACGTTTTTAAAGTAACTGTTTTTTGTAGACCTTCAAAAAGTTTCTGAAAATTTTCAAAATATCTTCAAGTTCAGGGGGGTCAGGGGGGTATCTTCAAGTTAAGGGTGGTAAGTTGGGGATTATTTCAAGTGTGACTGAAATTGAGGCAACTTGAGGACATTTTTAAACGAAATGGAAATGAGTTAGAAATGTTATCAGGACATTTGATTTGGCTGAGTTTGGAAAAAATTCTAAAAATTTCAAAAAGGCTTGAAATTGAGGGAACTTGATGAATTTTCTAATTGCCTGGAATATCGAAATAGCTGGCGTTTAAAGACTTCTGAATACTTCATGAAATACTGAAAACGAGCTCAAGCTACTTTTCTGAGTAATTAAAAACCTGAGGACTTTTTTAGATCAATGGAACAAGCTTACGAACCTCTTTAAAATATTTGGTTTTGGTAGATTTTGATAATTTCATTTTAAGAAAAATGTTTTCAAATTATCTGGGTGTCTGGGTCTAAAAACTGTCAAACGGAGTGCGGAAATACTGGAAACTTAAAGATCTTTTGAATTAAATGCAACATCCTAAGAAATGTTTCCAATATAAATCATCGAGGAATTTTTAAATGAAATATAAAAGCTACCTTTTGAAAATGCTTGGTTTCGGTGGATTTTTAAACAGTTTTCAAAAAGTTCCAAATAAACTATAGTATTTTTATTTTCAGTATTGAGAAGTTGAAGAGAAGTTGCTTTGCATTAAACATTTGACATAAAAAATTAAATCGATCAGGTTTATTATATTCTTATTTCTTGATTGGTAATGATATCTGTGAGACTAACTTAATAAGGTGTCCCTATGATTGCAAATTTATTTCAGGACACTTTAACTACTAAGTTTGTAACCAGTATTTTCTCGTCAGACACTCAAGTTGGAAAATGGCGAATGAACCAACCATATTTATTGCCACAGAAAATAGGACGTCTAATTATAGCGCTTATTTCTCGATGGGCCCCGACACCACGACGCTCTAACCACACTGATAAACAAACCATTTAGGAACCACCAAATTTACATCTATAAACATTACACTTCGTCACGAAACTCTAGCGTTTCCACCGGGTTCGCCAAATTTTTACCAAATCCGCTTTTGGCACCCGTTACGCCACTGGTGGCGTCGATGTGAATGAATAACTTGGTCACCGGTAACCTTGATGTCGGCCTGGACTGACCCAAACACTGACCCCACCGTGCAATTGCAAATAATTGCACTTGAAACTATTTGATGGGACACATTCGACATTGTGTCGAGATGCGAGGGAAAAAGAGGCAGGGAGAGATGAGAACGGAAGGGGTCAAGTAAGGGGGAGATTTTCTAGCTGATGGGATTTCAGTTAGCAGCTCAACAGTTTTCGGGAAGTTGTTCATAGCTGTACTTTTGCGATTATTTCCATAGAAATATTAGTTATTTTGGAGGGTAGGACTGGCGGAAACAATTCAATGCAATTCTTCGTTAGGAGGGCCTTTAGCTGTCAAAATCATCCCCTGATTATGCCTCAGATAAGCTTGTTAACAAGCTAAATCGACTCAATGGAAACAAAATGACGATTGGTCAATGAAAATTAAATTAACCACTTGATGGTCATACTATAAAAAGTAATTCAAAAATACTAACCGTTAGCAGAAAAGTGTGTTTGTATTCCTGCGCTTCCTCGAACTAAACTCACCTGAAAAGAAAATGAAGGAAATATTAATCACATTTAATCAATGTAAGATAGCGAGACGTGAAATTTTTAAAACAATAACGCTCAGAAAACAACTTATGCACATCTACCCTTCTACAAAAATGTCTACATTTTCCACCACCACAGTTAACTCATCGATTTTACTTGAAAACTATGTATTTTTGCAATACCTTAAAGCCAATGTGTCATTAACACAGTTACAGTCGAAGGAAATTAGTTTAGTACCTGTGTCTTCGTTTATTAGGGTTGTACCCCGAGATCCCCAAAGAAATACCAGTAAATTTTTACTTTTCCACAACCGAATCGCCATTAATTAACTAAAAATTTTAGATTAATTACTCTTGTAGATACGCCGTAACAGTCAGGTGATTTGTGAAGTATATCTACATATATCAACACTTCAGGGGTTTCACAAGGTTCTCATTTAGGGCCATTTATTTATAAGCAACACTAAGGCCTGCTTTCGGTTTAGTAAAGTTTTGTTGAAAATTTTTGCTGAAATTAAGTCATTGCAGGACGGGATTCCCCTTCAACAAGACTTAGGACTTTGGAACTTGGAAAGGTGATGTTGCCTGTCCTTTACCAGAAATTACACCTCTGAAAATTATTCAATAAGAAAGTGAATTCTGTCTGGATTTGGCTTGTCATCATTGGAGAATAGAAGGGTGAACCCCTTTTCTTTTAACGTACCACAGGGGGAGCTACGAAATTGTGTTTCTAGTACATTTTGGAAGAACTGTCACAAGTTTCTTTAAAGTCCGAATTAGGAGAGCATTTTTAGGTTCCTTTAAGGCATTACTCTATATAATGTCTTAGCCTTGTATCTTCCTTTCAGTCCAATTGTTATATTACTATTATTGCTGTTATCACATTATTAACAGTTTCAGTTGAACCTTATGGGCGCAAAATAAATAAATAGTAATTTATAGATCGAATATGCTCTATAGAAATAACTTTCTCAATACGTCCCTGTCCCAGCAGATGATCCCTGAAAAGGTGAAATCTTTCTCTGTCTCCCTCTCTTACGAACGTTCTGTTTCTCTTCCGTTCCTCCTCTATCTCCTTCTCCTTCCCATTAGGCGATAAAAACCGTCTTTTTTTATCTCGAAAAACCATCAGGAAAGAAAGCGGATATGCACGTCACTTAAACAGCTGTTTGCCATCGAAAGAGACCGAAAGCGAGGAAAAAAATGAGAAAGAAACCCTTTAACGATCGATCGTAACGATAGCGTTAAATTAGAAGCCGAAAGGGTAAAAAAATTAACTTATCCGAGGATATTAGGGAGGGAGCGTATCCCATATGGGCACGTCAGTTGACTGTTTAATTTTTCATCCCTTAGCGCTAAATATAGATTAACGTGGTAAGGGTAGGCGAGAGTTAACAGTTAGACTAGGAAGAACAACTGCGATAAATCTTTTATTAAACAATTCGTACGTCGAATCAAAAAATTTTCTTGTAGTGTATTCTGAAAAGTCTGGTCTTTTAGGAAAATTGCCTTGGAAACAAAGAAGGCACGAGAAGGAAAAATCATTTTGCTATTATCTCGAAAACCATACGTTCTACACAATTACCCTTATTAGGAAAGTTGTAGCAAATTGGCTCGCCTTTGAGATGAATTTTAGTTTTTGAAAATCGGTCCAGAATTTCCCGAGAAAATTTTCTTCTTCGACAATTAATTTTTCCGCAGATGAAATGTGATTTGCCGCCTAAATCATTACGTTTCGATAATCTAGAGAGATTTCCAGGCGGCCGAGCTACATTTCCGGATTTTTCATCACTTCACATTTCTGAACGAGGAGAAAACCGCCTGCTTACGCAATCGTTGACGAAGTTTATCGGCTGTCGCGAAAACGGCATCCAGCCCGATTCCAGCGTCGAATCGGACTGTCGGATTAGCGACGATCCGCGGATTAAAGTCGACAGATCGACCGCGCCCAATTAAAATAATTTAATACAAGAGAGATACACGTGTGCGGTCGATATACTTGCATTATTTACTGTCCGTTTCCCGTTAAATGGAAAGTACGCTTTTAAGTAATATTTAACGTGCTTGTGCGTTCTTATCGAAACTCCTTATCGTTATTTATTACCAGCGAGGCGGCGCCACTTTTTCCCTCCCCTCGAATTTTTCGTAATCTGGAGTGTTGTGGAATAGATGCAGCTGAGTCAAATGGAGCAGGAACCTGCCAGAGTTAAGTAAGTGTTACGTTGAATTCTGATGTTAATGATGGTTGAAAATTTCCAAAAAATGCTATTATTTTCAAAATATGCCACTTCCATGGCTGCAGCCCACTCAGGCTCAAATCTTATGCTAGATCGCTGTAGCTGGGTGGAGCGATAAAAGCGTATTTTGCCATAAAGTTCATCAAATCAATACCAATAAATACTTCAAGCCTTACTTAGCAAAAAAACACTTTTTCGATTTTTCTAAAATTTCAAGCAGTGAGAACTATACTAGGGGTTGAAGGGTTGGTTTTTTGGAATATGCTACTAGTCCATACGTCAGGAATTAATTACTAACAAATACTTCAGACTTTACGTGGCTAAAAAACGTTTTTAAGATATTTCTGAAATCTCTGGGGGCCAGAACTGTGCTAAGGGTTGAAATGGTAGTTTTGACAAACTGCTACTAGTCCTTATCGTCAGCAATCAAGTAGCAATAAGATATGCCCCCTGGTATATGTCTGCATTTCCCTTATATACAAGTGTGGATAATATGGTATAAGTTTTAAGCCAGATTATCTACATTTCCAGGCAATGGAGTCAGCACTATATTGGCAATAAAATATGCCACCTAGTAAATGCGTGCATCTCTCTTGGTTCCAGAGGTACGGTGGTAAATAATGTGACTCAAGTAGTAAAGCTGATTATCCACGTTTTTCGAAACGGGTAGAGCAATAAAATCGTATGTTGCCCAAACGTTCATCACTTGAATAGCAATAAATACTCCAGGCTTGAGGAAAACAGTTTCTTCCAAAGTTTCAAGAGGTGAGAACTGCGCTAGGGGTGGTTTTTGGAAATCTTGCCATATCGCCACCAATAAAATAGCAAAAAATGTGATACTATAAACTTATTACGTGACTCACTTGGCTTAATAGAGCTTCAACCTTTATTCTTGTATTTTGAACAAGACTGGGTTCCTTAGGTTTCCCATTAGAGCATCGGCATTAATAATGTATGAATACAGTTAATACTTTTTGTATCAAAATAAATTTAACGTCAAATTCCATATATTACATCATCACCGGGTTGGGTCATAATGAGAAGCTGATAATACAACAGCTAAAATTTAATTGAATAGACGTAGTTTCTTGTCACCTTTCATAGAGTGTAATTTTAACCTCTAGTAGACATACGCATGGGATTGAAATGACAAACAAAAGCTTCTTAAGGTCCTAAGGAGGATTCCAAGACTTTTAGCGATTCGACACCAAATTTTATAATTCGCCCGGTATTTTTCCCCATTTATCTCCGCTACCGTACACCAGAGATTACCTCCGTCCTACGTTTGGACACCGTTAGGCACGATCTATAACGGCGATGACTAAACCGCCAAATTGATATTTATGAATTTATGGTATTCGCGATGCGCGAACCTTGAGGATTTTTTCACGGCCGCCATTCGAATCACACACGCAC
This sequence comes from Cryptocephalus primarius, assembly GCA_963576515.1. NCBI lineage: Eukaryota > Metazoa > Arthropoda > Insecta > Coleoptera > Chrysomelidae > Cryptocephalus > Cryptocephalus primarius. Next base: position 14,246,009 of record OY754943.1, on the reverse strand, counting down.
ACGCGCTCGTGTCGGACCACGACTCGGAATCTATATCCGTAAATGACAATCTAAAATTTGGCAATTGCATAACGTTTTACGTCAGCGGATGGATAAAATATTACGGACGGGAAGCCCCGACGGGTTGTTTAATTCAATTGTCCTCTGGACGATCCTATGAAGTTTTGCTGATTCAAGGATCACATTTAAAAAATCCTAGTCATATAAAGAAACGCTTACGCCCAATAGTTTCATTTCCCTTGGGTTGTTTTTCTCGTCTCGCTAGGGAGTTCGTTCGTATCTCAGCGACAGTCACCAAGGACTTATAAATAAATAAATTTTAATGACCTTTCTGTATCAACGTTAAAAGATTATTAATTACATTTATTCACGAAGAAAATGTCGTTATTTATGAATTACTAAACGGTTAAACTTCTACACCTAAATTACAGTACTAATTAGATTTGTTGGCAACTAAATCCTTTTCTTGACACAGCAGATAATTTTTATGCCATTAATCATAGAGTTAACAGAGATATTAAAATTTTTCCGGAATTTTCCGAAAGCTGGTGTGTGCTTTTAATAGAATCTTAAAATTTAAAGTGAAAATTAATGAGAAACGGTATCTCGTATATATATAGCATCCCACGACCCCCTCTTGACTAATCCTCTCTTCTCCTAGCGGTTACGGTGTAGGCCCGTACGCCTCTTTCCTATCAGTTACCATGTGAAAAGTTCAAAAGTTGCGTACTGAATTATTGCCTACATTAAAAAGCATGTAACTCACAGATTACTTCCTTGTAGCGATTTTCTCTCTCTCCGACCGCATTTGTGTCACTGGCAGGTGGCGAAAATTTGATATTTTCTTGCATCATTTTACTCATACTTCGATCATTTACGTATCGGTAAGAAAATAATTCAATTGAAGATCAGACAGAGTTGCAACTCCCAAAATTCCTTAACAATTTTTTGAAGTCGAGACTTGAAAATTTCCAGAAAACATTAGCAACATTTTTTCCATTGGAATGTATTGTCGAGTTAAATTTTTCATAAATTTGTAGAAAACTAACCGTACTGCATCGAAATGAAATTTTAGAAATCTCTAGAAATGTTCTAGTCATAATAACAAAACGTTTTTAACGTGTAAGGGCAATTTTCCCAATCAGAACTCGGCTTAAATAGGTGATAACATGAATATTTTCCCTAAAATCCCTACAAATTCTCAGATAATTTCAATTCCAGGATTTTTGAAACGTCAAAGTGACAACTTTTTTAGGTACATTGGATTTTCAGAAATTGGGCTTTCATTTTGGGCTTCCAAACTCCCAAAGTTCTTCAAATTACACCACTTGCACTTAACATCTGCCTCGATAGATTTCATAAGTTGCTTGGGTTGCTCCTTTCTTGTGTTCTAACCTAGGGTTTTCCGTATTAGTTTTTAGTGTTCTGTTTTCTCACTGCTATGCCAAGTTCGTAATGCGAACAACAAAAAATTGCCTGTATGCTATGGAAACACATATGAGAGAACATGCATGCATTCCGAGTCCTTAGACGCTACTGACCCGCTTATTGACCCCCTTTAATAGCCGCTGTAAATCTGCAATATTATCTATTTTACGAGCACCGTATCGCAAGAAGGCCATCTTTTGGTTTGTGTAGTGTAGCGGTCTGTTTGATTGACAGTCATGTGATAGGATGACAGGATACGAGAACACAACCCCTGCTCGTTAGTGGAATGATGTCCCTTCGAGCATCATCTTCGAGAAATCACCCAAAATTGCAAGAGATTTAAGCTTAGAATGCCGTATCTGACCATATATCTACTTTTAACCTCCTTGTACCGCCTCTGTTTCCGAAGAACAGCGAAGCTAGTTCAATTAATTGCAATCGTATGCCGCAAATTACACGTGGAGTGATGTGAATACACGCGAAGCGATAAAATCCACCCCCAGCTCTGCTAGAATTTAGAGCGCGGGCGCGTACCGGAACCGATTTAAGAACAAACGATAACAAGGCAAACTTTCAATCGAGCTGGTCGTCTTAAAAACGAGAGATCCTTTAAAGATATATATATAAGAAACTTTCTAGGAGTAATCAGTGGAGTTGCTTCAGAGCAATAAATCCGCGTTTAGAGAGGGTGGAGTAAATGAGCAATTGAACCAATGCCGTCCATTGATTTCTGTTATAGCTACGCTAAGAATGGAGTGGGTGTTGCTTTGATCATTGTTAGTAGCTGTGGAAAGGATTTTCTGCGAAAACTCCAAAGTTCAATCACTTTTTATTTAACTGTGAAAGGCAAATAGCATTCAGAAGTTGTAAGCATTAAAATATGGGTTCGTGCTAATGATACAGTTAGGACACAATGAGCTATACTGTAGGAGCTTTCCTATGGCGGTGAAAAGCGTTTTTGACCATTTATTCAGCTGCAAGGAATGGACATATTTTCGTTACGACATTAATTCTATGCTAATGGACTTGAATTTATGGATATTTCAAGCCACAGCTCCATTTTAAACTTAGTGAAAACAAGTGTGAAAAATTCCTGAATATTGCTGCCTTCTAATACAAAGCTGTGTCATTTCAGTAATTGCAGAATTGAAATTATCTGAAAATGAAAAAACTTCTACAGATCTATTGGTAACTTTGGAAAAGATAATATAGAAATAAGTTCTTGTTAGGTGCCCTTTAACCCAAGCAGCGAATTGAAGGGTTGCTGCATTCATATTTGAGGAGTTTCTCTGATTTTTGAAATTTCAACTTTCCTTGGAGCTTAGACAGTTTCCTACCAACTTCTTTATTTTCCTGCTTTCTGCCTATGGAAATCGTATTGCTTATGACATTCGAGAAAGTGTGAATTTGAAAATTTTGTGTGGTCCACTCCAGCAGTAGTCACAAGAAACAAAATTCTCCCAAAATTGATCCCAAAACCTCTTCTGCCGGCGAATTAAATCGCAATCTCAAGCTTCAAGCGGGTATTTACCCACCTGCATACACAATTTAATGCGTATGCACTTTATCGATCCGATGGCGATAAGAAGTGGGTCAGAGGGAACCCCGAAGGCAGAGAGATAACATTCGGAAATGAGATATCCGAGTTATGACTGGAATTAACAGGAATTAGAGGCTTATCTGATGCCGCTCACGAATGAAGAGGGAAAGGGAGACTACGATCGCATGTGCATTAACATGCAAGTGCAGCTCGCGAAATGGCCGTCGCAGCAAGCGAATGGAACACGAGAAATCTACGTTTTCAGTTTCAGGACAGTTTAAACTTGTGTTTCATGCTATAAAACCTATTGAAGTTTATGATGATAGTCTAGAAACTGCTCACTGGAATCTGTACGTTTAAGTTAGTTTACGTGAAACCCGAGAGGCGAAACCCATAATCAGCAACAATGTATATTAGCTTCGCCTTTAGAGTTTCATCGTAGCTACCAACGTTTCATGTATACGCTTTCAGTTTTGGCATCACGTTCGCGAAAAATCCCGCAAATCTCCAAATCACCGCGCCATTCTTCAAACGCGTTCTATTTCGGTCGCAGCAGTAAAGCCAGAAGAGGAACAAGACGAGTTCACAGACAGCAATATGTCAGTGTTATTACGGTCAAAGCTGGCTAGATGTCCGTGAACCTGCAGCGCTCAATAAAAATTTACAACCGCAAATATAAACGCATACTGCATTCTTTTCTCTCCTCGTTGTTGTCGCATTTTTCTTCTGCGTTCTTTTTCCCACACGGCCAAGAGAAAAGGAAGGAGAGAGAAGTGCAATGCGCTCAAATTAGCTGTCAAATAATCACGATGATAGAAATGATAACAACAATAACATCGTATGAGTGTGTATGTGTGTGTGTGAGTACGAGTCCACCTTGCCTTCCCCCCCTTCTCCAGCGTCTTTAGTTGCTTCTTTTTTCATAATGTGGTACCCTAAAAATTCGCTTCTGCAACATCCTGTTGCAGAAAGTTCGTTGATATCTAATTGCATAATAGTTTTATTTGTCGAGGCGATCGTCGTCCTCTTGCAGTGTGATTTAGCACTTGCAGTTCCTGTTTGGGAAAAATACAATCAGATCTAATTAAACGGATTAGGATAATCGTAATGTTCAATGAATCACCAGACGACCATTTTCTTGAGTCACTTCACCAACAAATTGAGTCACCAGTCGTGATCAATCTTATTCCTGTGGTGTGAACTTGCAGGACATGGTCTTTACGAAGCTAACTCAGCTACCAATCCTGATCATTTCGAGCTCTGTAGCCCGGATAAAATCGAAATGGTCTAGTGAATCTAAATGGATCACCAGAATTGATGATTCTAAGATATTTGGTCTCCACATGAAAGAAATAGTTTCTACAACACTAACTATATCACAAATTTTGATGACTGTTGATTCTTTGGGATGCATACCAACGAAAGAGCTTTTACTAAACTAACTGAGTCGTCGGTGTCGATCCCTCTTATTCCTTTGGCCTGATCATGAAGGAAATGGTATTGATAAATTACCTGGTGATAATTAATTTGAACTCTACATGGAGGAAGTTCCAGTGTAATTCCAAACAATCTCATCTTATCTGAGATCAGGCCCAATGTGCTCCTGGTTTTCTTTGAAGGACTGAATCAAGGTGATCATAAGGTGATCAGACAATGTAATTGCTCGTATGTTTCGAAGGAATTACATTTTAACGGTTTAACGAGCCGTCAATAAACCTATTACAGGTTAAAATCCGCATTTCATCCCATTAACTTTCAGATATAAACACAAGTCCGCTGAGATAATTGGAAGACTTAAATAACTTAAGATTTAAATAAACACGATTTTTTAATATCACCTTTGATAAACTATACACCCGTTGTTGTTTATGGACTTGTAAATTATCCGTTTTGTTATGAACTCCTTCGTGTGGCTGAGAAAGGATTTAACAGAGAAATAGAGCAAAAAGACAATTTGGTTATTTCTGTACGGACTCTAGAAATGCAATATTATTTTAGTGGTACTGAGAATTGGATCATTTAAGCCTTTTAGGGTGCGTGGCAATATTGCCTCAACGAACCCCTTTGTTGATTATACACACAAGTAGTTATAAATGATGTCAAATTTCCACTTACTTTATGTTTATACAGCCAGTGGCGTGTTTATGACTTTGGTGCACGCATTGACTGTACTTATAATGTGGATAATGCAATGTTTAAGTGGAAGTTCAATAATAAATGTTTTTGATTTTAAAAATACCCTGGAAACCCTAAGTAATTTGAGGTGTATCATTGATGCGTCTCTATATAGGGTGTTCTCTCAATATATAGGGTGCTGTACAATATGTGGGCAATCTCTGGAGGATGTTAAAATAGCACTGTTCTCGTGGTAACATATGTAGAAAGCCGCTCTCGTGACTATTTGCTCCATACTTTTGTTATCTCATAACACGAGAGTGCGATCGTGACAAATTCGGGTTCTGCCTAGCGAAGCCACGGTATAATTGCAAATAAAATCCCTAATACCCCTCATCTTTATCCTCCCCAGATCCAAGACTGAGACACAAGGGCCGCGACATCCTCCACTTCACGTTCAGCGACCCGATGACGAAGTTCTACGTGTCGAACGCGACGCTCTTCGTGTTCATCAGGGGCACGGAGAAGCGGCCGCTGCCCGACGTCTTCATCGAGGTGTTCAAGCTGAAGAAGCTCGCCGAGCACTCGGAGCCGCCATCTGCGCAGAGGGTGTACGCGAGGAAGTTCACGCAGCCGTACGGCCGCGGCGATTGGCTCAAGATCGACTTCGGCGAGACCGTCTCCGAGTGGTTCAAGAGCCCGAAGGACAACCTCGGCTTCGTGGTGAACGCGACCGCGAACGGCAAGAGGGTCGCCGTGACGGACGTCAGCTTCGATAAAGGGAGGAAGGTGAGTGCGAGGGCTGTGGGAGAAAACGTCGGGGGATTCTTTTAGGGTCTAAGGGTCGAAACGGTTATCGGTTTAGGCTTACTTGGAGGTCCTGAGTTCGTTTTTTAATCACGTCTTTGTTTACAAACCATCAGCACCAAAATGGCGAAACGTGGAACGTTACAAGTGATAAAATATGAGTTAACTTGAAGGAAACGATAAGATAATTGCAATAAAAACGAAGAATCACATACGATAAAACCGAAAGTATTACGTCAGGTATTAAAAATATTAATATACTGCCAGATGCAAGATTGTACATTAGCGGAGGAATTAATGTTTTTCGATTGTTAGTACTATCTTAAATTGATTTCAAAATTTTGAGGAGCAAATTGAATACTCCTATAATCATCTCATCACCATGTTATTTCGCTTTTCTGGCAATGTTGTAAAGGTTTTTTGGAATTTGGTACAATATTACAATCATAACCTTTGCAGCGTAGAGGTACACTTCACATTTTCACCGATTTGCGTGGGTTCCTTAAATCAGTAAGAAAATTTATTATAACCACATTTAAACTCTCTGTAAACTATCCTAAAGACCGGCGAGCTTCTCATTTGAAACTTCTGCATTGAATTCATCCTTTTTTGAAGACGTCACTGTTTTCTCTTCTCCTAGATTCGTATAGATAAACAGCTGACAAATTTTTATATCTAATTAGGTCAGAGACTTTTTTCACTTTTGGTTCGCGCTGTGCCCAAAGCTATCGTTGGCGAGATAGCGCGATGTTAAAAATAGAAACTGAGAATTTATGTAAAACGTACAAGGTTTTCGTAACACATTTTTCCATTCCCGTACAAGCCTCAAACCGGGCATTAAAGCCAGAGAAATAGATTGTAAAAATTAGACATCTTTCTGTATTTCTTAGAATTTGTTACTTCCAAATTCTCCTGAATGCAAGTGAACATTGGAATGCAGAAGAGGGTTTCAAAAAGAATCCTTATGTTCCCAAACTTCTTCCAGGGTTTTCCCCAGATTCGATACCCCATCCTCAAGTTTAAAGCAGGAGATTTTAAATCCTTTCACCACAGTCCCCAATTTCATATCCTAGAATGTAGAAGGGAAACATGGTAAATCTATTTTCTTATACATTTCTAACTTAACACAGCCTCAAATTTCACAAATTCTGAATTCAAGTCCACGTTTTGGTTCCCTCCGACTTCGGGAATTTTCCAAGGCAGTAAACAATACCGTCTGACATGAGACAACGCATCTCATTTACGTTGTGTAAATTCGCGACCTTGCCACACGACGATGATCTCGCTAATACGAAAAAGCGAAAGAGAAAGAAAATATCACAGAAACACACGCACACAAGTATATTTGCGTGCTGTACGATGCACATCCACATGGCGTACAAGAGTGAGAGGAAAAGAGATAACCGTATAACATTTCGGTGCATCTTCTCGAGGCTAATCTCGCTCGATATCTGGAATGAATATTAGTAACAGTAATAATAATAACTCGAGTGTCTGATGGGAGTTATCACGTTATTTTCTCTTAATTAATTGATTATTGTGGGTATAATTGGTTACTATGGAGGTTTGGGCGTGATAAAATTTGTCAGGTCAGCTGAGGCTTTACGTAAATTTTCGATTAGAACGTTCCTTTCTCGGAAAATCTTTCAGGATATGCGATGTTAGTTTTACGGCTCCTTCGCCATTTTATACACTTTTCTTATGGGGCCTTAAAACTTTATTTTTTGATAAGGCGAAGTAATACGACACTTAATTTACAGACGTTCTTACAGTTTCACAAGAATTTTCCTGTAAGCATCTGTAAACCACAAAAGCACATGGCTGTGCTTTTTGTTTGAAACTTTTTTATTTGGGAGCATTTCTTTACTTTTCCTTGCAGGCCATTTCATCCTGTGTATTACAATCACTTTGTTATACAGCCTTTTCTTTAATTGTATTCCGCTGTTATCCACTGTTTCTACAAATCCTATTATTGTCTTTGTATAAATTCTTGAGTCTGTCATTACTCAAGACGATCTTAGCCTTTGTACAAGACCTGATGGCCCTTAGCACTGCTATATACATGTAATGCCAGAAATAAACGATTAAGAATCGCTCTAAGCTATTGCAAGGAATCACATCTAATTTAGTGGAGAAGAAACAAGGGCATTAATTTTAAATATGGATCATTTGCTACCTCAATCCTCCGGAACCGGCCTGACTTCGTCATTATCTTTTTGGGCCAATTTGAGCAGAGCCGTGGGTGCAATTTACGAATTATAATGAGCTCCAAAATTAAATTTAAAAAAAAGACACCCAACCGAAATCAAAAGGATCGCCCCCTTGCCATTCTTCGGGTTTAATGTGCGCGTTGTTCGTACGTCGCGACGTCTCCGCTTTCATGTCCACAGAAATAAATTTGTAAATGAGATGCCACCGCCGCGCCGCTTGACACGCACTAAACTCGACACATTTTCTATTCTTCCTAGTAACATTTCAGTACAAATTTATCCTCTCAAGTTTCCAGGCACGTGTACGTAGAAGTAAGAGACGGGAAAGTCCTGTTTTCCTGTTTTATTTCGAAAAAGTCTTGAAGATCTTCCCTCGACTCTCTTCCTATATCGACATCCTCTTATTCTATAAACTGCGTTCTATAAATCAGTAGCATTTCGAAATTATTATGATGTACTTAAAGGGAGTTATGGAGTTTGTAAGCTGAAAGTGACGATCAAGCCAAAAGTATGTTATAAATCAAAATAGAAGCAAGGAGGATGAAAAAATATTTCAAGAACATTTTATTTTGTGGATTTCGCTTACAAACTGCTACCGATTTGAATACAATACGATATGATTTAAGAGAGTTATGGGGGTGAAAATATCAGGACAAAGCAAAATTGTATTAGAAAACAACCAGGTCCAGATATCGTTAAAGCTGTGAAAAATTTAGCAAAACAGAACGTTTCTTTATTCTACAAACTACATTCTATAGGACAGTAGCATTTTGAAGTTAATATCGTGTACTTTAAGGGAGTTGTATAAGTGCGAACTCGAGCCAAAATTTTGTTGGGATTGAAACGATTCGAGAATCTCTTGCACTGTTAGGGATGAAAGTAATAACTTAACAAGGTTTCATTGTATGAATTGTCGTTAATAACATGTTAATGCTATGTAGCATATTCTATAAGCTCTAATATTCGTGTTCGCAACTAAATTGTCTCCACTATATTCCGTCTCGTTTCAAATTTCCAGACGCCGTTCGTCGAGATTTCGATAATCGAAGCGAAACGTCGCGTGCGACGCAGCACCGTCAACAACTGCGACGAGAAGACGGAGGAGCCGATCTGCTGCAGGTACCCGCTGATGGTCGACTTCGAGCTGATCGGTTTCGACTTCATCATCGCGCCGAAGAAGTACAACGCGTACATGTGCGCGGGCGACTGCCAGTACCTCACCTTCCAGAAGTACGCGCACACGCATCTCACGCAGATCGCGCAGCCCGACCACATAACGCCGCCGTGCTGCACGCCGCGCAAGATGAGCGCCATCTCGATGCTGTACTTCGACACGCAGCTCAACATCGTCTTCGGCTCGTTGCCGGGGATGGTCGTCGAGAGGTGCGGCTGCATGTGAGCGTGAGGGAGGGCGAGGGGTGCGGAGCACCGCGGAATTTTCTTTCGATTGAAGCTGCGTTTCCAAACTGCAGATTACTTAAACGTAGTCGATATCAATCAGGATGATTCGAAACGAGCCCAACGGATTTGGGCCAGGAAATGCGTCACTTCCAACGTGTCAATTGCACCTTCGAAACGAAGCATTTCCCGACCCTGTGTATTACGATGCCCCCTCTGCTCGCGTCGCCGCCACCCGAAAACGACCTGTTACGTGTTTCTGTGAGATGTTTTAGAGACTGACGGACATTATATTTAATTTTTATTATTTAAAGAAGAAGAAGAAGAGAGGAAAATTATATTGTGGTCAACGAATGTCTTGGTATTAGGAAAATTTTTATTTCTGGAGGTACGGGGGGGTCACCCGTCGAAACCTACGCCGCTGACGACAAAGCGGTCTGCTCCAGCAGAAGTCCCGGACAGCCCGAGCAGTTTTACAATTGCAATGACCAACGTTCCCTTGTATTATGGCGTCGCACTCCTGCGGGGGCAGACGTGGACCGTCTAGGCTCCTCCCTCCGCGAAGGCCCCGCCTCCGCCTCCGCCCCGCCGCGTGGAGGAGGAGGCGCGCCGTGAGTGGGTGGAGTTAAAATTTAGGATGAAGAAGAGTGATATCTCGCAAGACTGATTTTCGACGTCTGACTCCGTATATACAGAGAGAGCTCCCCTGTGACTGTGTTTGAATCATTCTGTATACCTCTGGAGTACCTTAAAACGTCTTGTGCGTGCCCGGGATGTCTTAAGGTATCGGTCGATTTGTGATATGTTCTACAGCGCGATATGAGACAATCTGTACATCTGTCCCACCTCCACTTATATACATATGTGTATATAATTTTTGTATAGTACATGTGATATATTTTTTAATTAGGTAAGGCTGGACTATATTTATTTTTGTAAATTTTTCTAAAGCAGTATATACAAGGCGATTTATTAAAATCATGGCACAAATTATATTTTAAATTGGGAAAGTTGGAGAAAAAATATCGACGAAGAGAAGTATGTGATTGATAAATATAGATATATTTTTGATAAATTGGGATTTTGGAGATGTTTTCAAAAAAAATTTTACTGTAGCGTTCTAAGTTTCTGTATATAAACTGTATAAAAAAACTTACAAGTGAATGATATGAATGAACAGATCTCGTCCGAAAATGAAAAACGAAATCAAAATCAATTATGATTACTAATTTTAATTTTGATTTGTGATGTAAATATACGACCTTTTCTTCCCCGTTTCTTTGTCATGTCTTGTCTTCTTTTCTGTTTCTTGAACTAATATTTAGTTTTTGTCGAATATCGTCGATTTTCTACGGTTTGCTTTTTATATGTAAAATTTAGGTTTAGTCTTATGATTTTGCTAAATTAAATGTTAAAAAAACTAATTGCTTCGTTTCCATACACCCCTCCCTCCACCTATCAAAAATAACATTCAGATATTTAAATATTTGATTTACGTTCCTATACAACAAATCGTTACAAATTGTTGTAACACACCTCAACAATCATCAGTCCAAGTGGTAAGAAATTGGTGCTTCACAACACGAGAGTGGAATTCGCTGCGTCTCTTGAAATGAATAACTGCCAAGTGCTCGACTACATCGGTATATGTTGGAATTTATACGAGATATATAGATTTTTCTTGAATAGGTAAGTATGGTAGTCTTGAATTGATTTTCGTAAAATTAAAGTGTTATGGGGGGAGAAAGGGGTGTTGCAGTCATAGCATAGGGACTATATTTTTAAGTTTTTTTAATAAACACATTAAAATTATCTTTAAATAAATTAGTTTAATTTTTAATAAACTTATTTAATAAAAATAAAATAAATTATTTAATAAATTAGGAACCAGACGTGCCCTATGGAAAAAAACTAATGAAGTTTGAAACCAAATTTCTTCAAATTCATGCAACATGCCAAATAATCATTAAATTTGAATTACTCTAATTATGATAGGATTTCACAGAAACACGGTGGACACGTAACAGATCTTTACTTATCGCTGCTCCACTTGATGTTCTAAACGCGGTATCTTTGGTAATGGTATATACTTTATCACTACGCCTTATTGAAATATGTTGCCTCTTACATTGTGGTTACAAAGTAGCTACATTGTAAGTTTCAAACAACTCATTCATCGATCGATTAATAATACCGAACGGCGTGTCATCGTCATTAATCATCTGTCAGCTTAACTAACGCGATTACCTTTATGAGGATATGAACGAAATGAAGGAGGTAAAAAATGAGTTCATGAAAAATAATTCTTTTGTCTATAGAAGCACAAGGAAACAGTCCTCAAGTGTCGAAGCGGTACAGTCTAAAGCAGTTTTACGGTATGTATCTATCAATAATAGCTTTTATTTATTGGTGAACTATAAGTGATATCATCCAAGCACTTGTGAGAGCGAAGGGGAAGGAGGGGGAAATTTATAATTAACGCCTTGTTCGTATGAGAAAAATATTTTGCGACACCTCGGGGGTAAAAGTGATTCTAAGGAGTTTTACTTCAAAAATGTAGTTACTGGTAGTTTCAGACAAAATTCAAAATTTATTTTTAAAAATCAATTTTTCATTGCTGCTCCTCCAATTCCCACGTGTCCACATTTCATCCTCATTGGAACATATCGTCTCGTTACATTGTAGTTATAAAGTAACCATACTACAAGGAAATTTCATGCGGCCCATCCATCGATCCATTGACAGTACCGAACGGCATGTCATCGTCATTAATCGCCTGTCATAATAACGCGCGCGCGAACGCGGACGAAGGAAAAACTCAGCACATTCAATCGAGAGAAGTGGAACGAACGCGATTCCCGTTACGAAGAGCGCTTCTCTTTCCCTCTTTTTCTTTCTCTCTCTCTTGGAACTGCACCTAAATCCTAACAGAACAATGTCCATTTAAAACGACAAATGTTGAGAGAGAGAGAGAGAGAGAGAGAGAGAGGGAGAGGGGGAATGCACGCACGTACGTGCACAAATACGCGTAGAAAAAATTAGCACAAGAGCCATCTCACCATTTTCGGACAGGTCGCCTCTCGGCCGCTTTTTCTGCGGATCAGGAAAAATTTTGTGTCACGCTCGTAAGAGACGGAAATCTTACCGGTACTGTCAAAAATTTACCAGAGTTACGTACAAATATTCGATACAATACTACTACTACTGCCCAGAAACCATGCCCATCATTTTCCATTACAAAATTATCTTCAATGGTTCTGAAAAACTCGAGTTCTATATTTGATCCAAAAAGGGGCAAGTTTCCGTTTTGAAATTTTTTCAAACGGATCTGAATATTTTACAGGATGTCCAGAAATTGCCTGAAAAAGTTTTTTTCCACAGAAAAAGGGCAATTTTCCGTTGTGAAAATCCTGAAATACTGAAGAATTCTCTAAATTCCTGAGACATCCAAAAATCAGCATATTTTATCCTGAAATTGCCCGAAATGGTTCTGAACAATCCTAGGGGAATTTTTCAATCTGAAATTTCAAAAGGAGTCCTGAATAGTTTCCTAATTTGTTGAATGATTTAGAAATGACCATTCTTCTTTTTCAAATTTCTGTAACCTTTCCGAATAGCTTCACAAGGACAATTGTTAATCCAGAAATTCCTGGAAGGGCTCTGAATAATTTTGGAGTTTTACTAATTATCAAAAAAAAAATGGTCATTTTCCACCCTGAAATTGTCTGAAATTGTTTTGAAGTAATATATAAAATCCTAAACGATCCAATGCCCCAATTTTCCGTCTTGAAATTTCTCAAATGGTTTGGAACAATCCTTCAGGTTCCCAAATAATTCAAAAACAGCCTGAAATTCTGAAATTGTCTGTATTGTTTTGGCCCCTAAAAAGGGCAATTTTTCATTAGGGAATTTTTGAAACAGTACTGATCAAGTTCCTGAAAGTTCCCTGAAAGATTTACAAATGGCAATTATTGCGATTGCAGTGATCAGCGACCATTTAATTACAGCCACAGATTATGACGTAATCAGTATTAGGAGGTAGATTTTAACGAATAACAATCGTTAACGTTATCAGGAGGAGGAGCAACAACGCAGCTGCTTACATGCCCTTCCAGCATTTCTATATCATTGAGTGGAAGGTGGTAAGTGCTATTATGAGTTACTGAATAATTTGTCAATTAGTTTTTCACGGATTTCGCTTCAAATTTCTTCAAAGCATGCAAATTTTCTGAAGGAAGACTAAGATAAAACTGTCGCAGAATATTGTTTCAGGTAAAATAAATCGGACAAAAACTTTCTTGACATCGAACGAAAAGGAGAAAAAGAGGCAAAAAACTCCGATCGACAGATCGAACAGAGAAATGATTTAGTTTCCCGATATCGAGGTGGACCGGTTCGGATCGATGATAAATCGAATCGCGATGACGACCGATGACAATTAACAACAAAGTTGCTGCCGACGACATCGACGACAATGTCCAATTCTCCATTATAATTTTAAATTGGCACAACGGTAAAATTTCTTTCTCTCTCTGTGTACCTACAGTTTTGCTCGATACATCGACTGCTTCATGTTAAATCGATGGTTTTGAGTAAAATTATATACCCCCTTGTACCCTATCGATGAGAAGACGCTTGAGTTTGGGGCAAGAAAAGTGAAAATGTGTCACATATGATATGTAAATATGTATGTAACCCCTGAAACTGGGATCTGACTACTTAGATACCCTTAACGAAAATCCCCAGCAGCAGACTTTCACTAACTTGCCTCAAAGCGGTCTCGTACGTCTTCAATTGAACGTAATTCGTCGGTCCATGTCCTAACCCATGTCGGTTTACATTACGTTTTGAAATAGATAAATGGCCTTTGAGTGTGTGCATGTGTGTATGCTTAGAAATGTCAACGTTCCCTAATAGTCAATTATTTTGAGTAATGTTAAGACGGTCATGGTACCAAAGTCAAGGACGGTGCATCGTTAAAAGCGTAAACAGAACGTTTAAAATGACATCCTTAAAGTGCGAGAAAAAATTTGCGAGGAAAAGGATGGCGAGTACGCACGTAAAGACGTCAGGACCCCCGAGCCGAACCAGGATTAAATCGTGCCATGGGTGCATGAGGCGTAATAAGTACTTGATTAATTTATGGATTGTACTAACAAATATGGTGGTTATTGCAATGTAAAAATGACACGAGTGACGAGATAAGTCGAGTTGAACGCCGAAAATTGATTTATAGGGAAAAGGCTGTTTACGACTACGACCAGGATTCGAAACAAGAACTCTCCGAATATATATAAAATGTGAGAAATTAATGATGGTACAAGAGAGTAAATCATGGGATAATCGTCCAAACTGCAAGAACAGGTAAACACCTACGCGTTTTTTTGTATATTAGCATCGCCAGGAAGGGATAACCCATGTTTCTTTACAACGGAAAAATTTGAAAAAGGGAGGTCGCATCAGTGCAATTAATCATCAAACGTTCGTAGTTGTACAATTTTATTGTACCAATTAAATTGGCAATAAAAATGGGCTACAGCGGCCGCAATCGAGAAAAATATAACGAGATGAGGCGGTCCTCCGCGTCGTTGCACCGATGATATAGAGCTAGGTCAGTAAAATGGCATGCATCTAACCTTTGACATCCCCTTAAAATCTCCGTCTAGACAATCAATGTTCGAACGTTCGCGGGGCGGTCCCTCTCGTTTTTTATCCTCTATTTATCCGTTTTAAGGACGCGAGTTTCGCGCCGCCACGAGGTGCTTAAACCGCGTTTACTTTTAGTTTTTTGTTTACCACTAATTGCTCAATTTTTGTGGCGTTCACCTCACGGCGGGATTAAAGTTCGAGCCTCGTGCTCGATTGGGAGTATCGGCGAAGACGCACATGTGATATGTGTTTGGAAAACGCGAAGTATGCCGCTATCAATAAATGTAAAGACGTCCAATAACACATTCGGCACCGGTGAATCCGTTTACATGGGAAATCCACGGCGAAATACGATTCACGTTGTCTGCCTTTCCTGCAGATTTTGTTGAATAAGAAAAGTTTTGTAGAGATGATTCTACTGCAGCGTACCTAAAAGAACTACCTTACCTGAGTGGGTTAAGTAATTTACACGTTTGGCACGCTTCTCCTTCAGGAATAAATTCACTTAACTGCCGATCCCTGAAACATTTCATGTCGCACCTAATATCTTTATATAGACCACTAGGTCACTCTATAGAGAGAATTCGAGCTGAAAAATCTATGAGACATAAGATGGCGTTACTGGGGATAATTTTTTTACAACACACTATCAGAGTTTGGTTCGTTTAACTGCCGATTACTGAATTATTTATTGTCGCACCTAATATCTTTATATAGACCACTGGTACTTCCAGAACCTGCTACATGTAAAATATTTTAATACTATACCGCTTTATTTGTTTTGAGATTAATGCCTCTAAGGAAATAGGGAAATCGCCTCGTTATCCAAGAAGCTTAAGAAAGGAGGAGGAGGATATTGACTTTATTTTTTAGGATAAAACTCATAGTCTTTTTACGAAAGTATTCTATTCAGTTAGAGAGGCAAGTAATAGTGTGTGCCTGGTCATATATCAGGTTTGTAACTCTTTTCTCTCATCTTTTAAAGGCCCCTTAAAAAGGAATCTAGAAGGTTTTTGGTATGTGTAATCTTTTCCATTTAGATTTCTTTAGATTAAAATATTTCTAATTCTAAAATTTCTTTGGGCAACTTAAACCATAAAAATTTTCAAACTTCGAAGATTTACAGACAAACAGACAGAATTTTCAAATCATTTCATTATAGTATATACGTATATGTTAGTACATATGTTCAAATTTCCACATCCTCAAGGATGAACTTAGAAAACATCTGAGTTTTTCCTAAATTTCCTCAAGTAGAATCAAAAGTTCTTATTCTGATTTGAAGCACCAAAACGATTTTAG
The DNA here is from genome assembly GCA_963576515.1 of Cryptocephalus primarius. NCBI lineage: Eukaryota > Metazoa > Arthropoda > Insecta > Coleoptera > Chrysomelidae > Cryptocephalus > Cryptocephalus primarius. The sequence continues at coordinate 14,229,560 of OY754943.1, read as the reverse complement.
GTTCCTTTAGAGTTTTGGAAGGGCAAGGTTATCATGGGATTAAAATTGAATCTAGATGGTCCATGGACACATTAAGCGTTTCAATTTTAATCCTACACCTTAGTAAACTTCAAGAATCTAGAGGGAAGATCGCATGAATTCTTCCAAATGGGCAGACTAAGAAAACCTCCAGACGATTTACGAAAAGGTTTCCGTTTTAATTCCATACACTAATAAACTTCAGGAATCTAGAAAGAGGCTATTTGGAACCTTCGACCTCTATTACCAATACTATTACTGTTATTGATATTTGGAGAGTATTTGTAACCAGTATAGAGCATGCGACTGGCTCTTCACTGAAGCGTTGGAGGATTCCAGGAACTACTTCATTGTCAGCACGCAAAAGTATTAATAACTCTTCTTGGGGCATTAAATCTACTGTCCCCTTTGTAAAAGGATTCTCGTTCGTTTGGTTATAATATTCGAGATTATAAATAGAAATTATGTTTCGCATGCGGTGGTCTACTGTCATTTTTAAATATACTTTCCGTTTCGAGACATATTGGCATATTGCTATATGATTTATTTTTAGTTTATATTTAGCTGTACCAGGTTTTGCCATCGCGAATTTTTAAATTACAAAAATGATATCCATGATACCCTAAGCGTAATTGTAGTGTTTCAATTTTTCTGAAATTAGTTCTGTACTTTCTTCTGTTCGCATTGCAAAAATTTTGTGGAATAACATTACCACTGACGTGGAACTTGGGTGGAAGGTGCCATTTTTTGGGCAGAGAACTACACAGGCATCTGATTTGTAATTTTTTAAACGTTTGAGTATAATTTAGTCTTAACACAAATCGCAAACATTGAATCCAAATTTAATTCTCTGTCCGTTTGCATGAAAAAATTAATACAGAAATTTTTGGAAAGGAATTAAGTAATATTATTATAATAATGTTAGAAGGCTATTAAAGAAATGTCTGTTGTAGCAACAAACAGTGATTTAATTATTTTCCCCTCTGAGTCATTGTCATTGCTTATTAATTTAGGTGTTATTAAAACGTAGTGAAGGCTGTATTAATAAATTTTGTGGTGGTCCCGTTTTACGTCCGTCACCGTAATAACAGATGGCAATTTAAGGTAAAAGAAAGCCAAAAGGCACGTTTAAAAAACCTAACTCCGTCACCGCCACGAGGCCAATGTCGAAGCGAAAAAGGAGAAACGAAAAATGAAGCCAAAAAGAAAGCAAAAATTAAAAGGCACAAAACGTTAACGACGCACGTTTTATTAACGCTCTCTTCTCTTTGTACGTGTGTTACCGACGCGCGCTATTCTTTTTTCGCTCTTTCTCTTAGAGGCTTCCAGACTGAACGGCCTATATTCAAGATTAAATAAAAGGCCCGCGCGAATTGGATAATAAAAAAAGTGCACTTGTGCATTTGGTCGCAATCTGCGACCCAAATAACTTTCGCGAGAACCGTCCCTCTCCTCTTTTCACTTTTTCTTTCTTTCGCCGCTCCCGGTCGCTGTCTTTCTCTTTCTCTCCCACGCGCGCGCCCCCCATTCAACAGTCGGCGGGCGTTCTCAATGAGAAAAATTACATTCGTCTTTTATTATTACTTTTTAGCAGATTGACGTGTGAAGGAGTAGAAACCGCTTTTGCCGACGGACCTGCGAATGGGAAAGAGAGAAAATTTTTCCTGGCGGAAGGAGAACCATTATTGGGTAACAAAAGGTCTCATTGGTACAAGGGAAATTATTTTATGTCCAAGGAGATGCATCTGCTAGAAGGAAAAGAAGAGCTCGAGGAGCAGGATCAAATTCTATGGATCTTCTATGAAACAACTAAGAAGAATATATCACAGGTTTCCTGTAAAACCTAATTTAGAAACATTAGAAATTGGCCCCTTAAGTCACGTGATTGCAACGATTCTCTCATTGACGTGACGTCACTCCTTAGTAAACACACATAAACACGTGCATGCGTCATTTTCTCAAAAGGTGTCAACAAAATTCCCTTCTCAGAACAAACAAATTATAACGAGTGACCCCACGCATCAGTGGCGCCAAAGTATTGGCGTTTCTCCCCATTCAAACCCTTGAAAGTATAAAATAATGCCTCGAAAGGCATTCAGAAGAAAAATGTACAGTACATCTGCGATGGAATAAAAATTGATGCATAGTTCTTAATGCTACAAAGACTGAAACTTCGATTTCCTGATCCAGCTTAAACAAATTTCCTTCATTCCTTGATTCAAATGCCAAGTAATCGCCTCAGTTAATGTCAATAGCTTAGCTAGTACAACAGTCAGCAACACACCGTCGGCGCAAGCGCATTTTGAATCAACTGAGAAAGTGTATGCATGATTTTTGATAAATTTGCAATCCTGTTCTCTTCCAAATGTGAAGATATTTGAGTAAATTCCCCAAAAATATTTGCAACGCTCGTAGCACTGTCGTTTTGATGTTGGTTTTTGTTCTGCAGATGTTTTAAGGCAATGAATATAGTTGATGAAGTGATGATGAGTGTTTCATCAAAGAGCCAAACCAAGAATAGAAAGTTATGTGTGGGTGAAATCGTTTCAAAGTATAATAATTACTGTTGCACATGTTGAATGATAGGGAAAAACGAGGTAGAGTGGTGTTCTCATCTCTATTCTTTCCTTTCTTTCATCGACACTTTTGACATTTGCAGTTTGATCGTTTAGAGAAAGCAAGGAGGCAGGCGGTGCTTCTGGTCACTCCTCAACTAATGCTTGTACTTTTAGGAACGAACCTTCTATGGCTCAAACGGTGTCAAATTTTCAATAAGGAACCCATTTCCTATTACCAAAATATCCAAATGGTCTAAAGTTCGCCGTTTCGTCCCTTCCACAATTTCATTTACCAGACATCTCACATGAACGTTCCCTTTCATCCCTTCCGTGCAACCTTACAACTAACGGGCCGAGGGGAGCGGATCGCGTAACACGGCACGGGGGTTGAGAATATAAGTTTCTGGAACCGGAAGCGTGGAAGAAAACCGCGGACACGTGCGCTAGGGGGTCGCCATGAAAAATTGGCGTGTCCCCCGACACGCGAAATATAGAGTTACTGCATTCGCTTGGCTTTTTTCTAATCAACCGATCGGCCCTCGGGGGGTGGAGAAGGGACGGATTACCGGCGCGCCGGTTTCACGTTACCGTCAAGGGAGGGAGGAGGCAAGAGAAAACGGTTATTATGTTGTAATCGACGTTTTGAAAGTTAATAATGTACCCGCCACTGGGACAATTCTTGCGAGATTCGAACCGTCGGCGTATGCAATTCGTTTTGCAGGCCTTGTACGGCGAGTTGCCTAGTGTTACGGTTTTCAGTTTCCAGAAAACGGCTACAGAGGGCGATGGGGGTACAAAATGTGAATATTTCGGAAATATCAAATTTTCTTACAGAAATATTTTGAAAATTCATGGAATTTCTAGAATGGAATTTCGAATTTCATTAAAGATTCCTTAAATCAACTCCTACTGTACAAACAGTATTTCAAACGTTGCGTTACCTACAATGTTTACAACTTTCATTTAGAAACTAACAGTGTTCTTCCTTTTTCTTTAATGGGAAGTGGACATTACCTAATTCTCTACAACCTTTCTATTCAGGGACTTGAGAAATAGTAGATCTATTAAATATATAACACCTACCTTATATATTGATTCCATTGCCATGTACATCGCTCGTAAGTCGTGGATCATGTTTCTGAAATAAAAGAGTAATGGATAATAAAGTTATACGAACAGTTGTGTTATACATTCAGATTTATTTAAAGAAATCTTACAAAATTGCAACGAGTTAAAATTTGAAATCTCCAGGTAAGTAATCCAGGATTTTGTGGTATTGATAAGTCTTGAGAGCTCTTATACATCTACTAAATCCAGGCGTATTCTGTATATCTATTGATACCCTGCCTTCTCTTTATTTAGAATCTATAATAATTTTATATCCTTGCATATTTGTTGTTTTAAGCCTTGAACAATTCTATCTGGATTAAAATGAAAAAAGTCAAAAGACGTCTACCAAAATTATTGGTCCCCTCGTTCAATGCTGCCGACAGTCTCGGAACGCAACTACAGCACCACCCAGTGAGAAGCTCTTTGAGTCAATTGGGCATGGAAGAAATTTTCAGGTTAACCCTTTTACTAAGTAGAAAAGAACCAACCGGAAGAGCTCGTTGGGCATAGGCTCAGAATAACTGAACACTGCAGAACTGCACATGGTTATTATTAAAAGTTGTTAGATTCACGGAATCATCAAAAGCTTCCCGAGGAAAAATTAGATCTAAGGATACTATTAAGAATCTCTTAAACATCAATAAAAAGTTGTAGATATTAAACCATACAAATTCAGACAAACGATAAGAGATAATCGTAAGAGGGATTCAAGCGTAGGTTATCGAATAAATGGTAAGTGCGCAAACAAACGATCGATACGCCTAAGCTTCGTTTATTTAAAAAAAAGCTCAAATCGATATCCACCACGAAGGCATGTCTGATTTTATTGTACAAACTAATTATTCAGATTCCGTTGGGTGCGCTGCGTGCGGACCTCACGCGCGCCGAGAGGGAGCCACCCAACGGAGGCGCTCTCGCGCCCGTAATTAAGTTGTAGGAAGGGGACAAAGGTACGTACGTATTATACATACATACGTACGTACACGAGAGTATAAATTTTTTGTCAGAAAGTGGCCGTTAAACCGAATAAGGACGCGGAGATATGCATCAGAAAGGCGCCGAACATCAACTTTAACACCTTCCGAGAGGTGACCGTTTAACGACCGAATTCTAATTGGAATTTATTCGTGAGAAGTTTTTAATTTTCGTGTGTGATAGGATGGAGGTCTTCTACAGGCGAGTTTCCAAATTTCAAAACGACGCATAAAGAGGATTTATATCAGATGCCTAAGGTGCAACCGATGCAAACGAAAACATAACACTTTCACATCTACACCAGGATCGAAATACTTTTAATGAGGAAATCCTTGGGTTTGATATGTCCATGTTTTACGTACATCCTGTGAAGAATACTTCGTTACACCTCAACAGATTTTTATTTTCATAGGCAATTACCAGGATATCTAAATATCCTTAAAACATGATAGTACTATCGATTACTATTGAATTATTGTGGTAACAACAATTTGTTTTTGAAAAAACTCTTCATGCCTTTCTTCGTACACAGAATGTAAATTTAATCGAAAATCATCGATATATCATCGAATCGATACATCAATTCATCATATAGATACACACCAGAGGGTACTATCTTAAATTATTTCAGTAATTACAGTAATGTAAATGACTCGATAAAAGTACATTTATCTTGAGATGATCTCTGGTACCTACTGGAATGTTTAAGTTACCAAATAAGCACTATGACAACAAACGTTTCGACAACTATAAGAAGATTAGATAAAATAATATCACGTTGAATATAAAGCGCGAAGCAACGGGAGAAATACTTCAATTTTTGCAGAAACAGAAATATGTTTGATCCTGAAAAATTAGTACCGAAACCGGGTAAGTCGAATTAACTAATGATTTAACGAAGAATAGCGTGTCTGTCGTTCGTTCTAAGCACCGCCCTTCTGGGCCTAAAATTTATTTACAACTTTCCAGTTGAAGATTTAATATTAAGACTGCTGAACCCATCATGAAGTTTCTAGATAACTCCAAAAGGGAAAAGGAGCTCTAACCTTTTTAAGCATTCGTTTAGTTCTAGTTGAGGTGTGCAAGAAAGTTTCTATGAGCCACCAAAAAATCGCCTGTCTAGAATCCCCTGGGAATCCATTTAATCCTTTCTGTTTCAGATGCAAGATGGGGAGTTCGCCACTCGCAATATCTGCTAATGTTCATGTGTATAGTAATAGGCTATGGCATGCGTACTACGCTAAACGTTGGAATAATTTCCATGATTGGAGAGAGCGATACCAATGAAGACAGAAGCTATCCCGTAAGTGTAATAAGTGTATTGTTACAATATTTTTACTCTTAAGGGATGTTATTAGCTATCTAAAAATAACTAATTGGAAGAACCTTAGGATTTCCTCCTATCTCTCCAGAATTTCACATTTTCTTCCTGAAGGTGTACTGATTGCTTGGGGGCACTTTCTGTGGTAATATGTATATCTCAGGTAGTCTGGCAATATGCACCTCTCTCCCTCTCATTCACTTCCATTCGAATTTTACTGTTTGTAGTTCTTGTAGCGACCTCTAAGTATGGAAGCGCCACCATCGCCCATGTCTTCATGAATTTCACGCCGGAGAAAAGTGAGACACTTATGATATAGAGTTTCCTTCTCTAAAGAACTCAGGCTCATGATCAACCCCATTTGTTTTCAAAAGTTCATGCTTCTATCCTGGAGTTTGTTCCCAATTTTTGCTCGATCCATTCAAAAATTTACATAATATCCAAGAAAAATATCCAGATTTTTTGATAATTACCATTTCCCTAGTTGCGATGTTTCCAGAATTTCAAGGCTTTACTTCTGCCCGTTAAAGGTGCTTTAAAGGACTATTATAATTTCATGGTCTTTGTCAAGTAGATGTATTGCATCTGAAATTGGACCCTTGGAAGGTACGTCTTTTCTACTTTACATCTCCAGAATTGCTCCCGATTTCTTCCTAAGTTCCCCGCTCTATAGGTTCCAAATCATTCCAGATCTACCCGGAATGGTCGAGCAAGAAGAACATGATGATCTCCTCCTTCTTCTGGGGCTACGTCTGCCTGCAAGTGGGCGCCGGCCAGTTGGCCAAGAGGTTTGGAGCGAAAAGGTTCCTTACGGGCGCCATGTTCATCGCCTCCGTGTTCACCCTGTTGATCCCGCTTTTCGGGGCGAAATTCGGGTACGCAGGGGTGATCGCCTGTAGGATCATCCAGGGGGCGTGCCAGGGGTTCTTCTTCCCGTCCATCCACGCGCTGCTCGGCCTATGGGCCCCGCTTTCTGAGAGGGTGAAATGGGGAGGGTTGGTATATACAGGTGAGCCATGGTTCCCGAATATACCCTGGAACAGTTTCCCACGATACCCCAGGGAGAAGAGAAGAAACGATTTAGTAACCGGTTAGTTTTGTAACTTTTTAGGTCAGCCTGTTGGTAACGTGGTGTCGATGCCGGTCACGGGGCTGATATGCGGCTCGTCGATTGGCTGGCCGGCGAACTTTTACTTGTACGGCGCCCTCGGATTGGTTTGGTGCCTGTTCTGGCTGTTGTTCGGATCGGACAGTCCAGCATCGGACAGGAGGATAACGTCGGCAGAGAAAAGGTGGATTGAATCGGAGATCGATGACTCCACAGAAAAGGAGGTAAGGGCGGAAAGTTGCAGAAGCAATCTATCCCTTTTTTTAGTCGAAAACTTACTGAGGGTTTCTGGCATAGCACAAAGTTTAAATAACATCATATTTAAATAGCACTAAAATGCATCACAAGTACGCATACCCAAATACGCACAGAAATATTTTTTCAAACACATGCCTTTGGACTTAAGAGGCTTTATATCATTTATGAGTGCCTCTTATAAGTAAGTAAAAATCTAACATTTGAAGTATCAGCAATTAATCTAACACTCCTCTCTAACGTCAAAACCCCTCAGTTTACATCAAAAACTTTCCACTGATCTGTTTATAAAAGTGAATACAACATAAACAGATCGTAGATCATTGCCTGGATTTAATAACCCACTCATTATATTTTCAGAAAATTCCAACCCCTTGGAAGTCAATTTTCACCTCAGTACCCTTCTTGGCCCTCCTGGTGACTCACTGTGGTCAGAATTGGGGCTACTGGACCTTACAGACCGAGATACCGAGTTACATGGAAAAAATCCTAAAATTTAATATCGAATCGGTAAGATATGTTATCAATTGCATTAAGTTTAGCTAAATTAGAAGTAATACGTCACCAGGTTACGAATCGACTAATATCGATTGATAAGGCAAGTGCGAGATAACGATCGAATGGGTTACGTACTAAAAAAAAACCTATGATGTGATTTGTGGCTCTGATTCAGATTCAACCACGCATTCCCCGAAAAACTTTGAATTTTTCTGAAAACTTCAATATGAAAGATGACTGCCAAAGGAAATCTAGATGTTTAAAAAATTCCAAATAATTTTACTTTAATTTTACTCGTTAGTATGCACGATATGTTTGAATTCACTTATTTCTCTTACAGAATAGCTTCTTATCTGCTTTACCGTACTTTGTGATGTTCATCCTCAACATGATAATAAGCCCTCTAGCTGACCTGGTGGTCGAAAAGAGGTACGTTACCCTTACAACTAGCAGGAAGATCTTCAACAGTTTCGGTAAGTAAACGATCTAAAAACTGACATTACCGCGTGTTATAACTTTAAGCTTCGTAGGTCACTACTGCCCTGCTGTGGCTCTGATAGCCCTATGCCTTTGGAGTACTGATAACAAGTACATCGTGATAACGCTACTGGTGCTGGCGGTGGGCACGAACGCTGGGAGTTATTGCGGCTTTAACATAAATCACATCGACTTGTCTCCGGTGCATGCAGGGCCTTTAATGGGTATCACCAATAGCATTGCGGCGATATTCTCGACGTTAGCCCCATTGGCAGTCGATCTGATCTCCAGCGGGTCTGGATACTCGGAAGTAAGGATTAAAATAGGAATTCGGAAAGGGCTTAATAGCTAGAGACCTAACGGAATGTTTCAACGTAATTTTGACTTATTTCAAGTCGACCGATTAATTTGAAAATTTGAATACGTTTCAAGGCACTATGATAAAACAATGATTTAAAAACTTTGTCCTAATGGCTACACCAGGATCGTCAGGATAAATAAAAGATTAATTGCATTCGTATGCGCATTCGCCATTTCTCACAAGTTCTCATAAGTAGGATAAGAATATCGTAAAAAGCAACCCACCCTTTTTGTACTCACTTCATTTCATTATTATTTTAAAGTTGTTACTGGTTAAAAATTATTTTCTAATTTTTTAATTGCTTTAACAGAGATTTTTGGGGCTGTTGAAATTAATGGAGGTTACGTTTTCAGTCTGAGGAATCTCTGTGGCGCATCGTGTTTCTGATAGCTGCCGGCGTCTACGTAGCTGTCGCTACCGTCTTCGTCCTCTTCGGCACAGGGGAGGTGCAACCCTGGAACAACGTCGTCGTCAGGGGGAAAGTGAGCGTTTCGAAACCGGTCGAAGTGCAGAAGAAAATCTCTTTTATATATCAAATCGAATGACTTTTTTGAGTAAAATTACGTTTTTAGAAGTTATTATGCTGCAAAGGCCGATACTGAATTCAGCTTCATGGAAGTATTTTGCCCAAATGAATTTTAACTGTCGAGACCTTTGAAAATGTACTTCATTTCGTTGCTGTCTACATTTCTTGATATCACTAGCTAAGTACACAAGGGAGGATATTCAAGTAAAATGCATGCAGCATTCCGTATTCCAACAGTTACTCGCTGAAAAGTATTCCAGGTCTTTGGATAGGACGAAAAGGTGCAACTGAAGGGCCTCCTTGGTCACCCCATTTAAGTCCATCGAATATGTTTTCATGGGGACCCAGCACATCCCTCGATACACTGAAAGACTTAACGTGAATGCATCGTTAAAGTAAGTCGCGAAGTGACAGCGCAAGTTTTGCGGAATGCACGACAACAGTTTGAAGCTAATTTCTATCATTGCATGGGCATTTACTCCGTATCTTGTAAACGAGTAGGGCGAATTGCAAAAGCGAAGTAGCAGTGTATAGGGAATGAAAAATCCTTTTATATGAGGTGCCACATGACTCTGTTCCCTTTGAAAAATATTGGGATATGACACATCCGTCGAGGAGGGTGAAGTTTGAGCTATAATTAATAATCCTACGATTTGGAGTTAGGTTCTATTTACTCTCTACTTCAACGTTGATCCTGTGCCGATGGTTGCTTTTATTTTTAGGGGTGAAAACTACCCCTATTCGAAAATAATTTAAGAATTTTAGATTTAAGTTATCTTCAAATAAGTTGAATGAACGTCAATTGACGTTAAGAGATGTAATTTAGGAGTGATGCACGGGGTCAACTTTGAAGTAGAGGGTAGGTAGAGTCTGAATATAAATAGTTATGAAAATCGGTGCTGCTTGGTAAAATGATGAGAGAAAGTGGCCATTAAGGGCCGCAATTTTTACATCTCACGAGAGATCACTTTATGTGAAAGGAAATGCATCGCACATTCCCTAATTTAACCAGGCAAATAGTGTTATAAAGAGTGTGCTAAGGGTCGAATCCCCGGAGCCGCGGTCGCGGATCGGTTACGTAACGGCCGCATGCGGCTCCCGTCCCGCCGTTGGCCGGCGTCCAACGACGCGTCGGCCCGCGAATGGCCGCGCGTCCCTCCGGAAGACGGACTCCGGAGGAAAGGAAAGGAAACTCCGGCGGCCGGACGCGGCGGCGGCGGCGGCGGCGTGCGCGCCACGAGAGAAGGAAGGAAGAGCGCGCGTACTCCCGGAATGGCAGACTCAGGGCCAGTTGGCATCCGAACGCCGCATCAGAAACAAATGAACGCGAGGAGCCGCAGCGCGCCCGAAACCACCACCACCACGACGACGACGACGACGACGACGACGACGCGAACCGGTGATCTAGTGCAAGACTGATTATTAGTATTAATATTGTTTATTAAATTTTTTTCGTCCGCCCGGATCGATCTCCCCCTACTCGATCCCGTTAATCGTCGCACGACGGGATAGGGGAGTAGGTAAGAAGAAAAATAATAATCGAAAGCTGTGAATCTAGTGCCGAGAGAAAATGTGTGAAGATAGGTCGGGGGCGGTCTCGCGGGGTGCACGGGCGACGTGCGGGCACCACAACGAGCGAACGCGGTAGGTACCCCCAGATGGTACCGATGAGGAGGCGAGATGTAACTGCCAGAAGAGTAGCAGGAGAAGACACGACGAAGACGAATCGCGCAGCAAGTAATTCCGAACCGTCCAACGAACGAAAGCAGTAAATTAATAAATAGTACCGATAATAATTAGTACCGATAAAAATAAGACGAGAAACCATGGCAGTAAAACATGGGAGTACGTGGTCCTGGTTGTGCCTGCTGTTCGCGGCGACGGTCTCGTGCACCGTGATAGCCGAGGGTGGCGGCGGCAGCGAGGAGAGAGCGAGACACAACCACCACTACCACCCCCACGAGAAGAAGAGTAACAGATTAGCCACCGCCGACGTGGCGGCGGAGGCGACCAACCACGACAGGGAGTTCAGCTGTCCGAATTGCCTTTTCGAGAACGACTTAAGTAGTAGGGATAGCGGTAGCAGTAGTAGGGACAGTAGGGAGAAAGCGGAGACGGACAAGCTGAGGCTGGAGGCGATCAAGAAGCAGATCCTCCAGAAGCTGGGGCTCAAGCAGAAGCCGAACGTGACGCACAGTCTTCCGAAGGAGATCGTCTGGGAGACGTTGTACAGGGCGGAGGACGAGAACGGGGATTTTTTCGGGACGTTCGACGGCGACGGCGAGGGAGGAGGAGGAGGCGGGGGAGGCGGCGGCGGCGGAGGCAGGGGAGCGGACGCCGGCGAGCCGGACGATTTCTACGGGAGGACGTCCGAGATCATCGTCTTCGCTGAAGAAGGTAAGCAGATTTCTACCAGAAATCCCTATAATCCCCCCTATCGATTTGCCCACTGATCGCCAAATCGGACGGGGCGGCAAGCGTGTGTGCTTTTCGCACCCGATCCTAGGGACAGACTTAAATCCTATAAAGACCCCATCAACACCTACACCGTTTAACAACCAAAATAGCTTAAAAACCCTTTAAAAACATTTTTGCGCCTACATTTCACACTTAGATTCTGTAAGACCCCAATTAACCCATCCTTCATCAACACCGACACCGCTTAACGACCAAAATTACTTATTTTATACTATCTCGGCACACTTACGACAAGTATGTATAACATGTAGCATATCTCACGCTTGAATCACACGATAAGTCCTTGAACGAAACCTTATTAAATATTCATGTCGACGAAAACAAGAAAAGCCTCCTCTCCTTCCTTCTAGAGAGTCCCAGAAGTTTCGGCACTCCCGTTAATAATTCTCCGCGAGAATCACCGGTAATATCAATAATCGTGCGGGACGATGGTGACAGTGATTCGATTTTATGATTTTTATTTGGCGAAATGATCTCCTCTGCCGGAGTTCTCCGGGGACTAAAAATGAGGGCTTTTAAGGGGCACATTAGAATATGGAAATATGGAATATGGAAAATTACTTGGAGACACTTTTTAAATGTAACGAAGCAAGATTAAGGGCATTTCTGCGTTTAAGGGTTATTAAGTTACATATTTTGACAGTAAAAAGGAAAATTGGGGCAATATTAGGGACAATAACCATAAGTGTTTAAAAAATTTAATGAGTGAGACAATCAATCATAGGAACAAAATCCCAATTTCGATTTTTGGAATGAAAGCTCTTAAAATTTCGATACCATATAAAAGAACGAAAATTGTTAAGCAAGACCAAGCGAACGCGAACATCCCCACACTGTATCTTCGCTAAACTAGTGAGATCACGGAGAGAGGGTGTGGAATGTGAAGGAGCACGTGTGTACAATATGTGCGCGGTATAGCTGCGCATTCTGTCTAAGTGGAGCTACTTAAGGAATAAAAAAATTCAAGGTCTATTGCTTAACTTCAGTCATTGCAATTGATTTAGTGAAGTAATTAGGAGTTAATCTTTTAAGTACCCTGGGCACCAATGCACCACAAAGTTTCGAGCATTGTCCATAAAGTAATTTTTCAATAACGTCATATTTGAGGACACGTTATTGAATATAATTGAAATTGTAGTCAATGAAATAATAGCTACTTTAAGAATTTCTTTCAGTTAAACATTTCCAAGCAAGTGTAGCTTTCCTTATGTAAGTGATTTCCAGCGAAAGAACACAATGCACTAAATTATAAATGGAGTTATTGGAATGAACACGAACACTTATTTCTTCTGAGAAAAGGGGTGAAATTTTGCCCACAGCACAACCCCTACGTTCGTTTTATTTTAATAAATCCATGTCCTAACAAAGAATCCGTGGCACATATTATTAATGTGCCTTAAAAATCCATTCATTCAATTTATAAATAGATTAACGAACGAAGCAGGATTCTAAACGTCCATCAATAATTTAGGTCTTTTCTTTCAGTTACCAAAATAATACGATTCTACAAAAATATTCAATGTACATATGGTTATTTTAGATCTCTTTTCAAACAAACGGCGCCGCGTTGCTGTCACCGGAGTAAACCAAAGTATTTTCCTCTCATTTTTTCGAAATGCGCGTAATTCGACACCAAATGAAATATAATTTACATATTTTAATAATTATAGCGGTCTCAAGCCTAACCGCCGCGCAGAGACAATGTAGCAGATAGCGTCTAATTGGCGCGTTCGTTAAAATTAATTTCGAGATTAACCAGTGATGGCATCGAGGATTGAAATGCCGAAGATGAGTTGATTGGATTCGTACTAGTTCATCAATTTAACGGTCGAGGTAATCAGGCTGCTGTTTATGTCTGGATTTGCATGGGTTGCCTATAAATTGTGTTTCGGAAATATGGAAAATTAGGTACTAGGAAATTATTCCCCCATCCAAAATTTTGGCAATTTCATGTACTTATTTTGGGTGAAAATGTGATTGATACGTATGTTCCTTCGGCTGTAATACGAGAACATGTAGTAGCAATTGCTATGAAGCTATTTTGCTAGTGTATTTTCTACGAATTATCGCATTTTCAACCCTTAAAAATCACCCCTCAAAAATATTGTGGATATTTCAAATTTAAGCAGTTAATAAATCGAAATCATACTTAAATAAGTAGAGCGAACACTTTTTCGTGTTCTAGAGTACACTCATGGTATTTCAGTACGTTCAACCCTTAGAAACCACCCTTATAACAACCAGTTAAACACTGATTTTCAACAGCTTGAAATGTTTCAATGGTGGGTTTGTGATAAATTGAAATCCCCTAAAATTTTGTTACAACCATCCAACTGTTAATAACCACCCCTTATAATTATCTAAGGATCTAAGCGTTTTACAGGCCGAAATTGTACAAATTTATAAAATAAATATTGTTTCATATTTCAAGACGTGTCACGGTGTCGCAACCCATGAAATAAGCCCCCTTCAATTTTTCCAGTAATGTGATCCTTGCACTCAAATACAAAGTTTTACCGGTCATATCTAAAATAATTTTTTATCCTAGAAAAAAATTAAAAAGCAGAATGGATAGATAGAAAAATGATCCATAAATTTTGAATTGTTGAATTTTCAATTGTCATTTTTAGTACTTGAATCAATTTAGCTAACGTAAATTTTTAAAGAAATTCTTGGATGAAAAATCGACATTTTTAATCACGAAAAAGTAATATTAAAAACTGAATTTTACCTACGGTAGATTTAAAAACCCTGCATCTCCTCTCATACGAAGGCTCTGTATATTATCGGAAACGCTTGCAGTGGCAACAAATTGCCTTTTCCGAACTGCAGTACCTCCAATTCTCAATGACAAAATTTGTGAAAAATTCTATCTACCTATGTACTGCAAATATAAAGTAAGATGCATCTGCCTCTAGGATTCAACAGGTGTGTTTATTTTCGCAACCAAATTTATAAATAGATCCCTAAAATCGTCTTATCGTGTTACTCCTATATTTAGAAAACTACTGCAAAACATTAACACTTACGTGAGTTATGTACATACATGTAAAATCATGCAACACGTTCCAATCTTATCTCCTTGATTATATTACTTCCCAATTGTGCATAATAGTGTTTCAATGGAAACGAGAAGTAGATGTATTTTCATTTCGATTCGTCACACTCAATTATTAATGGTCGAAAGTTGCCATACTTGGTGTTCATTAATAAAAAATTTACCCATCCCAATGACATAATGTATAATTTGGTGAGAACGAGAGGTGTTATTTGTGAATTTCGATATTGAAATTACATATCCGAGAGTTTTCTCTAGTAGTAAAAAGTACAGGGGGTTTCCTACCCGTTCCAGTTTTAGGTACTTTCTAGGACGGTCGGTCGATATTGACAGGAACTCATTGATGGTCTATAATGACAATTGGTCGTGATGAATTAACCTTAAGTTCGAATTTAGTGTATGTACTAGGCGATGCGTTCTATATAATAGTAGAGAAACACGAATTCTATGATGAAACGTTTACGATGTCACGGACCGAGGGGCATCAAGCTTGCTTCGAGGAAAAAGTCACTAAAAAGACACAAGATTTGTCAATAAGTTTGCTTTGACTACAATACAAAGTGTCTTATAATCAAATTTAACCAGCATAAAGTACCACGCTCATGGTACACTAGTAGAATCATTGTGTAATATCTGAGGGTACTTTAATTTAGCCATTTTCAGCTGTAGATTGGGATCAAAACGCCAAGAATTTAATTGAGACAGTCCTAAGGAAAGAACATCAAAATAACTCCATGAACAAGCACGATACTGTTCATTCATAACTTTAATTTCACGAATTGTAAAAATAAAAGCAATCACCATACCCCCCTTAGTTGTAAATCACGGTTCTCCCGCTTCCACAGTCTGAAACAGTCCCCCTCGTCCCATTCCCAAAGGTGAATATTTTGAAAATCGCATTATACGACGAGACGACATCGTAAACAAACTTAAAACGTTTGTATCCCCTTTCCCGCAGTAGATCACCATCAGGGCAAAGAGACAAACGGCGACTTAAAGTGTTATTTCTTTTTTCCCTCTACGGCTTTCCTCTTCGACATTATCAAAAAACATCTTTTCGCCTCTCTCCTCATCACCGACAGTCGGTGGGTGTTTTATCGGTATTGGGGTGTGAAACGGTTAAGGGCGTGAAGGTCGAAGGGTTTAATCGAACGTGAAGTTAATTACGATACACCCTTGCGATTTTAAGGAAATGCTCTTGGTGAAAACTCTAGAATATCCATTGGATGTTTGACTGGATCTTGAGTGGATGTCCATGGAAATTCATGCTTGCCCGTTAAGTATGCGATGCATGCCCAACCATGGTTATGAGGAAATACCCAGATATACCATAGGGTGGTGCAATCAACCCTTAGATGTGTCAAACATATACCATTGCCACCTAACCTAATCGTGCACTCAAAGTACTCTAAACACCTATGATAAACATATGATGAAAGATCTGTCGGGAATTCATCGGCATGGGCATAGGGTGAGACATAAGGGCGGAATCACCCCTTAAATTTGCAAAAAATTGCCCTTGCCCATCAACCGAGCCTTGTATGAGTTACAATGTGGCCGATAACAATTGCAGTTTGAAATACAGCAAAATTTAAGACACTCTGCAGTGAATTACAATATTAAATGTACTGAACAATCATTAAAACAAATAATTTAAAGCATTATCCCTCGAAGTATCTAAAATTAATTCACAACCACCCTGTGTAATATTCTTATACAGACCTACCTCAATTATAAATTCTATATTAGAATTAGACAATAAGTGAACATGCCTGTATAAGTCGAAATTACTTATCTAGACCGTGATAGAACTTTTAATTGCGATCTCGTGTCGTCATCATCACTCCAGGTCCCGATTAATTAAAAATATCGATACATGCACTCGTTCCTTTGAGCTCGTCGATTCCCTGCTCGCAAAAGTGCGGCCATTAAAACTTTAATCTTCCAGTCGACGCAATCCCCTCATTATAACGCCGAGACGGCATTATTAATTTCGCAGACTAATAAAATGCAACGCGAAGGGTTATTAGAAAAGTTTTATTGCTTAATTCGATGAAGGGAAGCTGCGATAGGGCGGTTGCAGTCCACCTCGTCCCCTCCCACTTAGTTCCTCGTAGGCACTTCTAAGGAAAAGTTTCGTGGAGGTGCAAAAATCGGAGAAGTTTGGTGGGAGTTTTACTCTCTAAGCGAGAAGTTTCTGAGAGTTGGAGAGGTAGGGAAATTACTATCGTTGGATAGAGGAACGTTGTAGGCGAAATTTATTTTGTTCTGTCATTTCTATCATTGCAAAGAGCAGTGATTAATTATAGCAATGTGCAAGATCATTTACACCTTCTGAGTCATCTGAAATCGTCATTCTCCTGTGCCTCTTGTTATTTTGCTACTTTACTACTGACCGTTCTGGGTTACATTTCTCAAAATTACTAGACAGAAAAATAAATCTCCAAGTCTGAAAATGTAACTGAAAACGATTTACTTAGGAAAAATCAGACCATAACAAGAGAAAATTATTATTACTGCTTCAGGTACATACTTCTCTGGTGCGTTTCCCCTCGGATATTCCGTTAAAAATAGCGCGGGAGTGTAACTTTAATCGTTATTATTCGATTCGTATTGATTTCATCCTGTTTCCTGTATTTCTAAACATAGAAAACCGAATCTATTTCTGCGGAGTAGTGAAATCTATACGTTTCGTACCTACCATTTGCTAAATTATTTATTAGTATTTATATTCGGATTGTTAGCAATTGCTACTAACATTTCAATGGCGCCTACATGTACGCATGTACGGATTACACGTTGTACAGACTTTAAAATGAGATATTCAGCGTTTACGTTATTAAAATTTTTGATATTTTAGGAAACTACAAAACTCTTTTAAAATCTACGAGATTATTTTTGACAATTAGGGAAATTTAATTTTTTTTTCCATTATCGAGTAAAGCAGCCATTCCTCTACTAAACTCAACAAAATAATCTAAGCCCTACAGCTAGTAAAAAATTTACAAGACGTTAAACACACAAGGGTAAACTCTTCAAGAAAATTCAAGCCGATGATTGTGGCAGAACTAACACATTGCAGCGTCCTTAACTATAAACCCATTTCAAACTTTCCCTCACTATATATTGAAGTAGGCCCCTCTTTAGTGAACTTCAATTAATAATTGAAGTGCTGTAACTAATAAAGTATCTACAGGGTGTGATGTAGTGATATTACACTGTTAAAAGGGATTCAAGTTGCAGCACTTTGTAATTTCCTTAAAAACCCACCGATTTAAAAAACCCTTTCACTATTTTGTAAAGCACATATTCCTTTAATGAAGTCTAAAACATTTAAAATAATTCTACTAGTATGGCTTCTACAGAATGCTAAGTAGGCACATTACACTCTTTAAGAGAATTTAAACTGAAAGTTTTGGCAGAACTGTTGCCTCGCAACTCAATGAAATTTTAAATTCTTTCAATATACTGCGAAGGAAATGTCCTTTTATTCAACTGCAATAAATACTTAAAGCACTATATCTAGTAGAGAATCTACATGGGTGTGAGTACACACGTTCAACTACAATGCTCAAAGAAATTTATGACCCGACTTGTGGCTTAATTAACACATTATAACATCCCTTAAAAGCGACCAATTAAAAGAATTCCTCCTCCAGGTGGTCAACTAAAGATCATTTTATCGAATTTCAGAAAATAACTTAAGCCTTGCAACTATCATAAAATCTACAGGACGCTAAGTTAAAATATTACACTGTTCAGGAAAATTTAAGTCGCGAGTTATGAAGGAATTAACACCTTATAACATCCTTAAAAAAGGACCGATTAACAAAAGTTTTTCTTCATTTGGTAAAAAAATATCCCTCTATATAATTTCAAAAAGTAATTGATGTCTTGCGATATTAGAAAATCTACAGGGAGTTAAGGAAAAACGATACACTGTTGAAGGGAACTGAAGTCACGACTTGTGACACAATTAATATTTTATAACTTCCTTAATAAACCACCTATATGAAAAATTCTTTCATTATTCAAAAATGCAAGTATTCCTTCATTGAATTTTAGATTATCGAAAGATAATCGAAACGAACTAACTGGTGAAGAATCAACAGGAAGTTAAGTGTGCACTCTTCAAGTGAATTTAGGTTGTGAGTTGTGATACCTTGCAACTTCCGTAATAATCGACGAACTTCAAAAGTTACTTTAACACCTAGTAAAACAAGCATTACTTTATCACAGTTCGAGGAATAATTGAAGCACTGCAGATATTAAAGGATCTACAGGGCATTAAGTACACAAGTTACACAATTCGTGAGTTGTAAAACTAGCATCTTGTATCTGCCTGGTCTTTCCTGGTTTCCTAAAAAGTCTTCATTAATTGGAAAAGAGAACATCTCTTCTATGAAAGTCCAAAAAATCGAAATATTGTAAGTGGCGACGATTGTACAGGGTGTTAAACGACATTCAACACTGTCTAAGTGAATTTAAGGGTGATTTTTTAACATTGCATGCGTGTTTTCCCTTTTGCTTTAGTGCATATTTCCAAGTCTCTGCTTATAAGTTAACGACTCCGTATAGAGGCGGAGTTGCAATAAAGTGCGTACGACCATTCGATAAAAAAGAGGAAGAGAAAACATACAGAGAGAGAATTGAACGATTGAATATTAGGAACGCAACATACATACTGAGTTGTCTAGTCTGGTGCTTGTATATACATCGAGGGGGAGAAAGGGTGGAGAGACATGGAGAGACAGACAGATATACATAGAGAGGGCGAGAGAGGGAGCGAGGGAGAGCGTCCCCCGCGCCTCCTCGTCGTCGTCGTCGGCGGCGGCCCCCTAGCCTTCCCGCCTTCGCCCCCTCCGACTCCCCCTACCCGAACGCAACCCCATTTGGAAACCGATCTAGCCTTAGCAATAGTAAAACATAGTCTAGGAGAGGGCCTCCGTGCCGCGGATCGATGCGATCGGCTCCAAGCTGACGGCGATGCGAGCGTCCGCGTCCCGACGCCCGACGTCGTCGCCGCCGCCGCCGCCGCCGCCGCCGTCGACGACTTCTGCTCCCTTTCCTCCTGGACTTACGCGAGAGGATTATCCTATCGGAGCTGATGGTCCGTCTCGGTCTGTCCTCCGAAGATCAGACGGTCGGGAAATTCACGATATAAGTCGCCTAATGCTCTCCCTCTCGTAACCTTAAATTTTTAGTCCGTGTTTTACACTTGTATTAAGAGGTCGACCGATCATCATGTAAAATTACAAGAAATTTCATTTATAAGAAAAAAGGTGTTTACGACGGTGAACAGGATTCGAAACCGGTACTCTTGGCATGCATGTATAAGGTGTAAGAAAAGTAACCAGGGTAATACTTACAAGAGGAAAAACTGCAACAAACGGTTACCACGTCTGCATATTATTATTAATTATTATACTAAGTTACATATATTTCTTATATTCATTATTATTAATCATCGTTTACAAACAATAAATCTAATAAGCAGAAATAAGTGTAGATGGTTACATTTTCTTGCAGTTTGGACAGGTATATCATGTAACTACTAAACCGCGATTATTTTGCTTACATTTTATAAAAATTTTAGAAAATTAGAAGTTTCTGTATTAGTTAATCACACTGAAATTTGAAGTATAAGCGTAGCCAAGTATGAATTTTTGACATTTTTCTTTTCATATCCAGAGTAAGGGAAATTTGGGGCTTTTAATTTTAGTAGCAGCCATCGTGTCAAAACTACAATTGTGTAAAGTTTAAAGTTTCTATCTACTCTAGTATTTGAGTAAATACTCGAAGTTACAGTAATTTTGAAAATCATATTTACCAAATTTAAAGTTTACAACTATGCAGATACTTAGAAATCCTCACGACTTTTTCAAAACTGTTAGTAGACGATCTGGTGTCAAGACTACAATTGTGCAAAGTTTAAAGTTTCTAATTACTCGTGTACTCGAGTAATTACTCGAATTTCACTCAAATTTTTCACTTTTACAAGGGAAAAATTTGGAGTTATAATATTTCTCTATATCATATTGTAGCCTGTGCTATAAGTGTGATAAGTTTAAAGTTCCTAACTATTTAGACACTTAAATAAATTTCATGACATTTCTCTTTTCATCCTCAACTTAAGGGAAATTTGGGGAATATAAATTGGGGGATCGGGAAAGTTACTACCTACGGCAGTAAAATCAAACCTCATAGAAAAATTAAAGAAGGAGGGAGTTAACAGCACCCACTAAAATTCAAAATGGTCTTTAACAAGAATATCTAAGCTATGAGGGTTAGTGACCAAAACCCATGTCCATTTTGTAGATTTTGATGGTTTGAAGCGCTACTACGCCGACGCAGAGTTGTCTACAGGTACTTCAGACGTTTTTCTAGAGGAAATTGTGGACTAAAATTTACAAAATGGATCGTCGTGTGAAATAACCTGTGGTTTTGGTCTAGAACCTTCATAACCTTCCTACGAAGGAGGAATTCGCTTACTGCAATAGACACACAGTGAAGATACACTTAGGCACGCAGAATGGAAGGAAGAAAAATGTCATCAATTCCCTTAAATCTTCACACATCCGGAAACCCCAGCCTTCCCGTTAAAAGGTCAAAGTCGCCCTTCCCGTCTCATCCCCCTCGGAGACAACTCGACCGACTTCTAACGACCTTCCAATTAATTAGCTCACCCCCTCGGGACGTGCTTCTCTCTCACCTACTTCGGGGTGTCAAAAGATAAGTTACACACATATACACACCAGCCGGGAGTCGCGTGCGGAAAAGGTGGCGAACATTCCAGATAAGGGACTATCGCGGCGACGGGTTTTGATTTATCGGACGGGAAGACTTTGAGTACGTGGATGAAGTTTCCTTGCATGGGGTGGTTGTTTAACGGTCAAAGAAAATCGGGCTAGAATGCAGAATGGAGTGAAGGGTAGTTTATTTCGCTGAATCGCTCCCGGTGTGAGCATACGGTGATGGACTGCTTAGGGGGTTGCAGCCGAGGGGTAGTGTATTAGTGATGGTAAAGCGATTGTTATTGCTAAAGTTTGTGCGGAGGTATGCACCAAGAAATGTCGAAATATGCAGGGTGTAATGGGAATTGTTAGATATGCTCGTGTATGTGCATTTAGAGCAATACCTTTACCAACACATCATTTTAATGTAAATGGTATGAAATTTTTGTGCTCGTATTTGTCCACCAAAATTACTTTATTTTCTACTACTCATACGTTGAAACGTATTTTTCTCACTCAATGTATAGAAATTCTAATAAAATATCGTGACTTCCATCTCGATGGTGCCTCAAAAAGGATCCCACCCAGAAAATTCCAAGGGCGGTCTATTTGGTTCCAGGGTATCATCATCCTCCCCATTAATTACCGAAAACATCTATATAATTTTAATACTGAAAGTGGCACGTTCGTGTATCATTTCAAAACCGATCGATGATAACTCGTCAATTATGAAACACTTTTGATTAAGAAGGACGAAAATTTAAATTGACACAAGAATCCATTTAGATTTTGTTTACAATCGGGATTAATGAGGCGTCCCTTTCTTACTTTAAACTCCTTTATTTGTGAAACGCCCGGATTAGGGTCGAAAGAAAAAGGATAACCTTGTTCCTCGGCCAAAGAGGGCTGAACAAACATATATTCCAAAATATAAGTCTAGACAGTTCGGCTGTGGAACAATTAAGGAAAACTTTACCCTCGATGTTGTGAACGAAAAAAGCGCAATGACATCCATGCATTAAACTTGTAATCCTCAAATACTACTAACCGATAACACCTTCCCTTAACCCCATAAAATTCAACCCTAATTGCCCCAATGTCAGCGTCGCCCTTGTAAACAAGGGTAAAGTCCGACGAAAAGCGAAGGGTGAGGATATTTGGATGTACAATCGTCCTTTACACGGCGAATCGTGTGGGTAAGAAAGGGAAAGGGAACGGTAGAGCGGGAGAGCGAGAGAGCGAGGGCGATGTTTGCCCTAGGGATAAAAAAGGACCCGGGGGATCACGGCGTCGGGGTTTAAGATTAACCGACGTCGTTATTCACCGTAAATAACGGTGAACAGGTGGTAAGGGATGATTCCGTTTGAATAAATGTGTGCACCCTTGGTGGGGTTTAATTGAAAATGGAGTCGGATTAAAAGTCGGTAATGTGATGAAGCATTTCGTCTATCAAAACACGATCGAAGATCTTATGGTGTGATTAACTGACAAATAAACATATATTGCTGACGTGAAAATCTCAAAAAATTCGAAATAAAATTTACGGTATTTCCACAAATTTTTTTAGGCCGATAATATTGTTACATGAGTTGTTATTACTTGTTAAAACTTCCTATTGGTGTATTAATACATGATACTAATGTGTAAATCGGCATTAATGATTGAAGAACTTATGCACAGGAACTGTTTTCACGTAGTACCACGAGTCGAGGATCGCTTACAACGTTCTCGTTCGAATAATAGACTGTTTCACTTTTAGCAAGTGATTTAAATCTAATTACCCCATTTTGTCGATTTCTGGTTGTACCAGGAAAACAGACAAGTGTAATATGTTATCAAAGAATCCCAAATAATTAGGCATACGTCGTTGCAACACCGACACGTGGTGCCTTTCTAATATATGGCGAAGTCGCCAGTGTTCCGCCAATTTATTAAAATATTTCGTACAAAACCTAAAATTGACGAGTTCAGCCAAACCGTTCGCGTAAAACGCAATAAAACCCTTCGTAAGAATCCTGAAATACGTTTTTCGACAGGAAACTCAAACGGGGCTTTAAGCGTTTCCCCCCCAAGAAGCGCACACGCACACGTTCAGTGCCGGCAGCCGCCAGCGACTGCAACTCCTCACCAACTTTTCCTTCCATTTCTACTATTTTCTATCGGAACTCCCTCCCTCTGCCCGAACGTTCCCCACGTTCTGCAACTTCCGAAGTCGGTGCGTCTCGAAACTTCATCGTCGAAAGTTGCGAACGAAGGATGAGTGACCCCAGCGTGCGAAACACCCCAACGCATACAGGGTGTCTCTTTAAGGCTGGGGCCAGAAATGGCATTTGTATAGGAACAGGCTAATGTACTCCTACACTCCTACTGTAAATAATGGTCAGTTATTTATACGTACGACAGCTGACAAAGATATGAGCGTTATGTTCCAGTTACCACAATAAATTTTAATGGCCTGGCCGATTGTGATGCACAGTGGTTCAAAGAATCCTTTAATTCCGCAAAATTTTCACCGGCTACATTAGATTTCTACAGGATCAACCGATTTGGAGATAATCTGAATTTTTTCCAAGGCTGCTAGAACATGCGCATTCGCCATTTCATGCAAATCCAATGCAACAGGTGTGCAAGAACTGGAAACCTGGAACTAATAAGGATTAGGTTCCAAGATGATCCTAGAAAGTTCGATAATCGTAAATTTCATTTCACAAGGGGGTGGAAATAAGGGGTGAGTTTAGATCAACCAATGGGAGAAGCGGGATACATCAGCTAGTATGTATATAATTTAATATCTCGATATGTACGTCAATTTCAGTTATATTCTTAAAAGTTGAAGGAGTAACTGTAGTTTATAAATTATATCATCAACCACAACGAATAATTATAACTTCCTATACAGGACCAAGGTGTTGTCGATAAAATTTTAATCAAGGGACCTTTCAAATAGTTCCAAAGAACTATTTTTAAGAAATTACGAATACTGATAAGAGTATTATCCTTCAAGGATTAACCAGGGCAATTCTCCTTATCGTTATGAAAATCGTCATCAGACCTGTCATTCGTATTCAGGCATTGCAGCGATTTAAATAAAAATTCTTTCAACCCTCCCCACGACGAACCCGAGTAATTTTAATCTCGTTTAAGAAAATTCTAGAAGGATTTATTTCGCGTGGCCCGCCCTGTAGGTTTCATCATTCGCGTCTCGCGCACAAACAAAACGTTTCAATTTTTCATCATTTCGAGGGATGAAACATTTCCGCATGCACTTCCCTTCCCATCGATACGATCCATTCGGGCATCATTCATTACTCTCCCCACCCCAGATTCACCCCCTCGACGGGGGCGTTTTAACGGAATTCGCTCGAGAAGATTTCTTTTTTATTTATTCAAATAGGAATGCAGATAGTTCCACTGAATATTGAAAGATTACTTGTTTAGTAAAGGGCAAATGGAATGTTCATCTACTATATTTTAACTAGAAATCGCGTTATTACCCGGTGGAATAATGTTTCATAATTCCACTTCTTGTAGGCAAGTAGATAAGCTTCATATTGCATGCAAGCATAAATATGGAGGATAACGTCTAGAAACGTGAGCTCAGAGGGAAAAATCTTTCAAATTTCAACGTATTTCTTGCCAATTTTTTCCCTTACATCTTCCTAATTATCATTTCTAAACCACAGTTGGATAGAATGTCATTTGTTTATAACAAAGCTCCCTTTATAAGGACTGTCCCTTTATAAGGACTGTAATTTCCAAAAACTAATATGCAGCTAATGAAGTTTTGTTTTGAGTTATTTTCCAAAATTATCTAATAGGGAAAGGGAGTAACGAAGATTTTTTTTGAAAAAGTTTGTCTTCTGAGAATAAACCTTAATGAAGTAAGGAACGTGTTATAATTGGGTACAAATACGCACTTAGTGCAGTGTTATAGGTCCAAAAGAAAAGCTTTTAAGGAAAAATTTTTTGGGAAAAACGTAATATTCGACATATTTTCCCTTAAAAGTACATAGTTCAACTACCTAAGATTATTTTACAATTGAAGACGTTTTGAAATGGCAACCAGTTATTCAATGAAAAACATTGTAGAAGGAAATTTTCATGAAAAAACATTAATCAATATTTTAAAGGAAAATCTATGGAACAATTTAATATCTAAGATGTTTTCTCTTCAGAATATGTAGTTTAAATAAGGAATGTGTTAGAATAGATAACCTGTGGCAAAACTCAATTATACGAGATAAAAGGAATTGTAACTCCATAATAAGTTCAGACAAACACCTTATTCAAATTTCCTTTATGAACATATTAGGAAAAAATGTTTCACGCTGGTTGAAATCAAATCGGTAAAGCCGTTTGGGAGAAAATTAAGGGAAACTTAAAAGTTTGAAGAGTGAAGTGCCTTTTAGGGCGGCTATAGAAAACATGTATTAAAAAAACGTTATAGGTATTTAACAGAAAAGACACTATGGAATCTGGAACAAATCATTTAGGTATCTTTTTAGAAAGTCAAGAAAAACTGATTCCTTAACAATGAAGTGCCCCTTGGGGTAATTTTTGAAAAAATTGTTCTAAAAAATATCAGTATTAAAGAGGTGGTTGAGTAACTTATCATTCAAGACGTGTTATTACTGTTACCTTTTGTCCTTCAGTAACTCGTTTATTATTTTTCCCGTAAAACACCCCTTTAAAACGTTCCCTTTAAAATACCCCATAAAGCGAAGAATATATGTATAATCGTCTCCCCTCTACTGTAAAAAAAATCGGCTAATAAACATCGCCGAGTGAATAGGAAACCGCATCCATATTTCCATAGATCCCTAAAGGCGCAGTAAAACGGTATATTTTCCCTCCACAGACGAAAATATCGATGTCCCACATTCCCCTCCAACGGTTTTTTCCACCGTCGTTCCTCTTGCCCGTCATCTCACCACCCCTAATACACTTATCGGGGATCCCAAACAACTTTTTATCGCCCGCGCCTCTTGTCTGAGAAATTTTTTAATCAGAGGTCCGACGTTAAAGCCGAATCGGCCGATACGAGAAGTTTAAACGATATTTTGACACGATCAGTGCAATAAGTATAAACCCTCCTGAAAAAATGGTCCTATGGTCTATTCCCATCTGAATATGATCAAGGGAAAGATTCAGGGAGTGAGCTACTGTTCTACATGTTCAATGCTGATATACAAAGTATTTTATGGTATTTGTTTCCAAGGTACAGGGTGTGCTCTGGAAATTGGCTACATCCCCATATTAAGTACAGGTAACCACTGCATTTTCCTCAACTAAAAGCTCTTTGAATCAGTCATTGACTATTTTCTTCAGCACACCTAATCTAGCTTCTTCGGTATTTAATACTAATGCAACAATTTAGGCCATCTTGGCCACCATAAGACCATAACTTCCGATATTAGTCAGCAAACCAAGACTTTATTAACCCTTCGTCTGTTTGCTAACTCTACACAGTGCCGCGATTCGTCAAAAGTACAATCACGAACCCAGTGGAATCCAAAAGGCAAACAGACGTAAAATAGAATTGGGAAGTCCCGCGCAGTGATTCTAATATCACATTGCCACGAGACAGGAATCGAAAAATCATTACTATATCGAGAGTTTGTGTATGTATGTGTGCGATCGGTTGCATGTACGTAGATCGGATTTGGCGTGCAACTAATACCGGAAAATACGCCGTCGTGGATTAGATTAGGTATCGATTGTCGAAGAGAGTTTACGAGGCACGATAAAAATGTTGAGTCCCGATGCGTAAACATGATATTCGGGGGTTAACTCGATACGATGAAATGGCGAAGTTTTGTGGGAATGATGAAGGCACTAATTAAAATGGCGAATGCGCAATGGCAAACCTAGATTCCTCGAATCGCTTACATGATTGCAAAATTGATTGGATTTCATCCATCCACGATTGTGCAAAATTTATTTCCTGAATGATTACTGGATTAAACCTACAGTGAGATTCATTTGCTCTTCACAAATCCTGTAAAGTTTTTATTCATACTTTCAGACTGCATAATCTAGTGAATTTCTAGGAATAAAAATTTTGGAATTCGTCTGCAAGTTTTTGAAAAAATCTGGATTGAATTCACCGGTCCTCAAATAATAAATAATGCAAATTTTCCTAAAATTTTTGAGTAACGATGGTTTTGTGCGTAATCTACAATACAATACACATCTAACACGGTATATGGTCGCTCCTTATAAGACATGTAAAACGAAGACAGTTATTCACATTCATTTAGCTTTTGTGGAAAAAATTATTAGTAAATTTCCAGAAACTCGGATTTCTTAACTAGAAAACTAAATTTCAACTAATTGAGAATTAAAATAGCTAAGAAACCGATCCATCAATCAGGCTTTTGAACAAAAGTGAGCTAGTGCAAATAGCAAAATTTAGCTATTTAGTCTAGTGGCTAGTATTCAGAAGAAAAAGTCGTGAATTAAAAATAGCGAAAAATAAAAGTACAACACGTATTTAAAACAGTTTTAACACAGGGCTGCAGAAAGAAAATAAAACGACAGCTTTCGTCGTCGACGTCAGACTGATTCGTTGTTGGACTGTACAGCTTATAGGCAAATACAAGCAGTATGTTTTGTAAATTAAACAAATCAAGAATGTTGGATTTAAAGGCGTCCCATTTGGACTATACAATTTATGGAGTTACAAAAATTACTTGTTTAGGTGCTACAGGAAACTCCCAGAAACAAGGAGGACTCGCTCTAAAATTCTGGGCGCTTCTATTATGGTCGCTAACTAAAACACATGAAAAAGCTAAAATATTCATTATTTGACATTTTCCCTTCACAGTAACTAATTAATTCTCAATTGCCCCGACCAAAAATATTCAACCTTTAAATTATTAAAACGATAATATCAATCAATCGGATAAAACGTGAACGTAACGAGTTAATAAGGATCGTCATTACCACGATATAAAATAACTACATTATCAACATCACACTTTTGGAATGACAAAATCGAAGTGCACCGACAAATAACCATCTGCCAGGGAAATTAATTCGAATCAAATCGCAAGGTGGAAAACCTCGAGGAAATTCGATAAATCAAGTAATGGGTTTGTTCCAAGAGATGCGCTGAACCAGTTTCATTGGCTGTGATTGACATTAACAATCGTGTATGGGAACGATAAAATTACTTGTAACTAAGAAATTTCCATTAGAAACCCCAGATTTTCACCCCCAAAACTCTTCACTTTCCATTTTGGGATAATAAGTAACTTCCAAGTTATGTAACAGCTGCATCGAGGTGCATCCGGGTTATCGATCCCGCCAACTTTCAATTTTCATTTCCTAGTTAATATATTATTCAACAGCGGCAGTGTCAAGGATAAAGTATATCGATATGTGTTTACGTTCTCAGGATACCTAGAAAATCTCATCACTCTCAAAACGTCGGAAGAGTACTGGACGCAATTGAAAACAGAAGAGGAAAAACTGTTGAAATTAGCGAAGTTTCCTTAAGAAGTGATGGAAATCGTCACAACTATCCTTCCCTATTAAAATTCCCACGGATATCAACCAACCGTTTCAATTAGCGCCCGTTTCGATAACGGAAAATTCGTGGAAGGACCCAGAAAAGTTTCCCCCCTTTTGTAATCGTTATCGCGGCCGAAAATCCCCGAAGATGTAATTGGGGGGAAATGGAAACGCGCCACGGCAAGGGGACGCCTCAAATATGTATTTGTCTCCAAGATAAATACGAGAACATGGGGTTGTTAGATGGATAAATATAAATCGCTATTATTGAAACTGGGATTCTGGGTTAGGAAAGATTTATCCCCTTAAAGTTTGTGTCATCGATTCAGATTAAAATCGATTTATTTCACGTGCATACTGTTGAGAACAAAATTGCTTGTAGCAAGAAAATCTCGCGACAATAAACTAGAATAAAGTTTTTTGGAATCCTAGTGAAGTTTACAAATGTGGAGATAAATTGTGTTATTTTCCCACATTTTCCCTTGCTTCAAATGGATGATACGACAACTATGGGGGGGGGGACAACGAGTTAATTGAAAATCATTGTCCATTTGATCGTAGGATGCTACATTTCAGTGCATCATATAACACGAATGTTATATGGAAATTTCCTGCATCCGCTTCGTGGTTATACGAATTTATTATCCTTAAAATTTCATTGCCTGTAAATTTTCGATAACGCCCTCAGTCGTTTGCGCGACAAATACTTTTATTGTGAATTTTCGGGATTATTTAACAGACGATAAAACAAAAGTGTTGGTAGGTAATACGGTTTTCATTACAGTCGACACGTCTCGCTTGGGACGTAAAATGTTTTACACAACACACGCTACATTTATCACCGAAGAGAACTATGCTCATGAGAAGCTTAATGGCTAGCTTGTTTAGTACTGAACGACGATGTGCTTCGTAAAATTCCGCTGTCTCTTACTGTGGAGCTTTATTTTTCAAGGAATGTTTCTCTTTGCCAATTGTTCGGTCATAAAGTGACATTTTTATCTGCTGAAATTGCTTTAACTACAATGTTTATTCATCTACACTCACGAACCGTTTAACTCTGGAAGAGTTAATACAAACTGTTCATGTAAAAACTTTTAGATAGCGTATTAGAAAAGTAAACTGTTTACCCCCGTTAACAAATTATGAATTAAAATAACACTTCAATTCTTAGACGTGCATTTAAAGTCCTTCCGATTCACGTTTCTGAAACCTTTAAATAATACAAGAACTCCTATAGGAAAATCGATTTCAATCTCGCGTTTTCTCCGGAGCACACATAAAATATTCCAAGTTTAATCAAATTGGAAGAGACTGGATGTTCTTGGGAAAAATTTCTTATTACGACCTTTTCGTATTTAGAACGTATATTTTATTTAAGAAGCAATGTCGAGCGGATACAATTAATCCTTTTTTCCTGTGGCAACATCACCGGTTAATTCCTTTAAATCTATGATCCTTCCTTCTTGGATCACCTTCCTGTACCACTCCACTGACTTCTTAGGTGTCCTTTTCCTCTTCGGGTCCTTGAAGTCGACGTGGTAAAGCCCAAATTTTTTGCTAAAACAATGTAATCGCTTGATGATTGAAGGTACATTATAAATCCTAATACCTATAACCGTAAGTCCATTCGAAATTATCCAAAAGGCTCCACACTGCATATCCTTTTACCGAGACGTTATCTTCATGGATTGCTTCCAGGACGCTTTGCAGGTTTTGCTACAAAGCGTTTCTTTCGCTAGTAATTCAGATTTTTGCACAACATTCCACCACTCGATTATATACTAGATCCTCTATTAAATATGAATTATTCACTTGCCTGTAAAAATTTAATCCTGGCAACATCCTTAATCTCCCCATCGTCGGGATACCCATTCTCGGTGATAATTATATCTGGATCATCGTACGTATCCTTGATCCACTTCAAGAGTTTCCTCAGACCTTCCGGATGCACCTTAAATCACCTCTTGTAATCACCAGTGAAACTCCTTCCCCAAAACTACCTTCATCCAATCTATCCCGGTCTTCACCCACTCTTCCTTCTGGTAAACCTCCAACCCCATATCCTTATCGACCGAGGATTCCTTGGGGAACGCCTTCGTGCTATTCCTGGCTAAGAAAGTCGTGTAGCAGTTCAAACCGAGGAAATCGTAAGTCCCCTGGATGAACTCCACCTCCTCTGGGGACAACGTCGGGAGACGTGACTGTAGGTAACCCTCCTGTTTGCTGGTGTTGTCGACCCTTTCCCGTAACAACTTGGGGTAATCGCCGTCCGCGTGGAAAATCGGGTTGAGGAAGATCCCCAGCTGAAATCTTGGTTAGATACTATTGGAGGTACGAGGAAGGCATCGGTTACCTTAAAGGCGCGCAGCCTTTCGCCTGCTTCTATGTCGGCCATCTCGAAGCTGCCGGAATCGTACCAGTTGCCGTCGAGGACGATGCCCACTTTGCCTGGGAATCAGAGAAGGGAACAAGTGGATTCGAAGAAGAATGGCGAAGGGACAGAATTTTCATTACTAAAGCACGTGCTCTACGTATTTTAGTTTACAAGCTATCAAGCTTTTTGGGCAAATTTGGGAAAAAGTTTCAAGTGAAGGTTATATATATTAGACAGATAAGTTCTTAGTTGTGAAGTTTGAAATAAATCGCTAAAGCCATTTAGGAGAACATTAAGGACAACTAAATTTCTCAAGAGGAAAGTATTATTTAGGGAAATTTTAGAAAAACAACAGAATTCGAAGAATTTTAACAGGAAACGAATCTAGAAAAATAGAATCCAACAGATAAGTGAAATCTCTGATAAATCACTAGCTTGCTCTTTAAGAAAAGCACACACAGAAATATTTTTCCAAAATAATTTCATTTCGAACTCAGAAAACCTCAAATTCCGAAAATCCACTGGAATACAATACCTCAGAAGAGCAAATCAAAAAGAATCTATTTTTATTTTGAAGTGGTATTGACCCTATGGATAATTTATAGCCTGAAAGTCCTTAGATCGATTTGTTTCTTTCCTTATGTCATAATAATATTCCTGCCTGCATAAACGTAAATGGAATTTGTGGTTCATTTGAATTTGTTAGCAGGAAACACCAGCACATGACAACGTCGCTAATACCGGATAATTCGAAGTTGATTGCTCGTTCGACCGTGGAAAAATTCCATTTAAATGTATCAGCTAATGAAAGCATAATGCGGATAATTCACGGCTTTATATTATCGCGAAATATCCACTGACCATCCCGTGTATTATCCAATTGAATTAGCAGAAAATTCATTCAAACCCGCATACAATAATAAATTAATAACCACATTACTCTCTCACGCACACAATATTCCATCCGCATTTGCAGTAAATTTCACGACTCAATTCGAACCTTTATGCAGCTTTCTGAACTCCTGGTCGTACAAATGGTACGCCTTGGCGTGCCCCAGCAGCATCACGTGAGAGCACAGGTAATCAGCTATCCCAGGTTGGTTCAGGTATGGTGGGTACTCGTCGTCCCCGTACCCCAGGCACTCCGCGTTGAAAGTGATCCAGTACTTCACCCTATCCCCGAAATAACTGTAGAGGATCCTGGCGTAGTCCTCGAAGTAGTACGCCATGTAAGGGTTCGTCCAACCCCCGAGGTCCTGTAGGGTACGCGGTAGGTCCCGGTGGTACATAGTGACCATCGGTTCGATACCTGGAGGAAAAATGGGATAGCCGTGAAATGTTAACGAGTTTCTAATAGATATGTGAGTTTTGGGTTCTCTAAATTATTTTCGATGAAGGAAACCTGGATTTCTACCTTTTTTCAGTAGCTCATTAATCAATTCGTTGTAATATCTCAACCCGGCCATATTGACATTGTTTGAGTATCCATTAGGTAGAACCCTCGTCCAGGAAATGGAGAATCTATAGAAGTGCACCCCTAGGTTTTTCAGCAAATCGACGTCCTCCTTGTACCTCTTATACGAGTCACATGCTACGTTTCCATTGGCCGAGGCGTTGATTTTCTTAGGAAATTTCTTGGTGTAATAATCCCAAACGCTTTCTCCCTTACCTAGAAACCACAAGTAGTGAATTCTAGATAGAAGAAATTTAAAATTAGGGGATAGGGCAGGTTTCACACCATTTTTAGGTTATGTTTCTTCAACATACCCTTCACTTACTCCACCCATTTAACTCACCATCGACATTATATCCTCCCTCTATTTGATATGCGCTGGTGCTCACCCCGAAGAGGAAATCTTTGGGAAACTTGTATTTCTCGAAGTCCATGTTAACGCTGCGCATAAAATACGATCACTGTCCATCAAGTTTCGTTCTCAAATCACGATACAATACTTCGCTTACCTGCCTACCGTCGAAATGACACACGCAATTAAACAGACAAAACGACAATTACGTATCATCGTTTCGAGTTCCGATGCGTAGGAATTTTGATTTACACGGTATTTAAATGATAGTACGGTTGTCGTCTCGGAGATAACCTCGCGTATAGGAATTGTGTAATGCGCGTTATCTTCGTAAATAAATACCGATCTCATATATTGGTGGGTAGCGCTAATGTGTACTTAGTGTAGGGAAAACTAAGGTCGTATTTGGTATTGATTATCAGGATTGACTGCCGCAGGTCAAGATCAATACTATTGGTTGGTTAATTCCTCCGTGGGGCAGTGGGTGAAACGGCCAAAGGGCCAGAATTTGCTGTCAATAATTAGTAGGTTCATGACTTTGATATAATTTCCATTATGTAGATACTTTTCTATACGAGGACTTCCCCGTCATGACGCATTTTATTCCATCCTACAACTGCGTAACAAATCCAAAAATCCTCGACAAAGAATTTTTAAACTTGGAAATTTTCGAAAAATAAATTTCGGACTTAGCCAAGGGCTCAAGTATGTATCTTCGTGTCGTACACGCTACTAATTACATCATTTAACTCATACGTTATGTAATGTACTCAGTGACTGTCACCAAAGGAAGAATTCTAGTTAGAATTTTTGTTCAAAAAAAATTGCGTAAGACAAAATGTGTAAAATCACTCCAGTTTCAAAATTGTATAAGAAAAACATTAGCTAATCATAAAGTTAACCGAGATATAAGCAGATACCTCAATAGAAATTTATTTTGTTTCGTTTGCAAAACACTTGGGGTACTACTTTGCAGAAATTTATTCTGTACCCACCTACGAATATTTTCCATTAAATTTCGTCCTCGTCCAACCTCGTCAGCCTCCAATCGCAACTAATTTCACCTGAAATTTCAATCGCCTTCCGCCAGATTCCGACCGCCACATACCCCACATACCCCCTCGCCCCCTTCCTCCATCCCACGGATTTTCCGCATTCACTTCGACCCCCGGATTCCATCGGTCTCATGTCCGCTCGTTCATATCGTCCGTTTGTGGTGTTCGCAGGTTCGCGCGTCAACCAGAACCGCCTGCTGGAGTTCCGGGCGTCCGGAGTCTACCAGAACCCGGAGTACGGCGGCAGCCAGGTCGGGCAGGAGTTCAGGGTGCGTGCGGCGACCCTCTGGCTCAAGGCAGACCTGCTCAGGCAGCAGCACCAGTCGCCGCAGAACCACCGGCACACGAAGTGCCGCACGGACGTCTTCGTCTTCAAAATCATATCGAGCAGGTTGCCGGAGAGCGTGACGCTCAGCTCGAGGGTAAATATGACACAGAATTTGTCTTCTAAACTTAGGATACTAATTTTCTCCGCTTAAATACGGTCTTGCAGGTCCCTTTACGCACTTGCCTTCTTTCTGTCATAGTGAATTCATATTTACACATCCACATGTACCATGAATCATGTCTCCGATCCTCTTCTGGATGTAACTGTCTTTTCTGACATTGAACTATACAATTTTGAACTCTATTGGACTTTATAAGGCGATTATTGCTTCACTAGAAAAATAGTGTCATCCATTTGTTCCCGATTCGTCCCTGGTTTTTGTTTTCTACGCTTCCAACACATTTTGGTGCACACGTATTGCTTCATCGTTTATAGAATGATCTCAACTCACTTCATATGGATTTTCCAATCCATCGTCCTAGCATCACCTGGTATTGCTGCCAGCTGGTATTGCTGGTATATTTGAACTGGCTTTAGTTCATTGTTCATGAATGTGATGGCAGGTGTGTTTTGTCTTTTAGGTGTCTATAAGCGTGACTCCTTAATCCCCCATGCATTTAATCCTACCATTCCTACTGATTTTTCAGGTCTGTGGTCCCACCATTTCTCGCTAGACGATAATTTGAAGTTCCTACAGATGTTCCAATGGAGGATTCACCATGCCAAGTTTTATAATCTGTTTGTGCGACTTTTGGACTGCTACTATCTGATCTTTTATCTTACCCAACCTACACATAGTACCATTTATCTAAATGCCTTAAGCCATTTATGTTGCTCCGATATCAGAGATGCTACTGGTGAAGGCGTGAACTCGTCCAGATTATTTCTCTAAAGGTATCCCCCTCGACTTGCAGCAATTCGACCGCGTGACCTCCGACCCGGTCTCGATCCAGCTGGAGGAGTCGCGCAGCGGCTGGCAGAAGGTCGACCTGACGGAGACGGTGCGCGGGTGGTTCCAGGGCGTCGGCGACGAGAGGCTGCGCCTGTTCGTAGACTGCAGCTGCTGCTCGAACTGGCACATCCACCTCTTCAACCAGGCGGGCGCCGCAGGCGGGAACGGCTCCTCGAAGAAGGTGAACCCGAACAGGCCGTTCCTCGTGGTCTACACGGAGCCGAACACGGCGCGGAGGGTGCGCAGGCGGGCGATCGACTGCACGGACGAGGCGGGGAACCAGTGCTGCAAGCAGAGGTTCTACGTCAGCTTCCAGAAGCTCGGCTGGGACGACTGGGTCATAGCGCCCCAGGGGTGAGTACCGCGGCTGTGTAATGGTGGATTATATTGCACCAAGGTTGGTATGGCATGGTGGTTGGGCTTCTTCTCTCCATATCCGGAAACCTACAGTCTTGAAATCCTACGGGCCTTGCTTTTGCCTTTTACACTGTTGGAGTAAGAAGGGCCGTACCACAGCACAGCTATACCAGCAAAAGTCTTCCATTTATCCCAAGATGCAAGGGAGAAAATGACACTAATTTTAATAAAAAATCCTAATCCTACTATACTCGGATTCATGAAATTATGGAGCATAAAATGGCGTGCTACCATAGCACCAATGTATGCGTACTTTGCAAATTTGGTGGTAGTGGCAATGGTTATACTATTTTCGTAACTGAGATTGACATTCTTGAATCTGAAGACTGCATAGCTTCCTTGTATCCTTATATCCATATAATCCTCGTATAGTAAGAGTGTACGAAAGAAACCGTCTCAATAATTGCTTAGCGCTGATTATCCAGATAGGGCTTTGCATCAAAATTTACATTCTTCTAAAGAGACTTGATAGGGGAATTTAGTGTGAATTCTGTGTCGCAGGTACTACGCGAACTACTGCCGGGGCGACTGCGGGCACCACCGCACCCCCGACACGTACGTCACCTACCACACGCACGTGATCGAGGAGGTGCGCAAGACGCACCACCTGTCGGGCATGACGCCTTGCTGCGCGCCCCTCAAGTTCTCCAGCATGAGCCTCATCTACTACGGGCCGGACTCGACGATAATCAAGCGGGACCTGCCGAAGATGGTCGTCGACGAGTGCGGCTGCCCGTAAACGGGAAGACGGGACAAGGACGGGACGCCCTCCCGACTACCGGCCACGACGAAGAGATGAGTCGATCCGTGTTCTTTGTTGATACGTTCAATGCGGGGATCGCGAATTTTTGAGAGATCACTTTGCGACTCTCACCGCTCTACTTTCTCTTGTTCCCCGCTGTCGTACGTCTCTAGTGATTGATGGCGTGTATGGTGATGTTGATGACTGTTTTTCGATAGGGGAGCGCTCGGGCCGAAGAGATGAATATCTTTTTGTTCATGTTGTTTAAAGTAGGATCGTCTTCGCTAACTTTCTTTATCCCCCCGGTAGCGTCCAATTACCCTCGAGTGGCGTCCCTATGAAGTTCACATTAGTCACAGTTCTAACGGTTGGAACCTACTGCGTAATAAATGACACTGTTAAGATTGTCTAGATGCATGTCCACATTTCCTCATTTCAAGTAATTTTTACGTAAATATCTGTCACTTTCTCGAAAAAGCCTATACACGACAAATTTCATAATAATTTTAAAAGTTACATACGCAATGCACAAGTCCCTAGAAACTAACTGAAACTGGTTGTCCTTCGACAGAATTACAAAAATTGCAGCTTTGTACCTACAAAGACAAGTTCCTTGGTATTACTGAATTTCCAAAGTTTTCCGAAAGTTTGCCAACACTTGAATTTCATCAGAATTCCCTAAATTTGTCAGTTAAAGCTTTTTACTCTTTTGGAGTTCTTTGGACAATTTCAAAAATTCTTTCAAATTTGTGTAACACTTCGATTTCGTTCCAACTAACTAAAGTGCGTTAGGTAAAGCTTCTTCTTCAAAACTTCAACTTTCATTTACTTAAATTTTAGGGATTTAAAAATTGAAACGAAATTTTGAAATTGTCTAATATTTTGAACTGAAAACTTTAAGTAACTCTGATAATTTTTTTATAACTAAGCTTGTCACTATAGACCCTTCAAGTATAAAGCTGAAGTTGCAAGCTTATTCATAAAAAAATTGCCAGAATTCCTCAAAGTTTTCTGTTCAAAATTTTCGACAACTTCAAAATTTCGTTAAAATTTTTGCAATGCTTCAATTTCACCGTAACTACCTAAAATTTGTTAAGTAAATCTTCTTTGATAATTTAAAAAAATCAGAGCTTCGTACCTGAAAGTTCCGTGGATACAATTGTATCCATCCTGGCAGTGGAAATCGACGAGAATCTTTCAGTACCCTTTCTACATTGCATTTTAAAAATAACACGGGTTGCCCAAATAATACAAGTACGTCTATCACTGCCTCCCGGACTATTACGAATAAAAATGTAAAAGGGACTTGTCTCAGCAATTGAATTTGAGTGACTTTTTTTATTTCCAGATTAAATACCTTTGACCCATTAGTTAAAAGGCGTTTAGCATTTGGCACTTGTTCATAACTGCTATTGGAACAGACCCATTACAGTTTGTTATACACTGCCATAATCTCTTCCGTTAGACGTTTTAACAATGCCCATTTTTCCTAAAGTATATGTACTTGTAGCCATTTACCAAATTATGGTGCAGATGTATTATTTCGACGCTCGTTGTGACTTATTTGGTAGCGTCGCAGCGTATTTTTATGCAATAGGCTCCTACGAACTGCAACAAACGTTCCAACGTTACTTCTACAGTTTGAACAAAAATCCCTGCCGATTTCCTTTCCATTGAACTTCATGGTGGCGTTTCTCTCTAAATCGGGACGCTGCCCCTTTACACCACATCACCACCTACGCGCTACTGTTTGGAGGAGAATCTTGAATCTGTGATAAATGGAAACGCTCCCCGGGTGTAAACCGACTATTGGAATCGGGAACGATCTTGGTATGTGAACGGGAACATATCAACCGATCGGGTGGGAACGGGAAGGAATTCGAAACGCGCGGAGCGTCCTTCCATTATTTGAATGGTTTTCTTCCAAACTTTAGCGGGCGCTTGAAAAATCCTCAGCTTCCTACTGCAGATACCAGAAAAGTTTCGTCCAGGGACGCGTGTCGACGGGTAAATCCGATGTAGTGGATCGTTTGGCGACGAATCGCTACGGGAATCCTTGTAAGAATTACTAAAAAGTTTGAAACAGCGTCACGCTCTATTATAAAGCGTAGTTGCTACTTCGGAATAGCCCAATTGTTCTCTAATTTCCTTCAGTACACACTGAATATTTTTTCAGCTTCAAACCTTTCAGCTGCAGTTTCTGCAAGTTGTAATAATATCCAAGAAATGTCTGCTGACACCGCGATTAGTCCAAAATTGTATTTACCGACACCTCTTAGCAGTAGAAGCAGCAGCACTTTCATTTGTACCCACTTGACCAATCTGTGATGGGTAGGTGCTTAATTCAGCAAGACCAAACCCTTTATATTCAGTCTTCTTCACGAAATTGGTAAGAGAAAAGTCCTAAGAAGCGCCCAGGCGAACTGAAGTAACAAGGATTTTAGATTTTGCTTGTTAGAGACGAATTTTGTTTCCAAATTTAGCGCAGGAAGTGCAAGAAGAAAAATCTCAGACATATGTGATCTGGGATGTAAAAAGTATACAGTTTTGGGATTTCTCTGAGTTGCAGTACTTCATTTATACCAAGGGACTCTAATTGCAGAGATGCATTCTCTAAACTAGGACTATATCCCATATCAGACTGTGGAACTACTCCATCAACACGCTTATTGATTAACCGTTTCATTCATATTTTCTGTTTAAACATGGATTCCCAAAGTGAATACATTCCTCCTTTAAATAATTTTACGTCGAACCTGTCGACGCGTCCCGATTGAAACCACGCCTCCCGATCCGTAGTCCTGGAAATGTAGGGATATGAGCGTTTTTGTATTATGGTAAGCTGGTTTTTCGACTGTAGCTAGTAAAAATGGTATACAACTCCCTTACCACGAAATCAAGCAGGATCACTGTTTAAATGCCGATCCAAGCAGTGATTGCAGCGAAAATTTAAATACTGCGCCCACGGTCGAAGGCATCAGCTGCGCAATTTTCACGCTACACTTCCCGGACTACCCAAACGACGATTTTTAATGAGCCAAATGTGTACAGGGTAAGTCAAAAGCTCAAGGAATTATAAATACTCCCCGTACACTGAAAACCTCCCCTCATCTATCTACCCCTGTCCCATCCTTGCGCGTATCTTATCCGAAGATTCGAGACTACAGTAATGCTGTTAAGTTGAACAAGAAGAAAAATTATAAATTAGTTAGGCGAGAAGTAATAATAAAATTCAAAGAGACTTGTTAAATGATAATAACGATAACGGTGATGCTAGGAAAATTTTTATGATCGAAAGTGGTCTGCGGTTACATATAACGAAGGTAAATAAATTAATTGATATGATTATCGTGCGAGATTGTTTGGGGTGAAATTTCGGCGAGGGGGCGGGGAGGCGGGGTAGGCACGAATCATGTCGATAATCAAAAAAGTTATGTCACTTGTAATTGTTCCGGTCTCGTCCCCCCTCTCCGCCACGCCCGCCAATGATTAATTAGTTAATGTCAATATAGACTTAAAAAATTATTTTTATATTTGGCCTCGACTAGTAGAAACGCGTAGAAGACGAAGTAAATAATAATTAAAAAAAAGACAAAAGGATTCGTTACGAATTTTACTTTTTCGAGAACTTTTGAGTTGCATTTAAATGTGTGTAAGATAAAATAATATCTAAGTAGGCGTTTGTTTCGTAAACAAAAAGCTAGCGAAATGTTAATATGATATATTAATAGTAATAATGATGCTGGAATCAATTTCCAGCGATGCGGGCGACGTTTTTGGTAATTCTTTATTTTTACGTTAACGTACATATATACAGGGTGATAAAGAAGACCGTCGCCCGACGTCGCATTAGACATTCCCGCCATCCCCCCCCCCCGTACCCCGCCGCTCCATCCCCTCTCCCGACCCCAATTATGTTCGATGCTTTATCTCACTACCGTTATCATTTCCTTCTCGTTACATTTTCTTGGACTTTCACTGCCTTGGTCTCTTTTTCTCTCTCTCTCCTATTATTATATATTTATATATAAATATATATATTATATGAAAAGTATTTAAATGATAATGATATAATTGACAATAATGATGTTTCACAATCGATGCCTAAGGAAAAAATGATAAGACAAAAAAAATTATAAGGAAAGCTGTCGCAAGCAGTGTTTCACGATTTTTTGAATAAATACTATACTAGTCCTATAAACTAATACTCGTACTTATAAAATAATAGCTTCGAAGTAATCTCCAAGTCCATGAGGGCTTAAGTTTATCGGTTCCGGGGGGCTGACTGCGATCATATTTTTAAAAAAATATTTCAGGGGGTTGTCTGAAATTTCCAACAGTTTCTCATAAAGATAGTAGCATTTATGTTTACTTGTGCACTTCTATTATGCAACCACGGCTTTGTTTTACTTATTTACTTTAAAAACTTTATTTTATCTAACATTACTCTTAGTACTAGTGGTAAAACCCTTAGTTCATTTTCTTGTAAGTTATTTGAGTTCGATAGAAGGATTTGCCGATTTATTCCAACGAAACCGATCGACTTAAGCCGTTTCTGCACATACCTATCGCATCTGTATTTATCCCCCTATGCCTTAAATTCTTATATTTGTAAGGAAATCAAATAATATTTAAAGATGATGTCGGGTAATGGGAACGTTTTCCGCTGTTTTACAAAATATTAATAATAATAATGATTAATATAATAAATTTTAAACAAATATTGTAAATAGTTCGGCTGTAAGACGGAGAAAGGTCCCATCACGTGACAGGCGTCGCTCCCCCTCCTCGTCCCCACCCCCGTATTAGGGCTCTATTGTCGCTCGAAACCCCGTTAGGGCTCCCTTCTCCTCCCCATCTACGATTTGAAAGTATTTTGATAAAAGTATTTTTCAGAACACAAGACGTTCGTTTACTTTTCTAATTTCGACCCCTATTTTCGGATACCTTTCCCAGTTTTTTGCAATAATGTTTGTACAATAAATCAATTAGCTTTCGCAATAAAAAATAAACAAATTAAACAAATAAAGATAATTTGATATTAAACGGCTCATTAGATTTAGAATTGACAGCGCAATTTTTATTATTATTATTATGATTATTATGAAAGATCAATGATGATGATGATGATGATGATGAATGATGAAAAACAACAATAAAATGTTCCTGAAGACAATGTAAAAATAAAACAACAAAAACGATTAATAAAAAATTTTGAAAGTAATCCTGTGTTTGTTTTTGAATTTTCCTGTCATAAACACCGCTCGCTTCTCCAAGATACACAGGTAAGTAATGAATTTTGTACTTTAGACTTAGAACCGTCTTCGTGTAAATTTACAAAGGAGGTCCACATAAGTTTTTCAAAATCATTGTCAGCCGTTACAGCTTAATTTTCTTGGTCTTAAAGTTATTTTACAGAAAGTTCGATATTCGATCACATTCGACGTTCATTAAAATGAGAGATAAAACGCAGTGCCCATGAAATGAGCATTTCTAAGGGAATTCTTCATTTTCCTGAAGGTTCTTTAATACCTTGCTCAAACTAGGAGGGACAGCTTCGTTATTTACAGGCAAAAATAGATCATGTAGAACAAAT
This sequence comes from Cryptocephalus primarius, assembly GCA_963576515.1. NCBI lineage: Eukaryota > Metazoa > Arthropoda > Insecta > Coleoptera > Chrysomelidae > Cryptocephalus > Cryptocephalus primarius. The sequence goes on along the minus strand of OY754943.1, from coordinate 14,187,299 downwards.
TGCAATCGAAATAAATACCATATTTTTTGTTGGTATGCGCCTATATATTTTTTTCTCAAGAAAAAAATCATTTCCCTTATTTTTCCTGTAACCTACCTTGTCTGCACCTTTGTTTAAAAAAAATTATAGCGATTTCACAATTTTTCATCACAAAAATGCTTGATTCCCTATAGTGCGGCTCTTGGCTTAATACGTTAGTAAATAAGGTTCTTTACTTCGTTCAAATTACGATTTAAAATCTGACAAAGTCGAGCAAGAGCAAAATATACTGCAAGGGGTGGATATAGAGACTTCTACAAGTTAGTACCTCAAATGTTTTGAACACTCTATATTATTAATATATTTTTTTGGTAGTTTTATAGACGATATAGAGCATGAGACCATAACAATAATGACAACCAATAAGGATTATACAGTAGATTAAATATACAAAACATCAAAAAAGAAGGTAGACCAGTTTTAGGGAGGACACAAAAATTCAAGGGTAAAGTGCTCTTGCCCTCAACTTATTTTAACCCAAAATCACATGGTTTGAAATTTTCAGGGGACCAAGAGTCATTGCGAAGTTTCTGCTTTTTACTATTTGCTGAGAAAATGGCGATCACATAGACAGACACTTTTCCAAAAAAATCTTCATCAGACTCAAGAGCTTGAGGACCTCAAGACGTCAAGAAATACCGATATCTCAAATTTCGAAAATCGACCCGAAAACAACAGTTTTTCATAATAGGAGAAAGTAATTTTCAATCAACTTCTGATTTATGACCAGTAAGGATCATGAGACTAAGGAATGCATGGTGCACATTCTAAATGCTCGTAATTATGAAGTGCCGCGGTAAATATTTAAAAATATGTTTGTTGTAAGTTGTAGCACCCTGTATATTTTCCTTCATCCTTAAAATCAATGTGTTATCGAATCCAGGCGTTTATTAACTAAAATAATGTGAAGAATCGTTCTGAGCTTTCAGTATGAACTGTGAGTCACCCTGTATATGTTGTCAAAGGACGTAAAATATTTAAAGTAATTTACGAAAGATTTTCCTAACATTTTATCCGTCACATTATCGTAAATTTTGGTGAAATATGCGTGAAAACCGTTCATAAAATAACTTCTGTAGTCAAACATCGTTAATAAAAATTAATATTAACAACTGTAAGGGTTTTGTTGTTTAAATACACGTACAACTTGTGAATAATTCGCTCAAATCCTTCGAATGTTAAACAAAAAGACTGGCGTAAACAACAACGTAAAAAACCTACCTCGAGAATGTTCTGACGTCGAGCCCGGCACCGCATGCGAACTGTAAAGAAAAATGGACAAATTAATATCATTACACTATAAATTTTAGGTGCAAAGTAGTTTACTCACCGTCCTTCCCTCGAAGGGTGACCCGTCAGGCACGAAATCACTCGAAAACCGATTCTAAAACTCCCGAGAACCGAATCGAAACGCTTTAAAACGCTTTGAAGGGCTCGAATTTCAAAATACGAAAAGGTCGGAATGCGGCACTAGAACATATTGTCAAAATTTCTGATCGCAACACTCAAAATTCGAATCAAAACGGCACCGAAACGTGCGCGCGGTTAATAATACGTCCGCGCATTAAAACTCTCGACGCGAAATTACCGTGAGTGGAACTTTAGGCGAGAACTCGTGAGGGGCGACGAGAGGAACACGCAAAAAAACGGTTCGCTCGCTCTCACCGTTGTCGGATCTCAACGGAAGGTAAAGACACTGATACATCGATGCCACTTTTTCCTTTTTATTTTGAAAATATCAGAATTTGGATGACAAACTGGTAAAATCGTTATAGTATAGTAAAAATACGATTTCAAGTTTAAAAATGTTGAGCCAAGGCAAAATATAATGGAAAATATTCGTTAGTGGGTATGGAATGAGTTCCTATAAGTTAGTAATAGCAATTTTGACGCTTTTTTGATTCTCAAAGCATAAGGACTAATTAAACCTATTTCAGCAACAATACGCTGTTTAAAATTAGTTATTGGAGACCTACTCTCCTTTATTTGTTTATTAGAAAATCGCAATAAACATTTTAAAATAGTCATTTTTCAATTATTAATAACTTTTAAACGAAGAGGTCAAAAACACTGATGTCTCGTTGCAAGTGAGGTCTTGTAGTGTTTAATAAGTGGTAAAAATTTCAGAAGGATTCGTCAAATATTTTCTTGCACAGCCTCATTTTTTGCAATGTTATACCACAGCAATTACGACACCTCGGTTGATTTTCAACATACCAAATTGAAGCACAACTCTTCTACTACCATACCAAATTACTAAGAGACCAAAAAGATATTTTTAAATGATGCTACGACAGTATCGAGAAGTGTATCCTTTTTAAACTGAAAAACAAATGGAATAACTCGCATTGCAAAATTGTGAAATCGTACTAGCAAATTCGAGAAGATGGCAATTTTACACGATTTTCAAAAAAAGCAAAATGTCCTACGACCCTTAAGAGCTGGGTTATCCCTTTTGTTTTCAAAAAATCGTCGCGGCATTGTTTATAATGATTAAGAAAAAAACAGGACGCACTCTCTAAATCGAAGGGTTGAAGTATCACTGAAAAAAATTAGAACACGATTCTTAGAAAAATGGGAGGGAGGCGGTATAAGAGAGCAGTAGGTGAAAAAAAAATGCAATCAATTTTTGAACAAGCTAATTAATTAAGCACCTAATATGGAAAAGAATGGAAATTTGAGTCAGTTGGTCAGAAAGTTACTGCAAAAACGGAATTTTCTGCCATTATCTCGATTAATTGTTAATAGATTTTAATGCGATAAAATTTAAACTGAGCGTCTTTTGAATACCTGTGGTATTCTGTGGTCAAATCAATGAATTTCTGGATTTTTCCGTTGTTTATACAAAAGCAGGGCAAATCTGGCAGTACCTCAGTATTTATTTATCATTTATTTAATCACCCCTATCATTTTAAACTTGCAGATACCTGTATCTTACACTCATACACGTGTGAAGTAGACGTAAAAAGAGAATTTTTTTAATTATGTTATGAGTTCGCTTTATATTGTATTTGCCTATTATACACTTCCCCCTTCACCCATGTAATTGAGGCATTGTAAATTGGCTTGTTAAGTCGAAATTAAAAATTCCCAAAAAGTTGTCTAGCTTCGAAATATTTCCAAAATTTCAATTGTACGTAGGGTGTTTATTGAAGTTAACAAGAAAATTGAATAGAACGTTGATAGCAAAACCCGACGACGTGTTTTTCGCCTCGTTAACACCGACGGCCGCCTTATTGGCCGTACAAGAGGAAACAAGTAAAAGATTCGAGAGATTTCATCATCCACTGGCGAATCGCCGCTGCATAATTCGGAAGGCGGAAAAAGCGGGGAACGATAATTGTTACATATCGAAAGCAGTAGTATAGTCCGTAGTACAAAAGTAATGATCCATATTTAATGCACATAAAGGTCCGTGCTGGTGAGTAATGTGACTGCGAGACGCCAGTCGTGACGTCACGAGACGCCGGGCGTCGTCGTCTGGCGTCCCGCCGTTCTCGCCCTACTGTGCCAAGGACCTTTTCGCACCATTCGACGACGCGATGCGACGGCGACGCCGACGGACGCACACGCGTCCAACGGGAAGGGGTCGGATCCCGAATCCGGCGTCGAAATTCAAAACGACGGGACCATCCCGTCGGCCGACGAAATTCTCACAGAAATAACCAGAGGGAATTTCAGGAAATCCTCCATGCAATTTTGAGTCGAATTAGTGATTTAGTCGCTAATAAAACGATTAATTCGCATCAATGCGCGTGTAACTTCTCCGTTTTCTCATACGAACAGATCTCCTGCTGTCGCATGGATAATCCCCTTAACACTAATAGTACCAAAACCGACCATGATTGCCTTACACAAGAGATTCTAGGGAGAATATTTCCATTTCTCTCATAAAAGCGATATGTAGATGGCACACACTTGATTCTCATAACAAACAACCTCGGTTTACTCCTTAACACCCCAACAAAAATACCATGATAATTGCGCTACCAGTTGGTATGGGAATCCCACGCCTTCAAGCAGGTATATAAACCCCTTCACCCCTTAAAATACGCAACATATACTATATTACAGTATGACTGATAGATCCATTTTACTTGCACATGAATCCCTCTGGGGATTAATTTTAATCTTTTAATGAACAGCAGTATATAAAATCATGTTATGTCTGAGAGGCCCTACTACAATTCTTACAACCACTGCATGTTGTGTCGACCATTTCTATACGTAATAGCGCACATACTTTAAGGACAGTATAAAGCCGCAATCACCAAAACGTCTTATATAAAACTAGCCGTTATCCCTCGCAGCTTCGCTCGCTCACTTACTTAAAACAGTTATACCTATATATCATACGTAATATTCGACGATATAAGAGCTATATGGTTTCATAAATAGATGTAGAGAGTACTTGAGGATAAAAGAAAGTTGAAAAATCTTGAAAGTTTTAAATAAATAACAATTAAACAGCATTATCGGCCATGCATATGAACGTGGTCTCTCAAATTCTCAAAAATTCTCAATAATTCGTATTAGAATGACACTTGGAATAGGGATTTTTAAAGTTGCAACGTGACTGTGACACGTGTCACATGAGTCACGTGACGGTAATTACCATGTCACGTGACTATCATGAGCATTCAAGAATTCATGACCTGATACAAGCATTTTTTTACAGGCATTTGTGCTATGTGTGTTGTTGAATATACAAAATCAGAGAAGAACCAAAGTATAGGCCGAATTTCCCTAAGTTCAAAAGAGGAAAGTCAAAAATGTTTTTCAATTAGGCAAGATTGAACCAAAGTTGAAGATCCAAAGGACGAATCCAAGACAAATCGAGCTATTTTCAAAGCTAAAGAGGAGAAATGTGAAGAAAAATTCAAATGGAAGTAATTGAGTCAAAGTTGAAGTTCAAAAGGGGCAAATTCAGGAAAATGTTTGATTGGAGACATATTGAGCTGAAGTCGTACCGACTGTACGTGAGTATTATGTTGAATATCTTGATGATATATAAAAGAAATTTTTTTTTTTGTAAAGGGTATAAGACCAAAGTAATGACCGAAATTGAAATGATGGTCATTTAAAGCACTTTTGTATGAAAAATTGCGGCCATAAAATTTTTAAATGACACACAACATGACCATTTTCGACCTTTCCATTTCGTTTTGTTACTGGTCCATAATTTAGAATGTCTCGAATAATCCTATCCTCCCCATACATGTTTTATGACTCAAAAGATATTGGGCGTTCCGATGAAGAGCAGACACATCGTATTACTTAAAAATTAACTTCTTGGCAACAACCAGTCCTCCCTACCGAATTTTTTCTCGAGAAAAGAACAGAAATAAAAGCGAGGCATCCGTCTGGTCAATGAATCAAAAAAGGGTTAAACGGCTCATCAGAGAAACGCAGACATGGAGCGAGTCCATAAATACACATACATAACCATACATGTAAAGGGGGCCGGGATGTGGGACCCCCGCATTTAACGGCCCCCTTCCCGCGTTCGCCCCCCTCCCGCTTGTCTGGAGAGATTTTTATACGACATCTTAAAACGCTGGTGTTGTGCCAAAAACGGGTCAAGCTTCCGAATAAATTATTTGTTGGGAATCTTTTACATAAAGAAAACTGAAAATGTACTATCTAGTCTGTCGCTACGGAAAAAGGGGGAACAAGGAGAGGGAGAAGAGCCAGCAGAAAAAGGGTTGGAAGAGAATCGGGAAAAGGGCGAGTTGATACTAGACGAATTAGATGCCTAGGTTATGAAGCGTTATTGCGATTTTTAAGGGTTTCGGGGGCGGGACGGGGATTTTAGGCACTGCGCCAATCCCCGTTCTGTCGTTTTCCAGAAGAGGAACCTGGAGGAATTTGGGGTAAATGTAACTTGATAATAACGTGACAATATCGAAATAACCTAAAATAATAAGATGGCGCATCCTCACCCGAGACTATTAATCTAAAAGGGTCGTTCCCTTCTGATAAGAAACGTGTAGAGGCAATAAGTCTTTGGACGTTTTTGGAGTGTTTCCCTAAGCCAAAATTATTCTTTCCAGGGCTTTGATGATGCGCCCTTTACTAAAAATATATCATTTTCAGACGCATTTGCAATAAAAAATTCTTTAGCTACTTTGTAATAATTTTTAACGGAAGGTTTTTGCTCGGCGCTATTTTTCATAAAACATTATTTATGTGGTGTCAGAAATTTATCGGAGATGAAATCCATGCAACTATTTTTATTGAAGTCACATTAACAACCTTAGCAGAGTTTCATATTCTCACTCTCATGTTTTTAGAAAAAAGGGAAAAAGTGGCACCGATGTACCGCCGCCTTTACTGTCGTGATAATTCCGGCAACGCTGAGAGTTAACGAAGTTTTTTTGTGTATCTCTGTCGTCGCCCGTTTTGAGTACGCTTCGATAAATCTCTGCTAAAGTTCCGCGCAAGGTTATTTCGCGTCGAGGGTTTTGCTGCGCGGACGTATATTATCGACCGCGCACACGTGTCGGAGCCGTTTTGATTCGAATTTTGAGTGTCCCGCTTGGAAATTTTGGGTATATTTTCAAGTGCCGCGATCCGTCCTTTTCGTATTTCGAAATTCGAGCGCCTCAAAGCGTTTTAAAGCGTTTCGATTCGGTTTTCGGGAGTTTTAGAATCGGTTTTCGAGTGATTTCGTGCCTGATGGGTCACCCTCCGAGAGAAGGACGGTGAGTAAATTACTTTGCACCAGAAATTTATAATGTAATGATATTAATTTGTCCATTTTTCTTTACAGTTCGCATGCGGTGCTGGGCTCGACGTCAGAACATTCTCGAGGTAAGTTTTTTACGTTGTTGTTTACGCCAGTTTTTTGTTTACGTTCGACGGATTTGAGTGAATCTTTCACAATTTGTACGTGCATTTAAACAGAAAACCTTTACAGTTGTTGATATTAATTTTCATTAACGATGTTTGACTATGGAAGTTATTTTATGAAAGATTTACACGCATATTTCACCAAAACTTACGATAATGTGAAGGATAAAATTGTAGGAATTATTTGTGGGGTACAAATCTTCCATAAATTACTTTAAATAATTTACGTCCTCTGACAACGTATACAGGGTGATTAACAATTCATATCGAAAGCTCAGAAAGATTCTTCACATTATTTTAGTTAATAAACGCCTGAATTCGATACCCATTGATTTTGAGGTTGACGGAAACTATACAGGGTGCCACAAATTACAACAAATATATTTTTAATATCTATTGCGGAATTTCGTAATTACGAATATTTGGAATGTGCACCATGCGTTCCGTAGTTTCGTGGCCTCTATTGCTCATAAATCCGAAATTGATGGAAAATTACATTCTCATATTATGAAAAACTGTTGTTTTCGGTATTTTTGAAAAAATGTATGTGTATGTGGTCGACTTTTGCTCGGGAACAGTAAATATTGAAAAGCTGAAAATTTGTATTTAGGTTTGATCCTGCCACAACTTGAAACCATATGATTTTGGTCAAAATAAATTAAGAACAAAAGGTACTTTACCCTTGTCATCTTTGTGTTATCTCGAAAATTGGCCCAACGTTTCCTTTTGTACTTGATATATTTAATCTACCATGTAATTCATATTGATTGTCATTATCCTTGAATGATCTTTTCGGAAAAGCCCTTTACCATTGTAAATTTTCAGTTTTCAAAACAGAAAATTTAAAATTTCGATAATTCTTCTTGGCTCAATTTTAAATCAATTCCACCCTTCCTAAGTCCTAACGGAGCTTCTAAGGTTTTTCTTTAGCGTGATTTAGACCTTTTGTTATTTGAAATTATAACGAGAAAACTTCTAGAACCTATCTGAGACCGTTTAGATGAAACCAAGGATTTTCACACATATAACTTCACAGAAATTAAGGCACTTTCGACCTTCTGAGATTCTCGATGGAACTATAATTTACATTCTACCATCTTCATACGTTTTAAACGAAAATGAAACGTCTTGAGGTTTCTGTAAACCGTCTGAATATCCTTTCGGAGCAGATTATTTTTCATAGGTTGTATCGATAAAAGATTATATTAACAAGATTCTACAATTATGCAAAATTCGATTCCAAGTTGGTAAAAAATTACATCTACAGATGAATTCCCCAAATGAAAAATCCTGACGTAAAACATTAAAACGCATCTTTTAAACATTTTTTTTTATTCAACAAAATCAAACATTTAGCAAAATATCTACTTTCTCGTAACAGTTCCTAAGTTAATTTGAACGTGACGTCCTCATAGAATTTCAAGAACAGAACAAGCCTTAGAACATTATCAGGAACTAATCTAAATACGTTTTTGAAAAGAGGAAATATTTGTGCAGTAAAACAGATCTCTCTGTAGAAAAGAATTCGATTACAGAAAACATCAATACTCTTCACCGTATACCGTATGAAAAGCGTTCATTTAAATTTGTACTCGAAGCTTATAGATAACTGAATATTAATTGTATTATTTTAATGAGGATAGCTAGTCACAATAATTAGAAAATTCCTGTGGAGAAATGTTGGTGGAAAATGTTGTCAAATTGAAATACTTTGAATTTAAATTTCAATAAACGTATTTTCCGGATAGAGTTATTCACAAGGGTGTCGCGACATTTAGTAAGTGATTCATAAAACAACAAGAAACGGTATCACCCTCGCGGATTTCAATAGAATAAATGTTAGCTCGACTGCCCGTAGATAACAAAGGTTCATACTACATACTCTAATTAGAATATTTAATAATACGCCCAACAAATCGCCCCTCAACCTATTTGATTAATCTTTACCCTCCCGTTCCCCCCTAAGCACTATTCGAAATTAAATTATTCCTTAAGATCGATCAATTTTCATTTTACTTCAGACAATAGGAACAATATGGATAGTGAATTTTGACAAGTCGACGCAAAAGGGAAATTGACTGTGGGGAAAGAAGGGACAGGATTTAAGAAACGATACGGCCCAAAATACGCAGGAAAGTCTTAAGTATATTCAATTTTCTCATTAATAACTAACTTCAATAGGCCCTTAATAGTATGATTGTGACGAAATTGCATATAAAGCTGCTTGAAAGTACAGTGGTTGTAAGAGGTAATATCTACCCACTCATTTTTGTTAGTAGATGATTAGGGATTTTGACTGATTTAGAAAACGGTTGCTCTTATTGACCATGGGCTCAAGTTTTGTATTACAACCTTTGTATTTATCTAATCTTTAGTCAAAGTCTCGAAATATTTGCGTACAAAGAGTTGGGGTAGTTTTTACCCCCATACAACCCCAAAAATCACATTTGCCCTGAAACAGCTCCATACTCGTATTCAGCTGGGCAAACTTACTGAAAAATTAATAAAGGATTTGATAATTTTTGAAAAATACGACGCCATCTATCCCAAAAACGTTTTTATACACATGTTCACTAAGAGTCTCCTGCGTATTTTGTAGAATACTGCCCTTCTATTAAATTCGTGACATTTTCTAACACCCTGTACAATGGTGCGTATGACCTGCGGCTTTTTAACAAGCAATTTCATCGAATTAAGTGTGAATTAATGGCGCAGAAAATGGTGGACCTTGTGGCACATTCGCCAAATTATACAATGATGCCTGGAGCCATGGAGATATGTGTTAAACTAAGCTATAAAAAGTACAGACAATTAAAATACATTAATTATATAGAATAGAAGAACAGGGAATTATTTTACCTAATAATGCGCTAACTGTGTTGTTTATAAAGTTTATAGCTCACGTTACTCCAGGCCTACGGTGAAATATTATTTTTACCAAAATTATGAAGTAAAATGCTGTGCACCAGGCTGTGCACGTACCGTAAGGGTGCCGTCGCCTAATATTCGAAATATATAATAGTTAGTTTCCTTGAGGGATCCGCCATTGTAATCCAACCTCACGTATAACTTTGAGTGGACTATGGCGAATGCACATAATTTCCGCCATTTTATTACTCCGCAGCGTAACTCCTGTAAAATTCGATTACGAATTATCCACAATTATTCCAGAATTCCTTTAGATGTTTTTCAGAAGTTTAGATGACAAAATATTCCCAAACTCCCGAATTTCCTTAGTTAGGATTTCCCTATTTTACACAAAACACAACGCTATCTGCATCGACTTGTCCGACCCGATAGGAGGATCGCCTGGAACATCGTGACAATCCCTAAAAACAAACGAGGGAGATCTCAACCGCATCCTACGTTTCCCCTGTATGTACGTCGTCCCCTAATTGAAACCGTTCAAGCACTTGTTGATGAAACTGTACACCGCCTTGACGTAGCTCTCCCTGTTTTCTGCGAGGTGCTTCACGTGCAGGCTCGTCTCGTAACGGACGGTCGTCACGTCGACGCCGAGGTCCCTACGATATTTGGCGAAATACTCGATATCCTGGAAATGTAGACGCAAAATATATATTAAGGGTTGAAATTAGAATCAGTCAGTACTACCACTGTCACTTAGTCGCTATATTGCTTCATGATAAAAAATCTCTAAAGTCTTGTACGTTTTAACTGGCGCAGTCAGTAGGATTTCTTAAGGCAATTCTCGAAAGCGGTTATTGCAAAACTGGACAAACTGGCATAGACTCTTAAAACTAAGGAGCAATTCAGCACCAGCTCAAACCCAAGAATTTGATAAACGAAACAATGATTTAATTAAGTTATTTGGCTAACCAACTTTAGAGATAGACAGAAGTACTATATTTCAAAATTTCTTCCATTTTTTGAAAGCGTCTGAGGCGAGGTACCGTAGCATATTTACTTGCGTAGATAATTAGCAATAGCTGTTATACTAAGTTATTTAAAAACAATTTAATTCGATTATTTTAGCTGCAATTGATTTTATAGTTGACCAGAAATATTAATCTTAAATGTGACTGTGAATCTAAGCTGTCTAACTTAATCAACTACCTAGTTTAAACTACCTTTCTATCCTATTACTTAAATATAATTTTCAGTACTTTCATGATTTGTTTGGGTATTTTCTCATTTACCAAAGCAGATAAAAAAATTTAAAAATGTTTAGTTCACATCACAGTCACATGCAGAAATGTGAATGTTTCAAGTTAAGACTTCTTAAGTTATTTAGGTCCTTAAAAGCACTTACTTAAGTAATTCATGAATTTAGTGATCGGCATAAGCATTGTAATGCTACATCAGCCTCAAAAATGTTTGATACAGCCAAACAATCATGTTTGAAGATCGATAAACGTGCATTAAACAAAACATATATTATTTAAAAACGTATCTCTTACGGTATGAGGGATTAGGTCGTCGTTCTTAGAGTAAATAAACAACTGCGGCCATCTGTGACGTTCGTCCTTCAGGTTTTCCAGAGGGTTCGACTGAAACGTGCTTTTTGGATGGATCAAATTGCAAATCACCTGAAAATTGTAGGGAAATTAAAAAATTGCTGGCTAAGTTAATGTACCAAGTACAATACAAGGTATATTCGATTGTAAACGACTTAAAATTTTAACTTTAAAAGCACTTATGCATTGTTGTCTATTATTTAGAAGAAGAACATGCAATGACGAATTTTTTACCTCGTAAAGCCATATCATAGAAAGGAACATCGTCATTATGAGCGACATTGACAGATTGTAGAAAACGTTGCCCCCTACGATCGCTGAGACAGCACGGAAGAGGCTGAGAATCCTTCTTCTCCCCGGTGCTGAGTCAAATATTACCCCTTTGATCTAAAAGGTCAGAAATTGTTTTAAACATTTCAATCGGTCATAAACATGCAAATTGGAAATTTCTTTCTACAATTTTTCCTGCAGATCTGATTAAAGTTTCTTTATTCGTAACATAACCTTACTAAACTTGCTAAAATTTGCTTGAATCTGGCAATGGCTGTACTGCTTCGAGTTTGTTAGTTACTGATTTAAAGAACTTACCGCGAACTCCATCGGGGCCTTATCGAGTGCCAGTGAGAAGTTCTGGTAGAGGAAAGCGCCGCCGTTGGAGAAACAATGCACTATTATGGGATGATTTTCGAAATTCAGATCCATCAATAACTTCACTAACTTCTCTCCTATGACGGCCATCTGGTATCTCTTCCAGAACAGGCATTTCACCGGAGCCGTATACCTCAAGGTAATCAATCTGGATAAAGGTAAGGAGTTTAAATAGGGATCATGTCTCGAAAAATCTGGGATTTTCGGTGAGTGGTGCATATGTTAACCTTGCAAAGGTCGAAGTGGGAGACAAGACAATACCAAGACTGGTAGATGCTTCTCTAAGCAAAATTTCTTGAATTTAAGACTAGATAAATGTAGATGATGACTAGGTGAAGACTAGATTGGAATTAATGGCCGTTTTGTATTGCGTTTACTAATGATTCCAAGTGAAAAAGTAACAACTTAAATGATATTATATTGAAGTCAAGATAGAGGCGAGGCAATATCGAAACTAGACAAGATTGATATAGTAGCTTATAGATGCTTATAGACTGGTATAGATACTCCTGAAAGGTTTAAGAGAAGAAGGGTATAGCGAATACCTCTTAAAATGAATTTGCCAGACTCGAGACAAGACCAGGTTTACCTCTTCAGGGATTTCTCGAAGCAGGACATGATTTTCGAAATTTCTCCGATATCCGTATGTCACCGGCCGGCATCTACTCACCCCTTCTCCTCGTAGATCTGCGAGTACTTCGCCAGGTACCTGTCCTGGCAGCCGGCCCACCCGAACAACACGATCACCGGCACCTTGGTCTCGTCGACGACGAATACGAAGTCATCGTGGTCGCCGTTCTGCTGGAGATTCGGACTCGGGAACTTGAGGAAATACTCCAGGTTGTCGACGTCCGCCATCTTCGAGGTGTCCGCACTCGACGCGCGCCCGCCGCGCCGACGCAGGCACGCGATATTTTGGTGGACACTCCTGATTGGTGCTACTTTTGAAAATTTAAGTTCGCGCCAAGGATCGCATCAATCGTGTCGCTGCTCGACTGGTACCGCGCAGGAGCCGTTTCAGTGGAAAACTCGCTCCGCTCCGGACCGACGCTATTGATCCGACGTCGCGACGCCGGAGCGCACACGGTACAAGAGCGGGAAATAAGAAAACTATAGAGTAAATACCTCGATAATGGTGATGACGTAGTGTGAAGCAAGACCGAACGTTATCCTACGTTAAAAAATTCTAGGACAAATTAAATGTCTTTCCTCTTCCAAATCTCCCGATTCGATAAATCTCTGCTTCAGGAATCAGAAGGATTATCACTTTTAAGATTCGTAGTGTGTCAGTGAAAAATTTTCTTCAATTTTCGGATTCAAGCGAGAAGCGCATCTTTCGAAAGATATCGAAAAATAATCTTTGGCACGTGTATTACTGCCTTTCATTAACAGAGCTACAAGGGACGTGTCCCCCCATATATTTGCTAAGTCGCTGTACCAAAAGTTTTGGTGAAAATCATTTAAACAACCAATAAAAGACGAGCGCTTCGCACACACAATTTTAGGATTCGTTGAAATCGTTTTAACTGGAAATTATTGAATTTACGTCGAATATGTTACTAAAAATTTTAAATACAGTTCGTCGAACTGTTAAATTGGCGGATATTTAAACAAATTTTTGGAATAATTTTAAAACAAAGCTGCTCTTATTAAGCAAAAGAGAGGATGATTCATGTTGGGGTTGATACAAATGTAGTATAAGAAGCAATATAACTGGTATAGAGGCTGAAGGGTCAGAAATATGAAATTAATATTTGATGGAAATCGACTTTTCTTTCCTTACTTCGTATTTGTAGGGACTGATATGAAATAAAATGTATTGGTAGATAAACCTTTAATTAATAATTCTGTATTTCAATTCAGAAGGTGCGACTTTTTGATGATATTAACATTACTCGTAATTATGCCGTTCAAAGTTACAAGTAAAATAGAAAGTATTTAGATAAATTGTAACCAAACTTTACCTAACCTACGACGATATTCCTTCCGAAGAGCCTCCTGGCTCCATTCATTGGGCTTTCCTCGCCGTTCCCGTTGGTTCCTCCGTTGTTTCCGTTTCCCCCGTTTGCATCCTGGCCGTTCCCATTCGCACCGTTCCCATTTTGCCCGTTGCCGCTTCCTCCGTTGCCGTTTTGACCGTTGCCGTTTTGACCGTTGCCGTTTTGACCATTGCCGTTTTGACCGTTGCCATTTTGACCGTTGCCGTTTGCACCGTTTCCATTTTGACCGTTTCCATTCTGACCGTTTCCCGGAGCCTCCGGTGAAGTGGAAACGCTCGACAGGCCGGTAATGGAAACCACTACCCCGTTATTGTATACGTTGTGGTTCTTGTCCTCGTCGCTCGACGAATCAGAATCGTCGTAGTAGTCGTACTGGGATAGAAAAAGGAAATGTATCACCTGCAAGCCAATTAAACAAGCGCCTTACCCAGAAAAAGGTCGACATCGTCGACGAAACGGCCAGCAGGAGCACCAACACAGCTCTCAACATTTCGATGAATAATTAGTCGAAAAGTTTTCTCCCGGAATTTATAGCTCGTCGATTCACTTTACGACTCTTAGCATCATTGTCTCTAACCTTGCCGAAAAGCACGTTTCAGTATTTCACATGACTGATGAGCTTTTATCCACGCCACCTAATTACACAATAACGTTCCACTGGGGACGTAAATTTATATCTTTATTTTATGTGTGGTACCGTTGATGTACAAACTTTCCAAACAATTCAAGGACTAAGAGGATCGCTTCGAAAAGAAAATAAAACACGGGTGTTATTTATAGAAGTATATGCATTGAGGTTTAAAAATTCTAGTCTTATTACTTTCACATATGAGGTACTTATGCAATGGAAAATTATTGTTTTGGGGTCAATTTTTGAAATCGTCGTTCTAAACGTCCTGTCTGGACATCTTGGGGTCCTCCGAGTTCGAAACTGGCTTCAAAAGCATCATACCATAAAAATTTTAAATTTTTCTTATTTTTCTAATAACACAAAATATAACTATTTATAGAAAATTTCACTTGTGTTAATTTTATATAAGCTTGCCCATATTTAGCATTTACTGCATGTATTCAAAAGTTTCAAAAACAGGAATTTGCAATAAAAGATGACGTTTTCACGAAGTTTATTAAAATTATTAATTATCAACACAAAAAACAGCCACATGCTGTTGAAGATTTTTAAAAACTTCTGTCTTCTACTGGAATGCATTTTTTCCTTCCCAATTTTAGTCTTGTCAATTTTGGATCAAAAATCAGGACCATCTACCAAACGAATGGTTTCTACAAGTGATTAGTAGAAAACTGACAGCAGAAGTTTACAATTTAGTTAGAATTTTCGTTAGACTGTGACTATCGAACAATAATTGTTGGCGTAAACAATTGCAGTATCCAACCAAGTGCATTAGTAATTATTATTGCGTTCTCTTGCCTCTGTGGACACACTGTTATAGTGCATTCGTCATAGAAATTAGACAATGAAATATTTACAAAGTATCTGCAATGTTTAACATATAATCTAATGTCCTCTTCCTACTGTTCTTGTCTAGAACTCTAAATTCTACGTTAAAGTAATGAGTGCAGAATAATCCGGTGTACGTTGACTCTTCTGAAAATTATTCATGTGTGATATCTATTTTTTTTAAAAATCTATAAGAACGTCAATGTGAAGTAGTAGGTTCTTGAATCCTTATTTTAATTAATATTAAATCTACACTATTCTGTGCGTTTGCACGCCAACTTTCTGCTTAATACCACAACATTAAACATCGAGAAAAATATTATCTTATATCGTCACCTGTACGTAGAATATAACGACATTCATGACACCGGTGAATATGGCGAGTAACATGCCATAATTAATTTCGAACCAATCGGACGCTGTGAAGTAAGGCTGCTGCAGTGATAACTCCTTATTGAGCATGATGAACTTCAATTTAAAAATCCTCGTATTTAAGTCGTCCGCCGCGTGCGGCAGTTCTATAAGGATGGCGCAGCATTCCTTGGCTACAAGGTCGATCTCATGGGCGACTTTAGAGCAGGACTCCACCAATAACACTCCGCATATCTGGAAAAAAATCGACACTGGAGCGTACTTTGAATAAATAATGGAGAGGAAGGTACAACAGAATGAGTGTACTGTAACTTGGAAGTTTTCCGTGGTAAAGGCATTGTATTAAAGAAAGTTTCACATTGAGTTGCATATGCTTTAAACTTGAATGAATTTGGAAAGGGAAAGGGACGTGTTATTGAAATAATTTGAAAATATTTAAATGTGAATTTGAACTCTTTTCCTATGAAATGTGACATTCGCTATTTTTGACTGGTCACATTAAGAAATTTTCCAGTGAAAATTATATGACTATCTACACTTACATGTAACATAGGTAAGACAATTTCGCAATGTGAATATTGGTAAAACAATGTTATTAGAGGTGTCAAATTATTTCGAATAATACCGTTACTGTTAATAACGTTATATTGAACGGTTATGGATTAGGTTATGTTGAGTAATTAGAGCCTTAATGTACAAAAACATGGTAATTGCCAATGTAGCATGCCTCCTTATGTTATAATAGGAACGTATTTTTGAGTGCAGAGAATATAGATTCATTTAAAAGCGCAGAAAATATAAGAAGTGCCATTGAAAAAATCGAAAATTCTTTCATTGAGAAATTTTGAAAATTTTACTTCGACTCAGATGACACCATATTCTGCTGTACACAAATTTTTTTACATTAAACAACAAGCGAAGTGCACAGTAGTAGTAAATATATAATGGTAATCCCTGTACCTTGCTCATGAGTGAATGTTCCTCTGTGTATATACTTACCAACAAAAGTAAGACACTCATCAACTTAAACGCCATTATAGAAATATGTTTCCACTTATCCGATTCCTTCGAGTAAATAATCTCTGTCTGCGAAAGGAACACATTAATATTAGTAACAAACAAATGGAATAGTATGCCGCAGATGAATAAAACCTGCATTCCGTAAATCTTGTTCAACGCTTTTATTCCCTTGTGCACGTTCAAGTACTTTAGGAGGCATTCTTGTGATCTCGGACGCCTCGACATGACCAATGGAATTCTCATAAACGGATTAGGTTCGTCCTTCGAAGCTTCAGTGATCGTGCCAAGAATACTTTTCAGTTCTATTTGTATTTCCTTCACCAGAATTGTGATTTTCGTCGTAAAGCTCTGTATGCAGAGGACCGTAACAGCAATCATGTATATATTTGTAGCTTTCACGAAGACGGTGTAGGTGACTTTTGGGTAGTTAACGAAAATCCTCCACATCCCACTAAAGACGTAGAAAAGGTAGAGAGCGTTTAACAGGAAAAAAGTCACCTGGGAAAACGGCATCAAATTACTTCAGATTTGTAAATGTGAAGATGTTCTTTAAATACCTGAAATTTTAGAATATCTTTCCGGCCAGCCTTAACTTCACAAATCTCGTACAGGATTTTCCAGTCCTTCTCGTTGCAAAAATTTCCTTTGATTATGCAGCAAACGCAGAATAACGCCAGGAACGTATTCACTATCCAGAATGATATTATATTCCAGTTGGTAATAAACGGAATGGACATGACGTGGTGTAGCAGGTTATACACATATAGAAGCTCCACAATGGTAATCAGAAAAATTGCGTGGAATTTAGTTGTTTTACTCGAGGATTTTGGTGGAATTATAGCGATCGCCCTTGCGATCAGTCGAAGGTATCTACTGAGAAAGATGTTTTCAGGCATCCTTCTGTATTCCGGTTGGATCTTTCCTGAATTTTACAAGGGTGGAAAACGTCACAAATTTATCTCGTCACGCAGACTGTTACAATGTAAGTTCTGAAAAACTTACACTTTATATCCGACTTTCGGTCAAGAAAAGCGAGGGACCTACGTTTCCAAAAAATGTTCCAGATGAAAGGAGGAGGAGAAAGAGGAGACTTAAAATTTTTTTCCCATTTACTAATACCAAGGACTTAACGCTACAAAATCTCTCGAACCACTAAGGACTAAATCGTGTGAAACACACAAAGGAACAGATCGATTGGGATGAAGTGAAATGGAACTAATTGAAGTGGTTCGTAATTGCTTTACCTTAATTATCGATTATCGAAATTATTCATATTGTAGAGGTTACATAGGGAAATAGAAATGCCACTAAATTCGTTGCTCATAAAATCTGCATTTTCTGAAAAATTAAATCTTAAAATATCTACTTTCTTCAGTTTTCAGGAAATTTCAAGAGCAGATTTTTTTTTAAATTTATGTCGAATCGTATGAGCAATTTGATGAATAAAAGTTTTCCAAAATAACGATCACAACGTAGGATTTTCCCATTTAAAATAATCACAAAATCCACCATTCAACGTATTTATTAATCAATATTCAAGAGTGATTTAAGGAATATCTATGACGCACTGACATGCTACGTTGACCTCTTTTACATCCTTACTAAACGCCGCCCCCAGCAATTTGTTGAGGGAATATTTCTCGCAGAACCGGGAATAATCCTCTAGAGGCTTCGCCTTCAACACCATTATGTTGTATTTCTTCTCGACGCAGCGATAGTACCTGTCGCAAGAATCTGCGTTACACGAGCCCGATTGGAGATACCTGAAATTTTTAAAACGGTCGTTATTAAATTACGTCCCTTGGGAATTCTCCATCAGTTTACAAATGAAGGGAAAATTTTGAAAATGCTTCACACTTTATAAATATTTATTAGGAAGGTTAGTTTACCTTGGGAAATATCCTACGCCTAAATCGATCCTTTGCTTCTTTAGCTCACAGTTACAATGCTTGTGAGAAGCGGCGCGGTATACCGGGACCAGTCTCCTTTCCTCCTGGTTTACATCCTGCGGGATAAATGTGAAATCGGTAAATGGTAACGCAAAAGTAAAATTAGGCTTTAGTTACGTATGGAGAAAACAAGTCGGGTAATTGTTTCTTCGTCAGCATCTCCTTGAAACTCCTCTCTTCCATATCCTCGTTCCTCTCCATATTCATGTCGGCAGGATTTTCCACCTCGAGCGTCCAGGTCGAGGACGACCTGTGCTCCTGCAGGATAACCGCCAGGGTCGCCAGTGCTATCACTAACTATAACGATAATATTTATTTCGTGTAATAGTACAATTAGAATCGTGGACTTACCGTTTTCTTGGGAAAGCTCATGACTGATACTGGGAGCCGTTAAGGGCCCGTGTCCCTTATATACGACTTATCGTAAGGAGTGCGTTTTTTTAATGAAGGGTTTACGGTTACGTATTTTTCGTGAAAAACAAAAGGACAATGGAAGAGGGAAAGTGTCTAATGGAAGGTGAGAGTATCCATTTCGGGCTATTAGATCCTAGACCTAAGGTGGGATGATTTTGAATGAAGAGAACAAAAATAGAATACACTGAGTGTTCTGGCGGGTTAGGAAAACGTAAAAATATTTTTATATCCAGGGACTTATCAGAAATGTTGATGCTGCTAGGATTACTTACAATAATTAAGATTATCCTTTAATGCCTTAAGTAAAAATGCCTTAAGTGTTTTAATTTAAAATACTGGAGTGCCCGAATTATACCGAAGGAAGAGTTGATTAGGCCTGCAACATATATCTCAATCTAAACGAGGAAAAGAATTTCCTCTAAGTGTCCCATAGTGAGGTCGCACAATATTTCACGCGACGCTTTGTAGGTTAAGGCGTTACAAGCACATTCTAAGGTTTTCCGCGTTAAACTCACGAAGACGCTTACGTGTAGAAAGCGACTGCGCAAAATGGGAGATAAAAAGCGAAGCCGAATGTAAGTTCAAGGCAGGTTTATTATCCATTTGTTTACATCACAATTTAAGTCATTTTTATACACTTTACACATCGAGTTAAGAAGTGAGTTGTAAGCCTAATTAACCCTTGAAGGAATTTAGACCAGAAAATGTTTCGAAAACTATATGATCTATAAGTTTCCTACGTTTTCCTTCTGGGAACTTCCCTTCTGGGGTTCCCTTGGAACCACGAAACTTTAGACATACCCATCCCTCATCTAACTAACGGAAACCTACGTACGATATAAGGACGACTAAGAGAAAGTCGACTAGCAACGCTGCCCTGGAGATCCCGATCGGTCTCCCACAGGATCTACGCGCCTGGTAAGAAGAACGCAAGACGGGTCTGCCATTCTGTGGCTGTAGGGCCCTGTAATTCCTCACAAGCGTGGTCTGTTCTTCTGTGTGGATACTTTGAAACACGCTTATCTGCAAACGAAAACGTTTAGCTAACCAAAATTACTTTAGTTTAATCACACAGTAAAATACCACGGAAACATATTTCCTCCCCCTTACCTGCTTCGAAGAGATGGGAACGGTGTTCTCGAAAACCGTCCATATGACTGCCTCATCACATCCCGGAGTCGTCAGGGATCCTTCGTACCTGAAATAATTCCAGGGGTCCTTGGGGAGGAAACTGCTTATAGTTAATTCATCAAGTCTTTGGGTACTACTCCCCGGGTTCACTAATTCCTTGACAGTGTTGGTGATCTGGGAGAATTCCCAGGCGTCACTATTAGATAGCTGGATAAAGGTAAAAAATTGTATAAGTGATAGAAGCCCTGTAGTTGTATGTTACTATTGATGGAAGAAATTACATCAACGTTCATGGAGTACGGAAGTAATGGTGCAAGTTCTACTTTAAACTATACTTGAAATGGGCGACTCCCATAGTGTAATCATCTTTTTTCCTGAATTTCAAACAACATTTCGTTGATTGATAAATTATTGAATAAGTATTAACAATATTGGAGTTCACCATTGGTATTTTCACAAGAAAATTCATAACGAAAAAGGTGTTTACGACTACGACATGGATCCAGAACCGGAACTCTTGGAATACGTAATGTAAGAAAAATAATGATGGTTTAATATTTACAAGAGAACACGTTATGAGTAGCTGTCTGAATTGCAGGAGAAGAAAGTAACCACCAAAACGTGTTTCAGCTAATTGGCTTTGTCAGGGTGAAAATAGTAGAAATACGTTTTATTTGCCATTGTATTACAGTTTTCACTAAATCTGTAAGCAATATACTCACATGGCCAAGCACTGCCAGAACCGCACAACCATCTGGATACCTAGGCGCATTCGCCAGCGAACCGTAGTCTTTGGCAAAGTGGACGAAATGTATCTCAAAAGGATACCTACATTTGTGAAAATATAAAATAATATTACGATGAGATATAAATATACTCTCGTCCTGACCTGATGTTGTCGATTGTATGTTCGGATTGCCAGTGAAAATGAAAATGGTCAAATTGATAGACCTTAGGTAGACCTCCACCTCTGAGCTCAGGTTTTGGGAAGCCCTCAACTGGTCGAACTTCAACTGGAATGTATTAATTCTAGATGAGTAAATTTTAGGCCTAACCTTAAAAAATACACATATGGCAATAACGACATACAATAGGTTGTAATGTAAACGGTTTACATGATAACTGAGGCAGGATTGCTCCTGTAATGGACGTTCCCTGTAAAGGGAACGTTACAAACACTACCTTTGGTGGTGAATCAATAGAAGCCCCTCACCTGTGTGTCCGTTATTCTTGATGATCACGTCGCCGATATTATAATCCTTAAATTCAAATGGTGAAACATTCCCAATAGAAGTCACTCTGTACATCGATAGGGCGATGGGCGACTGTCTCCTTCCCAAAGAGCACTGCCCTCCCCATTCGGCTGTGCAGAAGAAATTTTAATTCACATTGTGACTTTTTAAGGTTTTTTAAGTGGTTGTTACACCCAGGGTAAATTAGAGCTTTACTCAGTATACTAGATATACATCTAAATATGAAAACAATAATTAATTTGAATTGAAACTATTTAAGCTCCTTAGAAAGGAGCCCAAAGGACCCTTTAGAATTCTTTATGCATTATTTTTATTATTATTACAGATTTCTGTCTTCCTAGCCTACATCACATCATACACGTTGCGGCTATTATTATTATTATTATTTTACCATCACTATTTTTATTGATTACTTACAAAATATATCCTGATTATTTCATCTCAATAAAAATTATTATTCAACGATTGGCATTCAGGCTGTCTAAGGTGGAAAATAATAAGCATACGATTAATCGCATTATCCGAATGGTTGTCGTCTTGTAGTTAATTATTACGAGGGTATTATCATTGAGTGATGTGAAGTACGTGATACGAATTGACGACTGTGATCAAATTTAGATCCGGTTGAGATATTTTCTGGATATTAAATAATTCGGCGACCTTTAGTCGCCAGGAAACCATTAAAATATTTTAACTCGATTTAAATTTTTAGTTGAAGTAGTAATTAATTGTGATTTTAGCATAAACACAAGTTGATATCCCAAAAAAGCGTGGAATTTAAACATGGAATGTAACTGGAGTATTTCTGGATGATTAAGGTTAGTTTTAGTTTCCAGATAATGCGGTTGCGATGAATCGAGCTAAATAATTTAATTAATTGCTAAATAGTTTCATGAGATTTACAATTTTAGTAGTATTCTCTTGCCTTAAATTGAAATTTTTAACGACATACACTTCACCTTCATCGCCATAGGTCCAACCATGGGCAGAAATCGTCGGTACTTTATCTGCAATAAAACAAAAAATCCATTACAGAATTAATATATAATTGCATTGGATTACTTTAATTTTCGATTAAGTCGCCCTAAATCCTTTTATTGTAAATTCATTAGGTTATATAGCATATAATTCAGCAATTAAGCTTTCAACTCGTAATTCGAAACAATAATTAAACTTTATATCGCACTCGATAATTCTTAAATTAATTTTGTGACTTTAGTTTAAGTAACTGATTGAAATACTTGCAGCAAATAAATAATCTAAATTGTATGCTTAAAATCTCGTAACTTTAATGCGTAAAAGCTTCTGAAACAAAACGCATAAGGAAATTTTTGTAATGCAATCAAAATCAACCCTCACCTATATTCTCGACATGACCTACACCGACGTAAAGATCGCCTTGTTTGTGTAAATGACAAGGATGAAATAATTCAGCACCGAGTATATAGGGGGAAATAACGAAGAAGTGAGAGAGAAAAAGGCGATGTGGTATGTTAAAAATAACTATAAAACGTATTGTGGTCGACGTTATCTAATAAGAAAGAGTGTCATTAAAACAGAGGTTAAACCTACTTGGTTGTAAACGTAATTTTTGAAATGGAAACGTCGTATTTCTGTGTAAGACAAGCTATAGTGGGTTTCGAGAGATGAGAAAAAAACTAACTTATCCCCAAAATGTTTCAAGTTTTAGGAACCCTTTGGTGTTTGTAGCAAATATTTCTAGAACGACCTGTATATACCAATGCCAATCTGTCAAATTTGAAAAATAATTTTTAGGTTATTATTAGCTCCTCTGGCATGAAATTTCCAAAACCTCCATGAAAGTGTTAAGGAGTCCTCTCACTTTAATCAAAACATGTTTTTACACCTTCCATATTCAAAGAGGATGTAACGATTGTAGCACGTTTCCTTTTGAAATGCTTATTTCATTTCCATAATAGTTACTTGGAACTTCCATAACATCTTACCTATCAAAAGCATAGCTAAAACGGTCACCACTGTCGATATCATCGTCCCTTACTTGAATTACCACAATAGACACAGTCAGTATATGTGTCTACCTAAACTTTGATATCCGCGTATCCAGCAACTTTCCAGATTCAGATGGAGAATTGGATACTTTGACATTGATTTTTAATGTTTATTTGCAACTAAGAGAAATGTTTTTAAGGGCACTTTGATTTATAGAGCACAGATTGAGACTAATACCTGAAAGGAACACAAATTTTCCTTGTCATTAGTATTAAACAATATATTTGTTCTTTAAAAAATGGGTGGAATTAGAATTACACCACAACGCCAAAGGCAAATATTTTTTCAAAAAATTTTCAAAATAATTTTAGAGAATTTTTTGCATCTTTTAGACTTATTTTTCAGAAATCTAAAGCAGAAAATGTTAATATTTTGAAGCATATTACATATACCGAAATGAAATTGTGTCACATATTTTACCCTGAATATCCTGTTTCATTTTTGGGCGGAGAAAAGGGGAAGTTGATATTTTGGGATTTTTTTCCAAAGTGGCTCCAATTCATATTTTCAAAATTTAAGATTACAATTTAAAGGGGATGATTTCTGGTTGTGTTTTCATTTCATATACATGTGCTACAATTTTTATCAAAGAAATTCGACGTTTCACTTCTGTAGGCCTAAAATGGGATGTTTTCAATAAATCAAGAGGCAATCTTGTAAATTCCAAATCCAAAAATCTATCCATCGCTTCAAAAATTGATCGATTTCCCAGTGCCAAAGAATTTCTCTTCATGTCGTCACGTGTTATGTCAAAAAGGTGCATTGCGCATGGCGGATATAATCAAATGACTTTTTTAACATAAAAAATCACTATAAACTTAACGTACACAAAAAAACATCATTTTTCCCAAATATTTCAATAGAAATGAACGT
Source organism: Cryptocephalus primarius (assembly GCA_963576515.1). Classification (NCBI taxonomy): domain Eukaryota; kingdom Metazoa; phylum Arthropoda; class Insecta; order Coleoptera; family Chrysomelidae; genus Cryptocephalus; species Cryptocephalus primarius. The sequence goes on along the minus strand of OY754943.1, from coordinate 14,162,783 downwards.
ATGTTTTCAGCGAAGATGCATGCATCTATGGATGTAAGGTTTCTTCCATCATAACTTGCTAATGGTTTCACCAATTTTGATCTACATTTGCTCGTTTCACTACTGACGTCGCCGTAAATGTCCGTTCAACTCCATGAAGCCTAATGGAGTTCAACGAGCCGTGGTAGATCAAAATCATTAGAGTCGATCACCTATTATATACAAAATTGGCGGCAATTGAAGAGTTAATGAATAAATTGTTTAAGTAACCATACCGATTCATTTCATTAACAAGAACTTTATACAATCAAAGCATTCTAAGTTGATAACTATGACTAAACTTAAATTCAAATTATGTTAAATTCGACAAATCACTTGTTATCTCTAATTCCGATTGTTACGACTACTTTACCAAATTAATTGCTAGCAGGAGCGCTTCTCAACCTCCGAAAAGCACAAAAACGACGTCACTCCTCGGAAACATTTCCTCTAGATGTATTAAAGTGAGGCCGAGCAATATTTTACGCGTCGCTTTGTAGGTTAAGGCGTGCGACCTTTTTACAAGCACATTCTAAGGTTTTTTGCAATGAACTCGCGAAATCGCGCTTGCGATTAGAAAGCGACCGTACAAAACGAGGAAATAAAAAAGCGGAGCCGAATGTGACATCAAGGAAATTTTATTATTCAACTGTTTACATTAAAAATTAAATATCGCTCGTATACGGTTATATCACATGGAGTTAATTACATAAATCACGAGGAGATTGATTGATAAGTTTAATTATTTGCATAACGACTCGGGGATAAATCGTCGAATCAAAGTAATTAACATTTTTTCCACTTTTTCCCAACTAAATCTCATTAATCAGTCCCTCTGATTATCTACAAACGCTTAACTTATGACTAATTATTAATCACAACGTTATATCCTATGATTAACATGACTTGTATCATATGTCGCTTATTGCACGTTTCTATGGCACGGTACTCGATTCATTGAGCGTTTCTGTAAATGTAAATTCATTTAAAAACAGTCACAGTGAAGCACGATAACATTGAATTATTGATAAAAATGTGGCCTCAATAGACAAATCCTGGAACAACTAAACCCTTGGTATATTACGGTTTGTTTTGCTTTGAATACACTAGCCAGAACTAAGTTGTGGTAACCAATCAGGCCAATTTGCCTAGAGTAAAAGTTCAGATTTTATGAAAACAATTGACGTGTAATATGCTTCCAGAAGAGGTGTAGTGAAATCCTGTAAGATTCGTTGCATCACGCATGACAAATAGAATTATTTTGAAGAGATCTGTTTCATAACATTTTGCAAAGTGTTTCCTGCTGGAATCGAACTTTCCCGTCTTATCTGTTTGCTCTAAGTAAATCCACAATCTCTACGTGCCCTTATAGTTTTACTAAATTATCTGGAAGTCTATAACCGGTCCGATTAAAGGCACTTTACCATCGAAATAGATTTCTAACACCGCGTCCACATTAACTCGAACTGACGTATGACACGACGAGAGTAACTGTCGATAACATCACGCTGAGTGAGAACGCCGAGGCGGATACTCCGATGGTGTTCCCGTGGGATAAATTCACCAGATCGGGGGGTAGCGGGATCGGGCTCTTCCTGAGGTAGAGGGTCCTGCCGTTCCTCTTCTGGAGGGATCTGTAGTTTTTCCTCAGGGGCTGGTCCTGCTTCGTGCGCACCTGTCCGAAGATCCTCACCTAGAAATTAGGGGAGGTTATTGGAAAATCTGGGAAATGGAGGGTTTGCTCCAGGATGGATCAAACTTCGAAAGAAATATATTTATGTAATTCGAGTTCCAGATCTTTTTTGAATTAAAGCTTAGGTTAGGCGGATTAAGTAAAAATTTCTTAAAATGGCATTGAGGTGAAAATGAGGGAGGAAATTTAAGAAACCGGTCTTGTTTTTTTGTTTATGTAATTTTCAGGGAGAAATCGATTTCCCTTGTATAGTACAACGGCTTCACTAAGAACGCAAAAACGTTATTACTAAAAGAGGGAGCTGTAAAGGGAATATGAGGATTTTTCATCATTTTAGTACATGGTAATAAAAAGGAAACATAAAATAAGCCGAGGGAGAAGGAACCGTTTGTTGTAGATTTATGTAATTTTGTAAACAAATAATTTCTTTACTGGCAACTCGTGCGCATCCCTCATCTTCATTCATTAATTCAATTTAGAATCTCGAGAAAAATCGTGGTGAATGCCAACGGCGCAAATTTGTATCTGAATTGAAGTGGGAGGAGGGAATATTAATTCCATGAAAAACCAAACAATTTTCCAGTTCAACGGAGTGGACATTGACGTCGGTACGTGAAATTTAATACAATTATTGCGTTTTTTAGCGATTACGTTTTTACCATTCCCTAGGTGCAATTTTTAATAACCAAACACGAAGTATGAATATTTAACAGGTCGCAGAACGTATCGAAACTTGCTTAAAAAAAGATTGACACGAATAATTAGTATCACAATTCGATCTCAGCCTTGGCGCAATGCCTCATTTTCACATTTCATAAAGCGACGTAGCTTCACACGTCCCCTTCAACTTATTTTTCCTCTCTAATATCCTTATCTGTTACCTGGTGCGTGGAGATGGGAAGAGTTTCGGTAAACACCGTCCATATGACTCCCTCATTGCATCCCGGGGTCGTCAGGGACCCGTCGTACCTGTAGTAGCCCCCCAGGTCCCTCGGGAAGAATTTCTTTATCGGTATATCAGGGAGCTCCACGGCAGTATTCACAGCGTTCTTTATATTCTGAATGATGTTGGTCAGCGGGGCGAATTCCTCGTCGTCGTCTGGGGATAACTAAAAAAAGGAAAATGAAAGCGTGAAAGTTGAATCAAAAGGTATGCAGGAGCTTTGGTTGCTTAATGTAACTTTGGCGCACATGGTACTATAACCATCTGAATAATTTGGAGAAATTACAAGTTCCTTGCAAAAATTTACTATCTTGGTAATGTTAGGTACTTACATGACAAAATACCCCCAGGACAGCCACACCACCAGGATAATTCAGCGCGTTCGATAAATTCCCATACTGTTTTGCGAAGTGAACGAAGTGGAGCTCCAGAGGGTACCTACAATCACATGAATGCATAATACAAGAATCTACTGTAAATACCTCATTTCGTTACTAACCTGGTGTTGTCCATAACGTGCTCAGATTGCCAGTGGAAGTGGAAATGGTCAAATTGATAGACACTAGTTAGTCCTCCGCCTTGAAGCTCAGCTTTTGGTAGACCTTCTATTGGTCGAATTTCAACTAAAATTTAAAAGTATAGAGCCTCTAATAATGTAAGAAGAATTGCAGAAAACCACTCCAATAACACCAAGAGCTACAACCCAGACCCCTGGATGAACCTGGTTTTGAACAAAAAACTTTTCTGGTGTTCCTTTTCCATGGGGTACTGTGGGGAATTTGCCATAGGTTTCATTAAAATTCATGAAAGGTTTCAAGTGATTACTACAAAGGCTTCCTGAGCTGTGATCTCAGGTTTTGTCAGAACGCCACCAGTAAAGCTAATCACATTTTTTGACGATTCTGAGTCAATGAAATTTTTCAAGATCGTTATAATAAGGTTTCTTGTAAAGGCTCAGAAAGTTTCCAGTGATTACATATACAACTTTGACAGTTATAACCTTATGATTGACCAAAACGCTATCAGAGAAGAAAATCACACGTTTTGCGAGTTACAGAATATTCTCTCGAATTCATTTTTGATGAAACTTTGTGAGGATTTTGCCATAGGTTTCATTAAAATTCGTGGAAAGTTTCAAATGATTACAACAAAGGCATCCTGAGTTGTGACCTTAGGTTAAGCCTGAATGCCATCAGTAGGGCTAATCACAGGTTTCTTGAGCCATACAAAAAGTTCAGTGTCAATTCTGCATGATCCATGTAATAAGGGGAACCTTATTACAATGGAACCTACATGGAAATGTAGGGTTTAATAAACTTCTAGTAGTTAATTCACAACTTTCACAGTTATAACCTTCTCTTTCACAAGTTGTGGAATATTTTCTGAACACCACTTTGGATGAAACGCTACAAAGTTCTCAAAAATGGCGGCATTATAAGAAGTAGAAAATTTTAAAAGTTTTCTGAGTTACGACCTTGTAATTGATCAGAACTCCATCTTCTCTCTTGGCACTCCAGAGGAATAGTCGAAATACTTCGTCTTATAAGAGCTCATGAAGAATTTTTTGGTACTCTTAACATGGCTACTGAAATGCTGGCTTACTTAACTGAATGGCCTTCTGCCTTATCTGTTTATTGGATTTCTCCTTGAATATTTTGACTCTAGTAAGAATACTTTAACAATAACATATTGTATTACATGTAAATCGGATCAAAGGATTTCCTTTCGAAAGTTACGTCTTAAAAGGAAAAGAGATTGTAAATCTTGTCTTTTGTTACTCCTCAGTTGACCATTAGTAACCATCGATTTACCAACGTTGGGTTCTTAAATAATTACATAATTTAAACAAAGGAGCAATAAGAGATTGTAGGCACTCTGAATCCTCTCACCTGAATGTCCGTTATTTTTAACCGTCACTCGATCGACGAGATTATAACCACTGAGTTCGAATGGATCATGGTCGTATATGGGTTTCGAAGAGTCACGTGACAAAGCGATCGGCGACTGACGATACCCCTCGTGGCACAAGAGCGCCCATTGATCTGCGTGAAAGAAAAAAATTAAAGTAACACTTACAGGGAAGGGGGTGAGGAGGAATGAAATTTTCTGTTCTTCCATTGTATCGGTACGTTACTCCTTTAGTATTTGAGTCATAGTCAAAATGGGACACTTGCTCCCATCGACTGTAACGTACGTGCCTGTTACTCAGTAGCTTATTTTTCATAATGGAAATAAAATGAGTTACTTATCACAACTTAAAGCCGTAAATGCACAGACACCGCGTTCAATCCAGCAACAGACTGAATAAAAATTTAAATGTTGCTTGTTAATTTCTTGAAGTAGTCACACTGTTGACGCCTTGATCTTAATTTATCACGTTACAATCTTACGATATTTATATAATTTATGACGACAACGTACGTGTGTGAGAGACAGAGAGAAAGCGAACAAAAAAATTAATTTGTCTAACAAAAGTATCGCAATTAACCGACAGGAACTGGTTACTTTTTTCTGCCGCTGAGTCCTATTGTCAGACCGGTTTCGACGTGGGACACCAGGTATGGATTCTTAATTTGGACCCAAAATACCCGTGAATATTAATTTCGCACTATTTAAGGTGTACAGAGTGTTCACAAGTTAGGCAGTAAAATTCACAAAAAATTTTTAAGGCAGCATGAAGCTGGAATCTCACGCAACATTGGAATTCTGTAGATTTTCAGAAGGTCCGAAGAGGAGAATTCTGAATTAAAATTTTCCACACTCCATTAACAATACTGGTGATATTACACTACTACTGTACTTCCATGGATTAATACGTTAATTCGAGTCAAATTAGTGGCTTCAAATTGGCCATAGATTCACGATAATAAATTTTATTCGTAACACCAATAAGCTTAACTTGTAATCCACAGTAATAATCAATCTCCCAGATTAAAAATGTACAGATTATTTTTAATCAATATCGAGTTCTGGAATTTCAAATGAATTTGCCTCATTAACATCAAAACCGAACTCTACTCTTGATCATAGACATCACGTCCTGCACGTCACGATTATTTTGATTGTTATTTAAATTATTTTTATAGTATCCGTCGTAATTATTCAAACTTAATATATAATTAGTTAATTGTTATGCAATTGACACTCGAACCCGAACTCTCTAAGGTGAAAAATAATAAAAATACAATTAGACGCATTATTTCGATACTTATCGTCATGTAGTTAATTATTATGAGAGGGTTATTATTGATTGATGGAGACGATGTGATGGGAATTGACTAATTACTATATTTATTAATTTATGTAATCAAATTTAAATCCAATTAAAATATTTCGTAGTAATCGAAATAATTAAACCGTGTGTACCCAATTAATACGTAATTAAGATTTAACTGTTGAAATTATATGTAATGAGTATCATTTATATTTAATTAAGGCTTATATCAACAACTATCAATAAGAAAATTCTAACACTTTTGCTACAACCTTAAATGACATTCAAAAAACCCTCTTAGTACAATCAACGCATTCCAGAAATCCCGGAACTGTTAATAGACTAATCACAACTTATCTAATGATACCATTAATCTAAATAGGAGTAATAAGGTGACGTAGTACTTTAATTTCATGACGTACAGGATGTTCTCGTCGCGCGTAGAAGTAAAATTTTGGGGATTAATAATATTATTAACCCATTCACAACCTACCTTCATCCTCGTAAGTCCAACCACTGGCGGAAATCTCCGATATGTTATCTGTAATAAAACAAAATTCCAATATAGAAATGATGCCAAATTGCGCCGAATTAACCTAATTTCTAATTAATTCATCGGCAATCTTTTTATAATATTTTTGCCGGTTTTATCGCAGGTAATTAAATAATTAACCGTGCACTTCGTAATCGAGATAAAGACGGAAACGTCTAATTCAAGTCCACGGTCTCGGACAAAGATTGACTCGATCAATGACTCATTAGAATGAATTAAGTTAATTAGGCACCGAAAGGAACGCGATTAATGCGATGATGTCACGAATAATTAAATATAATGCATATATTTTATTAAGTTCAAGCCAACAGGTAACTCACAAGCGAGTAATTAAGAACAAAGGGGCAATAAATAAATTCGTTGGAGCATAGTTGTAATGGCGTGAGTAATTTGATATAAAATTCTTTTTATAGGAACTTTTCTCGGGAAAGAGGGAATGTAGAAAGTTTGTGAAACTCTCTCTGAAGTTCAGGTTAAATCGCAGCAAGAAAAACAGCTGGAATGAATATAAATTCCTTTAATCTTTTGAGAAAAATTTGAAAAAAAATGACAAGCTCTCTTGATTCACTAGAATTTCCCAAAAGTTTTATCCTCTCCACTCCTTAAGGAACTGTCATTAAGCCCATTCCCACAGCGTACTGAAGGAGTTTCATACTGCTACCAGCTGATTTATAGAGGGTACAAGCACTGCAATAAATTATACAGCCTATGGTCAAGCTATAATAATAATTTTTCTACATGATACATTCTTAAAGGGAGGAAATATTCCAAACTACTTACAAGTATTTTTCAATCAGGATTTGAACTTTAACCGAGGTTTTATTTTTATTTCCACGAGACTACCGCACGACTTCTTGTCTTGCGTTCCACGTCCTCTCGAATTTATTCAATGACAAAATGGATGGGTCACTTGGCATCATTAGCGTCTATTTACGTTTGCAGAGATTGCATTTATTTCATCTAGAAATAAATACGTCGAGGTGAACGATAATACACGTTGCGGACAATTTAAAAGTAAATAAAACTCGCGTTCCCTTTCGTACGTGATAAAGTGACCCGGTTATAAAACGAGGAATCGAGATCGAATGTGTTTTTTATGCTTCAATCTTTTGTAGCTGTCAGTGTTGGCCTTTGGAATCGATTCTCTGAACGTGTTTGTTCAGTCCTGCTGATGGTTTATTTTAAAATCTGTCTTACTAAACGCTGGAGAATATTTAAACGATGATAATAATAGTAAATAGTAATTTCTATCACTATTTTATTTAGTAGTAATACAACTAATCAATTAATTTGGGAAATTTAATGCAATTCTTAATCATCAAGTATTTCTTTTCATTTATTTAAAGATTTATTGTATCTTAATGAAGATTTCAAGAGGGTTTGAAGTAAATTTCACTTTTTTTATTCGCAGAGGACCGTAGAAGGCATCCAGATTTTTCAAAAATTCATATAGGGTATTGACGCATTTCCGTGTTAAATCCAATCAACTAATAGAAAGTCTGAATCATGTCGAAAAGACTCCTCTTCTCTAGATCCCCATCAAACCTCCTATAGAAGAGTGTAAGACTAAAATGATTTTAAATTGAATATAGAAGGTTTACAGAAACTTCAAACGACTTCATCTAATTTTAAATGTTTCGTAAGATTTTCTGCCATCCCAAATTACCAAATGCGCCTTAAAATCGCACCTATGATTTTTATGTAAGTTTCAGATAATTTCTCGAGACAGAGAAGGGTTCAAATTTCCCTAAATAACCTTAGGTGGTTTATAAAAGTTTCCTCGTGGTATATTCAGGCAAGGTATGAAAGTAGAGTAGAGGGTATGAAAGTTCCCAACGTTCCTATTTTAATTCAAAATCTTTGTGACCTTCCAGAATCTAAATGAAAGATTCCAGAGTTTCTTTTGCGTCCAAAATTCCCTCCAAAGGAAATTTTAAACAAGAATACAAATTTCAGAACTTCTTCTAGAACTTCAAATGATAGAAAGGGCCTTAAAAGTGTGTTCATAAGTTTCACGCTTTGTGAAATCTACGTAGACCTTAGGGCAAAACTACCTTTTTCTAAACGAATTTAGAAGCTCTTTAAAAAGACTTCAGGAGTTTCTTTTGGGTTTAAGAGCAGCTCAACGATCTCAACTGTTCTGGGAACTAATAAAAGTCTATTCCTGAGGATTTATATATTTGAATCTAGTAGGTGCCTTATTAAGAAATCCAAGAAATCCAATTATAGAATGTTAAGTGGAAGGAAATATCAAATATTTTTAGACTACTCATATACTTCCTGGAGATCTTTACATTTATTTGTACTTTTCTTCATATCCTTATATTTCATATTTCGCAACATTGTGGACCTTATAGCTCTTTGAAACTTTCTTTACAGAAAATTTGTTGGGATATAAATTGACGTGTGTTTGAACAAAAAAGAAAATAGTTACAAAGCCACCATAAAAATATTAACTTTGTATGTACCTCTTTAAATTGTTTAAACAGCTAGGATACCAATATAACAATTACTAATTAAGATAGTAATATTTGTCAAGATTTGATATAATCTTTAATGAAACATATCGTTATTCCGATTGCTTCTACAATATAGTATTAGCTTCTCATGAACTTCGAGAAGTAAAATGAAGATTTAGTGAAAAATTGAGTGATATTTAGACAGATCGGCATGTCAACTATTTATTTGTACATTACTTAATTGCCCTGTATTTACTACAACTACTTTTTTTGTAATTTGTATTGTAAGTTCCTGGAACAATTTGTGCCATGAATTTCTAATTAAAAACATCTACACAATAATGAGCTAAATGGCGGAAGGTCGATTTTAGGTATTGCCAAAAAATCTTACATTTACCGGTATAAACACGTAAAAATAAATGCAAATTTCTTAGGAACAAAAAAGAAAGTTGTCCAAAATATTCTCAAACACTTTTTAAAGGCACTCTTCTATGTAATATATTCGATTTCATCATTTCCGATTGTGGAAACTAATGTATTGCATTTTTACATAACAATGGGATTGTCTTCTCATTGTATCCAATTAAGTGTTAATTAAAAAAATCATCATTTCGCGCCTAAATTTAAAAATATATATGGGAAACATATGTTAGGTGTTTAAGTACTCTGAGGCATAATTTTAATCAGAACGTGCTATGTGATTTTTAGGCTTATTTCGATACAAACATAGGCAAAACATTGCGGATTTTTCAAGCATTTTATGCACCTTATCAAATTTTCAAAATTTTGGAAAACAAAGTATTTAATGGAAAAAATTAGGGCTTCTTTTCAACGTTGAAATGTGAACTCTAAATTTTTTTCAAATTTTTACAAGCATAGGGCTGAGATTTTAAACCGAAAAAAACCCATTTTTGACGATTTTTGCTTGAGCCATAAAAAATAAACGTTCTTATCTACGTTATTAAAATAGACACGTTTATTTTGAAAAACTCGGATATTTCAGAAGCACAAAAGTTTACGCTGTTGCAAAATAGCAATAAGTAAAGTAAGACCGTCAAAATATAAATTGTTTGAAGTGAACGAAGAATTTGAATTTTAAGAAATTTTTTCAAGTCCGAAAAAATGATAAGAATTTGGAATTTAAAGTGTGGAGTGAAAGTGCAAGTGTAAATATTCAAAAACGTTAGGAAATTCTAGAGAATATTTGGAAATGTACCTTTTATTTTTGAAATTTTTGTCTTGGGAATACCTCACGAATTCCGTTGTACCAAGCAAAAATATCAGGCATTATAAATATTCCATGTACATTACAAGTGGTGGAAAATTCATTTTAAAAAATTTCCTTTCTTGCAACAACGGTAAAATTACTTGAAAATTCAAAAATTCTACAGAGCTAAAAACAATTTTCAAAAATCATTCAAAATTCGATGGAGCTGGATCAAACATGGTCTTAAACCAACGTTTCATACTTCGAAAGCGCCTCTCACCTTTCCTCATCGTGATCAGCACCGACGTAAAATTCAACACGTTGATTATATGCATTATCAACTTTCCTTTCCCTGTTACTATTTTTCCGAAAACCGACGTAACTCTCACTCGCGACTCATTGACTAGTTAAAATCACGGTACCGCGGATACGTACGCGTATGTGTGTGTTTTCCTCATCGAATAATTAACATTTTTCGCTGATAATTAACATCGCGAGTTAAAACCTTTTATAGACGTTAGACGGTTATTTCGGACCGTTTTATCTTTTGTTTGAAAGACGAGGAGAGAAGAACGCGGCACGGGGGGAGAGAGAGAGAGAGAAAGGGAGGGAGCGCGAGGTGGGAGGGTGGGAGAGTAGATAGGCAGGTAGGGGGCTAATTTTGTATGGTAAATATTTATTAAGTGTACTATTGTTATCGACGTTTTCGACGTTAATTAAAAGACAAAAGCGTGGCAGCTAGACTCGTAAAAATTGACTGTATTAATTATGGTGGATATAATAATGGTTACGAGCGACTTTCTTTGTTTATTTTAAAGTGTGAACTTCAATTTGCCATAGGTTGTCAGGTGCAGGTCTCAGCTATAACTTATTAAATTATACTTGTAAATTTAGCCATTATGATCATACGGCTTGACACTTTGGACATGTCAAATTGTACGTGCACAATGAGTATGCATGCTATGCATAACGGATTTGTTCGCTTCCAACGTCTTTTTGGAAACTGTTTACGTTAAACTGAGGATACAAACATAATTTTATGGATAATGCTGGTAATAAAAATTTTTCGTTTCCGTTATACATCATCATTACGAAAGAGTTGGCCAGAGTTTAACTACGAACGATGTAGAAACATTTACTGTTCACTATTCCAATGGGCAACTATACCTTCATATGCAAAACCCACACATTTGGAGCATGAAACATTAAATTGACTTAATAATTCACCCAACAAGTAAATATTTCAAACTGTTTCAAGGTGTTGCTTCCATTATATTGCAGACCCCTTTTAGGCTCTTCCTGTATTTACAGTCCTTAAATTCGTAACAATTAATTAAGTAGAAAAGATGGAACTGAATTACACGGGGTGTTTCATAGCGACAGGTCAACATTAGTAGAGGATAATTTGTGCATGATTTAAAGACAAGAGTCTCATATGAACACAGGGCAGTTCTCGCTTTATTTTTGATACACACTGTGATAGAATTTTTAATTTATTTTTAAATGGAAAATATGATAAGCCACTGCTTTTTTCAAAACCAAAAATTATTGTGCTGATTGTTTCGTTATAAAAAAATTGGCGATGTGTAAAACTTTCTTAAATATGACATGCGCTTTATGTAAGTGCTACAAGCTTTTGGGAAAATCTCAAGAGTAAAGGGCCATTTAGGAATATTTTACAAAAAGGAACTTTCACTTAAATGTTGTAGATATTAAAAATTGCGAAGGTTACTATAAATATCTAACTATGGTCGTATAATTAGGACCCTCTATAGTAGATCATGCATTCTATGAACTTCCTGTCTCAAGACGCCTTCAATATCCCCATCCCCCTTCAATATTGATATTCAAGTATGAACCACCCTGTATAATCGATGTTTCCTCCCATTTCCAGCTTGGTTTTATACGCGTTATACTTGATTGATGTCATCCAAAAATAACTGAACATTTTTCAAAATTCTGGTTAAACAGTTTATTTTATTGCCGTTTCAGTGGTAACATTTCCGACGTGGATGTTATGGAGAAAGGTCCCTGGATTTAATATAGCAGGATTATTTATTTTAAAACGATTAAATTCAACGCTGAACGTTAAAGTTAGAAAGTCCGTATTAAAGTTATTATTAGTTTATTGGATCCCTCCTGAATTGCAGTTTATTACACTAATAACAATTATATAATTGACTGTAGGTGTAATGGAAATTTGAGAGCCGATATGAGCGGATTAGGCGTAATCCCCAAAATGTCGAAAAATATTTACGACACCATATCAATCGAAACGGATTTGACTGGGGGGATTAATCGGAGTTTAAGAGACAATTAGATTTTATTTTTATTCAGATACGTACGTGGGATTTACGATATAAATCGGTATGTAAATAGAGGCTGCAGTTTTTGTTTTCAGGCGAGAAGAAGCGTAAAAATAGGTGATAAGGTGTAGGATCCTTAAACGAGATTAACGACTTCGTATAATTTCAACGATACAAACTTAAGTCATCGTTTGACTGAAGGAAATTAGTTTAAGCCGTCATTAAAGAATCATGGGTAGAAAATAACGGTTTGCGTGTAAACCCACTGTCGAAAAGAACGTGCCTTTTTACGAAAATAAAAGTTTTATTTAAAATGTCGCTGACAAATCCAACGTTGCACTAAAGTGTTGCCTGAAAACGCCTTTTGAAAACCTGTTCTCAATGGAGTTTGACTTAAATTTTTCATAATTCCAACGTAAGAGATTCCACGTTTTCACCTTGAATCTTCTCGAATTTCCCACATAATTCCCCGCTTTTCCTCATTACCATCGCGTGTACCGTCAATATTCGGTCGGATGCTCTCGATAAACTCAATGTTGTTACCTACTGTTGTTGGCGTTGTTACAAACGAAGATGTAATCGCCGGTTGATGGGGAATTATGCACTTCATCGATATCCCGCATCCTGCGTACTATTTTTAAACGATCGACGATGGAAAATGAGGCATTATCAGCGAATTCGAGAGGAATTTTTTCGTTTTGGAAAATTTATTTATAACGAGCGTGATTATTAAGACTCGCCAGTTTTCCTCGCCAAAATTTATAAATAAATGCCATTACATTTCCATAGTTTATAATTGCTTGAAAAATAAAAACTAATATTTTTATACTATATAGATTTCTAGTAAAATTCTTCCATAACTCGTTAAATTACCTTTGAAATCTGTGCATTCTCCAGAATAACCTACAACTGCATAAAACTGCTATGCACCAAATTACAGGGCAATTAGCACTTTAGCAATTAGCAAAGACTTTAAAAACCCCTGCAGACATACACATATACGTCGAATTTGTACTTAAACCACCTATACCTACTACACATATAACAAATTTCTTCCAAGGCTGTATTTTCCAAAATTATTGCAGGATTGCACAGATGAGATCCTCAGGTATTTACATTTTTAAAAATTTTTTGATTTTTCTAGAGAAATTTTACTTTTATAATTCATAGAAGTTGTCTATATACATCAAAGTCAAAGATTCTGTATTGAGAATCTGCATAATTGAACAGGAAAGTCAAAGTACCCGATTTTACAAGATATTACTAAGAAGTTTTTGCCTATTTTTATAGTCTGTAAGCATAGAACAATTCGTACAGGACAAAAGAAATCAAAAATCATACAGTAAAAAGAGGCTTATTGAGCAAATTTTCTAGATTTCAAGTACTTCTAGTTTATTCTACGTATCTTCGTATTTTTATGCTCCAAATATATTCTCGATTAATGTTAAATAATTTGGTTTAATTACTGATTGAACTGATTGAAAAATTAAAACCATTAATCGCAATTACCAAAGAATTCAATCTTAATTAGAATGTTAGATTTGATTCATAAAATTATCCAAGAAAATTCATTAAATATTCATGTTAGATGTGTTAAATATAATTAATGGCAATCTGTGAGAAGCACTTATTGTTTTAGAAAGAATTTTAATTAGTTTGAAATCTTGTAAGCACATAACATTTATTGAAAATTGCAAAGATTCAAATATGATTTAATTTTCCTGATAATATTACGAACTTGATTTCATATGAATGGCAAATGAAACTTAAAAAGCTGCACCGCTCTAGATTTAAACGCACTAAAAATCACACAAACCCGCCATTCGCAATACGTTACCATTACTAATGCGATATTTTTCATTAGAAACATTTAATCGATCTTACCTGTCAGGAGTAATGCCAAAACGGCGACGGCCGCTGCTCCCAACATGTCTTGCCACCTGACTAATCACGATTGGCAAGCTCTCCCCCCAACACTCTGTATATATACTTACAGTGCGATATTATGCATAAGCGTGCGTCCGGCTACTGGCGAACGCGATTCGCCCCTCGGCCTGTATCTCGCTTCTCTTCTACACTTGTTAATATTTTTATTGTTGTTATATTGGCACTTGGCAGAGGTTTTATTTACGGGCAGACGAGATTGCTCGCCAAGGAGAGAGAGGGACACAAGTAGAGAGATACGTTACGTTTTCCGAGGATTCCCTTTAGGGGACAGGCGGTGCCCTGTGGTAACACATTAAAGCTTGAAAATATTGTCCCAGTTGAGGAAATTTCAAATAAATGCCAGTTTGTCCAAACCCTGCTCACACCTTTTCACTCTATCATCCTTGCTAGAAGCTTGTAGAAGCATATTATGTATATCACCGCTCTTATGATAGTTCTCCTGTTAGAATCCTGTACAAAAGTTTTGTTTAGGCTTGCAGGTAATATTGCTTCATATATTCTATTCAGAGTCCAGCCAAGGTACTCCAATATAGCAACACATATACTATTTTCCTGTGCCCTGCGAAGGGTAGGTGCATTCCATCGTCCATTAACGTCAAAGCTAACTCAAACCCTTACTCATACATTAACTGTGTATGAAATATCTTCTAGCATGTTGCTTCTCGATGTGACCACTGCTAGATTACTCTCTAACAAGGGCAATTCCATTACAATAGCTACAAAAGGGGTTTAGATTTCACGCTCCTACTTGCATATCTTTGGGTGAAACATTCATTATGTATGCTAGATAATTATTTCTACGTGCTTGTACGGATAAATTCCTTAAGAGTTTTGGTTAAGCAACCACTGAGATGTTTTCATCGGGTGTTCATAAAGAATTTTCCTTACTTGAAAAAAAGATTTTTAAAAATCTAATGTAATACCTATTTTAGTGTCTTTGGTGTGTTTTCTAGGTTTGTGGAATGGATAGCGTTTCACCTATAATAATTGATATGGCGTACTGCGTATTACTAGCAAAAAGTGCCCATAAAATCCCTGCATGTATTACTGGTTATGTCATTTTTATTTCATTCGTAGATAGATGGTGTTATTTGTTTCTTCGCAACTTTCACTGAGCCAGAGAAAATATTCAAAACTTCTAAAAAAACTGCTAAAACAATAACATAATGGACTATTAAACCATTGCCAACTGTTTTCTTTCAACAGAAACTCCCGGCAGTTTACAGCCATCGTAAATCCTCTAAAAACAGTCCGACGTGCTTCATAAACGTTCTCAATCAAACAATATTAAGTTTTATCGACCGTAAAAGTTTTTCGGAAAAATCTGCGCAAAAAGAGGCGCCTGACGCAAAAATTGATATTCCACATGAGCGACGGACGTTTTCCCGCTTTAACGTTTCATTACAATAAAATGATTATCGTCATTATCGTTATCGTCCGATGAATAATTGATGTAGGAGCGATCGCAAGTCGATAGTAACGATCGATCGTGATTTATTCTTCCTGGTTCGACAAATATGCCGCCGATAACGAGGGAGTTAAAATCCCATCTGATTTTGGCGTTAATGCGAACCAAAAAGTTTATTGCCGAGCGACGTTTTCATCAGAATTTTAAACGGCGATGATTATAATGATAATAATTAAGAATACACCCATGCCTAACTATAAACTTCTGGATAAGATGCGCCCAAACTATAAATACACAATTGCCTATGGTTAAAGAAGCTGTTTTGTAATGGAATATTCCTGTCAGCAACACATGGCTAATGTTAGATGTAGTAAACCTATAACAAAGAGTAAGAAAAGATTTTTAATGTTCAAGAGCTCAAAATAGTTGGTAGATACATTTAAAAACACAGCCTTGTAATCTAGTAGGACAACACTAATTAGTATCCAAGAATGCCACTTTACTTCTATAACTACCCCTATCAGCATCATCAGAATCTGCTACTTTTGCAAACATATTGTGCACTACAACATTGGTAATGGATTGGTAAAGAAAATCGTACGTACTTCAACCACACGTTGTACGGATGTTTTATTGCACTAATTTAAAAGGAAAATTGTTCGACATGATAACCCTAGCTAATTTTCTAATTATAATTTATTCCCCTAAACTCTTACAGTAAAATTGTTACTATGACTAATAGTTTAACTAAATGAAAGTTGTTATGTTTGTTTTCCCAACAGATAACTTCAGTGTTATCTAATGCAATCAATTCCTAATGAAATTTCAAAATTTTTGTTGAATAAATTCCTGCACTCCTTCACAAATTTATATTAAAATATCCGCAGCGCAATTATTCTGTTCATTATCCTTAATTAATATTCAGGGTATGTCGTTACAAATTTTTCTTTAGCACTGAATTAAAAATTTACAAATATAACCAAGCAACCACCAATGCAGGTTGCGTTCTGTAGAATTTCCTGCAACCATTGCCTACAATTCCTGCTGCAACTATTTTCGGTTTGGTTCAACAGATGGCGGTATAAGTAACGTGTTCAAACTTTTATAGGTGTCATTAGTGCAATCTTATTCATTAAGTTAAGAAAAAATGTTTTCACAACTTTTCCATTTTATTTTATTACGGTATATTAGCCATATTAACGAAAATCACAAGAACATTCATTTCTAAAGACAGGGGTGTTTACGACTACGACAGGGATTCGAAACCAAAACTCTCGGAATATACATAAGATGTAAGAAAAATAATGACAGTTTAATGCTTACAAGAGAAAATCACGAAATAGCCCTCAGAATTGTAAGAAAAGGTAACCACCGACACGTGCTGCTGCTTATTAGCTATGTCAGGGCGGTGCAACCAATGATTAGGTAAAGAATGATGGTAAAATGAAGACAATAACGTCAAAATGGACGTAAATAGCAATCAGCAAACATATTTTGGAAGCAACAATTCATAAATTATGACACAACTGTTATAACCATATTTTCAATGAATATATACGTATAAGAGGTACGGAAAATAAATCAGAACTGGAAGAAACTGTAGCTCATTTGAGAATTTCGAATATCTTCAAATTGAAATGTCTTAAAATATATATATGGATATATGTTTTCTTATAATGCACATGCATGAAAATTGTTCATTACAACTTTTGATATTTTAAACAAATTTCATAGATTATTTTTAATTTAATATTATGTTGGTATGATAAAGCAAACATCTCGCACTAGCTGGTAATGTGTATGAGCCTTGTTAATATTTCTGTCATTTTATAACTATAATTGTTTTATAAATACGTGATTAACATGTATGAAAAGAATAAAGCTTGGTTTAGTTCATTAAGACCTCATATGGACCATTCGCCATATTTGTTTTTCAGGAGTTTCATAATGAAAAACATATCAAGGTAGGTCATTTATTTCGATAGTTATATACATTTTTTCTTTTTAAATACCTATAATAATAAAGTATTCACATTCTAAACGTACTTTAGACTAGATATAAACATAAACTCATCCTCGAAACCAACACATTTTTCGGGAGAGAGAGAGAGAGAGAGAGAGAGAGAGAGAGACAGAGATAAAGTGTGGTGGAGAGAGAGGAGAAAGAGGGAATAAATCGATAAAAAATATATTAATATGTCATATAATAATAATAATTATATAATGTAATATGTATATATTAGCTCTAAGAACACATAATGGAATGTCTGCAAGACGAGACGCGACGCGAGATATTAATAATAAAAATTATAAAAATTCGAGAGGGGGATAGTTCGAGGGGGAGACTGACGACGGACGAACGGAACGTGGGCAACGACGGGAACACACAGAAGACGACACACACACTCAGACGGCAGCACGCACACCATTTTTGGTTTCGGTAAGGGTAGCGGCGTCCCGTTTCGGACGCTGCGGCCGTCAGGCGCGGCCTCGCTGCGCGCCAGCCGCCGTCGGGCCGCTGCGCTTCCTCTTCGCGCTCGCTACGACGCAGCTGCAGCCGGACCGCACCTCGATGTAGTCGAGCGTGTAGGCGACCTCGCCGCCGGTCCTCGTCGGGAACACCGGCAGGTTCTTGTCCCTGTGGTCCTTCGTGTTCTTCACGAGGGCGTACGTGAAGCTCGTCCGCTGCACGCATTTCGACTTCTTCTTGTTGATCAGGTTGCAGGGCTTGTTTAGCACCTCCTTCGTGCACGACAACTCGTAAAACCTGCAACGAGACGAATCACATATATGATAGACGTAGGCTAAAGCCATACATTTGGATCGACTCTCCGAAATCGAACAAACAGGCATCTTTTACCAAAGTGTACAAACCATTGTGGCTTTTTGCGCTGCTGCCAGAAAAAAGTAATTTTGCATTTTTAGTGCTAGGGCACGTATGAATGTTTCTTCCCCCATGAGTAAGAGTGCAATAGTTCCTTACTTCACCAGAAGGGGGATAGGCTACAGTCTGATTCAATAGGGTCAACTAGTTTGGAGAGAAATGGAATTTCATACCACAACGTCATGATACGGCGCATTCGCCATTTCGTATACGTATTTGGTGGATGTGATACCTCCTTTAATAATCTGCTGGTAATCGCAGTATGAGGTTAAATCACTTTAAGGCACTTACTACAATAACAACTTTTTCATCATCCCCATTTGCTTAGTCTTTCTCTTAGTCTCAAAAATCAACATTTTCAATCGTGAATTACTCTCAAAGTATTAATTTATCAAAAAGACTTGATACAACATTTGTTACTTTTAATTGACTCCTCAGTCGATTTTTGTAGTTACTTTGAGGGTAAATTTTCACCCCAAGGAAGGAGGAAGGGAACAAGGGAACTACCCCCAGGGCAAAAGCACACTTCAGCACTACACATCATTTGTTTCTTGAGGCATTCCTCGCGTCCATTATGGAAATACGTTGCCTTATTTTTCCTAAATTAACCAACTTATAACAGTCGTTACAACAATCCTACACAAATCATTCCTCTTACAGTACCTTCAGTACCGTTATATTTGCGCCCAATTTACCTTTGTCTATAATTGTTGTCCCTGTAGAGCTCGACGAACATCCCGTCCTGGTTCTTGCCGCCGATCGGTTCGACCATCTCCAGTACCGTCGGGCAGCACTCCTCATACTGGGCGCGTTTCCTGTGGGATCGGCTGCGGTGCCTGCTGGAATGCGAATCGAAGAACGTCTCGTTGTAATACTCGTTAGCGACTGACAGGGGAACGACAGCGGTTAAGCCTAGTACCTAACGATCAAACGAAACAACCTTTTATTTCCTCTGAAAGCTCACCTCACCTCGTGCTAACAGATCTAGTCGATGGTTTGCGAGCGGAACGTAAATTTCCTCGATGAAGTCGAGGTGTTTATTCCAACGGACCGAGCGAGTCGCGCTCTCTTGTTGTGCGCTGGAACGAACGCCTGCGCTTTTCGTGGAGCAAATTCACGTCTTGCCGAAGGGGCATTCGTGAATCAGGTCGATTTGTTAGCGAAGGAATGCGTTTCAATAACGAAGTTATTAATGATCGAATCCGTTACGTTTTTCGCGAAGGACCGACGCGCTATAAATAATAAATTTATTAAATACGCGTCGCGAATGAGACAAACATATAAAACTTTCCGCATATATAAACAAGAGCAGAAATATACCAGCATAAACAGTTTTTAACGACTTAGACAAAATTCATGTTCACTTGTTAAAATAAGTAGCGATAAATTTCGGAAAACAGTGCGCATCCAGACATTCACGAAATTAAATATAAATACCCACGAAGTCTCACGGGATATTCTGAATCGAAGCGACCACAAAACATGCTCGTTGACAGCGTACACTCTTTCCAATGTCGATTTAAACGCGTTACGGGATTTACGATCACATAAATCTTAAGCCGCGCCTGACGTTCGTTCCAGCGCACCAAGCGATCTCACTTTCGTGTTGTGAGACAGCTACTAGGGAAAGAGTATCACTGGGCTAAAGGAACGTTTTGTCGACACATGCGTAAACCGCGTCTAGCGAGCAATAAAACGATTTTTCAGGTAAAACAGGATCGATTGTCATTGTCACCCCAAAAAATATGATGAATTCTTTTATGGCGCTTACTTATACCGTTGCATTTTTCGCCAGACGAGGTATTACGTGATAAATTACGGTGTATTTACCGCGATAAGCGCCGAGACAATTCTCATAGTAGTCGGGGCTGTGCGTGGGGGGTGTTTCCCGAGGGTAAAGGGCACCGGTCACCCCCTCACCTCGCTCACGTGCTGACCTACTCCTCCGGGTATTGGTAGGAATACATCTCGGCGAAAAGGTCGGGCTCAGCATCAGTTCGACTCACATCCGGGAGGGTGGGGCAGCGGGACGTCCGGATTAGCCAATTTTCTGCAAAAGGATCAAAATTAATGAACCAAGGAGCAACAGATAGCATGAAATTAGTTAAGAATCCTGGAAATACTGACGAATTGTAAGGCTTGAATTTTTCAATAATTTCACAGGTTAAAAATCAGTCAAGAACCTTCCTTAGGTAAGAGTGATTTCACGCGTATTTCGATAAACAACTGTTCCTAATGGAATTCAGATATCTGAGTGAATTAGCTGGGAAATATTTTTATTAAGTATTTAAAATCCTTTGAAATAACAAACGCGTACATAAAACAGGACGTAAAACGTGAATTCAAACAAATGACACATCTCAAAAACTTTCTCTCCAAAGGAATCTTTCGTTCCTGGCATAAAAACAAAAAGTAACAATCTTACTACATTATCTCCCTAACGTAATTAAAAAGGAATCCAAAATATTTCCCCCGCGCCTACCGCCTAGCAGGAAATTATTTACTGCTGATAATAAAAATCGACTTTTATTCGATAAACGAGGCGATCGATCGATCGATCGATCTATCGATCTCTCTCTTTCTCTCTCGTTCTGCTATTCGAGAGCGCACATGTAACGTTAAGAAAATTTCTCGAATATTTGCCTGCGCCGGGGCTGGCACGCAAGTTAAAAATATATTTTAACTGTGTAATATAAATTTATAATATGTGTAAACGAAATGGGTAAACGTCAAAAATAGACTTGTTTCACCTCTACGACGTGAAATTAATGAAATAGTTCGCACCTTCCTCCGGATACTCTGGACGATTTCGACCGAATTTTAAAAATTTTTGGCATTCAACATGAACAATTCCAAGGAAATTGCTATACTTATTCAGTATTTTCAACTAACATCTCATAGAAATGGCAGTTAACAGAATAGAAGAAGATAAACGCTACCAACCACCAACATAGTTGGCAACTATGCAATATGCAGTGCTTCCTGGATTTTACAACCTCTAAAAGCTCCCTAAAGTAATAAAACGCATTTTAATCAGTTGCCTCTTAAAAACAAATACGTAATGGTGAATACTTAAGATGCTTTTCTACAGGTGTCACGTCAGAATTTGGTAAATATTAGGAACAACTGTGCTGCATACCTGAGACCTTCACAGAAAACGTACTTAAAGGGAAAAATCATGATGGTTGTCTTAAAAAGTACCTCTAACTGTAGTTTACAAGCAATATTATTTAAAAAATAGTAGTAGTTGCCTTTTGCTATTACTAAATTGCTTCTACGATGGTTGCTGAAAGCAGTCCCAAGAAGGAAGTGTCTCTAACTGTAATTTGGAAGTGATATATTTCATGTGAAGATCTGGTGGTTTTAAATTTCTTAATCAAATGGGTGTTTTGCTGTAACGACTGTTAAGTGTCTGCTATTACAGTGACTGCTGAAAACAACCATGAAAGTCCCCAGATTAAAATTAGCACTTACTCCAGCCCGTCAGTGTTATTGGTTGAAAAACATTTAAGACAAGAGAAATAATCACTTTCTGCTATGATAACTATTACCTCTGCCACCACAATGGTTGCTGACTATAGTAACAATAGTCATCAAAAGAAAAATAGCAAGTATCATATTTTGAACGCTGATTCTGTAGTTTTGCAGTTTATAGGAATAATTTCACATATTTAGTGAGTTCTCCTAATCTGCTGCAGCTGCTTTTGTTATGATAGCTGGTGCTAATTAGCTACCACGATCATTACTAAAAGCAATCAGCCACAAGAAATATTCTAGCTTCAAAATTTATCGGTTTTATATTATAACGCCCAAAATAGTAGGCTGTAAATTGAAAATAACATTTCGAAATAGATTATTGAAGTTAATTAACCGGTTGTTTAATTTAATTATACAATAAACTATTATTGACAATGTAACTAGTAATGAATTCAAATCTACGTTAAAAAGTCCATTATATTGCAAACTTAGGTAGAAATATGCTTTTGAGGAAATTAATGATGCAATCATGCGAAGTTAAACGCCTCATTTGATATAACTACACTAATTAGGTTAATAAACGTGACTGATTAAAGTAATTAAAAGTAAAGTGTATCGTTGTATCATAATCATATCGACTGCCTAATTGCTGCAGAGTAATTAAAAAATTATCAATCTCGATAACATACTCGTAGCGTTACGAGAGTTTACACGTATCGTCATAGTATCTCCTGTAATCGTGGAAGAATGTCAAAAATATCAAATCAAACATGCAAATAATTAATTATCTTCTACTGAAAGAAAGAAAACGACTTAAATTTAGAAAACATCCGAAATATAAAACGCGGCATCCCGACATCTCAGCCGTTTACGACTAATTAAAAAGCAAATAATCGTATAATCCTTAATGGAGACGGAAATTAAAAATTCCCATTCCCGAAGCTGAGGAAAAATAATACTAATAAAAATCCACGAGAGGAGAGAAAGACATTAGCAGCGATGTCGTCACTGTTGCACTTCGTGACACAACCGAAGCATTAACTCCGATTCTTCGGCTACTTATCTATGATTTATGTATTTAATTTAACAATTAGCGTTTAATGTTTGCACGTACTAATCGTCTATTAAAGTTTATTAACGCCCGTTCGATTTTACGGTTCTGTTTGGGCAGCTAATTGGAGACGCTTAAAAGGTTTTAATTTCTCGTGGGAGGATCATGATTTATTTCGGTACCAGGGAGAGGATTCGATTTGTTTTTGAGAGGAATTCCCCTACTCGTTAAATAAGTCAGTTTTAAAGCCTGGTCATAACGCACTAATAGTTAAGCGAATTGAGAAAATGTTTACGTTTATTCAACGATTGCCATGCTCGGTGATAGCTTATGTTGAATAGCTCGGACGACAGTATTTAAGACATTATTTTTGTAATTTCCTGCGTACAATCCGCACACGAGCTCAAAATTGGCCCATCTCGTCAGGATTTGAGATATTTCAGGCTGTTTTGGCTACGTTTGAGGTTAGATATAGACTGTACAAAACTTGTATCTTATTTTATACCTATCCTATCATTAAGCATTACTCTTTTACTTCAAGATGAGCTTCGAAATGTTGCCGTACGACATTTCTTTCAAAAGTTATTGCAATTTTAAAATGGCACGTCCGCCATATTGAGATATTCGTAGACGAGGTTTTCAAAAATCAACCAATTAATTCAAGATGGCCGATCCAATATGGCAGATGCGTACGCCTGCAAATCGAATTATTCAATTCTACGTACTCAAGTAGTAGATGTGTGAGTCCAGGTGCCTGGAGTAAGTAAATTTCATACTTCCTAAATAGTAGACAGGTAATTATAACATCAAGAAGTAGAGGGAATGTTAATGTCATTACCTTCAAAGCGTAGATAAGGAATTTTAGAGCCAAAAGACCGAGCGAATACAAATTTCATTACCACAAAGCCCTAGTAACGTCCCCTATAGCCAAAAGGCCCAATAAAAGCAAATTTCAAAACCCTCGAACCGTAGCCAGGAAACTTTAATACCAAATCCCCAAGGGAAGGTACATTTCATTACACTAATCCGTAGACAGGAATCTTTGAAGCCAAAATATTAAGGAAAGCATATTTCATTACCCCGAAGTCGTAGATAGGTAAATGTAACGCTAGGAGCCCGAGAGAAAGTAAATTTCATACCCCTCAGGCCGTAGACAGGTAATTCTATAGTCAAAAAGCATAGGAAATGCCTATTTCATTACAGCCAAACCGTAGACAGGAAGTTTTAAAGTTAAAAGCCAGAGGGAAGGTAAATTTCTGTAGGCAAGTAACTGTAAAGCCAAAACCCCGAGGCGAAGTAAATTTCACTACCCTAAAACCGTAGATAGACCTTTGGTAAAAAAATTAGGAAGAAAATCCAAAACATTTGCACACCTGTACCTAACCTCAAAAATAGTAAAAACAACCCATTTTCTGCATAAAACCTCAAATATTTCACACTTAGTTAGATGTAATTAGTTTCTACAGGGCTGCAGCTGAGCGTTAGTTCTGGGGAGATTTCGGTAGGAAAATGAGCTATAAAATGGTGAATGCTATTTATAAAATTATCTTGGAAATTATATGTTCACGTGAATAGGCCATTAGTTTCAACGATTTGGACACTTCTTTGTAGTTTCAGGCAGGATTTTGAATATGCCATGGTGTCAGGAATTAAGTTCTACGATAGTCCTTTATAAAACTGTAGATAGTTTCGAGCTTTTTAAGAACTGACTAAATTTACAACTAATTTTGACTTAACGACCATGATACAAGGAAATCCTTTATGATTTCAGGCAGAGCTTTTCCACAGGATTCAGCGACCAGTGCCGCGGAATCCTGCCAGGGTCGCCCCACCGGTAAGTACATTTGCAATGTAAAGCTATTAATTTCGCCAATTTTCACACCAAACCGTAGCTGGAAAACCTGTAAAGCGCCCATACTTGACGGCTCGATTCACAATTATATTCGAGTCGACATTGTGATACACTGTCTCCTCCACTTTTCGAACTTCGCACTTTTTTAAAAACCGCTCCACTCCTTGCGGTCGGGACTGATCCTCCGACACATTTCGGTCCGAAGGCTGCGGTCGTCCTGCTGCGCCTTTTTCGCGCCATTTACGCGTTATTAAAAATTCGCCGAGACGAATCGAGTCTGACGCGACCGCGGCCTGCGTAAATCATCTCTTTTCGAGGGAGGAAAACGAATTTGCGCTCTCTTCTGCACCAAATTGACAAGTTGTGGGTAGCGCTTCGTTAACGTAATTGCAGCGGCGTTTCAGCCGAGACGGACGATTAGTAATGCCTCTTATTAATTGAGATATTTAAAGGGGTTATCGATTGTGAGTGATTGGCGGGCGAGTAATTATCAGATTGTTAATTATGAAAGTGTGTAAATCAGGAGGTAATTTAGAGGAGGTCGGTACGTGGGGTTTGAGATAAGTCGACGTTGGGGCGTTATATTTATAAACAGCAGGAGGGGAAATCACTTTACACATGTAGCTTTAGCATTAATTGCTTTGATTGATGCATTCATTGAGTCAAATTGACTCAACTTATGAGTCACGTAAAGAGAGTGAACAGTACCTACAAGTCCTATAGGCGTAGGAGTCAATATGAACGCAGGGGCTTCGTATTTACTATAAACAACAGGAGGGAATATTGTATTACATGTGCACCTTTATCATTGATTGCGTTAATGAACGCCTTCATTGAATCTGACTCAATTTTTGAGTTTCTCGAGAAAAATGATCATCAAAACCAACTACAAGTAATATAGGCAGGAGTTTATGTGGCTCAGGTTGGCTAGGGCAAAGTTGTAATAGGTTTTCTTAAACAATAATACACTGAAAAAAGATTAGTTTTAAGTGCGCAGTCGAGAAGTATGTATATCAGTTGATTATCACCAATTGTGATTTGTCAATAATTAGTGTAAGAATAAATTGCAATAACAGCAGTTTTCATTATTTATTCATAATTACAGCTTGGTAATTAAAGAATTTAATAACAATTAATATCAGGAATGGGTAATATCAGGAAGTGTGAATATCAAGAACAAGTGCAAATATCTTTAGTCAGAGGAGTTTCGTCCCCCATGATTACTTTTCCAATTTCTTTACTTTAAATTGTCATATAACAAAATAACTTGCTGTAAAGCCATAACAAGTGAGAATTTTCCAATTACAAAAGGGTTTTAGTACTACTGATGCACCCTGTATTGTAGATTGAACAAGTCGTTCATAAGTTCAAAAAGTTTTTAAGGGACAATGAGGTTTAATTGCGTTAGTGAAGTTATAAGAAGCCTTTACTAATCAAAAGTTAATTGCTCACAACATTTTCCATGGCCAGCGTTCAACTCACTTAAGCGTCGTACCCTCTATAAGTCACCTGCACCGTAATCTACATAACATCTACAACAAACACGAAAACAATGCAGAACATTACCTTTCGGCCGCCGGCACTCGCGTCGGACCCAAAGGAAGACACGATAGAGCAAGAAAAACCGTGTGAAAGAGAGAGAGAGAGAGAGAGAGGGAGAGAGGCAGGGAGAAATGCTCCCGTGCTCGCGTACACTGAGCTGAACTAATTAACTAAAGCTTCTCAATTAAGGCTTGAGTTAATATATTTGTTGGTCGGTTTCGAACACCCACATGTCGGCAGCGCTATTGGTCGCGTCGCGACGCCCACTTGTTGATCCGGTGACGCTGATTAGGCGACGACGTCGCGCGAGGATCCGGAAGGCCGAGGACGCGACGCCTCCTGCAGGACGATACGCGAGTTAGGGAGAAGGGATATTTACAGGATTTTGAATCCACCATGGACCATGAGGCATGGCCAAGAGGGCATGAATGAACGGTGAGCTGAATAATCTGGATGCGGAAATTGGTACTTTTTCGGAATATTTTAGTGGAAAACTTAAAGTGGCCGTCAATACGATAACAGTGACAGTTCTTATTGAAACTTGCCTGAAGCCAAACCGGCCTTCTCAAAATTTTCTTATGATCCTCTTAATAATTATTCCAAAAATATTCAGTCACAACCATTTGCAAAGCAAAATAAATACCTTTGTGTAAATGAACACCACCTCCACTTAACATGTTATTTCTCTTAAAATTTCTGGCTCAATTAATTTTGTTTCATGGCATTTCAGTACCCTCTAAGTACATAAATACCTTTTACAAATGTTATTTCATCTTTTGATTGAGAGATACTTACGATTTTATTATGTGTGTAGATTTAAATTTATTGAAAATATAGTAGAGTGTAGAAGTACTGCACAAATCTTTTTTAAATGATTAGGAATTTGTCAAGCCCCATAAATCACCTTAAGTTGATTTTGAGTATGAAGTTCAATTAGAGAAAAATTAAGAAAATTAGGACAGCCTTAAGTTTTCCATGAAGCCTCGTAATAAATAGATTTATTCTCGATTGACTGCATAGAAAATAGAAAAACTCTAGAAGTAATACACCTACCAGCGATTTGTAAGAAATGGCGAAGGCGCTTCCTTATGACAGTGCAGCAGGAAATTCGAATTATCTCCACAATGGTTAATTGTATCGAATTCTAATGTATCATATGATACTTCTGGTGAAGTAAAGAATACACTGAACCGTCGTGCATCACAATCGGTCAAGGTATTAAACTGCTATAGCTGAAAAACTATACAAGGAAGCTTAGAAGATCACGCGCCGGCGTTTTGAGCCCTGAAATACATCTCTCAAAACAACTCAAATTATCAAGTCCGTCACGTAATAGACGCACCCCGTACAGATCCCGTCACATGACCGCGTTAAAGGTATCCGAATTATTCCGTTTGTAAATCACATCACTCACGGCACGTATACGCGATCAGAGGTGTATTTTTAACGGAGCGTGTACATAATGTATGAATGAAAATTTATTAGACGATCGGCTTCGCAGTTACTAGTAATAATGACGATTCGAAAATAAACCAACTCTGCACGTAAATACATCTCTCTGGATACATCCCTATGGATGTATTTTAAGACGGCCGACATTTTTATTTCCGATTGGAGAAGTCGCGACGACGATTTGACAGTCTTAAAGTACTTTCCTCGGCAAAGAATACGATGGAGGTTGTTGATATCGATAAGCGCGCAAGTGGAATTACGCTAAGGCACAGAAACAGCTGCTTATATTGCCTTACTTGGAATTTGTCACGTTTTCCGGTATATTTTGTATCTAATTAACACTGCGCACGAGTGAAAAAAAAATCCATTTTAAATCAGAAAGATAATGACAACGTGCGCGATCCCCAGAAGTTTGAATATTGGAAAAGAAAACCATGCGCCGTCACGGATGAGAATAGTGCGCCTTTTGGTGCTGGATTGCGCATATGTAACCACGAATTTTTGTTCTTAATATTTTGTGGCATTTGTGATCAAAATGAAACTATCAGCTGTCGTGGCAATTTGTGTGATTTAAGCCTTCATAACTGCTAGATCATTGACTTTACATGAACCTTCTAGATTAAATTTACAGCCATTCTATCGCTCCAAAGCTCTAAAGGAGCCTTCGGTCTATTTCGGCATGGGTTACATTTTCCACTACTTAAAATCAAGCCAAAACGCCTCTAATTTCTACTTGAGGCCGTTTTAGGAAGTCTAGTAGCCTTCTGTAAACACCGTCCAAAATTTCAGGAAAATTCCAAGGAAAATTGCATCGTCCTGTGTACTTGGCTTGGAAACAATTGGAAAGATTAAAAGATTTCAAAAAATGCAGAATATCTACTACATCAGAAGTTTAAGTAAAACTATTTATCCCTTGTTCATGCTCAGAAGATAAAACTAATCGACTTAATTTATCTCCAGTTTATTCACATCTGATACGTGTACAACAGCTTAAATGATAGTTACTTATGTATGAGATAATTACGACACGACATGCGCAAGCCGTGTCGAGCAATCACCAGTTGTGGAGCCTTTACATTTACTTTAACTGCTTTGGAAAACCCAGGAGTTTTCTGGATAATTCCAGATTTAATTTTGAGACTACACGAAGGTTTTGTTTCTCCTATCTGCCTTAGTTATTACAGGAGAAGGATGGATAGAATAGGCAGTTTGGCTTTTAGTTACGTTCGAAATGAGGATTAAAGTGTAAATAAACTAGCTTAGCTAGTAGGGGAGTTGTTCACAGAAAAAGGACAGTGCAAGCTGAGCTGTAGGTTATTGTTGTATTTTTAGGGTGCTAAACATCAAATACAACGATTGTTCGATGGGAAAGGTTCCATTTTTCCAGAAGTGTCAGTAACATGTAAGTTCATCAGGTAAAGTCAGGCATAATCGCGTGATTTGCGCAATCCTCTCTGAAATTCTCAAAACTTGACTTAACCTTCAAAAAGAGATGACTAGAGCCAGAAGAATGTAAACGGAAATCTTTTGCGTCCAGGTAGCCAAGGTTTTAAACATATACCCAACGCGCCCACCTGAATTATGTGTGTGTATTCGCTATTTTTGCACTTGCCTTTATCAATAAGATACTAAAAATAATCGCGTCGATATATTTTCGATGGATTCCTCTGTAACAACGGATATTAAACTCAAAGAGAAAGAGAGAGAGGGAGCATTTATCCAGAGATGTTTTTAACCGGGAGCATTCCGCACGTACGCGAAATAATTCAAACCTGGATTTCGGGAAATGTGTAAACAAAGATCTGGAGAGAAAAAGTGTAGCTCAAAGGATCGTCAAGCTCATTAATATGAATTGAGTAATTTCTCTTTAAATAACGTGGTAGGTTTATTTTCAGTTTAACGTACAGCAGCCCGAATAAAATTTCCATCAATCAGAAAAAGAGTGTCAACCCAAAACGTCAGTTCACTACATGGCCTAACAGGAGATTTCGGTTCATTTTCGAGTACAACAAGTGAATGTGGGGCTAAATACACCTCCTTGTTATTTTAAGCAATGCCCTTAGGCTTGTTTAACAAGGTCCAGATCATAAGTTGATTGTCTGCTCCCGGTGATCTATTTTTAAAAAATTCTGGAATCTAAATCCGACCACCCCCTAAGGGAGTTAATTAAGAGGCTGCAAACGTTTGTTTTTTTGTTTTCTTGGCTAATTAAGGTATCGTATTTTTAATTGTTTACATTACGTGATCTCATTAGAGACGCAATATAAAGAGAGGTTAAAAATAAATCAACGAGAGAAGCTTTTTAAGAACTTTGAAGGGAAATTCAGGATCAATTTTAAAGAGTTTGCTTGTGATACCAAATTTACTTAGTTAATTTGATCTGATTTACCGACCATTTAAGTAAGATTGATGGCTGGTACGAGCTCAATCACGAGGTGAACCGATTGCTCCTAATCCAAAATGGCAACAGCCCAAAACGGCTCGGTCTCTACTGAAAACTTCCTAACGGACCGTAATGTATGGATACATAATTTCTTAGAGGGGAACACTCGAAACGGCGGTTTACTCATTTATCAAACCAACGATCTCTCGTAAAACTATTTATATAATATCACAAATTGCTTCTTACCTTCATCATTCCCTGGCATCTCACCAAACCCCAAGGAATAGTGCTTCCAGTCGAGGCGTTGCAGCAGTAAATCTTTATTAATCCGGGTTTACAAATATTCATCTGGAAAGAACAACAATTGCAAACATTTGGAAGTAGAGGCAATAAACATTTTTTTACAATTTAACATTGCAGAATTATAGCAAATTTTTATGCTTGTTTTGATTGACTCGTAACAATCACAGGTAAATTCCTGGTCCCTATTCTCTAAATGATGGTTTTGATTTGTATCAACCTGTGTTTTATGAGTAGTAATGAAGTAAGGGATGAAATTTCCCAAGATTTCAACTCATGAGAATCAGCTTTAATGATCTACCATAAAAATTCCAAATCATTTCAGAATGTCAAACCGCCAAAATCGATGGAAGCCAACCCTGTACGTTCACCCTGCTTTGATGACTCCCTACGACACCCCTCGAGTGGTAAAATCCAAATATTGTTTGGAGTACCAATTTTGAATTTATTTTATTACTTTTTTGGCGATTGTTAAGCTTGATATGAGTCTACTGTATCACTTTGTAGCCTAGAGGACAATTTGGCTTCTTAATTGGTGCAATTTCTACCAGTAGTATTTTAAAAAAATGGCAGTTAGTGCATGTGACACAACACCCAATCGATTTTATTTTCGGAAAGGCCGAAACACGTTCGAAAAGGGAACCGACTCGATCTCTCATTCGTCGGCTCCATTTCTCATCCGTTAAAAATCTCGCTAAACTAATGAATGAGATCTCTAGATAGCTTATTAATAATATCCCGATCGGAGGCGCGAAATCGCTCGCATACTTCCTTAAAATATTTATTATTTTTCGGGGCGCACCGAGAAAATTCAATAATAATTAACGAAAAGTGACGTCGATGGGGCCACGCAACTTCTTAATTAGTTTCACCGGACGGACGAAAACGAAAAAATAATCGCGAAGTACGTAAGCCCACGAAAAATAAACGGAGGAGTTCTCGCACCTTTTTGCGCAATCCGGTAAAGAAAAATTTTAAAAATAGTACAAATCGATTAGGGACAGTTAAACCTCAGTTAATATTATAACTGATTAGGGACAAAAAGTAAATTTTTGTGGTTAGCGAATTCTTGGACAAATCTTCAAAAGATTCGAAAGGTTAGGTATTAAAAGCTGGATTTTTTCTGGAAAATTTACTATAAATCATCAGATATTTCGAAAACTATCGAACTATATTTAAGAGTCAACTTATAAAGTTAGGGTTAATATAAAATAAAGAGTTTTCCTCCTCTTCTCCTCCTTTTTCTGGAGGATTTCGTGGATTTTCTGGGAAATTTAACGGTTTTCGCAGGTGTTCACAATTTTTCTGGAAGATCTAACACCTCCTGGCAAATGTCAAAGGAGTTTAACTGTTTTTTAGAGGTGTTTTCATAGTTTTTGTAAAGGATTTTGCTCCTAGCTATAAATAAGGCATTGAACAGAATCAGTTTTTACCACGTATGGGCACGTTGAGCAGAAATGATAGTACTTAAGTACCACTTCATATTTCCTTTGAGCTAGTACCTTGAAACACTTGAGTAGACACAAAAACAATGGCTAAAATAGTTTTTTAATCTCTTTCAGCACCATTTCTGAAATTTGTCATTATTTTAATTCATGTAATAGCATCCCCAGAAGGAATTTTTACCGGCCCCCCCTGGTTTCATTCAACACCTTAATATCTCCATTATTACTCTTGTTATTGCAGTTAAAAAGCTTTATGGTATGGTAATTGCAATTGATTTCTGGTACACAGTAGTTTGTTTAAATAGCGCTTTCATTATTATTCCACATTTTACTGTTAGCTAATTGTTAACTTCCAGTCTGACGTTTCATATTTGAGGAATCCCTTTATCACCGTCACGAATCCCACACAAGGAAATTGTCTAATTTATTTGTTATTTAACGGATAAACGTTTAATTTATCGTCTATTAAGGCTGCTTGAAATGCATGACGTATTCTAATGGAGAAGTCAACGCGACATTTACTTGTGCTTGTCGGAGAAATTTATTATTTCAACAACGATTATTGATTATTACGTTGTCGACAGATCGGCATAACGCACAACATCGACACGTTTCACTCGTAGTGATAGCGTGAGCATAGGTAGAAGTGTGAGCGAAATCTTCGTCCCATGCACGTGTCGACGAAGGAAAGTGGCACAATAAAATTTCAATCCTCAAGATATTTTTAAATTTGTGTGTGAAATGGGCTTGCCCGGGTGAAACAATGACGTTAATGATAACGTTCAAATCGGTATCGTCTTCTGCTGGCTCCTTTTCTTCTCTTTCGCGTCAATATTTACATCTCCCATCAGTGTTATGTCACTGGTGCTAATTGACGTGTTACTTAACACCTCCTCCGATGATCCGTCGCCCCACGAAAACACCACAGAGGCAAGAGAGAGAGAGAGAGAGAGAGAGAGAGAGAGAGAGAGAGAGAGAGAGAGAGAGAGGTTTTTAGGTTTCCCATGGCACTGTGAAATGGAACAGTCGCGGAAAGATTTACGTAAATATTCTCAAAGGTTACCGGTAACATAAATTAATGTTTTTCCACGAATTTCATCAAAACTTTAATGAAGTAGTTGCAGTGGAGGTAATCAGGTGTGGTGTAGTGCCAGAAAAATTAGCATTTCAACCTTAGATACAAAGGACAATTTTCTGTGTGCCCAAGTACCCATAAATAAATATGGCACGTTCACCTTTTTGGATATACTTTGGCGAAAGGACAGGGATTCATCTTTTAAAGTGATTCAATTAATAATAAAGTGTGTGAACCTGTCAGTTACTAGCTTGCCCGTCTGCTTCTACTCAGTCTTCCATGCTTAATAACGTCGTCTGACGTTGAGCAAAAGCGCCATTCCTCATACAAACATTTTTTAATACATTGTCGAGACTTGCTGAAACAAACCTAACATATTTCACGCCGATTAATAATTCAGCCAATCACAGGGCGGGAAGATTAGCATATATTCAAATCGAGCTCGTTAGTATCGAGCAAATCGTCGACATTGTGGTTTGTGTATAAATGTTTTGCAGAAATTTTTTGAATATTAACATACAGGCGGTAAAAACGTTGATTTATGTAGTCATGTAATTTTAATGAGATCTATTTCATAAAAACTTCAATTAGCAGTACTCAAACAGAATTCTCTTGCATAGAACAGAATTGCAACGTGTAATTAGCTTTAATTAAGTAACTTTTACGCAGCTCAAGAAATCTTGAAAGCAAGTACTCTTTTACACTACAAAAATAAAGATGCAATTTAATGAAGAAATCTGAACTATCTTGCACAATATAATGAGGGATATTCCCTGCGAGTTTTGTAGCGAAATTCCCAAAATTCCCATTCTGGCAGAAAAAAAGGAAGGTGTTACCCTTGCGATTTTTTCAATAAACGGATCTATTTCGGATTTTGCAAATTTCGCTTTAAACCAAAGGAGACTACCCTCTGATGCCAGAAATAAAATCCTTTCTTTTCTACGACGTCTACTTTTTGAAATATAAGTCACAAAAGAACGCGAATTTTCATTTTTGGAAATTTGAGATATTTCAAAAACCGTTGGGACTACCGAATTGTAATTCACCCCATAGACTTAGAATCCACTAGGGTATCTTCTCTGGGAGTTTCAGTACGAAATTCTAAAGTGCATTTTTGGGGCAGTAAAAGGAAGGTTAACCCCTTGCGATTTTCCCCAAGAGCGGGTAGATTTTGGATTTTCGAAAATACTCCCCTGCATCACACCATACATTCAACTCTTCACCATTCATTACCATTACATAATAAAAACATAATCGTCCATTTCTACACCGGCGCGAAAAAAACATTCAAATAAACTTCGAGTCAATAACTATCGAAGTAAAATAATAAGTCTTCCCACAATGAAAATAGTCCTGGAGCTGGCACACTTTCAAAAGCGGCTTCACTGTCATAAACGAAGCGTGACACATAAACTTGGATTAATGGCCGTGGAAGATGTGCTCTTAAAGTCGCGATGTGCGTCGCTCTTCTTCCGACTAAAGTCTGTACGTGTGTGCGCGTAATTAATGCAAATAGGATGGTGATCGTTACGGGCGAGGTTATTTCCAGACGCCTCACAGCAGGTTTAATTAGAAAAAAGAAGTGTTTGCAACTTTGATTGAAAAATATCGAAGGAGGAATTTAACAGTTCTGACCTGTCCTCAAGGGATTATGTAAATAAAAACGTCGTTCTGGCTGTAACTAATTTGGAATATTGATGACTATTTTCTGTCACAACAATTTTCGCATTTCTCGTTTATGTGTTGCATACAACATTACATAAGTAAGCAGAGTTTTGTAATGGATCTTAGGTAATTGATGCCTAAAATGTATGTTTTTTTAACACCATGTTTTCTGGGAAAAGAACACTTTAATCAGTAAGAAAAAAAAATACAAATTTATCCTTCCCTTCCTGTGAAGAATTTAAAAGAAATTTCAAAAGACTGGGAGACTTCTTACTTATATAGAAAAAAATACTTCTATGCTTAATATGCGGTTTGTTCATATTACAATTTAAATGTTTTGATAAATGGCGCAATGGTGGTGTAGTTGGAAGGCATTTTCTCAAAAAGGGTTGAAATTTTTTTGATTTTCGTCTGTATTTCCTAACAATTTCTTCGCTGTCTTTTTCAAAAAGCTTATTTCTAAAATTTGTAAGCAAAGCTTTTGGAAAATTGCTATTTTTTAATGGGGTACAAAAAATATTTGATTTTCAGCTACTTTTTCTTCAGTCTATTAGCAAAAATGTGTTTCTGAAATTATTAAATAACGTTTTTGGAACACTGTAAAGTTTTTGGAGAAGCACGCAATTATGGAATGTAAGAAAGAATTTTCAGAAATTTGTTTGAAAGTTGTTTGATTTTCAACTGCTTTTCTTAACATTTCGTTCCTTACCTTTTCTGAGAAATATTTCTAAAATTCGTAAATTACGTTTGTGAAATATTGGTACATTTTGGAAAAGGACACTATGAAAGTATGAATATGTAGAGAGAATTTTTAGAAAATTATAGTTTATCAGACTTTCGGCTGCTTTACCTTCACTCTCTTTAAAAATATATATTTTTTAATATCTAAACAATATTTTTGGAAACATATCACATTCTGACATTTGGAAAAAAAAAATTTCTAAAGTTGGTAAGCTCCATTTTGAAAAATTGTTATATTTTTGGAAAAGCTTGTACTGACGGTGTGCTTACAGAGAATTTTCAGATGATTAGTTGAAAATTACTTAATTTTTGCTGCTAGTCCTAATGTTCCATCATTTGCCTTTCAAAAAAAAACATTTCTAAGATTGGAAAGCAACATTTTTAGTAAAAATGTTACCTTTTTTGGAAAAATTCGAAGTGATGGTACGTTTGAAGCAAAATTTCAAAGGGTTGCTTGAAAACTATTTAATTCGTAACTGCTCTTCCTAGAATTTCGTATAGAACCTTTCAGAAAAACATTTTTCCAAGATTGCTAAGCAATAAATCTGGAAAATCGCTGAATAATTGCATTATAACGTAACAAAGGTATGTTTGAATAGAATTTTCGGAAGATGTCATAAAAATTATTAAAATTTTTATGATGAGTCTTCACATTTTCCTAATTGTCGCTTAGGGAAATGTATTTAAAACAATAGCAAGTCCAAATCGATATCACATATTAAGAAGCCTAAATTACACATTAGTCCCTACGGTTTGAGATATACTCGTACTGTTATTGCATTTATTTAGTTAAGAATAACGGCTTTAAGCATCAATATCAGTTGAAAAAGGCAAGGAGAGAAATTGTAAACGAAATACAGCAACAGCGTTTAGCCGTGTTGCTATATTTTAGCGAAAGAACATATCAACTACGAATTTTCTATGTTTTGGCGAATACTCCACGTATTTCCACCTCTTTACCT
The DNA here is from genome assembly GCA_963576515.1 of Cryptocephalus primarius. Classification (NCBI taxonomy): domain Eukaryota; kingdom Metazoa; phylum Arthropoda; class Insecta; order Coleoptera; family Chrysomelidae; genus Cryptocephalus; species Cryptocephalus primarius. Next base: position 14,126,206 of record OY754943.1, on the reverse strand, counting down.
AACGGGCTCCCTCCGCCCAATAAAACCGTCTCTCTCTCTCTCTCTTTTACACACACTTTCCCAATAACGGATTATGGAAAAATTTACGCCGGTCGTAAAACCAAAAACAAATTTTTCTCTTTTTGTTTATCGCTATCGGTTATGACTACGAAGACGACGTCCGTCCTGTTGTTGTCTTAATTTTTTTTAATATTTATAGTCGGCTATTATCTCAGCGTGTTTGAACAGTGTTTCAAGCAGTGACAGCTCAATCGAGTGCTGCTTAAGTGTCATTGAGAGTTTTCGAATTCTCACGGACAGGGCCGGATCAGAGAGATGACCGTTATAGTCCCCTAATATGTGAGAACATCCAGAATGTAAGTGGTGATAATTTTGGCTGGAAAATTTAAAAAATCGATGCACTTAGGTGTGATTTCCTCTAGAAAGTTGAGAAAATGTTTTCTATGGCAGTGATGAAATAACCCAGTAAGTTACCTGTCACACTTTCCCCTTTTGTAAATGTGACTGCTTTTCCCTTTTGGTGCATGCGAATTAATTTGGAAAATTCCGCAAAGTCTCGAATAAGCCCAAAACGTGATTGCCACGCTGCGAATTGTTGCGTAAGCTATAAAATTTATTCGATAAATAACAAATTAATCGGCTCGCGCGCCGATTGATCGCGTCCGGGGAAAAATGCTGGAAGTAAAAGCGGCCGAGAATTTATGCAGCAAAAGAAGCTGAGAGCCGAAATGGATTTGCATTAATTATTCAGTTTTGTAACGAGATTAGGTAAACAATTTAATATGTAGTGATTTAATTTCGTGGAATTCTAGCTCGTTAAGGAGTCTGCGTTTATTTTTATCGCGGTGATTAGTATTCCGACAGATTTAAATCTTAATACCTTATTCTTCCTCTTTCTGTGTTAATATCGGAATAGTTTTGCATAATTAGATGAGGATAATTGTTGGAATATTGAAATAAGCTAGACAGTAGTACAGCTTTATTACGTTCGCCTTCATCTTTATATGTTCTACTTTTCATAATTACCAAAAAAAAAAAATGGAAATTTGCATCGGATTTGCTAAACATGAGAAAATCGAGGTGATAATTATTTCAAATTTTGGGCAAAACAGTACCTAAATTTATTATTCAAGCTAGTAACTTTACATTTTTTACGCTCAAAATCTTTTTGGAAAAGTGCTTATTGCGCTTATTTCTTCCCAAATTACTGTTCTTTTTACGCACCCGATGGGTTTCCTCAATAAATCGAGGCCGTTCGTTTTCGAAAAAATTTCGAGACATCACTAAGGCCCCTCGAAAAATAGTCGAGTTTTCCACGCGCTCCTTTCGAAGCCTGACGATATCCAGCGCGTTTGCACTTCAAAGCCCTCCTCTCGATATCATAGTTTACAAAAAGTCGCCTGTAAATCATTCTCGGGGTGAATGTTTACCTTCCGTAGTAGAGAGAAAGAGAAAGAGACAGACGCCAGGTGAACAATTTGATGAATTTCGGCGGTGAGTCGAGGTGTAAACAAGGACCGAACATAAATATACCGAGTGCACCGAAATATATGCACTTATCGTGCGTTCCATTCATGTCTCGGACAGGAGAGATGTCGAAGGGGAAATGGTAGGGAATTTCGATATTTTAAAGGTCGGCCCTTAGAAAAACCAGAAGCTTTTCAGGATCACAGGGCATAGGACAGTCTCGATTAAATAACAACGTTCCAAAATGAGCTGAAATTACAGATGAGAACATGAGTAATCCCTACGGATTTTGAGAAAATCTAAACACGCCTTTAGCAAGGTGAAACATCCTTTGAACAAATCACATTCAGAAATGGAACAAGCTTAACAAATGGATTCAGTACCTATATCGATATCAATGACAGTATTAATGAAATCCCGGGTTAATAATAAATATGTGAATTTTCATGGGTCATTCCTTTGAAAAAAGATCTAGAAGCTGTTCAGAGTCAGGCGACTCCTATGATGACTTTTAGTAAATAGATGTTCTCTTTTACACACCGAAGAACCTAAATCTGGGTAACCATAGAATCTATAGACAGTGTTTTAGATTGAGTTTCCACCAATGCAGATTAAGGGAACAAATGGGCGTGCAAGTTTTCAATGGTTAGTCCTTTGAATAAATCCAGAAAATGTTCAGAATCAGAAGAGGATGCTCCCATTTAAGGCCCAAAGTCCCAAAGATTTGGAGAGAAATGATGGAATGAGCTTTCAAATTCTAGTCCTTTGGAAAAACCCACAAGTGTTACTGGTCTTATCTGCTGTTACCTTTTCGATAACAAGGGAATCTATAAAGCGTCTTCTAGATTAAAGATTGATTTATTTCTGAAACCCCATGGAGCCTGAAAACCATTTTACAGAACCTCCAGATTCTCCATATGACTGACATGGAGCTAGTTCGGTAACCTCAGGAAAGCCAAACGTGCGAGAAACCCATCATTACCACACCGTTTACCGTTTTCCCGCGGTCAACCAAACATTCTTAGGTAATTAATGGGCTCCTGGTCCCCCTCCAACTAATTAAAAGATGCGTAAAATAAGCCCCCTTTGATGAATGAAGCCCCCCGTCGTTCGCGTGTATAATTATTACGAAGCACCCGATTCACCTTGGATTAATTAGAAGAATGAACGAAGAAGACGTCCACCGGCAAGTAGGAGAAAGAGAGAAGGAGATAAAATTTAGTAGTCGGCGACGAACTGAATGGACGCTAAAGGTTAATTTTTTCTTGTTTTTTGGGATTATTTACGAGTGACGCTGAAAATAAATCAAACGACTTTATTTGAAGCTCAGAGCGAAAATCATTGAGGCCTGTAATTGGGAATGGAGAGCACGCTTGAATTCACTTTTCTTAATTCTGTAAGTATAATGGAAATCACCGTGCAAAGCAAAGATAAATGTATTTAGTGTAAGTATACTTAGTTTTTCTGGAACTGGTGAATTTTCCAAATTTTGACTCGGTTTACACCTTTTAGCACTTTATTTCACAAATATTAAGACATTCAAGGAGAACTTCCATAAATATTCATGCGCAGATTTAAATACCGATGAATAGACTGTGAATCCCAAAGTTAACATTGTTAAATTTTTAATGGAAACATTAAGACTTTGACTAAACTACACAATGGGAATATTGTGGAAACTTATGGAGATAGAAAGTAGCTGTTAAAGTACGAATTAGATGTAACAACTTAAAATGGTCGTTACATCTGTAGAGTGTGAGGTTTAAAATCCTTGTTTTTATTAAAACTTCCTCAGTTTTAAATATTATTTCAGACGTGTGGTTCATTGGTACAGTCACGATAACTGTTAATAAATTTTACATAATTGAATTACAACAAATAAAAAATTGTACAAATCATTAAGTCATAACAATAAAATTACAAATATTTAGTGGTTATAAATTAATATAGCCGTTGCTAGAAGTGTGGGTTTTATTGAATAAATGCCTACATTTCTGACATTTGTGTTGAATTAGTACAGTTGTAATGACGTTAGCTACATAATACTCACATAAATTACCCGTTATTCTTGACAGTCAAACCGGTATAAACAAAAATATCCGCGAGGTCTCTTTATCGATAGAACGTGCTCTCTAGCCTTAAGTGTAGAATTTGTTTCATTAAAACTCAGTCGCATGTTTAATAGAATTAGAAATATGCATTTGCATTGAAAACGCTATAGTAAATAAATTGTTTACGACTCATAAAAGTTGATTTGTCGCTCGACAGCTTTATTGGGTTACAAAGAAGAGTACAATTCAGAAATTATATAATTTATTACACTGAAAGTGTACAGAGTTTTCAGTGGAAGTGGGATCATTTTTAAAATAAAGTTTTACCAAAATGAGTTTCAGTAAATTTTCTAAATTTCGTTTTTAATAAAATTGCAATAATCTCGTTGCTCATAGGGCACCATTAGCTTTAATAATGTTTTAGAATTTTTTATATTTTTAATATTTTTTTTAAGAAAGTTTGAAATCTAGATTCATAGCGATCTGCCCGAAATGATATTGAATTGTCACATAGATCGATATAATCATTGAAAATGTTGAAACTTTATAAAATCCTTCACGATACTCCACTACACAAGCATGGGAAGTTTCATATAAGCAATAGTCTAAATTATTTTTTAAGAACTTTTTAATTCTGAATTTAGTAATAGCTCCAACTAAAACTTCTTGAACAAGTTGAAATTGGGCAAAATAATTGTTGCTAGTAAATTTGTTTACATTTAGTTAATATGGTGACTATGAATAAAGTTACAAAGAAAATAGAAATTCTAAAATCTCTAGAATAGCATCACTGTTAAGTTTGTAATGTTGAACAAAATTTATTTAGATGAGAATATTTCTCTGCGCTTTACTGATAGCTTCAATTTCTTCTACAGAACGTTACTGCCCAACATGGGCTTGCCAGATTATTTTATCTTCCCTATGAAAATACATGACGTTGCTGTATTACAATACAACTTATTTAGCTTACGTAACACTCTCTTTTTTAACATGTATTTCTCATTTGTTAAATCGGTGAAAAAAAGCAAACGAGAAGCGACGTTCTCCTCGTAATCGCGAATTAGCTTGAGGCAGAAACTCTCTCGGGATTTCGTGGCGGGCATTTCTTATTTACAAAGGTTCGCGCCTTTAAATTAATCTCTTCCAAATTGACGTGGTAATTTCAATTTGAGCTAAAACGGTGCATCGCGTTTAAACACAGCAGAGGAACGTTTTGCAACGGAAAATTTGCTATTATGGATCCCTTGACAGGAACTGGCGTCATAATAATTATTCATGGTGGAATTTTTGACGGGGAAAATTTTTGAATCTACACGAGAAACATCAGAGGGTAAGAGAGTAAATCATATGCGCCTACCACGTGGAAAGCAGTAAATCTCCTGCAGGAAATAACGCCACTAAACGTCAATTTTCCCTCACAAATCCGACGAGATCGTCGAAAAAACTTTTATTCGCCGTAAAAAAATTTAATGTCCGTCAGGGTCAGTTCCTAAATTGATTATCAAAACACTTGTAAATCAATCAATTTAAGGAGATCGTAAAAAGCGACCATGTCGTTGGTGACAATGGAACAGCACACGTTCGTATGTACATGTCGTTTTTGTGTGTTTTTTATCTGTTTTATTAAAACTTTATTGCCATATTGATTAGGTTGATTGAAGCTAAAATAATGCCGGAAAGGACATTAAACCGGTAATTAAATTGGAAAATCAAGAGACTCATGAATAAAGGTAAAGAGGTGTTTCATGAATAAATGTATATGCTTACACTATATAATTACATAAACCAATCAAACATTTGAAGGCAGCAACAATTCCCTTGGCAAAATGTCAAATCATTTTTGAAATTCTTTGGAAAATTCTTCTCGTCTAATACGTTTGCCTCAGAAAATTTTTTGGAGCTCAGTAGAAGCCCAATTAATCTTCCATTTCATTACCTCTGAGCAAAATGCAATTTCTATTTGTGCATAGCGGGAAGTAGGTTTGTGGGTATAAATAAATCATTATCGATGATTTATTGATAAGTTTACAACATCTGTCTTCGACATGGATTGTCTAAATGGGTTGTTGATTCATTATCAAGTGAGGAAATACTAATTTCTGCGATGCGTATTTTGTAAAAGGTATGGGGAATTTTCCATGATTTATCTTCGATCAGGCTCTAATTGTAATATCGTCATTGTGCGGACTGTTCTATTAGTAAGGATGAATATATTACGGTATAATGAATATTAAATTAAATGATAAATGATTGTGGTAAATGGTAGATTAATGAATAATTGATTGCTAAGATTATTGAGCATACTCTAAGTAATAACAAGTAAAGGGAAATTAAATCGTCACTATAAAAATTTACAGAATAAAGCAACATTGTGTAACAGTGTCAAAATTATTGATACTGTACTAATTGTGTTTTAAGAGCAATACTATTTATTTATTGGGGTGTAACGTCACTGAATCAAAAATCAAATAGGCTATTGAGCGCGAATTATCGCAGCTTTTCATTCCTTTCATCCCACCTCTGAGACAACAACCCTTAGCGCATCCCTCGGAGCCCACCAAGCCCCTTGCGATATTCATTAATGCAACCACCATGAGCAATGTATAGGCATTATCTACGGACAGACTATTTTTCGAATATTTGTTGGTGAAGATATGGACACAAAATAAGTGTATTGTACGCTTGAGCATGTTATTTGAGTCACAATTTTTCAAATGACGGATTGTCGTAAATAAGTTATTTACAACATTTACGTATTTGCCAGTAAGTTTCATCGTGCAATTACGACTACGAATATGTAGCATCGATGCGCTCTAACGTTATTATTATACGTACATTCGATGTAGACGCGCCTTGTGTAGGTACGCCCTGTATAATCACCCATAAAGATATGAAACGCCGACTTGAATCGATCCAAAAGCACACTGAAATTTATGGAGCGCCATCGAATGCCTTTGTATTGTACTATAGGTCTGTATGCCCACATGTGAAATAAGTTGTGATTGGTATAAAGCAAAACAGTTTTGTTGTTAAAATGTGCGAAACATCGTCAAATTTGCCCAATTTCGAAGGGAAGTGGCTCATGTTATTTTCTACTACTACTCTTATTGATAGTTTTCCTGTGAAGGAAGGTGGCGGAAATTTGTTGGCCCCCATAGAAATCATATCGTGATTTATATGTGTTAGAGCGAAGTCTGTAAACTAGTGCCTGTAGGAGAGCCTCCGTAGATATCGTAGAAAATGAAATATCGACAAATCGGCGTGTTGCAAGGAAATTGAGTTGGGGGAAAATTTTTCAATCGTTTTCCATGGGTTCCTCTGGACTCTTCGTGGAGTTTTTCATTGTCATGTCCATAATTTCTTACGGATTATGAGCTACGATGGCACTTAAAGTGTTACGTGCGCAATTATAAAATTTGTAAATAGCCCCTGTCCATTTAACAACCTCGTTTCGACTTGACGCTTGACTTTAACAGCCGTTATTTACAGGGCGTTAAAATCCCTTATCGGATCCAGTTTCGAGGAGGACAACGATACCCGTGTATACGACGCCAATAAAACGGTCCCGTGAATGGGTGGTCACGGCTTGTAAAACACTCCGAGTATCTGTCCCTAAATCAGATCTCCTCCCGTTCAAGGGCCCGCTTTCTCCATTCTTTCCTTTCGACCCGCGACGATAACCTACGGGAAATTAATAACGTTCGGATTTCCGCCTAATCTCCGATCGCCGTTATGGCTGCTTTTTGTGCTTGTTTATTAATGTCCGCAGATAAGGGTAATAAATTCATCGAATGTTGAAGTATTAATAACGTCTGAGGAGTTCTGGTTCCATTCAAGTTTTTTGGGCGACGATGGGGCCACTGACAACACACGCGCTCTTATTTATAACTTTAAGAGACGTTTACACGGCGCGGCGGGACGGATTTTTGATACCTACCCACGCACACGAGCACGCACACAGGTAATTAGCTATATTATGTATGTATAATAATGTCAGTCGAATGTAACGACAGGCCATCAAAGCAGAGTACAAATTGTGAACGTTGTGACGTCATTTAGATGAACTGGATTCTCCGATTTCGAGTATCAGATAAATAGAATTTTGAGCAAGAGTTATTGCAGGAAATTTGGGCATTTACGTGCAAAGTTTAAAGTCTCTACCTGAGGGCTATCTTGGAACAAAATAAAATTTTCCTCTATTTTTCACCCCCTTGAAAGGGACAATACGGGGTTATCATGTTTTCCGAACAATTTTAAACTGTAACCATCTTATTCATAAACGCATTTTAACGTTAAAATGGGTTTTAGCTTAAAATGCTCTTAGAATGTGATTCAGTGTTTTGTTCCATGTATTCTTAACGTGGAGTTAACTATAGTTACCTTATTGAAACACATTCTAAACGCATTTTAAACTAAAATCCAATAAAATGCGTTTATGAATAAGACCATAAGCGTGTAAAGCTTAGAGCCTGTCAGTAAACAAAAGTAAGATCAACCGATTATCTACTGGAGGGAAATGGGAAAGAAAAAATGTTTGGTGTCATGACTCACTTAAATTATCAGTTCAATTTCTTCTAAAAGCAATCAATTGCCTTACTACAGTGCATTCAAATAATGAACAAACTATGAAAATGTAAGTTTTCCATCATCCTTCAAAAAAACAACCTTTTAATAGCATTATGTTGTACTGATACCGTAAAGCTTTGCAATGATACGGTGTCTTCAATAGTTTAGTAGCACTTTAGGCTGGGTGAGCAACAATTTATTACAGTTACCTAAAACGATTTTAATATTGCCCATAGTCGCTTCTTAAACAATACAGTTCCCATATTTTTTCTCGAACAGCCACTTACCATAAGCGTCCATTCAAACTACTTAATTATAACCGAAATTAATTACCATAGGGACAAAAGACTACGTCCTGTATGCAGTTAATTTGAATTCACTTTAACCATCCGGTGGATAATTTTTGGGCACTAAACAGGCCTTGTAAATCACATATATTACAAACAGCATTTAATTACAGATAAATTGTTTGGCAACAGGGGCAGATTTAGAGGCATCTGATTGGCTAAGTGGCGTCAGAAAATTTTCAAACTTAGACCCTTTCCGTTGCTCAAAGAAATCGAGAGAAAATTTAGTGGCAGCTTTCGACCATTTTCTCTGAACCCCTTCTTACGAGGAGGTTATGGTTAGTTTTTGAAATTTTTTTGGTTTTTTTGGCTACAAGCAGTACAAACTTTTCCTTGCCATTCCTTTAATGACAGTGGCACGTTTATTCGTTTGCTCAGGCACAATTTGTTAATGAAAGTTCAATCAAGTTTAAGACCTAATTACTATATTTTCTAAGATCTGTTCGTTTTAAATCCAAGGCGTCTTACTTTAGATCTGACTTAAGCGTATTATAATCCTCGAAAGTGCGATTCGTCCCCATCTACTGTGTAAAACATACCTACATACTACGAGTTACCCAGGTTATTAATTAAATCTTCTTACATCAAGTAAATGTATGTTTGTGTGCGTTCCTCATCTTTTTGTGGCGACTCGCCGTATCGTCACGGAAATATATTTCTCTTCTTCAACCACGGAACAACATAAGCGTACGCATTCCCGTTTACCCGATGATTTATCGCGATTGTATTTATGATGACGCTTACCCGAGACACTCTCAATTAGCAACTCGGAGATTTTTCGTTTCGCACACAAATATTTGTCTAAAATTAGAAATGCCGTGGATAACGCCGAATAGGGACGACGTTAAGGCGGATTTATATCTCCAGGCCACAAAGGAGAATAATTGGAACGAGCGAAGTAACGCAGGTCAGGGGTGAGAGCCCATGGCTTAAACGCTAAGTAAAGACAGTCGCGATTTTTTTTAATTTGCGCCGCCTATGCTTATCGAGATTTTTCGCGACACCAGATGATAGGCGTATCTTCTCGCCTTTCGGTCCTGAATCTTCGGGAAATTAAGTCTTCTTTTATTTCATATTCAATCTCCAAACATAGTAGAAGCAACTTGTATTTTCCCACTAAGACCGTCCTTAATATACCCAATTTTTGCAGTCTGTGAACTGCGCTGCTTCCTCATTGTTTTCTTCAAACAAAACTTGACAAATCTGTCGTCTCTCTCTCGGTCATCGAGCTGGCTTCTGTCCAATAAATTTTCTGCTACTCTTGCCAACGTCGTTTAAAAATCGTATCTTTGCCCATTATCAACCGAACGTACCCAGGAACTGGTTCCTGGTGTGAAAAGTGTCTTGGGCAAGCGGGGGTCTTGAATATTTATCTTCTGCATCGCATTATGAATATTCATGGGTTGATTTAAGGTAGAACTGTGTGCCTTCATTGGGTGTTTTGTCGTTGGAGTGAACGTCAAGTTTTGGGAATTTAATAATGTTTCTTAAAACAAACTGGAATTAATGTAGAGTAAACTCCCTTGTAGAGGAGTTTTTAAGTATTTTATGGCCCAACTTTGCTTCAAAAGCAATAAACCATGACTATTTTCTAAAAATCCATTTCTCCATCGCGCTAATATTTACCGATCACCCCTTGTAGGCCGGTGGGGGTCATCGTTATACCCCACAAGAAGCCCTCCCATTGTTGCGACAGGTAATTATGGTCATTTTCGAGAGCTCGAAGATAAATTCCAAAATTCCGAGAAAAACAAACAAACCCCCTCGGCCACTATCTATCTCTTCTCTTTTATCTTCTATTCTCTACCTGTGTGATTTTCTTCGCGGAAGTCACTAGGCGGACACCGAAAGCTCTTCGGCCCACAAAGTGATTCTATTTTTACTTTTACAATGCCCGAAGGGATAAATCTAACAATCGGCCAAATAATGAAGAGAGTGGACGTGGAAAAAATCCATGAATCAGCTTCGATGAAGAGGAAAACTAAATAATTCTGTTCTATGGTGTCGCCAACGACACAGATGAAGTAAATTTAATTAGAAAACTATATTTTAAAAGCATTACAGATGTACTACGACCTTCCAAAACTTGCTAGAAATTTTACTGAAGCTCGCAGATTGTGGGAAAACACTATACACTCTATTGAAATTATTGAACGTAATATTTGAATGGGACTAGCTATGATTGCGTAACGAAGTGTTCTTTAAGACTGTAGTAAGTTTCAACTGTTTTCATGGAGGAAATTTAAAGTTAGAGCGATTTATGTGGCATTCCTCGTGACTGACATTATAAATCCAGACTTCAAAAATTCATCAAGATAATATTGAAGCTCCTATTGGGGGAATACTTTCTGAGGTTTTATAAGGAAGCATCGTTAAAGATTTAACAAAGTTTGAGCTGTTTTAGTTGAGGGGTTTTGGAGTTGTGACGATTTATATGCCAATACAGCGACATTTCTTGCAACTTCATATTAAAAAAAATCCTAAAATAATTATTGACGTTGACACTTAGACAAAACTTTCATAAATTGTGTAAAGGATTAACGTTAAGGATTTTAGTACGTTTCATCCCTTTTTGTAGCGGAGTTTTAGAGTTATGGCGATTTATATGACAAGTCAGTCGCATTTTTTGCATCTCTTCAAGATATGTGTAAATCATGCGTTAAACTATGACTGTTACATTGTAGCATTAACATATTTTCCGTTTGCAACAAACACCTTGAAACGCTAGTAAATTCGTAGTTATCCCCATAAATCTACGCCATGATGACAATTTAATCCCATTCTAATCCCATCATCTTCGTCTTCGCCGTGGAATGTAGGAGTGCTAATGGTAATTAAAGATTTAAAAAGTCCATAAAACAAAATGACGGACTTGACGGGTTTTCGGTACGACCCCAACGTCCTTTTACTATTAGTCAATTGCGATGCTTTAATTGATCACGTTCTTACAGTAATTAGCATGTAAATTACGGTTGGCATTGCAACCACGTGACTGTACATTTTTGCTTCCTTATTTAGGAAAAAATTAAATGATTTGTGCCAACGTCCTTATGGATGTTTGGGTAAGTGAGGACCATAAAAGAATTTACCCTTAAATGGTGGATAGCCGGGATTCTTGGGGATTTGCCGATAATGTTGCGACAATACGGTGACAATGGGTACTAATCCCTTTTACCTGTTTAGATATTGATTCCCTTTCAGCTGAAGGGATTACATATTGTGTTTTCAGTCAATCGTCTCCGCTATACATAACTTAGTACGATTTAATTTTCATATAACAAGAGTTATTTATTGGATAAACGAGCAGATTTCCACAAGTACATATAATTAGCTTGTCATTTCCCCTATTACGACGATTGATAAAATAGAAATAATTAAATTCGCTTTTACGAGCGATCCGTGGATCTTCATATTAAACGATCGCCTATTATTATCGAACTAACCCGCTGATTTTCTCTCTCGTGTAACTGTCGCCGTCTAATCCGTAATAAATAAACTTCTGTACGTACGATACATTTCTGGAATCGAATCTCGCGGTTTGGAAAATCGAACGGCAATCGTGCGTTAGGTCGTATATTATCGTTAAGAGTGACATGCGTGTTAATATCTTCTTTTTTAAAAGTGATTTCCTGAATATAAATCTCACACTTTCTCAATGATCATTAACATTACTTAACGATCTCGGTGTCACGTCGATAGAAACTAACAACTCCCGCGTTTGTAACCTTCCCAGAAGTCGACACTTATTTATAAAACACTCTTGTAAGCTGCGTTATATGTTAAATGCTTACATTGGAGATGTCAAATTGTATGTTCTAAGTAATTCGGAATTTATTAAACCATCTAACTGCACACCGTTTAACAGTTCATTTATTGAGAAAGGTTAATGAATAAGTACTGGCGCTACATACTAGCTAGTAGGTATTTTTTATTTTTCTAGTCTTATGCTGAATAAATTTAGAAACTACTTAACGGCTACAGCATAGGTGGTCCGAAGAAAATTCAGTTTCCACGAATTTTACTTGGAAAATGTCGGAAAATGGGGTGAAAATTATGCTCTAGCTACTAATTAGCTAGAAACTGGAAGCTTGATAGGGTCATAGGTTAAACGTTAAGAAAGGAATGAAAGACTTATTCTAGTTGAAGGAGTAAAATGCGCAGAAACACTTATAGAAAAAGGCAGTTAAGCACATGTTCTGCTTCAGTTCTTTTGTGTCACTCAGTATGAAAGCTATTACTAATTATTTATGAGAAAAGGAACTGTAATACTATTATTCATCTTTTCCATGATTAGCTCTAGAAGGGTTTGTGCCAAAATATACCCATTCCTCTAGCAGCATATTCCTGAAAATTGCTCAAAGAATCCCCCCCAATTGTTCTTTTGCTATTCCCTCGCTAACCCACGTTAATTACCATTCCACCATTAATACCCGTAAGATAGATTTATTACCAGCATTACAACATATACTTAAACATCAATACAATAATTTACTCGCGCACACACATTAATTACAAGTCGGGTATTAACGAACGAGCAGTTTTACATTTCAAATAGCCCACACGTTGAGGGATCCATGTACGAGCTTCGAGCTAATGAAAAGAGGATTTCAATTAAAGCATGGGAGGTGACTGTAATTAAACCCCTTTAATTAGACATGCAGATTTTTTATGATCGTATTACCTGAACTTAGAAATACGGTATTACATCTGACTTACAGGAAAATTCGAAATTACATTCAAAATATTTGAGGTAATCTTTCATAAGTTCTGTGAGCGTAAAAGGCTTGAATTGCGTAATTGAGGAAATATGTTATAATTAATTATTTCAAAACTGGTATGAAATTCGTCATTGACACTGACATTTATACTTATTTGTTTAATTTCTAAAGGAAATTATCACCTTTTGCCTTACATATTTCGAAGTATACATATTTTGGATGTTTCTTCTGTTAAATTTAAATATTTCACTACAAACTTTTGTAAGGCGTTTACCACTGACATTAACCGATAAACGGGTCTTGCCCAACGCCGAGGAAACACTCGGTCGAGCTGTACCTACAAGTACTTTTCCAATTTTTCTCGTCCTCGATAAATTACAAGGCGGACATATCTTATGAAAGCCAGACAGACGTCTGGCGGTGAAGCCCTAACATAATAAAGACACACAAACGCACATACATACATTCATTTACACGTACGTACATTTGAATGCAATGCCAGGTAATTAGCATTGAGCGTGTAAAGCTATAGACACGTTTCGCGCGCATTACTGACATTCCTCAGATGAGGCGCCGCATGGCGCCGACGGAATGATTTTTCCTTCCTCCAAGGGGAGAATGTGGGTTAGTATGGGGAATCAAGGATAATTGTATTACAAGGAAAGTGGAATTTCGATGGTTCACGGCCCTAAAGTTAGTGAAATTTGAAGATTTAACATAAGGAAAGATTTACCTGTGGAAACTCAGAGAATACTTACAGAATGTTGTTAAACGAATAGGACAAATATTCCAATTTTCACGATTTCATCACTCTTTAAAGAGAATATTGTCGTGTCGATGAAGAATCCAAGGGTGTAATTCAGTCCAAATGGCAAGACTGGCGATTATCGATACACATCATTAGAGAATCTCTACTGTGCACCTAAAAGTTTTCTATCTCTAGCATGGTGAGACCAGGAAACCTGAAAGAGTCTGGAATTAGCAACGGGAAAAAATAATTTGGAAAGACAGAAGCATGAAAGGAAAAGATTAGTGAAAGGGTAATCTGGGAAATAAAGAAGTAATAGCAAACTATCTATAAGGAAATCTCCTTGGTAGGTTGCTAATACAAGCGTTTTATGGCTTGCAGAAGCTGCCTCTGAAGATTAGTAAGAATGTCAACTAAATCATGCATAATGGTGTCACGAATAAATCAAAACTTGATAATTTATGGTACCTAAATCACCATGACATCACCTACGTTCTTTCGTTTGGTTATACAAAACAGGAGGTATTGGAGGAGTAATAGTCAAGGGCAGTTCTTCTTCAATGCCGAAATAGCTTGAATCAAATAACATGTTTTCATGAGAAAGTACAATCTGCAATTAGTATGTATGGACAAACGTGTTTTATAACACAATTTTGGGTAAACAGACCCCTTTAAAGGACGCAAGAAGGGTGACATGGAAAAGTCATGACGTTTGATCTGGTGGGTAATGGAATATCGTGACTTGGAAAATTATTGAAAAAAAATTTTGACCACCATCTCAATTGTTTCTTGAATGGTGAAGAAATGACCATTACTCTACTGCTGTCTGGTATTAACTACTGCACTGCTTTCCTGGTAGTTTTAAATAACTTTTACATTGTTAACAACAACGTTAACGATGTTTATGCCGTATTGTTTTCCTTTGGTAAAGGTGTTTACCTTACAATTATTGCTCAATAACAACGTGCACTTGCTGCTTGTGTTATAAGTCTCCAGACCTGTCTGAATATAACCTTGCTTTTCGCAGCGAGCAAAATATGACCGTAATCAATTCGCCTTTTGTTCGCCCTTTTCGCGCCGACCTCCCTAGATTTTTCATGTTTTTAAACCGTTCCAAAAGAGGAAAACAAAAGTACGATCTATCACACACGTACATATACACTCTCTTTCTTTTCGAAGGCGCTAATTCTTTATGATCTCCGGTTTGTTTGCCCATTCCTTCATGGGAGCGGTGCCTCCTCTTTCCTAAACGTAAACTATTTCGTTCTCGTCGTCGTGTTCCTCTTCTCCTCCTCATGCTCCTTCGTACGTCTTCGACTTGTATGCTTCTCACGCAAATTAACTGGTAATTAGCGGCCGAGCCCATCTCTTCGGACCGACCGCTCTGTTTGCTCTCGAAGAGGGAAACGCGTCGGGGGATTTTTCAAAATTTTGTAAAGATAGGAGGAAAAAGGTGCCAACATGACCTAGAGCCGATTTTTGAAAAGGGCAGTTTTGGAACTAACCAACCAACTAACTAAATATTTCGTCACAATAACAGTATCACTGTTATAAGTGTATAACGTTACCTTAATAATACACATACTGTATCATTACTCATTTTTGGACCAGTTTTGGTGTATTAAAATTTTCCCTTTTAAACTCTCGCTTTTACACCGCGTTCCTTCTACCCGTTTAAAAAACCTCCTCGCATACAAGGAGAGTCAGTGCACTAATGTTTGTGGTAATAGTCACGTTCGATACTTAAATAGTTATTATAAACGATGGTTTGCCTCTCGAATTACACCTCGTCTAATCGATGCTTTTATTGCCGGAGCTCGAACGGATCCTTCTTTTATTCTATTTTCTTTCCTACTACGTACTGTTTTCCATTTTTGTTTCCACATGACTTATTGGTATAGCTTTTAGATGTGTGTATGAATAATGCATTAGTTGTGATGTTTGTGATGGGATGCAGACACTGGCCAGTTATTTGATGAATCGCATAGAAAGTTATGGACAATAAACCAAGCACCAACACCCTCATTGTTATAAATTAATTAATTATTTACATCCCAGGAAATATAACATAATTTTGTTTTTATCAACTGAATGTATTAATATATGAAACGTAATTAAATATATTAATATAACAATAAAAGTATGAGATGTTTAAGCATTTAGGCCACTTAGATAAAAATTTAAATATTTCTTCGTTATTTACGAATTAGAATGTGTACAATGTATGTGTGTACAATATGTGCATGGTATAGCTACGCCATCGGTCTCATATGTTAGAGAGAGAGAGAAAACGTTGATGGAGTAAGCGAGGAGAGGACTGAGAACACTACCAAGAAATGCTGCAGATATGCTTGACCCTACAACATTCATCCTATTCAGAATAATCGGCCTAATTGGTCCGAATAGAAATAAAAGTTTTTGTGTTTGAAGATGCTATGATCGCCTCCAAACCAGCCTGGCAGGTTTACTTGAATTTGCTTCAGGTTGCCTTCAATATCCCCTTGTTGGCAAAAATTAACGTAGCATCCTCATTTCCTCGAAGTCCACCTTAGGTTTTCATAATTTATAGTAACTAAAGGAAGCCACCTAGAAAACTTGAAGGTTTACAAGAACCTGATGACCCTTCATTCCACCTAGTAGAAATGGCTTTTAAGGATCAAATAATATAGAAAACTGTAAGGTTTAATGGTTCTGTAGTATTTTTCAAATAAACCTTGCAGGTTTCCTTGAAATGTAATCAGGTTTGCTTGAGATTTAGATGGTGGTCAAAGTTGTGGGCTTGCTCGCTTCTGAAAATTCCCAAATCTCTCTGTCAGTATTGAAGGCTTCTTAGAAATTCACTAAAACTTTAGTGTCCTTTCCAATGTACTAAGTGAAGTTGAAACACTGAAGGTTTTATTAATAATTTTACCAGGTCACCTCATACCATTTAAGGTTTTCGAAACCCTTGTTAAACCTGTCTGACAGAAGTGGGATACAGAACTAAGCTGCGCCAAATAAAGTTGAATCTTTAGAACTCAAAATCACTGCCAGTTTCCTTTGGTTTTCCTAGTTTTACTAACTATAGAAGACTGCCAAGGTTCAAGGTTCAAGGTTAAAATTATTTCAAGCTGCCTTAAATATCCAATACTACTGTAGCTACCTTAGAAATTTTAGATTCATAAAGCTGCCCAAACCTGCAAACCTCGAAGGTGTTCTAGGAATTCGGAATACCTTAGTTTGCAGGTCTACTACCTCCAGTTTGTTTTGGATATTTTTGAGTTCCCCTTCATCGAAATAGAATGTAAGTGTAAATGTAGCGTCATGTAAGGATGAGTGGGTTCCTTCGTAAAGTTCCGCCGGTTTAGTGTAATAACGCTAAGTGCTTAGATTATTTCCCATTGTCGAAGAATAGCCGTGTATTCGGAACAGATACAAGAATGTAACGCACTGTCACATGTATTACTTAATGTCCGCTTAAGTACTTGTGTAACTATTGTTAAACTAGTGTTAATTGCTGGAAAAAGACAAAAATGTCTACGGAATTAAATAAAATGTTCGACATGTGGTATTTTTTACGACATTCAGGGAGTGAGAGGGTCAAAAGGTCCAGCAGAACTAATGTCAAATTGACCTTAAGCATTGAAATGTTGAATCAACAACATTTATTTTTGCGACTTCTACCGGCACACCCTGTACGTTTCCATTTTTACTTTGAGACCAGATTAAAAGATCTTTTATTCATGGCGATTCGCGGATGTCGAGACGTGCTCTATCGTATGCGAATCCACTCACACCTGATAAGCATAACATTTTATTTATTATAAATGTCACTTTATTACGGGCCCGCCCGTCTGTTCATGTCCCCGTCATGAATGGACGTCTAGAAGAAGGCACCGTTGAAATTAGTAATCGTACGTCCGAAAATTTAAACTTGCACAAGTTATGTACCGGGTGATGCCGAGATAATTTAACGCAACTTTTTGAATTTGAATGGAAGATTTTCCGACTTTTCTCTTTACCTTTCAATACCGCCCTTCGCTCTGTGAGTAAATATGGGACATCATCGACTCCTGGACTAATTTAGACTTCTAGAGGATTGATACACGACAGTTTTCGGTTATTACAGGCTTGTGACTTGATTTACGACGGCCGTCCCTCTTCTGGGCCCTTGAGATGAAATAGAGAGTAGAAGAATGGAAAACATATGGTCGTGGTACCTACTAGTGGTTGTTTTAGATGAAAGTAAGGCAGTGTATGAGTAACGCTCGAGGATAGAACGCACCTATTGTTTTTCTTCTTTAAAAGGCACAGCCGGGTAAGACGGTTAAAAGTGTACCAGAAGATATCGAGAGGAAAAAGCGTGTAATAAATTAATGGAAATTAACCTAAAAAAAAGGGAAACGAGTGAATCATTTCTTCTACATAACTAACTGATTTGGTCGTACCATGCTTTTTCCCGTCGAATGAAGAATTTCCTTGTGCTCCAACTAGAATTTGAAATTTCTAGCCAAAGTACTGGATCCAGTGGCACTTCCCTTTTTTCAGTATTTCCATAGTTTCCAAAATACTGTAAAAATTGCTATAAACTTTAAATCATATTTCCTCCAACACTTGTACCTAACGTCTCATTCGGCCACGTGTACAAACCGGACAGGTACTACTGACCGCATGACTTCCTTGGGATAATCTGAAAATAAGAGACATCTCACAATATCATGCATTTGCGTTGGCTGGCAATAACTTACGAGTAATACATTCAAATCCCAAGTTACGATCGTACCTAAAAGTCTGGCTGATGTTTGTTGTTTTTGATATTTGTGATAATCTACGAGGATGATAGAACCCTCTAAATGATCAATCCTCATGCTAATCAACTAGCAAAAACGGTTAATTCCGTACGCTTTAAATCTACTAGCAACAAATCTCAGCTTTGTCCGTTGGCATCATTGGAACGTCTGCTTGTGGGTGGAATTCACTTATAGAGAATGGAATTCAGTTAACATTCAGCGAAGCCGATTAGGAAAACGCGCACACGCTCGCACGCCAGGCGAGAAACCGCGACCGGGGATTTGTCAGCATTCGTCTGCATTAACCTTTTTTAAAATTGTTCCGGAGATTAGGCCCATCGGTCTAAAGGTGAAAGGAGTTATTTACGGTTGTAAATTATCGGGAAAGTGGAATTTTCGGTGCAATAAACAAAATGCGTGGTTCCTAGGGAAGCTTACGTCACTAGCTTGTTTTACGTTCCTTCGTGGGCAGAACTGCTTACATTTTATTAGTCCAAGACCAAATTCTAGTTGATAGGTTCGTGTTGTTCTATGAACTATTTAACCCAACTCACTATTATGTCTTGCCCTTTTGGCAGAACTGCCCAATTAGTTCTGTGATTAAATCTTTCCAGCCAATAGACTTAAATTCAGCCAACCTTTTCATGATGTCCTGTAAAGAATGGCTCCTACCTCTTTATTATGCTGCCTCGTTGGCAGAACTGCCTACTGTTCATTAATGCTGAGCTGAAATCCAGCCAACATTTTTTGTGATATCCTCTGAAGTATGCAACATAACCCATAATAGGTTTCTTTGGCAGAACTGCCTATATTTCATTAGTCTAGGGGTAAAATCCAGCTAAAATATTTCGAGGTTTTAACTTAACTCTACCTAATATATGTCGTCTTATTGGCAGAACTGACCATTTTTGATTAGTTCTGGGCTGAAATCCAGACATCTTTTGTAGTACCTATAAGTATGTAACCTGACTCGTTATTACGTTGTGCCAGTGGCATAACAGCCCAAATTTCAATGAATTTGAGCTATAATTGAGCTGAAGTTTTTTTATGTATTCTCTGAACCTAACCAAATTCACCATTATGGTGCCTCTTTGGCACAACTTGCACTTTACATTAGTTCTGGCCTGAAATCCAGCCAACATTTTTTTTAATACCGTTGTAGTATGTAAGGCAATTCGTTATTACGTTGCCTTATTGGCAGAACTGACCACATTTCATTAGTACTGGGCTGTAATTGAGCTAAAAAAAATTTTGACGTATTCTATGTATAATTATGGTAGAATCGCTCAGTTTTCATGAGTCCAGACAAATTCTTTCGCGTAATCTTTGAATTATGTAACCCAATTGGTTGATACGGACCTCACTGGCAGAACTGCCTACATTTCACTAGTCCAGGATTAAAATTCAGTCAAAATTTTGCGATATATTCCTTGAACTACATAACCTAATTAACTATTATGTTGTCACGTTGGCAGAACTGCATACATTTCATTAGTCTTGGACTGAAACTTTGGCAGAACTGCCCACTTTTTATTTCTTGTAAGTCAACTATATCCATTTACAGGCATTGAATTTCTACCAGCTGTTCATTACTTTTGTACTGAAATCCAGCCATTGGTGGTATCCTATGTGATATTTTTGTGAATACCTAACTTGTATTATGTATTCTTATTGGCAGAACTGCCCAATTTTCATTAGTGGAATGGATTTGATTCGTCGATGGAAGCCAAAATATCGATACAACCAAGGCTGAGATCGTCGTGTCATCCGAAGTAAAGTCTTCAGGCAATAATTTTATTCTATAGCATTCTTCTACCGTACTTTCGTATGTTTGTTATCCAATCCATCGTAATGTAATTTACGCAATATTATCTATTTAAACCCTAGGTTCAATCGATCTTCGTACTCTGTTATCCGGTTATTAGGAAAGCATTAATACGTACGTTAACCGTTTCGGGAATTAATAGCCAGAAGGAGGTTAAGTGACTAATCTAATATGTACGAGAGACGTCCGTTAAGACGTTAAACAAACAAATAAATAATCTTAAAATTTTGCCCACCTGCGTGCGCGAAACTAATCACATGCACAGATGAATTTTCTCCTGTACAAATCTCTTGCGTTTCGGTGCTAATACAGTTTTATTTTTCGTCCGGATTTGCATAATCGCCCCGCGGGCGCGATACGTTAAAAATCCTCATGCATAAAACGACTCGGCTACTTTTTTATTATTTAGAAAAGCGCATCGTTAAGATATTATCGTTGTTATGGGGGGCTCAAAGGCGCGGAGAGGGAATCTAGAAGAATGCCTCTCGTATCAGATAACCGAGCTATGCAGAATTATTAATGGAGGTATGTACGGAAACACCTTGTAAAACGAGAGACATAAGTGAGTAATAAGGAATTGGCGACAGTACTTTAATTCACTCCGGTAAATTCACGTGAATGAGACATAATTACTACCGATGATATGGAAATTTACTGTTCAAGAAATACGTACTTAAAAGGAATATTAATGATAACACCAGCAATCCTAACGAGTAACTGTTTATCCAAATTCAATAAATCTCTTGTTTATTAGTCATGCCACTCGACGTTCTAATTGGTTCTTTAACCTATCAGCTCTCCGTCCAATTGGAGTCAACGATACCTCCCCCCTGTTTTAACGAGTGTATTGTTTATATTCACTTTTACTTGTGAGAAGGTGAATGCAAATGGACAGAATGTACTTAGCTGGAATTATTCCAGTGGGATTTTTAATAATCATTAGATTTTCTCTCTTGCAGCTAACTCTTGCAACAAACTAACTAGGAAATACAAAGGTTTTGCTCCAACATTCAAAAGCACCCCTTACATCAACAGCAAAATACAGAAATGTCTTGTGACCAAACTTAGGAAGTTGGATTATAATAGTGGGCCTATAGGTATTAATTTATTGTTTCACAGGTGACGTTTTTCTAAAAATAATTGAAATTTGTTTTGAAATTTCATCAGTTCACAATTATTGTAAATTACTTAGAAAGTTATTACATACTTATATAATTAATATTGCACTTGTTTCAAAAATAACATTGGCCCATGACAAACTTTTTAACTTACTTAGAACTTTCTGAAGGATATCAACAGTTCATTATAATCTTAAAAATGCATCAAAAATTCCACTACTTTATCGAAAATATCAGTGCTCCTTTAAAAATTTCATTTCTTACGTCGTATTTTCTTTGACACAAATGCACATTTTGTAAAAATTCCGCAGGATTATAACAATCCAACCAGATAGCTTAGAAATATCACAGTTGATTCAAAACATCAGGACTTCCTATTTAAACGTCATTTTAAGACAGTTGCAACTGCCTTCTTTCTTCGTCAACATTTCTTTACAATTGTCTTTAGTTACTTAGAAACATTGCAATTTCTTTAACTGTGTCGACTGAATTTACATTTTATTTTGAAAATAACGTTAGGCCATGGCAAGCTTCAATAGCACCATGAGGTGCATTGTTGATTGTTACTTTAACAATTCAATTGCAGTTCATTGTTATAATTTTAATTTACCATTGTTATAAGTTAAGCAGAACCTTCCCAACTTCTTTAGTTGTGTCAAGATTTAAAATAGTTGCAACTGCTTTTCAAATGCCGTCAGTTCTTTGCAATTATCCTAAGTGTCTTAGTAACTTCGAAACTTCTTTAGTTGTGTCAAGACTTGAGATAACTGCAAATACTTTTAAAATGCCATCAGTTCTTTGCAATTGTCATTAGATTTTTAGAAACTTCAAAACTTCTACAACTGTGTCAGTACTTAACATAATTGCAAATGTTCTTAGAATGTCATGTTAAAGTCTGCTTAAAGATGCCATGAGTTCTTTACCATTATTATAAGTTTCAGAAGAAACTTCACAACTTCTTTAGTTGTGTCATGAAACAGTTGCAACTGTTTTTTAAAATGTCATCAATTCTTTGCAATTATCCTAAGTGTCTTAGAAACATCTTTTTGTGTCAAGATTTAAGATAACTGCAACTAGTTTTAAAATGTCACCAGTTCTTTGCAATTGTCATGAGATTCTTAGAAACTTTAAAACTCCTATAATTGTGACAGTACTTAACATAATTGCAACTACTCTTAGAATATCATCAATTCTTTGCAGTTGTCATAAACTTCTTAGTAACCTCATAACTTCTCTAATTGTGTCAGGACTTGTTTTAATTTACACAGTAAACTCACAATAGAATTTATACTAACAATACCATTGGTGGATGACAAGCTTTATAATATATTTAGCAACATTTTAACCTTATTTTGCGCTAGATTTGCTTTAAGAACTTCAAAATGTGTATTTCAAATTTATCCCTAGTAACATTCCTATTATGTTCTCCCTAATATATCTGGAATTCATTTAAAACTTTGCAACTCCTTTAATCATGTTAGAACTTCTTTTCATACCTTCTGTGTACTTTTAAGCATGAAGGTTTCTTTAAAAACGTTGTGAGTTATAACGTCACAGTTTTCTGAAGATACTTAGAATACCTTCAATAAAGTATTTTTTGTTTCAGGTGCGCTAGCTCGTCAAAAATGGAAATGATGCTGTCGATGAAATACAACTCAAAGTAAGTGATTTTCTGATTAGCAAATGTTTCCAAAGAATTTTTACCGGAGTAATTTTGAGGGCATTTGAGGTGAGCACAGTTTCCTTCTTGCCCTTCGCCCTGTTGTAACGATGGGATGAAATTTCCCTTCGCCGTTGCAACAATTTTACCATATTTCAACAGAACGCCATCGGATACGTTACATTTCGGGAACTTCTGACGCTGCAACTGTTCTAAATTTCGTTTAGTTTAAAAGCACGAACGCGTTTTTATTTTGTTTGTTCTTCAAATCCGTTCAGGCTCTTCTCTCTTTTCTCACGGTCTCCTTGCCGATTGGTCAGCGGATTTTTATTTCATTGACGAAAATAACGATCGAACTTTCGTGTCTGGAAAAGGGGTCGACGACTCGGTTATGGGATAAGGAAAATGTGCGACCGTTAGCAAAATGATATTGTAATTCCATCAAGGAGTTTCGATGCGATAACAACGATAATAATTACGAATGTTGCGTCTATTTCGCGAGATAACCTTCGAGGTATGAGCGCGTTTGGAACTTTTCTAGGCGAAAATTTTATATTTTCTCTTTGTACGGATCTACGGAGCTCCGCGTTTGCGGGTCCGCGTTAAATTTCTCAACTGTTCTATTATTAAAACCGACTATTTGGTGTACGTACGTGCATCTCTGTATAGGATTTCCTGGTTCCAGCACCTGCCTATTTCCTATAGTTTATACTTAATGCGTTTTTGCGTCGATCGTTATGGATATCTTTGTGGTGTGTATTTATGGAATCGCGGTGTTTTACTGTGCTTCCACTGCAAGGCGAAAATATGGTAAACATGTGGAGGTAATAACACTAAAGATAACTGTGAATAGTGTAAATGTGAATTTTCCCAGCAACAGGGATCCATAAATCTGGATCTAACATTTTAAGTATTTTTCCCAAGTCAGCTAAGGTGGGATTCCGTTATCCATGAAAAAACCTTATGGCTTTTTTCCTGAAATTATTTTTAAAGTCACTTCTACAGACAAATTTATTTTAAGAATTCAACAGATTGTTGACTGTTTTCTAGAATTCTAGATTCAAAAATTTTCTGAAAAATCTGATCATTTCTAATCAATTTTCCAGAAATACGACGTGATATGTTTGTCAATTCTCCAAAAACTAACATTTGAACGAAGCAACTGATTCATGAAACTGCTTTGTTGCAAAAATCCGAGTATCCACATTACATTACATTTGTAGCAAAATATTATATTCCTTGGCTTTAAAACCATTAAAACTATTAACTATATTGTTTTTAAAAGCGCCTCCTTCGTTCGAAGTAATTATTTGTGGATAGATTTCTCCATATATTTTAAGACAGCTATCCTTTGCACTTAGTATTCAATACATCACGCCGCTGTATGTGCCACTTCGAAATAGGTCGGGGAACAGAAGCCCAGACATCTCATGACATCAGTCTCTTATTATTAGATAGGTCATTGTTTTCAAATGCGTGCCTTAGGTGGTCGAATTGTACCGACATCCTCCTATCGTAACTAATTTTATGGGACTATGGCTGAATGTTACTGGAAGCCCGTGGCCATTAATCAAACGGAATGTTTTATATCTATAATTTATTTATCGGTTTGAGACGCCATTTTTTGTATGATGGCCGAACTTTTGTAGACGTTTTGTATTTATAAATTAACGGGACAACACATTTCTAACCTTTTCACTTAGGCAATTTTCCGAATTAAACAAGCTTTAATCAGATTTCCGCCATTTTATTCAATAAATTGTAATTTCGCTTTGCTGGCGTTTGGTAAAGTGTAAAATGAAGGATTAAGTGCTTATAAAGAACAGACTCCTGCCAACTGTAAACTAATAAATTTTCACGTTTCCGACTTAATGTTTTAGGTAAGGTAAGAGATAGATATTCAGTTGAAAACTGAAAAAGACGAAGAACCGATAAATTACCCCAAACAGCAGTTAAAGCTGTCTAAAAATATTTATAGATTTATTCAAGGTAAGGCTGCAGCTTTATAAACTTCCCATTGCGTGGGGGCAATTAGCATAAGTGAATCAACAACGGAAATGATTAAGTGCACGTTATAAACGCGGTTATCAAATCGTTTTAACACCTATCGAAGGAATTTTCCTAATTGTTTCGTTTGCCGTGTAGTTAAAAACTAAAATCCTGTTATGAAAAAGGAAAAACAAAATCCAATGAAACCGTGCAAAAATTTAAAAAGGGCGGGTTTCTAGGAAATTGCCTAAATACGCTGCAAATAGTCAAAATCAGGTCTAAAGTGTTAGACTAGTTGAAGTATTTAAAAAATCTAAGAGACATGTATTTGAGTAACATTGTTTGTTCAGGATAAAGTGTGAAGGAAATTTCATCAATTTTATTAGCCAAGAAATTAAGTAAATTATTTGTCAAGTTTCACAATGAGGCATACCCGCTTAAGTCCGTTTGCTTAGATATGCAAGTCACATTTTCCATTGATTGGCATAAAATTTACCCGAATTAGCTATAAATTTTACAATTTTAGACTGACTAGCATTTATCCCATCCAAAAATTGACCAAAAATCAAATCAGCTTCAAGGCACCACCTACTTTCCGAATTTAGCAGCTATTTATTGAAATAAGTCCTTTGCCAAGGATCACAACCAAGCACCCTTGTTTAAGTCTGTTTACTTATACATACAAGTCTGATTTACTGCTGATTGATATTAAGTCTTAACAATTTTGTTCCCAATTATTACAATGTTGAACTGACAAGCATCTATCCTAGTAAAAATTGGCCAAGACATCAATACAGCTGCAAGACCCCATCTACTTTCTAAATTTAGCAACTATTTGCTGAAACAAGTCCTTTGCCAAGGATTACAATGATGCACACCCCTTGAGTCCATCTACTTAGACAAGCAATTCCATTTTCAAATTTTGCCAATTCCCTTTGCCGTTCATTGCTCAAATACCAGTAAAACTTTAAGAGGCCATCAACTTCCTCTATCTCGTGCCGCTCTCTCGAGTGCACCCTTTGTCGATTTTACGGCGAGGCACTCTCGTCCAGGTTTATTTAAACCGCGTTTTAACTGTGGCGCGAATCCGTAAAACCAAAAGCGCCGACGTGTTAACGGGACGTCGAGCGAATTAACGCCGGCGATTAAATCCGAAAGGGAAAATTCGAAAATAACAACAGAGGCGTCCGAGCGTTGCTCTATTAGCTGATGTACAATCGTGGGAAAGGTTTAAGCCTAGTGTCTGCGACATGTGGTACACGGTGTGCATGTGTACGACGGAATTTCATTTCATACAATAAATCTTTTAAATGAGCCAGAAATTGGAATCGAGCGGCAGGTAACGGGGTCAGATTTATGACTTACTTAACTGCATTTTTTCACCGATACCTTCTCAAAGTGACGCTTTTATTGTTCTTACATTATTTCCTTTCTAGCACTTAATGTCTGCCACTGTCTATAGAGAGTATTGCTAAGATAATGGCTTTTACTCTAAGATATCGGCCATCCATAACCATATGGCCATCTAACTCCTCTTTCCCTTGAGTTTACATCCACTCGTCGTGGATAATCCATACCACCCCTCTCCTATCCTCCACTAAACTAACCACCCTTATCACATCTCTCCAGTGGATAATCGTCATAACTCACTCACAATCCTCGTTCCCTCATTCTCATCATAACGCCCACGTTGTGTTTTTTTTATTTCACCACTTCACACGCCACCGATTCTTCCCTCTTTTCTTCTTCTGCTTTACCTAAACCGGGGACATGATTAATTTCCGCTCTAAGAGTCTCTTCACATGTGTTCTACCGGCGGAAAAAAGAGGACCTAATCCCGGTCTAATCTACGAAAGAGCCGTAACGTCAGGTTCTGGAAACGTTTAAGCGGACGTCTCGTTTACCGAAAGCACAAACACGTTGGTTTTGGATATATAACGTCAAGTTTTTTAACGGATCCGTTATATGATTCAGGCGCGATTCATCAAGAAAGATGTTTGAGAGGTGTGTAAGTTTTTACGTTAAAAATTTCTTTTATTTTGTATTTTATAATTCATGAATCTACAAATGCACCTTCTGTGGTAACAAAAAAACTTTTTCGGCTTTTAATTGGCATTTTACGCAAATTTTCACTGCACGTCAGTACATCTGTTTCATCCCTTTCTCATCCATTTTGGCGGGCTGCTTAAACAGATGGGAAAGAAATTCGAGAAACCGTCTTCAGCTCGTCTATATCAAGAAATATTTTCGTCCTTGTTCGATAATTTATTGGCAACTTTGGCTTCCAAAAACGACTCGATTATATCATTGTATTCTTTCCTACAAAAGTACAAGTATTAATTTCAATGTCTTCACCCATGTTCTCGTTAATAATTTTTAAGAGAACTTCAAGAGTAAATTCAATTTTCTACAAAAAACTACCCCTGCATTTGTATCAATTTTCGCTTAGTTTTTGAGACACATTGCTTAAGAGCCTTAAAAGCGCGCCACTTATGCCTTCTCCGAGGGAAAATTAAATGACTTCTCAGGTCATAAAGATTAGTGGTCGTTGTCACCGTAGGGGTCGTAAAAAATGTGGGTAAATTCCCACAAATCCTGGCCCGTAACAGGCAAATTCTTTTATGATACTAACTTACCCAAACATCCTTATGAGCATTTGCTTTGGTTATTTCATTTTTCGCTGGGTGGGGTACAATTTAAGTGTTTTAGTGGTTTTATCATCCTTGGGGACCCTTATTTAGCATCATTTTGATAATATTGTAATGTTTTTACATGCACAAAGAGGTTTTACTACCTAATGTCAACGTAACATCTATAAATCACATAGACAACTACTGTTTTTCCATAACAACGGCTTATACGGGGCATTCGTTACACTATCCCTCCCCGTCTTCAGGGTCGCCCTCGACCCTCGGACCATCTACTTCCACAGCACTCCATATCAGCGAATGATTAACATATCAGCGAACTGCTACTGCTACGGCTACTGCTACAGTTACTGCTACTGCTACTGCTCCTGCTACGGATACGGCTACTGCTACGGCTACGGCTACTGCTACGGTTACAGCTACTGCTACTGCTACGGCTACTGCTACTACTGCTACGGCTAATGCTTCGGCTACTGCTTCGGCTACTGCTACTGCTATGGCTACTGCCACTGCTACTGCAACTTCTACTGCTACTAGTACGGTTACGGCTTTTACTACTGCTACTGCTACGGCTACTGCTCCTGCTACGGCTAGGCTAGGGCTACGGCTACTGCTACGGTTACTGCTACAACTACGGCTACTGCTGCTACTGCTACGGCTAATGTTTCGGCTACTGCTACTGCTACCATGCACACCATATCAGCGAATGACTACCATATCAGCGAACTGCTACTGCTACGGCTACTGCTACTGTTACTAGCTACTGCTACTACTACTGCTCCTACTACGGCTACTGCTACGGATACTGCTACTGCTACAGCTACGGCTACTGCTACTGCTACTACTGCTATGGCTAATGTTTCGGCTACTGCTACTGCTACCATGCACACCATTTCAGCGAATGACTACCATATCAGCGAACTGCTACTGCTCCTACTACGGCTACTGCTACGGATACTGCTACTGCTACAGCTACTGCTACTACTACGGCTACGGCTTTTGCTACTGCTACTGCTACGGCAACTGCTACGGCTACTGCTCCTGCTACGGTTACTGCTACGGTTACGGCTACTGCTACTGCTACCGCTACGGCTTCGGCTACTGCTTCAGCTACTACTACTGCTGCTACTGTTGCTACTACTACGGCTAATGCTTCGACTACTGCTTCGGCTACTGCTACTGCTACTGCTACCATGCGTACCGCTCCTCCCCTTTTTCAGAAATTCCGCCAGAACTTATCCATCGAGAGCCAGTTGTCCTCTCCAGGCGATATCCACCTCGGGGAATCTCGCCATAGTTGATCTAAAAATCAAACAAAACACGCCAGTATCCTTGCCAAATCCATTTGCAATAAATTGCAAGTATATGTGTAATTGTGTGTATGTGTATGTGTGCGATTAACTCCATTGAGCGGGTTGGACTGCAAATCCTGTACAAAAATTAATCAGCAGCAAATCGAAACCAAGCAGGCCAATCCTCTTTCCGACCATGAAAGACACCAGGGATAACCAATCCCATCCAATGCTCCAGGTAGAAGAGGGACCTGTCTCTTGAAATCCTCCGCTGCTCCTGCAGTTACTGAAATCCCCAGCAACTGCTTCATGGCTCCAGACGCACAACCCAGTGGTCAACCATCACCAATTCTTGTACTAAAGATGAACAGCGCCCGTCTCCCAATACGAGTTACGAATGTGTGTGTAGCACTCAAACGGGCCACGCGCGCCAGCCGCACGCAGTCAATCCATTCGAGTGTTTTCCTAAATCTAGACCTGTTTAGGTTAACCTAAACCTTGGTGTTATAGTGGTGTATATTTGTGTAATGGTACTTAGCTTCGGATTCTGTAGCGTTTCGAGTTGCGCCAGCCGCCCAACAATTCCACAACGCCGCACAGACTGCACTCCTCGCCTCTCCGCCGCGTGCCATCGCCATCACTTCCGTACGCCATCCCAGGTCCACCAAACCTTTATCCGCTATTCCGGTTCACAAAATCCCGGACAGGCCCCCAATGTAATGTTTTTACATGCACAAAGAGGTTTTACTACCTAATGTCAACGTAACATCTATAAATCACATAGACAACTACTGTTTTTCCATAACAACGGCTTATACGGGGCATTCGTTACACTATAATGTATTGAAATCTTAAATAAAGAATAGTTACAGGAAAAATTTGTTATTAAACAAGATGATAAAGTTCACTGGACCAATTTAAAATAAGTAACATTATTAATTCGATAAATTTCACTTAATTCACTTCACTTAATGAAGGTACCTCATTTTCGAAGCAAATTAATTTTGCAATATAAATAAACGATCTTGATCAAATATGCAAGACGCGTATACGGCACGTACTCCGCGCAGGGTCGCCTGCTCTCAGATATGATTGATGATAAATGTTAAACAGCCCGTTCTAGTAAATGTACAGTTTCGCTAAAATCTTGATATGCCTACTCAGCTTTCACCTTCGATACCCCGACAGTTCGTCCGTCTGCGAGAGATAACGATCCGAGTAAAAAAGTTACCTAATCAAAATTTAATCGAAGAACGCTCTTACTGGAATATTAATCATCGTATTGGTTTACTTATTTAACGCGACGTGCTTAACCCTTAGAACGAACTATTTTGGTCTAGAAGGTCCAAAAATATTCAAATTTCCATTGTCAGCGTTCATTAAACCCTCACGTCAGCAGCTCATGCGCGTTGCAAGAATTCTTCTAAATTTCTTAATTTACATTCATCTCATTTGCCTTGAGAGCATCTTTTCTTAAATTAAAAACCACCATTTATAGCCTTTACAAATCCTCTCCTCTCGTGAGATTAAGAGGCTGGAAAAGACACGCTAATAAGATGGAATCGAGGCCGACGTTTACGACACGATTTTGTTGTAAAAGTTTTCAAACATTTTTATAAAACGTCGCGTCGTAAATTCATTAATTTCTTCCTCGGGTGTTTATGAGCTGGGGTTTTGCCAACGCGGGGCTTATAGGATTTTCTCGTAATAAAAAATAAAGGGGTTTATGGAAATTATCCGGGGAAATACAGAGAATCAGGTTTAACAAAGCCACTAATTTCTTAAGAAGGTATCTTAATACTAGTTTAAGCTAGTCCCATTTAACATCTGGAAGCTCTAGTCAACGTGTATTCTTTTAATTCCCCAAAACACCCTGTATATAAATTCTATTCAAATGAAGGCCCTTTTCATTTTGAAAACTGCTTTACATTG
This sequence comes from Cryptocephalus primarius, assembly GCA_963576515.1. Taxonomy (NCBI): domain Eukaryota; kingdom Metazoa; phylum Arthropoda; class Insecta; order Coleoptera; family Chrysomelidae; genus Cryptocephalus; species Cryptocephalus primarius. The sequence continues at coordinate 14,095,076 of OY754943.1, read as the reverse complement.
AAAAAACCCATCATTATATTATTTAGGAAACCTTGAAACGGGATTATTACAACTATAACACCGCAATTATCTAAAATAACTTAAATGGAACATGCTGATCTAAACCAATAGTAATTTAAATGTACGTTCTTCTGACTGCCTGATCAAATTTTTCCACTTTACTCGAGTAATCACTCCAATTTTCCTAGTCAATTTCACGTTCACAAGATAATTAATCATCGTTCGTGACTCACAGGTATTAATTAAATAATTACGCATGCATTGCGGGTGGGGATCGATGTATTAGTTTTAGTAAAACAGGACTAAAATGTAGAAATTTTTAAGGTTCAACATTCTGCCGACGGTTATATCCAATGATTTTACAGGATTTTCGATAATCTTGACGCAATATACGTTTCAGAAAATCCTTGTTAAAGCCTCTCAAATAGGTTAAATTAAATTAATTTAATATCTCAACTTTAGCGACAAAGTATTCCATAAAATAAGTAAACAGTCTCATTAGTAGTATAACCAGTTTTGTTAAGACATGTTTATGTTTTACATTTGTATATTTTATGGAATTATAAAGGACAAGCGCAATAAATAATATTACGTTCTGATTTTATTGATATTCATACATATGTCGTATTTTTTATTTATAAAAAACGGATCATGTATTACAGATGCAAGGCGTCATTAATTGGGAGATTTTAATTATTAACTACTCTCTAAAATCCATCCTACAAGTTTCCTGAGAACTAACGAAAAACCATTTTAAAGACTTTTAGATCTGTCCTAAGATCCTGAAAGCTCCTTAAGAGTCCTGAAATCCTTGTGTTTTAAATTTCCTTTAGATCTTCCTTAAGGTTCTAATAACTTTTTAGTTTTCCTGAAAGCCTGGTGGGTCGCTTTAATGTAATCAGTAAGAAAATTGTTTTTCTTATCGCTCCTAGAAATTTTCTGAAAAGAAATGAGACTCAGAGATCATTTCTCAGGTGTAGAAAGCTTAAGTTTCTATAGATCTTTTCCAATTTCCGGAAAGCTCCTTATGATCCTTGAAATCCTTGTTAATTTGACTTATTCAGTGAGGAAATCCTTGTTTCCAACTCTGTGTGTTTTCAGTTATCAGGAAATCCTGAAAAAATTTCTGAGTTCCTTCAGTTAAATTATTTAATACTAAAATATTTGTTTTTAGCTCTTTTGAATCCCATTTACTATGTTTTTGAAAATGGATTCCTTAACTCCTGAGGTTTTCTAAAAACTAACTGAAAGTCATTTAAGTTTTCCTTAGATTTTTTCTACAGTTCTGAAAACTTTTTGGGTTTCCTGAAAGTCTTGATTCTTTTGCCTTATTCAGTACAGAGATTCTGCTCCTTAGTTCTCTTGAATCCCACCTGTAAGTCTTCTAAACACGAACCCATTTTAGGTTCCTTCGGATCTTTCCTAAAATTTTGAAAATTTCTTAGGTTTCTTGAAAACTTTGAGAGTTTATTGAACGTATTTAATTAGGAAATTTGAACCCATCAGTCTCTGGAATTCCATCTCTAGTTTTCTGGAAAGGAATTAAACTTATTCTATTGAAAAATCTTAAACTAAGGCTTGTATTTTCATGGTTCATGGAGTATCCCTGATTTATCTAAAAGCTTCGGCCATTTCAAAACCTTCGAACAATTCGACGTAAGGTTAGAGACCATATGGCCAATTGAGCAATAAGAACCCTACGGTATCACAAATCATCCTTAATAACCGACCAGTATTCCACCACTTCTCCTCCACCCCTCGTACCTTTTCATTCAACAGTCTACCTAAAGGTACCGCCCGGACCTGCCTCTGGCGATACGATATAGGATAATACACTTCGCCTCGCTTACTCGTCCTCCTCTCGTGCTCTTCGTCTGTTTCTCCAGTTCTTCTTTTTGCTCATCGTCTTCTGCTGCTCCTCCTGCTCCTTCTGCTTCGCTCGAAATTATGTTGTCAGAATGCGGGCAGCACGGCCAAAGGAGCAGGGGGCCGCGGGGCTCGCGAAAATTATCGACATCTCCGTGAAATATATGTGAGAACCTGCCGCCTAATTCGCGGCCAAAGGAAAAGATAGGGAATCGAGGGTAGAAGTTTAGAAATATTTGCTGGAGACTTTTTAAAGCGTGCTATTTTTCGAAGGCACGGTTGAAGCTTGAAGATTATAGTGATCCGCTTTTTTGGATGAAGCACAGTGACGAGTGCTACATGGGGGCTTACCGATGGTTTAGAATTTTAACGCGTCGTTAATGTCAGTATGAATTATTTATTAGTGAAATAGTTGTAGATTGATTGTCATACGAGCCGGTTCCATTACAAAATGAATTATTTATGTTTAATAATCGTAATAAAGATAAGGAACAAACACACTCGACGCCAAAGAATATATTAATGGTAATTTATTAGAATAATGAAATCCTAGAAAAATTTTAGCACGATTCTGCTATTTCCGCAAACGACGCACTTGTACATACGCTCGCAGAACAAATTATAAATTTATACGACTCCATAACTCCCTGTGAAAGGCATATACAATCTTACTCGCCAAAAATAGGTTTATTGTTAATTATTTTTATCTCATTGCATTGAAATGTTAAGTGGAAAATTATCGACGTTCCACCCATTTCACTGAAGTTCAAGAGAACCCATTAAATGGAACAAAGTATGTAAGCACGTCATTACGTTGTTAAAAGGTCGAATGTCTCTAAACTAGTGTCGATTTTAGATATCAAAAACGAGTGACATTTTTACAAGCAAACTTTGGAGAAGTCTTTTCCAGCATTGGTAAGTGCTAAAAATACTCATCTAAGCACAGAATTTTTTTTATTCATGGCAGAAGAGTGAACAGATTTCCAACGATTTCCTAAAAACTATTAACTTCATTTCGATAATAAAAACTCTTAATTACTGCCCCATATTCCCCCAGCACTTGCTTTTATCTTAACACTAATTAAGCGGTACCCAATTTGATGCAGTTTCATTCTTTTTGAGGTTTTATTAAATAATAAATCGTGTCCAGATATCCAAATACTTTCCTCCTCTTTATTGCACCATTAAGCCGGACTTTGATCTCTAATCGTCGAAACAACAAGTTCTCGAGAAATTTTTATAATCCTGAAATCCTTGACATTAATCCCGTTGCATATACCTAGATCCACTGGGAAAGCTTTCTTGCGTTTATTTTCGGGAGACACACTCCAGACAACGTTAATAAGCCCAAACGCAGGGACGTACTATAACGTACGTCAGACTATAACAAAATATCTTCCTGATTATGGAAGCATGGAAGCTGCAAACATATCTATCCCACAGGAAAAATCTACCAAAAGTTTCTTCTGGTTTAGAAATGTGGAAGCTTGGAATCATAGGAATCCTGCAGGATATACGATCATTAGATGAATCCCAAAGAACATTGAATGAGTGTGATTGTTCTGAACACTGGAAAGTTCATTTAAAAGAATCTAACAGAGAAATCCAGAGAATACCAAGAGATCTTTCTAGTTCAGAAACCATGGAGGCTAAATTTCCAGATGAATCCTAGAACATGAAAAGGGTACTGTGTAGGGAGCTCAGTTGTTTTAATAATTATAATCTCCATTTAAAAGAAGAAAGAAATTTCCAGTAAATACCAGATCCTCCTGTTTCACAAACATAGAATCATGTAATCAGGGGATTCTCCAGGGAATAATAGAAGATCTTCCTGCTTCATAAATCAGAGGAGCTCCATAAAAATGATAGGGTTTTATAGAACACCAGTAGATCTTCTTCTTCTTCAAAGTCTACCAAAGGACTGAATACCCTATTCAAAAGACCTCAGGTACTAAGAGAATACCAGGAGATCTTCCTGGTTGATTATTATAAGAGAAGTATGGAATCGTAGAGTCCCACAAGGAAAACTACTTCTATCAGATGAATCCTGGAACGTGCTGGGAATATTGTAAGATCTTCGTTATCCTGGACACTAGGCTACATTTTCCAAAAGTACTTAAAAGGAGAACGAGGGCGTCAGGAAATACCAGAAGTTCTTCCTCGTTATGTACTATTGAAGCATCGAATCAGGGGATTCCCACAGGAAAAATCTACTTCATGCAGGTAATTAAATAATTTTCTTATGACAAAAACTTCATTTGTTAAATAAATCCAGGAATTTCCTGAAGCTACTGAGGTATTAAAAGATGTTGCTTATTCCTAACATTGGAAACTCTATTAAAAAGATGGTAAGCGTCCCGTAGGATGATTATAGGAAGAGTGACGATGTACCTGAAAAGGAAGCTGCGTGGGGAAAGTGCATTTCGTAACAAATAAGGTAAACTGTCCATTTTCACGCACTCACGCAACTTGTATGAATTGCATCAGGACAGTTAATAAACAGTTATTGTATTTTCCATCAGTCACGGTAGTTCACGCGCGTAAGAAGTAATCTTTTGTTACAGTGCAAGGAAACATCCGCTGTCGTGACTCAGGCGTCACTGATGTGTATTAATCGGTTTTACGCTTTTACTACTGCATCCTCCTCGTTTTAAATTCAAATGTTTTCCAAGAACACAACTAGGAAATCCGGAAAATCAAACATCTGGACGAAACATTTACAGTTTGGTATCTATTTTAAATATGTGAAAACTATGTTATGTAGCTTGTAGCTGTGAATCTAAAATTTCAAAAATTCCATTGTTGTTTAAAAATTCCGCTCTGGAAGACGGGATGGATCGATCCGCCTCTGCCCCTTCTCGTCTCCCGTCGGATTTATTTACCTGGACGCGTTGCATCTCAGTGAAAAATTTATGCTCATATTGAACTCGTCCCGTGTCAATAAACAAAAAGCGAAAACGGGAACGCGTGCCAGAAACGCATTCTGCCGCGCGAGGCGAGACGTTTCGCGCCGTTTCGGAGATCCATTCAGGAGGATTTTTTCCGGGTTATTACGGTACTCTTGCTTTTCGAATTTCGTCGACGATAAAAAAAACCAGTTGTTACACGGCTCGGTTTTACGAGCGATTAGGCGACCATCTGTTTTTTGGGTGCTTTCGACGGTAATGGTTTATGCGAACATTAGATGCTGATGATGGATGGTACGGAAGGCACCAGCAGAAAACGGTTGCCTTGATGAGGAACTGACCGGGTGTTGAGTTTCACCTTCTCTGTAAGGCTGTTTAGATTTTCCATGGATTTTTCTCCTCAGCTAAAACCAGTCATCCTGTCACAATCAGGGCGACATCGACTGTCCTCATTACTGCTGCATTCCAGCAAGTCCTGTTGAAATTTCAATTTGTTCTTCCTTTTCTGTATATTTAGTTTCGCAACATCTTCCTCCTCAATCGGAAAACTGGCGTCTTGCATCATTTAAGGCACTAAGTAACTTCTAACATAACCTGCTTACTTTAGCTTCTTCTACCCAGTAGGAAAATCTGTCTTCTTCAAGGTAACAACGATTTTCCTAGTGGCTTCTACCACAACATGGTGAAATTTAAGTTTTTCTTCTTCAAACATTTTAATCTTTAAATACATTTCTCTCTTCACTCAGGATGCAGGTATCTTGGTTCAAGGCAAAATCGAGTTTCATTGCAGCTTCTAACAGAGCTCACTGGCTTTTCTATTTCTTCTTCTTCATTAGATATTTTAGTTCCTCTCTTTTGATCTTCAGTAAGAGAGAAGACATTCTGCCATATTCCAGGTATTTTTCTGGAATTTTCCCGGTTCCTTCTCCTCCCCAATCGGAAAACAGACATCCTATCTTCTTCAAAACAATAGCGATTTTCCCAAGGTTTCTAACATACCTTACTGAAATTACTTCTTTTTCAGACAATTTCACCTGTAAACGCACTATTTCTTCAGTGAAGCAGAAGCCTCTTGCTTTGTTCAAGGCACTATCGATTACCTGGTAGCTTCTAATAAAGATTAGTAAGTTCTCAGTATCTTCTTCTTCGTTGGACTTTTTTGTTTATCGATGTCATTTTATCCTCAGTAGAGCAGGCATTCTGCCATATTCAAAGCATTTTCTTTGTGGCTTCTCCCTCTTCAGACTCTTTAGATAATCAATTCCTTCGTTTCCTTGACCCGAAAACAAGCTCTTCTTAATTTTCTTCAAAAAAATTAGCGATTTTCCTAGGGGCCTCCCTGGATGCCCTGCCTAGGGTCCTCCTCCTGCTGAATTTTCGTGTCTTCTTTTTCAGGCTTCTTAATCTTTAAATGCACCCTGCTTCATTCAAGGCACCTTTCGATTATTTGTGATTTTTATACTTCTCATCTACTAGTTTCTACTAAAAAACTTTAAATATTAACTCGTAACAAACCAACAGCATTGATTATGTGTTCAAAAATAATATGAAGTAATTTTTAACACTACCATTAGTGGATATTTTTCATTTACTCTCGAGGAGAAAAATCTCTCAATCTCTCTCAATAAAACTCCGAGGTTTAAATATTTTATTATCGAATTTATACCTTTTTACAAGGTCCATTTACCGGTTACTTTAATGGCCATAACATCCGCCGTTTTGTTTTTACGGCACATGACATAACGCGATATCCGCGTTACTGAAACAGCTCAAATGATACTTATCGAAATCGGCTCAATGGTTCAGGAGATAAGATAAGATGTACAAATACGGAACGTGTGAATTCCTTACCGTTTTAACGGACTGTGGCAAAAATATAAACATACGTAATGCGGAAAGTTGTATGCGTACCTTTTGGAAAATTATGAAATGTGACTAAATTTTAAGCAAAAAATGAATCTAGAAGAAGTTTCTATTGTTACGTTTATACTATGAGGAATTTAGGAAGGTTAAATTTGTCCATGAGTGTATGAACTAGGACGTTCTGTCAATGGTTTAGTTGTACGTGTTCTATGATGAAAAATATTTTAAACTGAGTCTTCTAAAAGGCAAAAATTTGGACTAAATTTCAAGGAATTTTTATTTTCGTAAGCTAGTAGATTTTAGGCAAAGTTTGTTTAAATTTTGTGATCAAATAATTTAAGAAAATCTTGTTTTTAAAACTCCTCTCGTCTAATCCAACGAATTTCCTTAATTTCTATAAAATACAAGCCAACGGAATCACCACATACCCGTTTAGGCTCATTTAACCCGATTCAAATCGTGAAGCTTCTGATTTTAAAGCCGAACCACACAAAACTGTACAGTAATTCTAGAACTTAATTCTACACGTGTGATAAAATCGTCCGAGGATCATTAATTATACCCTCGTGTAAGTTTCCGTGCTGTTCTTTTCTTTTGGCTCCCGACCGGGCCGAGAACACCTACAAAAGGAGGAACGCCGGATTAAGTTATTTATTATCCGCGGTATTCTTTTTCTGTAATATCGAGTCGTTTAAAGATGAATAAAACGCCTCAACAAGTCTTAATCTGGGCGTTAAGTTAAGAAGTTTATTACTTTCACGGACCACGTCTTGATGAAAACGCGCAGGACAATCACTATTATACGCGGTGATTTTTCCCATTCTAATTTCGTCGACTTGCTGGAAATAATTTCGTCGTCAGATTGAGCAGCAGAAGTGGTTAAGTTTTAGACTCAGGGTCCTTTTGATTGAATTTTCTTCTAAAAAAATCTATCTAGAGGATTTTTGCAAGTATGGCAATATCTAAACAGATTCAATTTAATGTATGATGGTATTACAGCTAAGGAAGAAGAAAAATTTGTTTAATACATTGCACCATAAATTTAAAACTTACAAGAAAAAATTTGTTGGTGAAAATTGAATCTTTTAATTTTATTAAATCTAGTTCAATGCTTCAGAAACAATTCCGTATCAGATTACTCATGTTATTGTTATACCTAGAATTTAGCATGAAATATGTGCCGTGCCAGGCTGCGTAGGTACAGGAATTACGTTCCTCTGAGTAATACTGCCCAATAAATTACTTTGCGGTATTGTTACTAAGTAACCCAGTTAAGAAATAAGTAAATGGAATATTTCAGTTTCGTTGGATAGGATCAACGAAACCCCAATCGAACGTAATCGATGGAATTCCCGAAACGGTACCCACGGTGTACCGCAGCTCGAGGACCCTTTAAATAAACAAACAGGTCCTTTAAAGGAAACCAGACAAGACCAGTCGATTTCTTATTAGTAGAGAGCGCGTGATAAAGAGAGACACTCACCTGAGGATAAGTACTTGCACTTGAGCACATACACACAAACATACACACACATACACACACACTCAAGCACTAGGAAGGTACTACTAGCACCGGACCCCAAAGGGGACGAACGACACCAACCACTGCGGCAATTAGGGGCGCATTCACGCGCGGACCCGAAGAAGAGGGCCTCTCCTCCTTCTAACCCGCGAAAGTACCGAAAACGTCGTCGTCGGAGTGTTGCACTACGTGCGGCGGTCTGTATGTATTTATGTATTTGCGTGTACACGCAGCACTCGCTACCAGGCGACTAGCGAAAGAGCGATCTCCTCTACTTGCTGCTGCTGGTGGTGCTTACTTCTACTTCTTCTCCTCCTCCTCCTCCTCCTCCTCCACCTCCTCCTTCTTCTTCTTCTTCTCCAGGCGTCGATCTTCTTGTTCTCTTCTTCTCATTCTTCGTGTAAATAACCGATAAGAGCGCTCTATGGGACGAGCCTGCGAAATTCGACTTTCGCCCGGCGAGGCGCGAGATCGGGATCCAGAAACGGAGCGATTATTTTACGAGGGCTCGACCACCCGTTAGAATTATACCGGGGGCCTCGCTTTGGAAGCTGCGCACAGTCTATATGCTCAAAAACGGTGAAAAAAGGATTTCAAAAGTATTTTTTTCAAAAAATTAAATTTCTGATCTAATCCACCTTTGTTGGCTTGGAAAGTTATTTTTACAGAAACTGTCTAGATGGCATAATATGGACTTAAAATGGAGGAACCAACCAGGACAGTGATTTTGTACTTAAATTAACATTTACGACATACTGTCACCATCCCTAACGCTTAAAATTCACCAACTATACACACCACTAGTTTTCTAGTTGAATTAAAATTCGTGACATAATGACTATTGATACTATCACTGTCACTGGTGTATAATAGTGAATATACGAATGTCTTGTAATTAAATTGAGATTTAGCACCTTCTAACATCATTATATCACCTTATGTAATCTCTCCAGATCACTTGTTTTCTAGTGAAACCCCGGCGTTTAATAATATCACTATAGAACATGACTAAAAACATAGAATAATGACTTTATAGTTAAATTAACTTAACGGTTTAATGCGACTAGCAAATGTGTTGAGTCTGTAGCTTTAAGTGAAGAAACTATCTGCATCAATAATTTTCTAGCTAAATTGAAATGTATTACTTCATATCACTTAATATTGTCACTATCGAGGGTACCTGGATTTCAAAACTAAATCACTTATTTTCTTTTTGTCACTGCACTATCATATGTCAGATCACTATCGAATCTGTATCAGTCCCTGAATAAAAATATGTAGAAGAAAGATGAAAATGCCTTATTTGCTACTACATTTCAGATTGATAACCGTATGCCACTAAATAACATCACTATCGGCAGTGTATCTTGGTCTAAGTCCGATCCACATCACAGGTTTTCTAGTGAATTGAAATTGATGGTATCTTGGCATTTAATAATATCACTAACATATGCGTTTAAGGCTTAGCCGTAAAGTAGGAAAACTATCAAGATCACTTGTTTCCTTGTTTAATTAGAATTTATAATCTCATATAATTTAATATTGGCACTGTCAAAGGTATCCAAATTTCGAGGTTGGAATAGAGTTCCTAGTTAAATTAACATCTATAATCTTTGGCTTATGGCCAACTTATGGCATTAACTAAGATCACTATGGACTGTGTACCTCGGGCTTAATATGGAGGAATAATCCAAATCACTTTAGTGCATTGAAATTGATGATATGTTTGGATTTAACAGTGTCACTATTAAAGTAGAGAAATCGTCCAGTTCGCCCTTTTTCTAGTTGAACTGGAATTTGTGACCGCACGTCACTTAATAGTATCACTATCGAAGTACGAACTTTAGGCTAAAAATAGTGAAGCGATCATTTGTATTTTAGTCGAGTTAAAATTTATGACTTTTGTCATTTAGTAACATCACTATCGGAATATGAAGTATGTGCAAGGAGCGTTCAAACCCCTGAAATGCCATGAAGTTAATACCTCCATTGACTTTGAATGAATCTCTGGCGTAAACTAGAGATCACTTGTTTTCCAATATAACGGAGGTCGATAACCCAATATCACTATTAATGCTTTTAAGGAAATGTCCACGCGTCCACTTTCGCTGTATACATAAAACAGTGAGTGATAACCGAATTTGTTTTCATCGTCGCTCCATTAAGTAAAATTATTCATTTTGTAGTTTTCTGTAAGTGCTACTAAACGGACCAACGACGGCTCTTCCATTAAGTACCCTAATGAATGAATCGAATGAATGAATGATCATCAATTAGAGCAATAATTAATCAACGACCACTTTCTACCGCACGTTTCGAAACTTCCATTAAAGATCGCCTCTCTACTCCACTGAAACTTCACGTCTTTCGCTCTCTCTCTCGCTCTTCTCCGCGTTTATTTTATTTTTCAAATCCGCTTTACCGTTAACGTCGACTAATAATAATTATTTTTTTCAATTAGCGACTCATTAGAAGCGTGCCCCCGGCTCGGCGTTAATTATCTAAGACGATGGGTTTTATTTGCGAATGCCTACGCGATAAAAATCCTCTGTTTATGTTGTTAGCTTTCCGGCACACGTTTTATTTCTCCTCCTGGACGGAAAAGGCGACGTTAACGACGACCGTCGAGGCATTTCAGCTTTATTGTGTGCAACGAAAGTGGCGGAATCGATGAGGGATTTTCGAAACTTTTTCATGCCTCAATTTAAGCGAACGGTCGAGTTGTAAATTTTTGATTTAATACCATCGACATGCAATGCAGTAATTACTAATCGTAATTACACTTGATCCATATTAATATACACAATGTTGGTGCAAAGAGAAAAACATTGTAAAATTTATGATAATATATGAATATATGTAAATATAAGACAAGAATTTTATTTTCAAACAATATTTGTAATTACAAAAATATTTCCAAGTAAACGAGATGAAATTTTTCATATTGAACTTCATAACAGGTTTATATGTTATACAATACCTTCAGTAATCACCAAAGCCTTTTGAACTATTCATAGTTTTTGTTATTTGGTTGTAATTGCATCCAAGGAAAAAACGCAATTATTATCTCAGCAAAGTTGGAGTGTAATATATACTTGATTTATCTTACAACGATAATTATACAATTATATGGCTTTAGGCGACTAACACTACAATAAATGTAAAGAAATTAAGTCGATACACCAGTTAAAATAATGGCGCATTCACCATTATCTCGACTACTCGTCCATTGCTTCTTTCTCGACCTCATCATTGGTCACTAGGGCCACTATCAGTGATCGATCAAAGAACCTAAATTTCCACTACATACGACTTTGATAGTGATTACTATTCACTTTCGAAGGGTCGGTTTGGGTTTATTCAAAATTTACCTTAACACTTATGACTTCTCATCTTTCTCGAGATTATCTCCGTGTCTATTAAGAATACCCCGACGTTTTCGATTCGAGACCGTGTCGTAAATCTGCCGCACGCACACGCATAGAAAGAAACCCACATTTGAAGCTAATGGCGTAAATTATCCGCGACGTTTGAATAATGGCCGCAAAGAGACGACTCGTCGTTGATTTACCGTACGCGGCGGCATTTTATAAATTTTTTACCGTCGCGTTTTAGGCGAGGATCGCCCGGACGTCTGAAAAATGTGCGTTCTTAATTCCTGAGATTTTTCTAAAGCGGGGAGAAATTTACGTTTCCGTAGGTTCCGAGAACTCTGCGTTAAATCTCGCTGGTTGATGTACGGCTCCATTGTTTTCGAATGTTTTAAATGTTTTCAAATTTGATAACTCAAAAATAGCGCCCGAAAAATATGTTGTTTCTGAATTTTTGCTGGTACTGCGCATGGACCACTCAAATATAAAACTCGTCTTGTAATGATGTACAAGATAAGCCATATTAAAAGAAAATTGAAATAAGCATTTTTATAACGCATGGAGACATGAAAAATATAAAAACTGAACATGCAATGACATTCATGACAGCAATGACATTGACGTTTGTAAAAATGTGACAACTGTGGATTGGATTCAAGCATTTAACGCCTCCTTTATTTACCATCCCCTTCTCTTTCCTGCAAAACACTATATTCACTATATAAACACTTTTAAAAAAACTTGTATTCATTTACCACCGTCGCCTTGATTCATTTACATCAAAAATATATTAAATAGATTAATGGCGTACTTGAATTTGTCTACATGCACTCCGCGTGCTTATTATACAGATATTTATTAATGTGTAACATAATACCTCTTTTTGGTACTACTACCATGTAGCTGTAATCCTTCAAGGATTCTGTCCTATCATTCAGATTTAAAAAATTTTAAATGTGGCAAAGGTGGCAACACCACAAAACGCCAAAAATGTACTGAGCATAAATCACCTGAATAGTTATATAAGAAACTTAAACAGCTTTAATTTTAAAAACGTCAGTTAAACAGACATTGATCATTTTTGACGTGACATGAAATTAAAACTTGTTAAGCTTCTTATAATGCATGGGTTTAATTCGACTAGATTCTTTCTCTCCATCTATCGACCAGTAGTGACATTTCCTTTACTAACTGTGAGATCAGTAGTAACATGAGATTCAGCAATTTAATGCAAACGAGTCTTTCATCAATCAACAAATAGTCAACGGTGGCTCTTTTCGTTCTGGATTTTGTTTTAATTTTAAACGAGATTATCACTGGTAAATAAATAAATAAATACGTTACAGTATAGAGGCATTAAAAACTATCAGTTCGTAACGCTTTCATCAGTTGCTCGTAAGTCAACCAGAAGGTGATGGCCCACGGTCCCAGCCTGATCCAGATGGGAAAGAACCCTTTGTACAAGGCGAAGACCCCCTCGTTCATTATGGTTTTCGTCAGACAGTCCAACGGGCCTTTGTACGTCAGCCCCCTGGAAAACGTAAAAGTAATTTTATCCAGTACCATTGAAAACCTAACATAAACGTGTTAACGAATGTAAAGTTCCTATGTCATGTCGTACACTATTCATGTGGAGCTTAAATTGAAGCTTATATACTGGTAGATCCCATCAATTTTCTACTTTCGTTAAAATTTCCTCATATTGGGTACGTTTCATTTCAAAACAGTTCTTTTACCTTCCCTTCTCGTCGACAGGCTGATTCATCACTCTGCTCTTAATAACGTCAGGCGGCGTGGAAAAAATGGCCGCCGCCAGTCCGGCGATGAAACTGCATATGCTATGCGTTATGATATCATCCTTCAAGAAGGTGTTCTCCAGCAGAAACCTCTTGGACATGTCGTAGGAAGCGATGTCACCGATACTCACCAGGCCGGCCCTGGCGATGTTCGGGATGGCACCTAGTCGTAAACGGCGTCTTAAATTGAGTTGAGATTAGGAACGTGTGTTTTACCTTGCCACATAGCGTTGGTTCCTCCAGCTTTCCATATCTTAACGAAGGCGTCCACGAGGCCACGATTCCTAGGAGGTAAACCCATCATCTTTCTTTTGCCCTCCATTTGCATTTGGACTTTGACCAGATCTGTGGGGTTCGCCACGTACTGGGCGACAATTCCTGCGTAAACGCCACCTGAAAATTAAGTGGAAATTGTAGTAATGAAAATATTTTTACAGGCACAGTAAGAACTTACATACTACAGAGTGCCAAACTGAGAATTTGTTATCCTTAGTATGCTTCATGATCAAGTCCCTCGCATGTTGGTAAGCGACGAGCCTTATCCCGGAATATATAGACTGTCTGAGGAACATTGCGGATATCCCTTCCCATAGCTTGAAAAAACCGCTTTCCTTCACAACCTCGATACCTGTCCTCGTCATGCCTTTATAAGCAGCCTGGAAAACGTAAAGCGTGATGATAGGTACCCTCAGGGAATTATCAAGGTGTATTAGCTACAAAATATAGCCCTAGGGTTCATTTTGAAAGAGTCTATAAACACTAAGTGCGATTTTAAATTCTCTGATCTTTTCCTACTGGCGTAGGGAGAATATATTATCGATACACGTTCTGCCTGCCATAATTCCATTTTGTTCTTCGATGTCTATGGTTTCTGCGTGATGGAGGTGGTCCCCATCAGGGCTATAACTGTACTGTACACTGGATACCAGTTTCTCCAGTACCTTTGGTATAAAATACGTCAGACTGACCAGTCTGTAATCCTTTGCTGTCGAATGATTAGCTCTTCCCGCTTTGGGTATAGTGATTGCCTCCATGGGCTCTTAGAAAAGATCCCAATATGTCCCCAGTTTGCAGAAGTGCCAGGAAGGTGCCATCAGGTCCAGCACCCTTGAATCCTGGTCATCTTCCAATCAGGCTCGATGTTTTCGCCATCGTCCTGTCGCCTATGCTGACATTTCCTGGGAAATTTGCATTGAGTAGCTCCCTGGGGTTTTCCTCCTAGTTGCTAGCATAGCCCCCTGTGGATAGCCCAAGGACTCCTTCCTGAAGATCCCATCAGGGTTGGACATTGGTTCTCTCAATAAGGGTCTTTTAGAGATTTTGGGATGCCTTTTTGCCTTTCTTCTGATTTGTACAACAGTAATTAATGTAATTACTAAATAAACTACTATTATTATATAAATTGTACTATCGAGGATGTTGAAGGTAAAATGTATTCAAAAAAGATATGTTCTAATACTACGAATTTTGATGGTATAACGTGCAGCTCGATAGTAAACAATTTAAATAACTTACTAGGTTATTAACTAGCTAAAGTTAGTAACTCAGTAGTGAATTTGAGTCAAGTTTTGTTACCTTTCCGATATGTCCATGGATCTCCCCCTGGATCTGAAGTCTCGTTTTTATCAGATCTAACGGGTAAGTCACTGAAACAAGGAAATGTAATACCTATAAGAAAAGATACAATAACTAAACTCCATGTATTTCAAATTGTTAATAAATCAAATGGCATGATTATCATAGGATATCCTGAGATGATAACCTAAACCCCACTTGACCAAAGAGAACAAGGTCCTTTTACTTATAACAATTTTTAGGATAGAGACACATGCATTTAATGGTGATCGTTATAATGTGGCGCTTTCACCAACGTTTGTCAAATTTTTGGGACCAGCCGTTGTTCACCATTATCAAAGTCGAAAACACTTGCATGAAAATTTACTTCAATAATGTACCTTACCAATTTCTGCATTGCAAGCGCTCAGCACCGATACTACGTAAATACGTGGGAAGGAGGCAACTTTTTTTTCACTCATCTTATCACGTTCGTCCCCTGAAACAATTAGCCCAATTAGAATCTAATCAAGTAGTTTAGACTAGTAAGTGCTCACTGAAGCCAGTGAAACGCTTGGAACTTAACATGTATTTAATTAGTTGCGTACTATTGTTAGTAATTTGGTGATTGTGGAAAAGGCACAATTTTTGTCTAGTTACTACGAAAATCGTTCATTTTTCTGTGTAATTACTGCTTGCATACCACACAAAATATAGTGTAAATTTAGTAAGTAGAACGCATTGGATATACCTAGTACCTGGGTATTCCCATATTGAGCAAATTACTTATTATAGTAACATGCAGTATTTTGTGTTAGAAATCGGTAACTTACCACGACACAACCACAGAAACGACTCCGAATCAAACGAAGTCTCATTTTTACCACTGCTTAGAATGTCTCGATGTTACGACATCTTAACATGCTCGTTTGTTTAATTAAATGTTGATAATTCTTGTTTACAATTTGTCCAGTACATTCATCCAGACGAGCTCAACATTATCTGAGTGATTACAGAGGAACCATTTGAGAGTAAAGGTCGATTAAGACAATTTTTTTAAATAGATCAAAATAATGAATATTTTTTTGTGAAATGTGAAGATACGGCAGAGTCGATTCGTCATTTAGTCGTTATGGCATCGTTTTTAACCGATAAAAACGTCGTAAAAATTTTATGAACGCTTTTACTGGAAACAAAAGCGACTCGTTTGACTTTTCAAGTCAATTCACTGTCTACTTGTGACATTCCGCGAACGTAGTTAAATTTTTTCCCAGGACTTTTACTGGAAAGTCGGCACACACGAAACGAACAATTAGCACGGCAATTTACTTACCTTTTACTTTCTTCTTAAACTTTGTTTCGGGTTATTGAGCGCAAAATGTAGTTAGGAAGCACTGGAAATTTTGACGTGACGTTGCATGGCCGAGAAATTTTTGAAGTAAGTTTATATGGGCATGTTTATATTTGTTGATTTACGCCTTCGGGTGAAAAATGCGTGCAAAGGGCTTGCGACTCTCAAAACTCATTACAGTTACGGAATTATAGTGGAAATGTAACGATTTCAGTATTTTGAAAATATAATATAGTAGAAAAATAGTATTATTTGGAGTATTTACGCCATAATCGCTATATTTCACCGTCATACTTTTATTCTAATTTTATTAGGTTGCATGTGAATTGCCAAAATAATTTCATATCGATAATGTAATCTATTATCACACAACAGTGAGTATTTTTTAAAAAATATGGATTAGTTACTTTATTTTACCATAAATGTAAGTCTTCTTTCCTCTACAGTTACATTTCTTTATGGAATATTACATTATAAAATGCTGTCATTTTAATGGATAATATGTATTTTTGCACTAATATGTGGACACTATGTGGTGTTATATTCTTTGAAATTCTGTGAAGAATGTCATAATTTATTCATAACTGCTTCATTCTAAAATAGAGAAAATTTTAAAATTCTTTAGAAAAGAAATAAAGAACAATAAAATAGTTAAATAGTAGAAACAACTAATCGTTTAAATAATGCATTGTTTCAACAAGATAAAGAAATATTGCTTTGTCTATTTAAACTTTCTACCTGATAAAGGTGACGAAGAATTATAAACGTCATCAGTATACAAAGTATCATGAATCTGTGTACCTTTGGTCTCTCCTTGACATCTATAGTGTATTATAAATATTTATCTTTTGGAAAATATTGAATAACGAGAGACCAACAAAATAAAGTTCGCATTTCATGGGACGAAAAAACATGGAAAAGGGCAAAAAAATCAGTACATCTAAACCAAGCAATATTTTCCAAAACAAAACAAAAAATAATTTGAGATAATTCAATAAAGTGCCTTGAGAAAATTTTTCAAAACTTTTGGTGCAGTGGTTTAGGAGATTTCAGCAGTTTGTCAAGCTTGATTACCGGTTTTGCAGGGGAAGGACAAGTTCCTCGAGGCGTTTAAAGCATTGGAACTCTATTAATATGTCAGGTTTTGAGCGATTTCCGTGTAAATATTTTCCAAATTTTAGTAAGCACAGGTTTCTGCCTGAACCTCTTTAGGAATTGCAACATTTGTAGTATTTATACCGATTTCAATAAATAAAATAAAAACTATTTTTCTTCATATGTTATTAAATGGTGGAAAAATTAATCATGACACCATTATCTTCAAAAGATACACATAAAACTAAATTGAGAAATTTATAGTTGTTTACTTTGAAATAATCAGTGTTAACAGAGATAACTAAATGTATATTTGACGATGCGCGTCCATGGGTTAAATTCAAGGAAAAGATTAATACTGAGGTAAGTGTCGTAAAGTGCAGTCGCTACTCATTGCATTATCTACGGTTAGTTAAGAGTTTAGTAAAAATGGTGTTTAAACTCAAAGGTAAAGTCGCGCTAATAACTGGCGGAGCTTCTGGTATCGGCCTACAATACGCCAAAGAGCTTTTGAGGAACGGCGCTAAGGTAAATTAAGTTTTGTTTAAAAATGTCGAGTAAAAGTGCGTTTTTGATAGGGAGTGACTTTAGCAGATGTCAGTGAAGAATTCGGGAGAAAAGCTTTGAAGGAAATCGAGGAAGAATTTGGGGCTGGAAAGGCTATATTTGTGCCAACAGATGTTACAGTGCAAGCGCAAGTTGAAAGTAAGTAATTGGGTAAATAATATGTGATGAACCGTCGTCATGCGCGGAGGAAAAATTTTCCCATGACGCCATTGTTTAATTTTTTGACAATTTAACTATCTAATAACAATAATTGAAATGAGATATAAGCTAGACTGTTGCCAATACCGTTATTCAAAGAAGCAATTTTAAAAAATTCCTTCCAGACGCATTTAAAAAGACAGTCGAAGCTTTCAAATACATCGACATCCTGTTCAACAACGCCGGCGTACTCAACGACGCCATTTGGGAGAAAGAAATCGCCATTAACTTAGTGAGTATCCCACACCAGCTCTCCACGCCCTTCATACAAATAAATCTTCCCAGAACGGCACCATATACGGGATCCTTCTGGCATTCAACGACTACTTGATCAAACACAGACAAGGCGACGAATCCGTTATAGTAAACATCTCCTCCATAGCAGGAACCGGGTCCTACGGTTTTATCCCAGTTTACGTGGCCACGAAACATGGCATCATAGGCCTCACCAAGTCGTGGGGGTGCAAGGAGTTCTACGAGGAGACCAGGATCAGAGTGATAGCTTTGTGTCCTGGTGCTACGATGACTCCTTTGCTGACCAAAATCGCAGGGAGGAACCTGGGGCCGAGGCACGAAAAGTGGTATCAGGAGAATATCCACAAATTTGCGTCACAGGAGTAAGTAAATATTGAACGTCCGGTAAGACAATGAGAGGAAATTACGATTGAAGCATACTACACTTTCAAAACTGGGAAGGAAAAATTACCCAATGGTTGCGTTTCTAGGCCTGAATACATGGCGAAAGAAGCGATGGAGGTGTTAAAGTACGCACCGAATGGAACGTGTTGGGTGGTGGAAGGAGGCGAACCAGCTTACGAGTTTATCATCCCGGATCACAGGACTACGATGAAGAACAATCTGCTGCCGAAGAAATAAACGAAATCCTTTAATGGACTAACGAAATACACGCTTTATTGGTATTGGGTCTTGTGCACGGTATTAAAAAATGTTCTATTGAATTTGTCAGTGTTTGATAAATGTAGCTATAAGGGTGTCACAACTTCAGGCGTAACAATCAAGAGTATTCTTCTCAAACCCTTTATTGAAGACTCTATTGCTTTTTCCACAAATTAATCTCATGTGATTTACGGGTAATTGTTGCTGAATGTACTTAGTACCCTCGATTGAGGATGATGAAGCCAGTAGTTGGTTAATCAGGTGCCTATAGCGGTTCAATCTGTGACACAAGTGCGCTTGTTACGTTTTTATCTTACAATTTTTTCGTGTGTGGAAATTCATTTTTACCCTTAAAAATCTGTAGTTTCAACAAAATACTCCATTGACACTCATTTTTACAGTTACAAACATAAGTTGTACAGTCATAAATGTTATTTAAAATTTATCAAAGTTTACTAAGCAGTTGGTGTTTCATAGACTCCCTCTCGCGGAAAGTGTACTGATAGGGCGGCTCGCCTCCCTCGATGATCCATACGGTACCGGTAGGGGCGCGTTTTATGACCTCCATGACCGACATAGCGACGTGAGGCGGTCTGAAACAGTGAGCATTGACATCAGTCGTTAAAAGTTATAACTTAACATAAGGAAAACGACAGTTTTTTATTAAACCTCGTCCTCCACCAATGAATTTACTAAATTACCGGCGCTTTTAATTTCGCACGAACCTAAAAATCGTAAAGTTAAATCGCCCTTACTCTTGCATCGGCCACCCTTCGGCGTCCGTCCCGAAGTCCTCGTACTTGTCGCCGAGGCTCCTCCCTGCTATCTCGGTGATCAACGGGGTGATCGTCACCCCCGGGCAGACGCTGATCACCCTGACGCCCGTCTTCTCGTACATCCTCGGATCGCCCCAGGCCCTCGTCAGCCCGATGACGGCGTGCTTGGTGCCGGTATACACGGGAACCTGCGGCGATCCCATCACCCCGGCTATGGAGGAGACATTGACGATCACCGCCTCCTCGCCTGTCTTGTACTTCGGGAAGTACTTCTCGATGCCCAGGAGGAGCCCGTGGATGACGCCGTTCTGACAAGGTTCGGTTGTTAGTGTACGTGGAATTGTTTCGACAATTCTGTATAAATATCCTAATTTTTTTGCCAGTAAGGCGCCTTAAGGTGTTTACGACTGCGACAAGGATTCGAAACCGGAACTCTTGGAATATATATAAGATGTAAGACACTAATGGTGGTTTAATAATGGAGACAATAACATCAGAAGGGACGTGGACAATATGCAAAAGTAAATTTGTGCCTACATCATGAAAATGACAATTCATACAATTTGACACGTCAGACTTGTCAAGGATGTAAGATGTACAAAAATAATGACTGCTTACCATTTACAAGGAAAACAATTCATGGCATATAGTCTAACCAAATTCCCTATATGACGTTATATTAGCACAATAACGAAAGGACATAACTACGAGAGATCTCTAGTACTGCATTCTGTGTGATTCTACTTACCACGTTAATTGCGATTTCTTTTTCCCAAATGGAGTCGTTCAGGACGCCGGCGTTGTTTATTAAAATGTCAATTTGGTTGTACGCTTGGATGGCCTTCTTGAAAGCCTCTGAAAATAATGCATGAAAAGCAGAGAAGGTGTCATGTCAAAGTTTCTTCTAGTAAACGAACCTTCCACGTCAGACATACGTGTGACGTCAGTACGGACGAATACCGCCTTGTTGTCCCCGAATTCTTCTTTTATCTCTTTCAAGGCGACTTGGGCCAATTTTGGGTTGACGTCTGCCAAAACCACACCCTAAAAAAAATTATTTCTTTGTTTAACCAACTGTAAAGATTTTGTGTAAGTTGCCTGCAAATTTGGACCAAAGGCTTCAATGTTAAAACAGTTCAGGTATTTAAAACAGTTAAGAATTTTCTTTTGAACTAGTGGCAATTAAGTTACCAAAAAAAAAACTGTTAAATCCTCCAGAAAAACCGTTAAATTCCCCAGAAAAATCGTTGGATAAATCCGAATCCGATTCTTCACTATTCATTAATCATTTTCATGGTTTTTATTCAAGTTACAAATTTTCTTGTCGATTTTCCAGGAACTGAGAAATAATTAGTTTTGTCATTTTCTTTGGGGCTGCTGCAGCACCCTATGTACCAGCCCCCACTAAGTTTAAGCGTTACAGGCACATTTTCTTTAAGTAAATTTTGTTTTCTTATGCATTTAGGGGACCAGGTTACGATTCTTATTACCAAATGATTTTAATCTTATCTTGCCATTTCATTTCAGGATATATCGAACGTTATTTACAATGTCACGTATGTAAGCACTTAGACAGCGAAATAAGTGCATATTTATAAGATAATAGAAAAGATAGGTATCAACTGCGAATTCACAAGTAAA
This sequence comes from Cryptocephalus primarius, assembly GCA_963576515.1. Lineage (NCBI taxonomy): Eukaryota > Metazoa > Arthropoda > Insecta > Coleoptera > Chrysomelidae > Cryptocephalus > Cryptocephalus primarius. Next base: position 14,073,673 of record OY754943.1, on the reverse strand, counting down.
TAAATAAAATATTTATATAATTTTCCGTACCTTCGCACCATTCCTCAGTAATTCCTTAGCGTAGGACAAACCGATCCCCGAACCGCCCCCGGTGATTAGGGCGACTTTACCTTTAATAACGAAATTCATACTTGCACTTCACGCCAAAATCACAACTGGTACTAATGATTTTCTGTTTGTTTCAAAACATTTTAAAGCCTGCTTATCTGGAAAACAACGTTTTTGCTCCAAAGTCAATACAATTGAATAAAAACACTTACAAGCACTGTAAGTGTTTGAGATTAGCTTATTTGAGGATTCTTGTTCTAACTGTTTTAGTTTATGTGAGGATATATGAGGATATATGAAATTCTCGGTTTCTAAGAGTGGAGTGACAACACCGCTGTTACCTCAAAAATGACTCAAAATTAACCATATTTTTCTTATCTACGTAAAAACGGCGCTTCTAATGAGTATAAAGTGTAACATCCCGTTGTGTGTGAATGTCTTAAAACATTCAGGTACTTCACGATTATCCAGAAACTTGAAACTTTGCACGCTTATAGCTTCTGTCCCGAATAGGCTCAGAAAAATCTAAAAACCTGAAAATTTCCGTTACCGATAAAACAGAGAAAGAGACGAATTTATTCGATAGTGCCCGGATAGCTAGAAACTTTAAACTTGGCACGCTTTCAGCTCATACTTCAAAATTATCCATGAAAACAATACAACCCCGAATTTCCCTTTTCGAGGGGTGAATTTTGTTTTTATTAGTTAGTAACTTGGCATGGTTATAAATTGGGTTCTTAGATGGTTCAGAAAAATCCCATAATCCCTCCTGAGGAGGTGAAAAAAGGGGTAAATCAGCCATTAACTAATCAAAAATATTTGCATTGAATGGACACTAAAATATTATTTTATTAACATCGAATGTGTGACGACAATTACAAAAATAAATCTTAACACTTCCTAAGAACTAAACGATTGTTATCCTTTATATAGCACTGGGTTTAATATCGTTATTTAATATCCCATTAAATTAGACACATCGCTGATGAGTATTCCTCGTAAGCACTTATTCGATAAAAAGAGAGACAAAGACCACGTATTAAAGCTGAAGTTTAGTTAACTAGCGACGACCCCTCCAAAATTCCTCAAAAGAATTTAGACTTGGTATCATCTTCTCCTAGAATTTAACGATACCACCACAAAAATCGATCAATCTCCTATTAAAGATTGTAGTAAGGCTAATGCATCCTCACTTAGCAAAACAGTACCTACACAAGCAACGACTGTACGTCGTTGTCAAAATCAGCAATATCCCAATACAAAGAATATATCACATTGAAATATTATTGATCATCTGAGATCGAAATTAACTTTAAATCTTCTGTCTTCTAAATGGATCTTTGGTGTAAGCGCCCCTCTCTGCTTCCTCCTTCAGGTTGATGAAGTAGCTGAACGAGACGTACCACATGTAACAGTAAACCACTGAAAACGATAAGAAATATGGATCATACGGAACTAGTCAGGGTGATTTTGCTAGTTTAAGTTTAGTTGCCAATGGTCTTTTGGATTAGATTGTGTTATGGGGTATTTGTTGTACCGTAATAGACTATATGGTACTTACCAAGGGATAGCAGTCCAAGGACTATCCATAGTATTCCAGGTGTTGTGTCTCCGTTGACGAATAAATTAACGGCGTTGATTATAATGGAAACGAGTAGGCCAATCGCCAGTATTCCCCCGAGGACTATCCAAGGAATCATTAGGTACCAGTTTCTCTAAATTTGGAAAACCAAGATATTTCAGTTACTCATTATTTCTAGCAAAATTTATGAAAATTGCTGTTCAGCTGGAACTTACTTTAAACACCCCAATCAGCATAAGGCTCGTCAGCAGCACCGTCATTACCAGGTTTATGACAATTATAGTGGTCACTAGAAAAGAGGTAGAATACGCCATGTTAATAAATTAATTGCTTCAGGTAACGTATGTTCCTACCTATCCATGGTTCCAAATTCTCGAACACTATTGTCCTGAGCTGGACTCTGACCGCTAGTACCAGGATGATTCCGATTATCGATAGAAGCTATAAGTGGATTATAACTATTATTGTTAGTAGCTATTGATACAAATAAGTATCTATTAATTTTCCGTAAGTAAATCGTACATTAATTAAAATACTGTGTTTTCCGCTTAGATTTTTGGGTAAACTTTACGATGTTTTCCTCTCATCGTGACATTTTTAAGGGTTGACTACAGAGACATTTATAACACAACCCCACAAAAAAAGTCCGGATCTGTTTGACCATATAAGTCTGTGTGACCATATTTCCGGTAAAAACGTCTTTAGCGCCCCAAAAGTTACACACCCTGTAGAGAAATTTTGTTCTCTGTCCAACGGTGTATGCGCGGGAAAGCTGCGTCGAGCCCCCTTTCTGCTGTGGAATTTTAAACCGAGAATTAGGTGCATTTCGGAAGTTCGATTTTTCAAAACATCGTCTAATCGAACTTTGAAGGGCACTTTCGTAGTTTTATCGACCCCTCTAATTACGAGAAAAATAAGGAAAAAATTCCATGAGGCCTAATTAAAAAAATACCGCCTAAGTATTTGAAATCGAGAATGGGTCTATTTGGGAAGTTCGATTTTTCAAAACTTCGTCTAATCGAACTTTAAAGGGCACTTTCGTAGTTTTATCGACCCCTCTGATTGCGCGAAAAATAAGGAAAAAATTCCCTGAGGCCTAATTAAAAAAATAACTCCGCATGTATTTCACATGAGTTCAATTCGGTGACGTGGTCTAGTTTGGAGACCAGTATTCTCGGTAAAAACGTCGTTAGGGCCCCGAAAGTCATACCTCTCGTAGAAAAATGTTTGCTCTTTCCAACAATGTATGCGCGGGAAGGCTGCGCCGAGCCCTCTTTCTGCTATGGAATTTTAAACCGTGAATTAGGTGCTTTTCGGAAGTTCGATTTTTCAAAACATCGTCTAATTGAACTTTGAAGGGCACTTTCGTAGTTTTATCGACCCCTCTGATTTCGGGAAAAATAAGGAAAAAATTCTCCGAAGCCTAATTAAAAAAATAGATTTCTGAATTTCGGACTTTATCTCGGATTATCAGCTGTAACTTCTAAACTAATCACTTTGGAGAAAAACTAACTTCAGATATGCATTCAGCACGTTCAAAACTCCCTCTGTACCGATTTTCAGGTCGTTATGAGGAAGTTCATTTTTTCGCAAAAATCGACAGGGGTAGGTATGGAAATTTTGTCGAATTTTCGATGGAGCCAGAATTGCCTGAAAAGTTCAGGAGTCATAGAAAATTTTGTTCTCTTTCCAATGGAGCATGCGCGGGAAGGCTGCGCCAAGCCCACTGTCTGTTATGGCCTTTCAAAGTGAGAAATAGGAGGATTTCGGAAGTTCGATTTTTCGAAACTTCGTCTAATCGAACTTTAAAGGGCACTTTCGTAGTTTTATCGACCCCTCTGATTACGGCAAAAATAAGGAAAAAATTCTCCGAAGCCTAATTAAAAAAATAACGCCCAACTATTTGAAATCAATTCAATTGCAATTCCAGGGCTGCAAGCCTTTATGTGATCTCCGATTCGGATTCAGCGATGAAAAATACATAAGAATATACGTGTCTAATATATAGATCCCGGCTTTTTTTGTGGGGCTGTGTAATTCATTATTTTGCAAATTAACATCAATTCCATAAATGTTTCTTGGAAGATTTCCAATATACACTGTACTTACGATAGCAGCCACTCCGGAAACAATAGTGCCCGTTTTTAGGGAGCCGCAGGCGCAGCAGGATTTCAGGAGGTATTTCGCCATGGTCGGGAAATCCCTGGACAAAAATAAAAATAAATTACGGCGCTGAAAGTCAAAAATAGGAACGCTGAAACATCTCAATATTGTTTGAATAAATATCCAAAGTTCTCCCCATAAAATAGGAACAAAACCTGTTAACGTACAACAATACTTCCTCGTGTGGTCAGTTATTCTGTGAACAGCGCAAAAACGTCGCTACAGTAATTAAAACCGTTACGTAACTCATGATAGTAGGGAATTTTAATTACACATGCCGACTGCTTTCAATAGTAATGGATATCATTTATTGCGTGTACAAGTTAAAAAAGTTTGCCTACTTTGCTACTTTCAACGTTGAAAATTGTGCATTGAGCAATTTCGTCGAACTTACGCTTGTAATGTTTTTCACTGGATCTTACTGTGCAATTTTGAAGTGAACGGACCGGTTCAAAATAATGTACTTATTGCAAAAAAAATGCTTACGTAGACAATACGCCGTTACTATGGAAACGTACATCACCGTTCGATTACTCACTAACCTGCGGATAGAAAATAAATTCTCCTTCGGATTTGACCCCTGCATTCTAAATCAGCTGTGCGAAGGCTGTTTGGATAGGGTTCAAAATTCATTAAAAACTTGGTGGTTCTTCAATTTTATTGGAACTTTGCTGGATAGAGTTTCCTCAATAACTGAGCATTGCTTCAGGAATTTGGATAAAAAATCATCAAAATAATGTTGACTAGTAAATTTAGTGGTTCCTTCATTTAGTTATTCAATAGAGTTTCTCGCTGAAGCTTCAATCAGTTGTTCAAGTGAAGTTTACCCAACAAAAAGGAAAATATCCCAAAAACCAAAATAGTTTACCGTCGAAATTGTCGATAGTTTCAAAAACTCACACAAATTTATTGGAGTTCATGTTGTTCAAATGAACTTTCTTCCACAAATTAATAATACTCCAAGAATATTGTTGAAGTATTAATGTCCCTAATTATCCAAAACACGTTACGGTTGCAACTGGTGACAGTTTCAGAGCTTCACACCGATTTGTTGGAGTTGCGATTTTAATGAAACTTCATTCGGTAGTTAAAATGAAGTTTCCTCAACCAAGAGACATAATTTCAAAATTATGAGTGAAGCACCAATGTTTTAAATCACCAAATTGCGTAATAACTCGAACTATCGATGGTTTGGAAGCTTCACACAAATTTATTGGAGTTCATATTGTATTAAATCTTCATTAGGTTGTTCAAATGAACTTTCTTCCAAAAAATGGGGAATTTCCAAGAATATTGTTTTGTAGTAGTAATGTCCTAAATATCCGAAACATGTTACAGTTGCACCTGGTGACAGCTTCAAAGCTTCACACCAATTTGTTGGAGTTGCAATTTCAATAAAACTCCATTCGGTAGTTCAAGTGAAGTTTCCTCAGCCAAGATCGTTGGACTGGCATTAGAGCTCTTGTGAAACCGTCCCGGATTCGCTCCTTCGCCACGGTGTTGAACTTTCCGAAAAATAACGTTCACCTAAATATTTATATCCTGAGACATGGAGCGTACTTGACCTAACTCCCGCGCCTTATAATTAGTCCGCGGCCTATTTATAGCAAAAGGAAATTCCAATCGATTCAAGTGGACAAAAGTTTCGAACATCCCATCACCATCAGCATCGCCCACGACGCTCACCTCTATTAAGAGCGACTTATTTATAGAAGCCTAATAAGGTTCACGTAATGTCGTTACTAGCTGGACGTTCAAGAAACGTACGAGACGTGGGTTTGTTTATGACATTACAAAGTTTATTCTTCTTATGTTAATGTTTACTGTTCGAGCTATTCTTTCCGTTTTTTCGAAACCGGCGAGAAGGTTGCGACACGAAGAATAACAGGACGACCGATAGTGTTTACGGATTGCCCAAGAGGAGAAAGATAAACGAGGTTCAAAGCTAACCGGATGATGAAAGGTTTCGTGTGCAGATTCATCAAAATTACCAAAAGTTGTCTTAAGTACTGTAATTTGCAAAATTATTTCACTTTGTATTTGAAATCCCAGCTCTTTATAAGATCATCTTCAGGACCTTAAGTTTGTGACTTACACTTATGAATTAATTAGCTTCTACTTTCAATGGAAAAAATTACAGTACATCTGCTACTTAAACTTAGCGCCCTGTGTAATGGCAATCGGCAAACTCCATTTCCCTCGGTATTTTCTAAATTCCCCTAAAAATTATACATAATGGCAACTCCCCCAGACCTTTTAAAATAATGGGTTCGACAATCTTATAAATTGGCCTTGACTTATCCTTCAGAATGAATTATGTACATGAGTCCATTTCTAATATTAGCAATGATTTCATTTCTTAAGAAAGCGTTTATTTGTTCGATAAATAAATGCAGAAGGACTTTACTTTGTCTTTCATCCTTCGTAAATTGCTTGAAGATAGTCTCACAATGCACGCCTGATACGGTTAAACAACCTCTTGATTCACATAACAGCTGCATTGTGGTGGCAGCTTTTATGGTACAAGTTATCTTCGTTTCAGTTTATTTAAACAAATTAAGGGAGGTAGAAGGTAAATTGATTGGGGTGTAATATTTCAATGTAACGTTGTTCCCACCCCTAATTTACCAGAGAAGTTTATGCCACTATACACTATACCACTATACAAGTACTAAGTTAATTACCAATAAATTCGTCCAAATACTTTTCGTCCCATTTTCTAGTGATGCAATTAACAACGATTAGCTCCAATTAATTTTAAAAAAAAGGATGATTCACCATCACCTCTCGCATTATTAACTGGACCTGAACGAATTGCAGAACATACACACACTTGCACATTAATTAGGACGCCTTTATTGCTGTAATAAAATTTTTAGTACACGTCGATCACGTTATATTTGGAAGCGTTGGATGGTGGAATTAGGTAATTTTACTTTAATTAGGCAATTTACTTTAATCAGTTGTTTTCCAGAATGCAAAGCTCACTCCAAACTTTTAGCCAACTTCAACCTTTTCAATTCTATTCTGAGGAAACAATTTGAAGCGTTTGGGGAGAAGTTATTTCAGCCATTTCATTCAATTATTCCTTTATGAGGAATCCAGAATGGAAAATTCTCGTGAATCCTAAAAATAAAGGCTACTTTTAGTCTTGTCTATAAAATAAAGCCAATTTCAATGTTTTCAATGTTGTACAGAAGGAAAATCATTTCATGCTTTTCGAAAAATGATGGTTCAACCAAAATTTGGGAAAAATTGAAGCTTCTTTCGACTTTCCCAATTCTTCCACAGTACAAAGCTCATTTCAAAAGAAAAGCCCCATGGAATTTTGAGTTTTTCCTGAAAACTAAAGCCAATTTTAATGTTTTCCATTTAGGAACAAGCATTTTTACAAACTCCTCGAGAAATAATACTTCAACCATTTCTATTAAGGCGTGTTTCAATATTTCCCAACTCTTCACAAATACAAGGTTCATTTTCACCTTTTCCAAAAAGCACAGTCAATTAGGCATGCTTTCTAATGTCTCTTATAAGAAGTTTGATGTCACAGATTGATTGATTGAATGATGTGTGTTGCAACAAATTCGAACCATCAGTAATTTAAGGAATATTCCAGGAACAACACGAGTTTTCCAGAAAATAAGTTTTTATTTTAGAAAGTTAACAGAATCTTCCTAACTTTTCCAAAAACACCATCTTTTCCAGAAAACACAGTCCATGAAATTCTTAATAAACTGAGAACACAAAATAGAACAAAAATGGCAAAAAAATAGTTGCGCCCCCTCAAAAAATCTGGAAAATTAAATTTTTTTCAGCATAACTCATTAAAAAGGAAAAAAGAGAAATGTCTGCCACCAAAATTAACGAGGTAACGAAGGAAAAACAATTTTCACGTTTCGTCGCACGTTATTCCCACTACCCCATTTGAAATAAAATCTTGAAAGCGTATTCTACAGTACTTCCTTTTTATTCCTGAAATTCCTAACTGCGGACCTTTAAAATTTTTTGTCGTTTCACTGTTACCCACGGCAGATAAGCAAGGAACTGCGCCGGTGGTTTCAACACAACTTTCGCATTTCCTCAATTTGAAATGCATAAAATCCTGCGATAAAGTGTATTAACGAAATACCTGACGCATTCCGTCACGTGTAGGTGTCAAGGTTTAATGACGTCACGTAAAAGCAGTTTGGACGCCCATTAAAATCCAAAGAAAAAAATACTTGCACAATGAAAAGTTTAACGATTTCTAGCTATTCGATTAATTATACGCGCGAGAAAAACAGGTATCGAAGTTAAAATAAACGAGAAGAAGGCATTTGAATTGATTTACTTGAAAGGTTGTCTAGGAAAACTTTTTTTAAGCATTAAAATAACCGTCCCCATGTGTATTCATTTTTGATTTTGCATTCGGGATAAATCCCGGTACAAATTCCAAGGTCGCAACATTTTCTAAAAATAATTTCGAAATCGTTTCATAAACAAATCGTTTTTACGTTACTAAACCGCTTGAATGTACTTGCGCCGATTAATTGCACATTATTACCTAATTTAAATTAGACACGAGTTAATAGCCAATCATACTCCTAATGCGTGGTAAATATTAGCTAAGATATGATATTACGTTGCAATGTTAATAAGCCGCACTATGCATGATGATCAATAAATAAAGATGGTTTTGATGAATGTAATGCATCTGATTATAATTACACAATCTGTTTTGGGATGCAATAAACGTGATGTGCTCATTAGTTATTCTATGAGAGATGTAATTAAAGGCTACTTAAAAGAGGTCGAAGCTCAAGCCTCGTTTTGAATTCTAAATAGCCACTTTCATTTTATTTTATTCAATAACCGGTTTTCCGACATTTTGTTCAATGGAACGTCGCCATCTTGAATTAAATCTGACATTTTCCATGAAGCATGTACTATCTAACCCCAAAATTTCTCTGATTATTCCTGAAATCCTGGAAATCACTCCAATGATGTTCAGGATGTCGTCTGAATTTTTCAGTAAATTTTTATTCAATATTTTCTCTACACTCTTCGTCCTGAAATCCTGGAAATCACTCGACTGATGTTCAGGATGCCGTCTGGATTTTTCAGTAAATTTTTATTTAGCATTTTCTCTACACTTCAATGTGAGATAATTACAGTTTACTAACACTTTAAGTACCGGACAGTTTAGTACTGACATACAAATTAAAGACAATTAAGCTGTTACCTGTATCGAGTACGTTAAACAATAATTTTCTGTTTATTACAGTAGAAATTGAATGTCACGTTTTGTAAGACAGTTACTCCTCTCATTCTAGAGTGTTTACACAGTAACAACTTTGACATTCGTCTACATCTCGAGATATGTGTTCATACGTACATAAATTTATTTATGTATTTACTCATAAAGTCCTCGTCTCTCGAACTTGACCTGGATTTGTAATGTTATGACCTTTAAGGCGCGCATTAAATATATCTCGCCTTTTATAGGGTGGTCTATAATCAGATTTAAGGATAATCAGATATGTACTATAGCCATAGCCAGAAAGGCTTGAATCCAAAAAATCCAAATTTTCCAAAATTTCGTAATTCAAATTTCCAAAGGTTAAATTTAAAATAAATGAACTTAGTCAGATTTTTACACGAAAGTAAGGACAGCTAAGTAACAGCTGCGTTATCAATCTTAACCAGGAAGCTGGCAAGATAACTTCGAGGCAGCTGTAAAGGGCAAACCTACCCTTCAAAGCTATTGTTAAAATTGTTACTAGAAACTGTCACAGCTACATTGGAATCCTGCTTTTACCGTCATATAGCTGCGGTAGGAACTGGGAGAGCTAAGTAACAGCTGCGAAGCCATCACCGCAAATGCAGAGCAATTCTGCAGCTCAACCATAAGTCAAGTGAAGAAATCCTGCAAATTAAGTTTCGAAATTGCTACTTGAAACTGTCACAGAAGTGTTTAACCCAACTACTAGAACTTAGCTAGTTTAGCTGTGAAATCATACTACGGACTCTCTTAATGGAAGGAGAAATGACAGAAAGGGCAATGTATGGATTGAAAATGACACAAAAAGGGTTAGAAATTTTGAGGAAATTGCTTTAAATTTTATGAGAACTAATGAGAACTTGGATTTTTTCGCAATCATGCAAGGCAAATAAAAGACACTGCTTGTAGTTTGTCAAAGAAGGCAATATTTCAGCTATCACTGAACGTTTCTAGTTTTTTTCTTCTAGGAGTGCCTTCTCCTTTAATATCACAGAGTTTAGATAAGTAAGCACCATAAAAGAATTTAACTGCGTTGACAATGGCCACTACTCGTTGTTGTTTACCTTTAGAAGTTGTTCCATTTTCGCTAAAGAAAACGGTTCGTGTGCCACCGTGTAATCTGTCGTGGGAGAGTCTCCTCCGAAAAAGGAAATTGCCTAGAAGGTGCCGCTCCCCTCGATTAAATAGAGACGAGCATCACAGAGAAGTCTGACCGAGTCGCGTGCGTTTTAGCCTGATTAGCCTCGCGGATTCGCCAATCAAACTCACGAATAGCCACATTAAATTTAGATCGGGAGGACAGACGAGCGATTCAAAAATGTTAGCTTCAGGAAATTCTGCTATCGTGCTTGCTATCAGCTGACTACAAGCACGAAAGTAATGACGTTACGATTTTTAAGCCATTAGCGAACATCCTGGCTATTAACTGAGTTATTATTAGATTTTAGGGAGTTAGTTAATGGGATTATTTTCTTAGACCTTTAGAAATCATTTTGATGCCATGACTTTCCTAATTTTGATGATATTTCTTGGGGTTGTTGTGGGGTACTTACAAAGGAATACACACAACCGCGCTGTTCCAGAAATTTTCCTTATTAGTTTGTTAAACCTGAAAGGTTATACTTAATTTGCTTTGACTGGAGTCTAGAAGAGGAAGAAGATGGGAAGATTCAGAAAATAATACCTTTAAATATTTGGTATTGATAAATAATTGCACATTCTATGTAATTAGCTTCTAAATGAACTTAGAGACAAATGAGGAATCTGCAGGAATCATCTGCAATTTAATATCAACTGATCATGAGTCAAAAGTACTCAAGTGTAGAAATAAAAAATAAAATTTGAGTCAATCTTTGAGTGCTGATAGAGCAATGATGGAACACCTTGGTGAAAATGGAAGATATCTTAGGAGATGGATGACAAAGGCTAGCGAAGACTGGAAAAACATGGAGGAGGATATTCACAAGTCCAAATGGTGATTGGAGAGAGATTAACCTAAGCAATTTGAAGGTACTTAACATGGATGAGCTGCTGAACAATGAAGGGTAAATTCGAGATAGCCTTGGAAATTCAAAGAAAATTTACATCACACCACCATTGCGATCCTTGCAGAATCAAAATTTCAATAAACGTAAGTACTAATCACAAAATAAACTCGTTGTGTAAAGGCCATCATGCGCCAGAGCGACGAGGAAAAGAGACGCGGTATTTTTCAAACTGGAACTCGCTCTTAGCCCAAATTAGGAAACGTTTATCAAAAACAAACATCTTGGCAAGGTAATGTGTGAGGTAAGGTGACCGAACAGGATTTTCTCATTCTTAGATCACGCCGTTAAAATAAACGTAACCGTTCCGAGCACTTACCTCGACGGATCGTCGTCACTCGTCGATAGAAGGGAACTTTTTGGGCCGTTTTCGAAACTGACGAAATCCACGAAGTCGCGTTTATGAACTTTATTTTGATTTTAATATTTTTTCACACAAGCCTGTTGCGCACCGAGGAGACCGACGACGAACGCGCGCTTTTTCTGAATGCGCGTCGAAAAGTCGAAGAGAGGGAGAGAGAAGAGAGAGAACTGCGCGTGTAGCGAATAAAGAGAGGTGGATTCGGCGCGCGACGGAGTCCATGTTACGATCAATTCTTGGCGATATTGATCCAGCCTGATCGACTCCTCTAATTACGGATCGTGTTAAAGAAACTAATCAATCAATTGATGTCACTGAATCGCAATTGCTTCCACCTGTCCACAAGTTATCAAAAACGCGTACCTTTGATTGTCACCCTCCCTCCAAAGGTCGCCCTCCAAAGGGCTTTGGGCAGGGTCGCTCCGGGGTTGTCCCGAGGGCCGCAGGTTGGGTCGCTCAGGGGTTGCCCCTACAGGCACTGCGATTGGCCGCATGGCCCATTGGCCGCAATTAGCCACTTGACGAACGAGGCGTCCCTCCAGATTACAGGAACCCTAAACAGAAATCCCCTTCTAATTTGACTAAGCCACATTTGCGAAATGCAAACCCAAATCTCTGGTAAATTAAAACCGGGCCTCTTAACGCCAAGCAAAGTTGTCGAAATATCAGGATTTTTGATCATTTACGCCATCGATAAGTCGCCGTTTACCGCTTTCATTTTGAAAATCTGAAACTTTCGAGAGCGACCGCCGCAAAGTTGTAACCTCGCAACATGTCAGCGGTTCAAATCCTCGTAACAGGATAACAGAAAAGTAGGAAAAGTCGTGGGCTCGTCTTCCGCGCATGAAAATCCCGTGAAAACACATTTGAATTTAGTATCTTTGTACCAGGCTAACAGAAGCGATTGGAGCGCATTGGACTGGGCAGGAATTACTAGAATTCACACATTTTGTTACGTTTGGTGTCAACCCTGCCCATTAGATGGCGGTCAATCGATAGGCGTTGCAAACTGAATTATCCAAAGAAGTAATGATTCATTTCGATAAATCACCTATTTTGCTCATCACCACTTTTGACTTATTGCCAAATTCTTCTTCCCTGCATTTTTGAAAGAGATTTGTCTTCGTACACCTGCAACATTGACAACATTAATACCTTTCAGAAAGTTTTTGACTTTCTAGAACAAATAACATTGGTACTACATAACTCCTGTGCCCTAGCGTGATCGAGCTTAAATAAAACTTTTGTTAAGAAGAGTCCAAACTTTATTTACTCTGCATTAGTAAAAACACAAGATTCTATTATTTTTTTCAACTAACTTAATAATTATATTCTAGGTACTCAGAAAATATACATTTCAACGAACGTACAAAAATCGTGTCAGAAGTCTTTCGACGTTTATTAAATTCTAACGTTAGTCCACTTTTTGTTGTAATATTAATGGCCATCGTAAACACAAAAATGTGGAAAACCAACCCAAAAACAAAATACATATTTGACAAATTTCTCCGAAAAACGCGCGACATGTTCAAATTGCAACTTTAGGAGAATAATAACTAATTCTATTTCATTTCTTTCGAATAGGCGTCGAGCTCAGCATCTAACTCCTCTAGTGTTGGTACTTTCTTTTGATTCCTTTGGTTAGGGCGACCACCGCCACCACCGGCACCGCCACCGCTGCGACCTGAAAATTAATAATAAATACAATTGCATTGCTTCTGTACTGTCCACCTTACAATTACTGTCTTTCCGTTTATACCTTCTTAAGCAAAACATGAAATGATTTCTCAGGTCAAAAACAGATTGGTGGCCGGCCATTGACACTGTAGGGTGATCATGACAAATAGCAAATCCCCCCAAAATCCGACTATGAATCATGGCCTCTAACTAATAACAGATCTGGTGTACAGCAGGTCAATTCTTTTGTGGTGCTTAGTTATCCAAATATCCTTAAGAACACCTGCAGAAGTCATTGCATTTTTCACTAGATAAAGTATACCTCTAATGTTTTTGCTCAAGACAAACATGTTCTATTCGCTTCTATCATCAATGTGAGACTGTAGCTTTTCTTCCATATTATTTTACAATCACCGTTTCAGCTTTAGGGAACCAGCTTACGGAACTCCATTACCACTGCTACAAAAACAAACTTCGCACTACTCACCCCTCCCGCGCCTGCTCTTCGCCCCCCTCGGACTCCTCGTGGCTTGAAACTTTCCGGCACCTCCTAACCTCCTCCCTCCGGGTATCGGTATCACTGACGTCGTCAGCTGGATGTTCATCGCCCTCCCGTCCAAGGGCACCCCATTATACTGCCTCATCGCCTTAATGGCATCGCTCCTACTCTCGAATATCACATCAGCTGTCCCGAGCGACCTCCCGGACCTGTCGTAGTGCACAGCCGCGCTCTTCAGCGGTCCGAACTCGGCGAACAGCTCCTGGATATCGGTGTCGGAGACGCCGAAGTCGAGGTTCGAGACCATCAGTTTGGTGGGGCCCATCGAGCCCTCTACGGCGGCCCTGGCGACGGCCACCTTGCGCGCTCCGTAGCCCTCAAAGAGGTCATGCTTCCATGCTCCGTTCACATCTCCCTAGAAACAGGGAAGTTTGATTAACAAGAAAACAGATTAAATGATAATGGTGTGCAAGGCAATGCCTTTGACTAGTCCGAAAGAACACTAATTTCATATAAGTTACCTATAAAGATGCTTCAGTTCCTAATAGTCAGAGAGCTCTAATAATGGTTTCTAATAATTTGTTATACCTTATTAATAATTCCTTCAAGAATGATATCTTTTAAATGCACACCACGATACCAAGTGAATTTTGTTGAACAATACTTTAGTTCGATTTCATCAAGGTTTTACCCGTAAAAGATACCTCCTTCATGTAAAACTTCCAGCACTTGATTATAATAACATTCATGTTATTCGTAATAACATACATCAGAGCTTGATATTTCAGATAAGGTGCACTGAACACAAGATGCTGATACTGGTGGTCACTGCGGACAGCTAGCAATGAGGGATGTGATGAAGCAAGGTGAAACTTTCAAAGTGACTGGTAAGTAACAACTCACCCTTATATAACTCCTGGAGATGCCGCCTCTGCCTCGGCCCCTTTGTATGCTGCCGCCGCCTCCGACCCCCCTGCCGGAGGTCCTAAAGCCGCCTCTTTTCTGGCCCCCGCCACCGGCACCGCCGCCTCTCCTTCCGCCGCTGCCACGACGTCCTCCGCGGCCACCCCTCGACTTATTCGACTTGATTATGTCGTCGAGGCTCATCTCTATTTTGTCGACCATCATAAAGGATATCTAAAAACACCGTACGTACGTTCAGAGCCCTTAAAATTGCCAGAAATTATGGCGTCGCGTCGATGTACGTACCGCACGAGAAAATGGCGGCCAGTGGCATGGAACGATCAAAGAAGAAGACGGTACAGATCCACAAAACATATACCATAGACTTAGGTGATAAAGTCGAGTCTATGCTCAACCCACATCTTTAGCTTGCGACGATAATTAATCAATCTTTAATGTCACGTGACCTTACTAGTTAGTCCTGAGTGCCTTTCTAATTTTGTAATCTATGTTGTTTCTATGTAAATTGCAGTTTCCTGTTTCTCGGGTTCAGTCTAATTGTTTGTTCCGCGGGTTCAGTGACATTTGACATTCAGCCGTCAGTTACTGTCAACCGACTTCGTGTGGTTTGTTTTCGTTTAAAAATGTCGCAGGACCCGCGCCCCCACGTTTGAAAACTTCGAGAGTTTCGTCCGAGAACATGTCCGACTCGTCGGCGGAATGCCAACAAAAGGACAAGATCACCGACAAGGATCTACCCCTGTGCTTCACAGAGGCGAGGCACCTGGAGCGGATCGAGGGGATAGACTGCATCACGCACATGTGGAGGATGAAGGAGAGGGTAAGGACGACTCAGAAAGATCGATCGTGGTGTCTAAACAGAAGTTTCGTTTTTCAGATGAAGACAGTTAGCGTAGCTTTGGTGCTCTGCCTGAATGTCGGGGTGGATCCTCCAGACGTCGTTAAGACGCAGCCGTGCGCCCGGCTCGAATGCTGGATAGGTACCAGTAATATTAACTAACAGCTAAACTTAAAACGTCCCATTAATTTGCTATGTGAGACTACAACAACTAATTTTCGTTTATTTGATTTTTATCGACTACTATATCTTCTAAACTATACTATTTTTTTAGATCCGACCAACATGTCCTCTTCGAAAGCTCTGGAGAAGATCGGACAAAACTTGCAGGCGCAGTACGAGCGGTGGCAACCCAGAGCAAGGTACAAACAGTCCCTAGACCCGACCTCGGACGAAGTTAAAAAGTTATGCACCTCCCTCAGAAGAAATGCTAAAGAGGAGAGGGTGCTGTTCCATTACAATGGTCATGGGGTACCTAAACCCACCTCTAATGGAGAGATTTGGGTATTTAATAGGGTGAGATACAGATCGAATTATTTTCAAAATGCTAGTGTATTGAAAGAGTATATGTAAATATTTTTGTTCTAGACGTATACCCAGTACATTCCACTCTCGATATATGACTTACAAACCTGGATGGGCTCCCCTTCTATTTATATTTACGACTGTTCAAATGCCGGGATTATCGTCGAGTCGTTCAAGCAGTTTGCTGTTCAGCATGAATCAGAATATGAGGTAAACAAGCTCTTTCATTTTCACAACAAAGCTTACTCTTTTAAGCCTTTTAAGCCTTCTTTGGCCTCATGTTCTCTAACTCACACACTATACATATTACAAATTGCTTTCATTTACAAATGTATATCATTTTTAGCAATCTCTGAATCAAACCAAAATGTTGAACAACCTGTCACCGCCTCCATCATTCAGGAATTGCATCCAGTTAGCCGCTTGCAGCTCCAATCAGGTTCTGCCGATGAATCCAGACCTGCCCGCCGACTTATTCACGTCTTGTTTAACGACGCCCATAAAGGTCGCCCTGAGGTGGTTCGTGCTACAGCCCACGTCTAAGCTAATGCCCAAAGTTACGTTGGATCTGATAGACAAGTAAGTGTCGATAGGTAATTGAAATTGATGGATTTTTATGATGATTAACTTTTTAAATAATCATCTGTTGATATTTAATTCAGAATTCCTGGACAAATAACGGACCGTCGTACCATGCTCGGCGAGCTGAATTGGATATTCACGGCTATTACAGATACCATCGCATGGAACACTCTACCGAAGGGTATGTTTACTTATTTATTTGTTACCATATCCGTATGGTACTTTCATAAAATTCTTATCTATACAATAACACCACATGTGACGACAACCATACATAAATTTTCATGGGAAAGTTACTTATTTTTACTCTTGATTGGCCTCTTTTGTAATAATTTCCTAAAGTTCTTATATCAATTTTGTTTTCTAGATCTCTTCCAAAAGCTTTTCCGTCAAGACCTCCTGGTAGCCAGCTTGTTCCGTAACTTCCTCCTCGCCGAGCGGATCATGCGCTCTTGCGACTGTACCCCAATCAGCAGCCCATCATTGCCGCCGACTTATCAGCATGCAATGTGGCACGCCTGGGATCTCGCATTAGATTTAAGCCTAGGACAGCTGCCTGGGATAATACAGAACGAGGAGCAGTTCAGGCATCTGCCATTCTTCGAGGAGCAATTGACAGCTTTCCAGGTTTGGTTGGAGCTGGGTGAGTCGGGTATGAGAAACTTTATAATAATAATAATGATTAAGGTAGTAGCAATAGTGACACCCAATAACAGCCTTTTTTAAATTTTAAAATGTTAAACATATACATGTTTAATGGACAGCTTCAAATAACCAAAATCAAAAACCGGGAGTTTAAATTATATATGAACCTTGTTATTTTGATTACAAAATTGTGGCATGTTTCATCTTTTTGAAGGTTCCGAGGAGAGGAGCCCCCCAGAGCAGTTACCGATCGTCCTCCAGGTCCTCCTCAGTCAGGTGCATAGGATGAGGGCGCTGGAATTACTGGGGAAGTTCCTTGATTTGGGTTCGTGGGCTGTCAATCTGGCGCTATCCGTCGGCATCTTCCCCTACGTGCTGAAGCTACTCCAGAGTTGCGCCAGGGAGCTCAGGCCTCTTCTCGTCTTCATCTGGGCCAAGATCCTGGCCGTGGATAATGTGAGTCAAAATCTCCCATGAGATTAATTTGTGATAACGAATTGGATGATATTTATTGGTTACAGTCGTGTCAAGCTGATCTCGTTAGGGATAATGGCCATCGGTATTTTCTTTCTGTGCTGCAAGACACTTCAGTATCGGTAAGTTCAAATTTGTAGTAACTTGTGTTACTGTGAATAACTAAAATTGGAGATTGTTTTATGACTCTATGATTTCATTTCTACTTTCAGGCAGAGCATCGTACGCAGGCCACCTTCGTTCTGGCGTGTATAGTGAAAAATTTCCGCGATGGTCAAGAAGCTGCCCTTCAGGGCTCCCTAGTCACAATATGCCTGGAGCAACTTAACGATCCATATGCGCCATTGAGGCAGTGGGTAGCAATCTGCCTGGGGAGGCTGTGGGATCACTATGAGAAAGCTAGGTGGACTGGCGTGAGGGACATAGCCCATGAGAAATTATATAATTTACTGAGGGATCCTTGTCCGGAGGTAAGAATGTCAGAAACGGGCAATTGTAAATCTGTGATATTTGATTGAAAATTAATTAGTCAGGTCAACAATTTAGAAAGAAATGACGGTAATAGCCCTTTTTAAAAGTCTTCTTTTGTAGGTACGAGCGGCTGCAGTTTACGCACTGGGCACGTTCATAAATTCCGTGATGGAACGTTCGGAACACGCGAACAACATCGACCACTCGATCGTACTGAATCTAGTCAATACGGTAAGACATGAATTAGTTTATTATGTTCCTGCTTCATTAGATTATATTCAAAGGTGAGCAGCGATATGAGCTGCCTAGTACGTAAGGAGTTGGTCACCGCCCTACAATGGGTAGTGCTAGCCTTCGAACCCGTCTTTCAGAACATTGCGATGAAGGAAATGAACAATGTATCCCCCGGGCAGGACAGCCTGTTGACAGGGCTAAGGAGAACTGGAAGCAAGTAAGAGTGTTTCCCTAATCTATGATCCTATTGATCTAGCCACCTGATTGTAATATTCCAGAGACAAGTTGAGAACCGATTTCGATTCGACGGAAAGGTTGAAGAGAGTCGTCTCGAGTTCTGCCATAAATAACACAGGGAACACGAGTTTGAGTTATGGATCAGTCTACATGAAAATATGGGTGGCGCTGTGTTCCCTCGAAGCGGATCCACATCCTGAGGTCTCCAAGATGTGTTATACAGTTACTAGTCACATTAGATCTATTATAAAGGTAAAGATAGAAACCTTATTGCTTAAACATGCACTCTTAGAACATTTAAAAATATTGTGTCCATACATTATTGTTTTGTAGGAAGTTTTATTTTCAAAATTAATCAATTTCAGGAGCAAAGGGACAGCGTAGACTGTGGTAGGTTGAACAGTTCTAGCTTGAGCTTACCCCCAAGTCCAAACAAGGGCAACTACTTCACCGGTGAGAGTCCCCCTACTCTCCACCCGACCGGTGACTTCCAGAAGTTATCGAGGTATGACGATATCACTTTGAAAGCCTCCAATCCTATCATTTTCTTTATTAGGTCGGCACTCGCTAATAGGACGAGAAAGTTTCATCGTAGCACGATCGATGAGGAGAGCGAAGACAAAAACCAGTTCTGTCGGAAACCGTTGGTATCGACGAAGTTCGTCGAATGGTCCTCGAAAAGGTTCGCTCAAGCGAAAAAGGTGGAGAAGATGGTCGATTCGGAATCATTGTCGTTTTACGAAAGAGACTGGCGATATACCAGGTATATTGTCATGATTTGTTTTTTGTTTTCGAATGTGGAAAATGCCTGTCTTAATTTACTTCAGATAATTTTTCGTTTATTTTTAGAAATAACAACATAAGGAATGAAGCCTTGGATGAACAACGCAGAGCTTTGACATGCAGGGTAGAGTCTCAAGTATTCCATACAAAAACAGCAGTCGCCCCTTCGATCCTTCAGATGCACCCTTTCGATCAACAGATAGCTGTGGCTGGGAATGACAGTTTTGCGTAAGCAGGAAATGTAGTCTTTTATGTATAGATGCTTCACTTCATTTACTCACTTTCAACACACACCCAATGCGTGATTATACATAAAGGAACAAAAATGATATTAGCAATGTCAAACAAGGGTCTTGAGGTAATTTTTCCTTGTAGAATTTGGGATTGGGGCACAGGAGCAAAAACAACGGTCTGTCAGAATAAATCCTCAAAGTTACCAAATTCAAAGGTGACCGCCCTCGAATGGATCAACGGTCACGATATTGCCATGTTGATGGTAGCCTCATCGGACGCTTCGATTAAATTGTGGAAACCGAACGTCGGCCTCAGCAGGGAGCCCACCCTCATAACGGCCTGGCAAGCTTTCAGCGATTTCAAACCAAAATGTTCAGGTAAAAAACTACCTTGTCTGAAAAAAGTCATCTATCTGGATGCCTGGGAACAAAAAAGGAACTTATTTGATACTCTCTTTCAAGGTGTTGTAATGACATGGGAGCAGTGGACTCAAACTGTGATAAGTTCCGGGGACTCCCGGGTAATCCGATTCTGGGACGTGGAGAGGGAACTCAAAGCATTTGATATCAATACAGGTAAGGACGCCTCCTCTTAGCACAAAAATTGTGCTGACTAAAAATCATTCAGGTACAGACAGCGCGGTGACGTGCATAGACTCCACCTTCTCCAGCATCTGCCACGAGAACCACCAGAAGCACTATGACACCCTCGAAATGGAGGACGACGGTTTAATGTTCGACAAGAGCTCCTCCTCTTACCATGGCCCTAAGCTGGGGATGTGCGTCGTAGGATGCGCCGACGGTTCCATCAGGTTGTTCGACAGGAGATGCGGCCCTTACGAGTCGAAAGTGAAGCTGTGGATGGAGCATTCCGGAGGAGTAGCAGGGGTGCAGCTTAGGGATAGCCTTGTCGTCAGCGGCAGGTGAGAATATGACAGGTTTACTTATTTCTATGGGATGAACCCAAAGTTTAGTTCCGATTCATCCATTTGAGTTGAAAATTTCTAATTTCCTATGAAAATCGATCCCTGGGGCCAAAAGGCTTAAAAGTCGATAGAAAACTTTTCGATATGCGCGTCATTTTTCAATTCATTTCAGGAAAACTTGAAACCACCATTAGAAGTGCTAGATTCAAATTATCTTTCCTCTTATTCATTTAAAATTTTATGTAGCGTCGATGGTGATATCAAGATCTACGATTTGAGAAAGAACGACTCTATCCATACGACCCAAGCTGTGATGCAAGGCAATGGGATGTCTTGCATTGCGATACATCGTTTCGCTAATACATACGCCTGGTGAGTAAAAACTTTCAAAAACCATTCACAATAAGACTAATTATCATATTTTTCCTGTACACCAGCGGCTCTATGAACCAATTCATCAGCATTTACACCCTGAAAGGTACGTTGATCAACACCATCCGCACCTACGAAGGTTTCATGGGTCACAAAATCGTACCGGTCACGTGTCTGAACTACCATCCGCATAAGGTGACGTTAGCGGCAGGTACTTCAGATTGCTGCGTCAACGTGTACAGTTTAGAGGGGCGTAGGTGACGAGACTCGCAGCCCTAGGCCTTCCTGTGGGGCCTACTGGGCTACTATTGAGCGAGAATCGCCCTGACGAGAAGTGGGCATACTCACGCATGATGTGCAGATCGTGGATGTGTCGGCAGGTACGTACAGTATACACCATGGGTATTTTGCACGTAATAAGTAATATCATTTGGCAGATGTTATGGGTGCTTTTATGTGCAAATTACTGATGAGTAGTACTACATATTGGGTTGCTTATTACTTTACATATACACACATGAGGTCGCGCTCATTTTGAATTTCGTATGCACAAAGGTTCAAAGTGTTCAAGGAAGGAAAGAAACTACCGCTTTTGCGCAGGTTTTCTTTTTATTTTGTATACAGAGCTTGTATATTTTGTATATACTAGACGTTTTTTGTACAGACCGTAGGGGAACAATGTTTTCTTTTTTGGTGAAGTTAGTCAAAAATAGATAGTGTGATTGGATATATTTTAAAATGTTAACAAGAGTATGAGGGGTCTTCGTAAAATATTGGGAAATTTAGTTAATGCATGGAAAAAATCGCCCTTTCTTTGCAGTACTGTGGAAAAGTTCAGTTGTTTACATTTTTAAATATATAGATATACCTGTATGTATACAGTTAGTTGTTGCCTTTTATAAATGAGTTGCATATTGTTGAATAAAACTATAAAAAACTCAATTTTGTACACGAAGTTCTTAACCGACACCATGGAATATAAAAATAATGATTCAACTGCTCAGTACTAACGGAAAGCATCCAAACAACTGCCAAGGACTAATAAATTATTACAAATTGTTGTCGATTCATATTTTTGAAAAATGAGATAGTGTTGCTGACGGTATTGATAACATGAATCAAATTATGAATTTAATGAAAATACGTTTCAACTAGGTCACGCATATCTCACTTTTTTATTAATCCTGACAATGCATTATGAACATTTTACACAAAAAGAGGTATAAAAATTGTCCCTTTAACAAACATCCCCACTTTACTTCTTGCCCCAGCCCCACAGCCCCTTGACGAACCCAGAAATCCCCGCTGCCTGTTTCTGCTTCGGTTGTCCACCTTCTAGCTTCTCGGTCAGGTCGGGGAATTCGACGTGGTTCAACGCCAAATCGAAAAATAACGGTTTCACGGGTACTGGTTCCATAGCCGGCGGTAAATTGACAAGATTGGGGTTTTTCGTCAACAACTGGGGCTCCTCCCTAAACTCGTCCAAACGTTCTATGAGAGGCTTCTTGCTTTTGTAAGTCCTGGCAGGCAATGGGATCGCTTGGTCCTCTTGTTGCTCGAGGACATAGTTCGCCTTTGCCGTGGTCATGTCGAGCTCACAGTCTTCCTTAACTTTTGTCAGAAGGGCTTTTAATTCCTCTACAAAATTATCTAAAAGAAAAAATACTATGAAGGTTACAAGGAATGATGGTTGTAATTTTAATGTTAGATTAGGTTGGGAAACACAGAATGTGGGTAGCACATACTGCTCTATTTGCCCAAATAAAAAATGGGAAAACATTGATACATCATTATTGCAACATTATGATGTTTGCATCCCTATTAACACATCTACACACCTTGTAACTTTGTAACTTAACACATATAACTAAATAAGAGCACCAACCAGCTTTTATTCCCAAGACAGCCTTGAGAGCGACATCAAACAGGACGACCGCCTCCTTCCACTTCCTTTGCGATGCGTGTGCCTTGGCCAGATAATATGACCTCAGAGCCTTGTAAGCTCGGACCTGTGCTTCATAATAATCCTGGGCAGACTTGACATCTTTAATTGACTCGTTCTGCATCAGCTCATTCGTTTGCTGTATGTTTATGTCCAAAAGGCGAATACAGTCCTGTGGTTTCCTGGTCTGTGTGACCAACAGTAGATTACGTTGCGACGTACGTTCGATACGTAACGACAGTAAGTAAGAGAGTACGAGCTGGTCTTGTTTTTCGGTACGTGCGGATTCTCTCACTAAAGAGATAACGTCCCTCAGGTCTATCAGGAAATTTTCCAAGATTTTCACTTTGGCCTGTTGATCCTCGGCATGTTTCAGTGATTCATCCAAGCCTTCGACAGTGACAAGGAACAATCTCGTCTTTTCGATCCTGATGGGCACGCTCAACCCAAACCATTTGATCTCGTGCAAAATGGCTGCGGTCTTCTCCTTCGTCTGTAAGACCAAGGCATCGAAGTTTTCTAGCACTCCTTGGCTGCGTAACTCCAACAGATCGACGGCTTTCTCGTCGCCGATATTGTAAGCGCAATATCTCAGTGTCGGTGCAATTTCCTCTACCCTCTGCTTGTACGAGACCTGCTCGTCTTCAGGCAAAGCAGAGGAGAGCTTCTCGTAAATCACTTGGGCCTTTTTGAGGTTCTCGGTGGCGCGGGACCACTGCTGCAGCTCGAACTGTAAAGTGCCCTGGATCCAGGCCAGGTAAGCTTGGGATTCTAGTTTAGTCCTGGCATCGCAACGTTCTAGCTGCAAAGAAATTTAATATGAGTTTCCTGAATGTGATTAACGAGGGATGCCTACCTTGCACAGTTCATCCAGTTTCATGGCATATATACAAGCCTTTCTCAGTTTCTGTATCAAATGGAATTTCTTCCTAAGTTCAGTGTTGGATTCCTGCCTTAGTTGCATGGCGTATGCCCAGCATCTCTCGGTCAGCATCAGAGGTATTTGGAGAAACCTCTCGTCTGCCCTCGGACTGATGATGTGGACCTCGGCCACATCGCGCTTCTTGAAGTGCCTCCTATCACCCTGTGGCATCCTCAGTACCTTACGGAGCCTCCTTATCCTCCTCGAACAGTAGCCCCTGTACCTCTGGTAGTCCCCGTGCCTCAAGCCATGCTGCTGCTGTGCGTCTTTTATCAGTTTCAGAACTGCAATAGGGTGTAATATAGATATGGGGCAACAAATTTCTGGAGACGACCCAGTCATGAGTGGGAAATGATATGAAAATAGATGGGGAAATTTAAATTGAAAAGCTGTGATATCAATGTTGTTGTTAGATTAATACAGCCTGTTTTAAGAGACAGATTCTTGTTGAATGAGGTAGAGAATGTGATTTTAGTGTGAGAGTTAACCTAGATTTTCGGTCAAACAGATGGTAACTCACTTTCCAAGGTGAAAGCTTTCGGTGGCTCCTGCTCCTGTTTTTGTTTTTCCCCCTCGTCCGTTTCGGGGTTCCTCTTCGGGTCGTCCGCTCCCATTTCAGAATTAACTTTTAAATTCAATTTTATAAAACCTCTGACGTTGGAGATGGGTACGCGACGTGGGACAGCAAAATTCGAGACCACAAAACATATACCTTCGAGACGACACGACAACACCACAGAACGTGAATTTTCTGTGCCTGTCAGTGTATCACATGATTCGTAGTTGGTCAGCCTGGTGCGTAGATCAGCAAAATACTGTTTGATTTTGGATTCGAATGGCCGGTGTTTCTTAGGGAGCGTGTGAGAATTAAGTCCGTATTTTAAGTCAATTGGTGAGTTCGATTTGAATTATTGATCCAAATGCCGCATGTTGCGTTTAAAAGTTTTTTTTGGAATTCAGTGCGCATCGCTACCCTCCAAGTTTCCCATGGTCGGTTAAAAACATTAATTTTTGTAAATTATGTGGCGGAGAAGTAGCAAATTAAAACTGTTTTGTATCTGATGTTTACTTACTCGTACCGTATGAAAAATCTGACCAAACTAACGTCTCATAATAGCAGGGAACGTTTCGAAAACGTTCCAAAACAGTCCTTTTAAACGTCCATTTCGGTTTTGGAATGGTTTTAAAGTTCCTCATGCTAGAAAATATTCTGTTAGCCGTGCGTTTTGTAAACCTAGATTACATGAAATTTCTGAAGATTGTGTTTAAAAGATTTTCAGTACTAATGTTGTAGATGCTGTATCAAAACTCTACTTAATAAGTTATAAAGAAGTTTATTTGCAACTTTTGCATCACAAAGTATTCGCCATAAACAACAAAGGAGCTTTGTCGTGTTATCTTCAAATGTGTTATTGTTATTTATTTAAAACTTACTAAGTATTCCTACTTTAGAACATTAGAACCTGTTGGCTTCTTTGTTGTATACAATTAGTTGGGCCAATGTAGAATTTTCTACTAACTAAAGGCCTCAATTGTAAATAATAATAAAAGCTCTCAATAATAAAACTATAGGCACACCAAATTATAGACCTATTTCGTTAACAATAATGATTAGCAAAATAATACAAAGAATGCCTCCAATATTGAAAACAATAATTGTCCCAGTTCTGTGCAGAGACTAGGATTACATCAATCATCATTTAAAAATTTAACACATATATATATTTCTTGTATTTATATGGAATCACCCTACTACTGTCTGTAATATTCCCATTTCCCTAAATAAATATCTTTCCTCCCTCCCAGACGATGCCGCTACGCCGCAGAGTCCTCTCCCTGCAGGAACTGACGATGCACAGCATCGGGCACCATGTGGCTGAGCTGGTACCGGTCGTCTCCGAACAGATCGAAACGAGCGAGAAGGCAGGCGCCGTCGACACTGGTCTCCTGCACCGCTTGAGGCTTCTGCATGAGCACATGTCCTCCCACATCAATGTCTACCTGCAACCGTATATAGCAGTCATGATCCTCGACGCCTTATCGAAGGTCCTGGAGCGTCCCAACGTGGGCAGGCCCCACCCCAAAGTCTTGGCAGAGATGGTACTGGTTCATCACATAAAGAAGCTCAACTATCCTAGTTGGCCGCAGGACATCAGGGAGGTGTTAAGCAGCATCCTGCCGAATTTAAATGCGGTGAGCTGTATTAACTTCAATTACCCCACTTGTCAGTTAAGCTGCTTCCGCAGTCATGCCATGTATGACCACCAGGTCGACTCTATTGTGAATAACGTGGCCCAACTAACGGAATTGAGGGCGTTTTGTCTCTTGTATTTCTCTGACGATCTGCTTGTGGAAACTGTAATTCGTAACTGCAAGAAAATAATTTGCTTGTCTGTCAGTTTCTCGCCGGGAGTAACGTCCCGTTGTGTACCTTCCCTAATGAGTTGCACCAACTTAAACGAGCTGTACATTGGACACACCCACATAAGCATGGCCTCCCGCGCTGCATTAGCTGCAAATTTGCCCAACTTAGTTATCTTCGATATAGGAAAATGCCACGACTACAATTTGGTATTCCAACACTTCAATGGAATTGGTCCTTTCCCAAATCTGAGGAAATTGATAGCGTCCGATTTGTACTCCAACACACTGGATGTGTTGATCAACGTGTTCCCGAATATCGATAGCATCACCATAACTAATTTTCTGGGTGATTTGATGGTGCTGAGTTGTGCGCAAAACTTGAGTGACTTGATGATGATGTCTTGTATTTGTCACAACGACAGCTTAACAACCTTTCTAGACTACAAAGGACGGGATATGCGCAGTATAACTTGGAATGACGTAGACATCGATTTGGAGGTGTGGGTAAACTTGAGCACTTCCTGCCCTAACTTGAGAGAATTGAAGTATCACCTTGGACGTAACACACCTTCAAAAACATTCACACTAAGTTACCAGCGAAGAATGGAATCGATGCCCCGTTTCCTCCATCTGCGCAAGCTGGTATGGAGGGCAGAAGACAGATTTGTTCTGATGTCGCTGCTTAAACTAGCTGTCAACATAAAATACCTTAACATCGACATGGCACCAGTAAAAACTGAAGATATGTACGAAGTATTCAACTTCAACCCCATGAGAAAGCTCGAGATATTTCTGATACTAAACTGCAGGCACTTAACAATGGAATTTGTATATTTCATAATGAATTCCTGCAAGAGAATCAAGGTTATAGCAGAATTGAGCAGTTGGGTGAATATCACAGATGCTGGACTTGAGACCTTCAAGCAATATGTCAAGATGAATAACTATGATTTGGAAGTCACTAGGTACTACCCCTACTAAAGGAGTTTACAAGGTGCAACCTCCCCTCATTCCTTTAATCCTCTTTTTTATTATTGAACCATTAGTCAGGTTCAATTTCCTTCGAATTTGTTTTATTTATTTGGTTAAATGGGAGTAACTTCCACTTATGACATAATCACAGTAGTGCAATAATGACATGTACGCTACAAAGAAAATATAAGTGCAATATGTATAGTGGTTTTTTAACTTTATTAAAACTTACTGAATAGTAGCAACTGTAAAGTCAGGGTTAGTATAAATGGATCCAATTTCTTGACAAACAGGTTGATAATACTATTGCTGTTCTCAGCTACTTCCCCTTTAAGAAAATATGTGACTTGAGAATTTTACGAATCATAAAACTTTCCATCACTTCAAAAACCCTTTGTAAACCACAGCAAAACTCTTAGTACTTTGAATAGAAATTTATTGGCAATTTATACTTCAACATAGACATATCACACATCGTTCCTCGGTTTCAGTCTTGACCATAGACATAGCAACAATAGACGAAGCATTTCATTCAGCTGAGCGACGACACCATATCTTTAATTGCTTGCTTACTCTTAACGGATCTGCCTTTTAACTTCTGTCTTCGGTCTTTCTTTGGTTTTAATGGAAATTCCTTCTGTTGCAAGTCCAGCCGTGGCATTTTTTGCTCATATGTGGTACCAGTGATGAATTCAAATAGCTCTTCTATTGACATCGTTTCTACACGGTCGACGAAAAACTAAAAAATGGCATCATTTAAGGATATTATTAGATTTGTTGAATGTTAAGTTTACACTGGTGATATTACAGCAACCCCAGAAAAGAAGATGCAAAGCGTCCTCGTGGTTTAAATCCACAGCTTGACTAACATCAATTAAGTAACACTGGTTTTTATACCAGAGTATGTTTTCCACAGTCAAATCATCATGGACTAGATTAGCTTTTCTATACATCGTTTTTAGCATATTAATCACCTAAGAAATAGAACATTACATACATTATTAATACAAAATTTAAAAATACACTCACCTGATCATAAGCTATGTCAAAATTCGCAGACAACTCCTTCAAACTTGGAGCAGGTAGGAGGTCGTCTCCGATGAAAGACATTACTACAAAGTGTTTCTTGAGAGTTACAACCCGTGGGCATAGAATCCCAGCCTCTCTAAGCTTCACAAGGTTTTTCATTTCCTGCAGGGCCATTCTACATGCGGTCAATTGTTCTATCCTATTATTGAAACGCTTGATATCATTTCGGAATACCTTTATGGCATATTTCTCTGGGTAATTTTGTTCAGCAACGGCGTGAAGAACAATGGATTCCTTACCTAGAACAAGATAAAAAAAAATAGTGTCTTTGTCTATGAAAACTCTTATAGAATTTTGGTAAAAAGCTATATTTTTTGTAATGTAAAATGAGAAATATGTATTATTACCAGCACCGATGACTCCATTAACTTTCCTCAAAGTTTTGTTATATATCAGCCTATAAAGTAAATTGCAGGTGTAATTACTCAATCCGAATTCATGATCATTGGGTTTATCCTCAATATTTATCTTCTGCCTTCCATCAGAGACATACGGTACAGAACTACAATATCAAGATCTATTAGTTTCATTTTAGATGAATACCAAAACTTAAGACAGTACATCTTACCCACTGAAAATCTTATAGAATTTGAAGTTGTGGTAACCCATACTATTCTGATATTTGGGAACAAACAATACAATTTTCCCAGCATTCCTTATTTCGTCCATTATTTCCTTATACTTGTTAACTTTTCCATCATGGTGAAATGAATTGCATGTAGGCATTAGCGCTTCCTCCCTATCTAAAGCGTCAAATTCCTCCCATTCTTTTCTTTCGAGGGCATCCATGTCTTCCTCGGAATCTATATAGTACAAAGTTAGCCCAGTCATTCTTTTAAAATTCATATTTACCATAATCAGTATCTTGAGATGCTTCCTGTTCTCGGTCATATTCCTCCTGGAGCATCCTGGCGAGGTGTTCATCTCCAGACTGGCACTCGTGCCCCATTATAATATCTTTAGCGCACTTTTTCTCCCTTTTGGCTTCTGAGATGATGTCCTGCAGGTTTACAGGAAGGGGTTTCTGGATATCCGCCCATGGCGATGACATGGTGATTGCTTTACTGCGTATTAGTAATTGATTGTCAATCCGTTATGGGTAGGGAACTTATTTGTTTATATGCGGTTTGTTTACAAGACATTGCACCATAACGGGGGCGGGGAGGGTGTAGCTTGTAACGAATTGAAAACAGGTAATTCATTCACGTGGATCGGTTCGACCAATGAAAGACGAAAGATGCAGTAACCTCACTTTTTTATTTAAATATGATTTAAGCTTTGAGTAGCGTTTCTGGGAAGTTTATCTGGCATAATTCCATATTAATTAACGAATTCTTATGCGGGTGGTTTACAGGGAATTGCGCAATACTTTATAATATACAGAACGTTAAATACTTTGATGTCGCGTGAACGCTCGTAGGTGTTGTTGGGTCAATACTGCCCGTTCTTATGTCATGTCACTTTTGAAATTTGTCAAAATCATATGCGGGCCGAGTAAGAGTGAACATGACGACGAATAAGAAGGTGGAAGAGGGCCTTGAGCACATAAGGAACGCGGAGAAAAGGTAAGGGAATGTCCCCAGCTAAAGTTTTCCTCATTCCCAGTTTTTCCAGCTTGAAGACGTCCCTGCTGAAATGGAGGCCTGATTATGAGAATGCAGCTGACGAGTACAATAAAGCAGGTGAGGGAAAACAGTCTTACACACATAATCAAAGATTCGCATGTAATATTTTCCAGCGACATGTTTCCGTAATGCCAAGAGTTTCGAACAGTGTAAGGATTGCCTCCTGAAAGTCGTGGAGTGCCATAAACAGAATAGAGCGTATCCTTTTTCTTAACATTTAATGTCAATCTCATTTTACTTACTCCCACAATGCCACAAGAATATATATCACCATATATGACAATAGAACGACAGTAACCGTGATATTAGAGCAGTTACCATATACTATTTCTACTTTACTTTTCCTTATCATAATTAGTCTGTTCTACGCGGCAAAAGCCCTGGACCAGTGTGTCCTCATCTGTAAGGAGCTGGGGGATCTACGTGACATAGCCGAGCTAGCCGAAAGAGCTGCCAACATGTACCAGGCGCACGGGAATGCCGAAGCGGCCGCCTCGTCACTGGACAAGGCCGCTAAGATCTTGGAGGCACAGCACCCGGCGCAGGCTCTGAAGCTTTTCCAACATGCAGCAGAAATTGTCATGGTAAGACAAAGACTGAGATAAATGGAGTACAGTATCTAAATCTACATGTAAGGTTAGAGTGTTCTTTTGGAACCTTCTTTGGCATTTTTCTCTTTCCTGGTGTTTGTTACCCAGCGCATTTTTTTTTAACTGCAATCTGCTACATTAGAGCTTACCTTTGATATAATATATTAAATACAGTAGTATGTTATACATATTATCTAAATTTATATTTTTGAGATCTCTAAAATGTCCAATATTGCTTTCACCATCTTCAGAAAAGAGATCAAAGTTGCACTCGATCCGAAAGTGATCATATATGTCATAGAACTTCTCATTCTTTCAGATCCAGGATAATTCCAGGCAGGCAGCAGAATACACCAGTAAAGTAGCCCGATTACATGTAAAACTACAACAGTAAGTGTACACCAATAACATGTAATTTTCAATTTCAATTTCCCGTGAATTCTCACAGGTATGACCTAGCAGCGGACGCCATAAGGCGCGAATTAGGCCTCCACCAACAGAACGAGTCATATCAGGCAACGGGTCGCTTGACTGTAGCTTTAGTCTTAGTGCAGCTAGCTAGAGGCGACGTCGTTGCCGCAGAAAAGGCTTTCAAGGAGTGGGGCAAGTAATAATAGTAGAGAGTAAAGTTAGTTAGGTGATATAAGCACTCTGAAACAGGTAAAAAATGTTTAGAATTAAGTACTGAAGGCAAGGCAAATCAGACCTCTTTTACATTTAATACCTCTCTGTTAGGCAATTATTGCGAGGCCCCCGAACTGCAAACCCTGGAGGCCCTGCTCCAAGCGTACGACGAAGAAGACCCGGAAAGCGCGAAGAGAGCCCTAAACAGCCCCTTCATCAAACACATGGACGTCGAGTATGCTATCCTTGCAAGAGACATGCCTCTGCCTGAAGGAATGCCGGCTCCGGCTGTTGCTACGGTGCGTGAGAAAGTCGCCTATGATCTGGTTAGAACTCCTGAGGAGGTGAGTTGAGGGATCTGTTAACTGTAAGCCTTTTAATTACTAAAGTCTTGGCAGGGGGATCACATGGGAGATAATGAAGAGGATGAGTTTGCAGGGGGGCTGTGTTAAGTGTTGTTTTTAAGAGAAGAAAATGGTCTAATATAGCTTTATTATTTGTTTAAAATGTGAACGTGCATTCGGAGATGAGCTGAGTAATTAATGAGAAAACACTTATCAGTAATTACGATTACCTTCTTTTTAACATTGCCTACCAGATATTCAAATGAGACAGTCTACAGAAATGAGTAGACTTTGCAATAATTGTAATTATTAAAATGTTTTCGAATGTAATTACTGCTTAACTCAGATTCTTTTATTACGGGTGTACGCTAACTGTGTAGATCTAAGCATTCCTGTTTATCGTTTATAAAAAGCTGTTGAATTACTTATTGATTTGTAAGCCAGTGTAAATTGGTAATATGTGAGAATAAAGAATATTCATCAGATGAAAACGAGACCATTAGACTCTAACGTGTGAACGAATTTATTTAAAAATTTCTTCTGCGACTAACACATAGATGGATAATATTATATTTTAAACATCATAGCCGACGATGTGGCGCTTCCCTATGCACTCCCCGACGTAGAACCAGCACAGTACCTCGATGCCGACCAAAGTGTTCAGCCAGGCCTCCTTGACGGTAAGGTTCTTCCAGGATCCAGTTTTGGCGCTGGTGATCAGCCTGCCGAGTCCTGCTCTAATCTGGGGGATGTCCGCCGGCGTCGGGGGCGTGAGCTCCACTTTGGCATATTTGAGGAAGGTGTTCAGCTTGGGGCGTCCCTCCTGAACGAGCCCTGAGAGTAACAAAGTGAGGATGTTACATAATGATGTAACTTTGAGGTTAACGACAGAGTGTACTTACTCGAGGTAAGTTGTGGTATCTGAGCGACCAGTTTAGACATGACTGGGGGTGGTCGAGGGTTGTTTTGTGTGGTAGTCGACGAGTTTACTTGAAGATTAACCCTTTCTTTGGGGACACCTTAACTGACACGAAACAGGGAACTCACAGAATGAGAAAAGGTTTGAAGTAAGTGTCGCTGTGTTTCACCCTATTGTGCTAGGCAACCAATCATACTTGTGACGCGCTATTCGCGTTACCCCACCCATTTTCTGTTCCCCTGATAGCGAATCTCGAATTTTCTTACACGTGTTGCTTCAGTATGGTGCTTTTCGTGGCTGTGTGAAATCTAAACATAACCTAAAAACTTCCACTCGATGACTAAGATACGTGAAGATGTAAACAAGTAAATATGAAATGGTTAAAAGTGTTGACACTCGCACTGTGCCTATCGGTGACTCCGCTTAGCTGCGAGACCTCGAAGGGCGCCCCCCCAGCGGAGGTCTTCGACCCCCTCGGACCGCTGGTGAAGTGCAACTTCCTCTCGTGGGAGTTCCTCGATTGTCAGGAGCCCCTCGACCACAAGGGCAACAAGACGTCCAAGGAGCTCGTCGGTTACGGGTGCGTCAAGTTCGGCGGGATAACGTACGAGCAGGTCGAGAGGACGAAGGTCGTCTGCAACGTATTGCCCAAGATCGAGTGCTTCGGTAACAGGACTTTCTTCAGGGAGGGCGTGCCTTGCATAAAGTATTCGGATCAGTACTTCACGACCACGTTACTGTACAGCATCCTGCTGGGCTTCCTGGGGATGGACAGGTTTTGCTTGGGCCAGACCGGGACCGCCGTCGGGAAGTTATTGACGATTGGCGGGTTGGGGATATGGTGGGTCGTGGACATTGTATTGCTGGTAACGAATTATCTGACGCCTGAAGATGGGAGTAATTGGAATCCGTACGTTTGAATAGTGGAATATCAGGTAGTTGTTTTGCGATGATTTAAATAAAACCAAATGATAGGATTAAATAGTTTTTTCAAGTTTTCAATGTTTTATCTTTAACCTTTAATCAATAAAATTTGTAATTATATGATTTAAAAATATTTTATTCGTTTCTCAATTTATTAACAGTATCAAACAGACCGGATTTATACTCTTACGTGCACCTGAGGACATTCAACCATATCGAACCTGGCCATGGACTAGATGGTGTTTCAAAGTAGGAAGTGCTGTCCTCACTACCATAGTGCATGGTCTTCCTAAGAAGGACTCTTAGTTATTCTCCTAGATACCTTGGTAAGGTAAGTTTTTTCCTCTCTTATATATATATTTATTGATTTATCTGTTTACTGGTATTGTTTTCTTGCTTCCTGGAAACTTCTTTTAACATGTGCTCCGATCTTTTGCTTCCTGAAAACTTCTTTTGGCATGTTCCCTTATCTTGCCCACATTTTCTAATTTATTTTTGCTTTTTTAACTCCTTTATTGCATGTGAGTGCAATCCGATGTTTAAAAAAAAACAATAATTGTTATTGAACAGCTTTTTTATTGAATGAAACTGAATACTGAAATAGTTCTCTCGTAGCACATCAGCCATTAATAACAATTTCTTTAAGAAACAATTGCAATAAGACATTGTAGCATAATCATTTCTCTTGTACAAACCAGAAATATATTACAGTACCATCTACTTACATTACACTATATTTTACAATTTCAAATCTGTGTCTGAGTGGGGGTAGGCTGTGCTTCCTTGTTCCATCCTTTCAAGCCTTCTGGTAATGTAGTATCTTCCTCCAGCGACCCTGTACCCTCGACGAATTCCTCGTAAGTAGATTTCTCTGGGAACGGTCTCTTGCCCAATAACTCGATCATGTCGTCCCTGCTGATTATTTCTTTCTTCAATAACCTTTCGGCCACTTTTTCCACCAACATTTTCTTCTCCTCCAACAGCGCCCTCGTCCTCACGTGGGCACTGTTTATCAAGTTCCTAACCTCCTCGTCAATCATCTGAGCAGTACTTTCTGAATAAGGCTTCTCGAACATCATCTCTCCATCGCGGGGCATATCGAAGCTGATGTTTCCGATCTTCTCATTCATGCCAAAGTGGACGACCTGGGCGTATGCGCTCTGGGTGACTTTCTTGAGGTCATCCTGCGCCCCTGTCGTGATCTTCTGGAAGAATATCTCCTCGGATACTCTTCCGCCCAGTGTCATGCACATCCTGTCCAAGAGCTGCTCTTTGGTGTAGAGGTACTGATCTTTCGGGAGGTACTGAGCGTATCCCAGGCCTTTTCCGCGAGGAATAATTGAAACCTTCAATAGCGGATCGGCATACTGTAAGAACCACCCAGCTACAGCGTGACCGGCCTCGTGATACGCTACGATCTTTTTCTCTTCTGGAGACAGAACATTGGTTTTCTTCTCCATGCCGGCCACAACCCTTTCGATGGCCTGTTCAAAGTGTTTCATCGTGATCGAGTGGTTTAAATCCCTGGCCGCTATCAAGGCAGCTTCATTGCAGACGTTAGCAATGTCGGCACCTGTAAATCCGGGAGTCAACGCCGCCATCTTCCTTGCTAATGCATCCTTGTCCAGGTCTGTCTTCAGCGGGACCAGGTGTACCTTGAACATAATGGTACATAATGATTGATTTTTTGCAACTTATCATTGATTTATACCTTGAATATACTCGCCCTGCCTTTAATATCTGGAGCCGGAACAAAAATTTGCCTGTCGAACCTTCCCGGCCTGAGCAGAGCCTTATCGAGGATATCAACTCTGTTAGTGGCTGCTAACACTACTACGTTCGTCGTGGTATTGAACCCATCCATCTCGACGAGGAGTTGGTTCAGGGTGTTTTCCTGCTCTGAATGGCCCCCGAAGCTTCTACCCCCTCTTTTCCTTCCGACCGCGTCGATCTCGTCGATGAACAAGATGCAAGGCGCGTGCTTCCTGGCCATGGCGAACAAGTCGCGGACCCTCGACGGTCCGACGCCGACGAACATCTCCAGGAACTCCGATCCGGAGACTGTTATGAACGGGACATTAGCCTCGCCGGCTGTTGCTTTCGCCAGGAGTGTTTTCCCAGTTCCGGGAGGACCTAAAAAGAAAGTGGTTTTATATGAGGTGGACATTAACCTGCCAGGCTTTACCTGTTAACATTGCACCCTTAGGGATCTTGGCCCCCAGATCGATGTACTGCTGGGGATTTTTGAGGAAGTTTACGAACTCCATGATTTCAATTTTGGCCTCTTCGCAACCAGCTACATCTCTGAAATAATTTCTTTTATGAAAGTGTATCCATGCACTACAAAAATTTAGAACAGGATTGCTAAAATTAACAATTTTTCAAATTGATTTCCCAGAGCCTAAAACAATTCAAATTCGCTAAACAACACACATATTAACATCGAATTGACGCTTTAACCTTGGTAATGATCCTTCAATTTGTTTCAAAGTCCCTGTTTGAATCTCACCTAAACTTCACTCCGATTTCATTAGAATTGATCAACTTGGCAGTGCTCTCCATGACGCCCCCGAAGAGTCCGCCTCCCCTCTTTCCCCTCTTGCCTCCCATCATCTCCGCCGACCTCCTCATCATGTAAATCAGGAAACCGATCACGAGTATCGTCGGGAGCATCCCGGAAAGGCTGGCTGCCTCGATTTCCGTCTTGTAGATCACAGGTATGAAGTTCGGGGGTTCGACGTTCATCTCGATCTGCGCATTCTCGAGATTCCTCTCGAACGAATCGACACTGCCTATGTTGAACCAGAGGAATGTCTTAAAAATGCAAAATTAACATAAACAACAAGTCCCCAGAAGAAGTTTCGCTTACGGCTCCGTCTACGGTGTTGCCGGGTAGGAGCTTAACTCTGACCCACTTCTTATTCACGACTTCTAATTTTTCTACGATTCCCTTCTGGAGGTAGCTGGAGATTTAAAAATATTAGTGTCATCGCAAGAGTTTTGGAAAACCTCTTGTACCTGTGGACAAACTCCTTCCATCCGATCTCCTTATATCCCATCTCCCACATTGTGACAGTTGCCAAGAATGTAATGGCCGCCGCTGCTCCCAAGACATACCACTTGTCCCTTTCGTTGTCCCCAAAAGGCTTTCCCCCACTACCCCTAAATGTAATAAACCATATTAAACACATCAGATGTCAACTCAAAGGTGCTTTGTAGTAGACTCAGTATAGATTAAATCATACAGATTACTTGTTACACAGTATTATTCAACTATTACTTCACAATCCTATCAATTTTTCGGTATCTTACCCTCTTCCGGTGCCGCCAAACAGCCCGAACGACCATTGCTCATAGGGTTTCCCCGGCGACTTGGAGCTGGGGGGCGGAGGCGGGGGCGGCTGCTGCGGTTGCTTGGCTGCCTCTTTCGGCTGCTCCGGTTTCGCCTCATTCCCCTTAATCTCTTTCGCCTCTGCCGTTTCAGGCTGCTTTAATTCCTTCGCCCCGCCCGGCTTGAAGTACTTCTCGAAGCCCTTCGGCGGTTTCTCGCAGAACGAGCGCCATTCCCTCAGGACGGTTTCCCTCA
Source organism: Cryptocephalus primarius (assembly GCA_963576515.1). Taxonomy (NCBI): domain Eukaryota; kingdom Metazoa; phylum Arthropoda; class Insecta; order Coleoptera; family Chrysomelidae; genus Cryptocephalus; species Cryptocephalus primarius. The sequence continues at coordinate 14,036,893 of OY754943.1, read as the reverse complement.
GTGAGGAATTATTCTAAAAATAGGGAGAATCTGAGAGTGCGACTGGTGTAGGTTACGGGGATTCGAGTTTGTATGGTACCTGAACGCCAGTGACGTTGTACTGCTTGAACGTTTTCCATACTAGGTTCTCTACTCTCCTGCAACCGTTGATTAGCCGGTATGCCATTAGAACGATCTAAAACATTACTTAAGTTATCACAATTTTACATTTATCACGGAAACGCGACGTAACCTCACTTATTGGTCGCGGGACGATAAATGCAATTCTCAAAGTTAGGGGGATAATGATTATCTGATAATTGCAGTTAATGGAAAGTTAATTAGCATAAAATTGACTTTCTCATTTAGAATTTTCGATAAATTGAGCTTTTATATAATTAACAAGGTCGTGTATTGTTGGTTGCCTGGAAGTGTGACACGGTACAATAATTTTTTGTTGTGCCATGTCATTCGGCTAGTTGATGGTGGTGTATCCTGTCCTGATTTCAAAAACTCAAAGTTCTCGCTGTTTAAATATTTATTTTTATTAATTGAGTAAACAGCAGTAACAATACATATTGTATACAGTGCGCGACAAATACGGGCGACGCGTTGTGAAAGTCCCCCGCTCAGGTACACTCTACCCCCCTTCCAGGACCCGAAGGAATGCAGGTGTTCTATTTTTAATTTTTCGCTTTTTTCTCCGCTCTCGGGACACGTCCCGCATCTTCATCACGACTACAGAGAGAGCCCACAGCTCTCCCAAAACTGCCACCATATGGACATGGATTACGCTCAAATGCAAGAGAACGCAGACCTGGTCGGAAGGAAATGGTACCGGAACACCCAGCAGAGGTAAGATAAGGGTTTCAGGGTGTACAGAGAAGTTTGCAGGTTGTGTTCACGTCGATAATGTGATTCCAGATGGTTTCTTTTAATTTGCATGTGTTGATGAATTTTGAGGCTCGAGGGTGAGAGTCGGATAGATTGGAGGTGGGAATTTCTGGAAGAGGTGGGGCCCATAGGACGCTTAGGATTATATAATTTGTAGGAGAATTCGGAAAAATCGGGAATGGTTCATAAGTTTCATATTGAAATTTATGTGCTCCGAATTGGAGTGAGACTACAACTCACATTTGACATGTTTAGATGTGCAAAAATGTCCCCAAGGAAAATCTGGAACGGTTTTCATATTCCTGGGTGTTAAATCATTGAAATTTATGAGGTCCGAAGTGGAATGACGCTGTAGACACCATAGAAGTTTATAGTAATCCTGAGATTTTCCCTGAGATATGATTAAAAGGAAATTTATGTTCTAGACTGAAATAAGACCTTTGTTGTAGTGTCATAGAGATTTATTGAAGCTTTTAATTAAACATACAAAGGTTCGGATAGTGATAAGTTCTCTCCATCGTTCGATAACGCCATGAATCCAATCTTTATTATTAGCAAACATAATCAACGTTTAGGGGTATTATGTGATAAGAGTTATCATCAAAAAATATGGGAAAGCTTTATGTGTTCACAAAACAAATGAAGCCAAGAAAATATCAGTAATTTGCTAAGTCACTGAAGTTTAGAGAAGAATGTTTCACTTCGTAAAGACCCTAAGGGATTCCATAGTGTTAATTCCTCTACAGTTATATTTTGAGAACACGTCTCCCCCTACCTCATCATCGTGCTCATATTCTGGTCCCACATGTGTGTGTTTACATCAATAACACAAATTTATCAAACATTGGAAATCTCCTTTCAGTTTAAATTTATCTCTCGCTCGGACGACGCCACGATACCACGATTGCTCGTCGAACATTTCGAAATAACACGTTTATCTCTTCATTATCTCTTTAACCCTCCTTGAGCGTGTGAATGACCAACAGGGTCAAAAGTGATCCGATCTGAGATCTGTTTCAATTCTGCACCGAGACGAGGCGAATATGCAGAGAAAGACAAAGGAAAATTTGGTGGTGCCCAGTAGGAACAGGGATAAGTCAGAGAGTGATGTAGAGGAGATTTTCAGTGCGGGGGTACAGTATGGGAATCTTGCAGGCGTCAAGCGACAATTAGGGCACAGGTGAGTCCGGTCAATGTTAGGATCGATGTCCTCAAGAAGGGAATAAAGGTTGGGATTTTTCTTATTCTATTGTTGATGGATCTATTGCTGAACAATTAAATTGTTTAAATGTAATTTTCGCCGTTAAACTATTAGGGCGCCCATTGGGTTCCATCAAGTTTCCTAATCGTTTCTTTAATGACGCACATCAACGAGGCTTTTTGATTATTTTCTCGGTTATTTTTACTTGCTTGTTTTTGTTATTGGAGAGGGGTCAAGTTCGGATTTGGAAATAATGTGTGTATACTCTAATTTTGTAACTCAAAAGGTGGTTTTCTAACTGAAGTTGTAATTCAAAATTTTAAAAGTTTTAGGTGGGATGAGCCCAAAATCAACTTTCAAACGTTTCAAAAATTTATAATTTTTCGAAATGCATTTGGAAACGTTAGCTTTTCTATTTTTGTATCGATCTTGAAATTCCAAAAACCTTCAAGTGGTTTAAAAAATGGATTTGACTGGCCGCTCTTGACCCCCTCGGTTCCTTTTCAAATTTAGTTTTATGTCTGTAATGTCTGTGTGTTTTTTAACTGTAATTCTCATTCATTAGAAAACTTGAATAATGGTACTTTGAGTTCTTTCAATATTCAAATTACTTGAAGTGCTTTGAGTTTAACAGAAGACTTTTCTAATTGATGAACGGCTAATGACACTGAGACTTATTTGAATATTGATTTTGGCTTCCCTTTTGTAATTGATTTAGTGGATAATTTCATTTTTAGTAATATGGTTCTATCAGAATCATTAGATTATATGCTATCTATCTCCTAATTTGTATTGGTATTAGACCATAATCTATAAGGCCAATGGATTACAGACTTCATGTTGAATTAATTTGCAGTATTACATAATTGTTACATAAGGTAAACTTTTTATATAATTATATGCTGTCTTTGGTTTGTTATAATGCTATATTACTTCACTAATTTTGTTAAAAAAATATTTTGAGTATCAGTGAAGGAACGATAACAAGCAATTGCGATAACTTGAGTGCGCTTTGGATTAACCAGAAATCTTTTCTAATTAAAAGGGAAACAATTTTGATACTTTCGGTTGCTTTACATACTTATTTTCATGTCGATATTCCAAGGAAATATTTTTAACTCTTGAAGATATTAGGATTCTGCTGAAAAATTCTTCGGATACTTTCAATATGATCGGTTTCCCTGTAATAGCATCTTTTAATAGTTGAAGCACTTTGAATTTGACACAGTGATTTTCTGATGGAGGGAAATTCCATTCCTAATACCGATTTTCCAATGGAATTATTTTTCCTCTAATGTGATGTGAATTTAGTCATAGATTTTCTAATGAAACAAGTTTTCCTGCAACGCTGTTGTAAAATATAGTTTTTTTAGTAATGGGTGGGGGACTTTCTAATTAAAAAAATATTCCAATTTCCGCTCGTAATATTTTGCAAGCAGTTTTAAATTAATTTCGTTGTTAATTACAATTTCGATCATGCGTTACATAAAGTTCATGACGTATAATGAAATCGAGCCCCCAATGCCCGTGGGTCGACATCTTTCGCAATTAATTAACAATTTCAAAGAAGTCATTACCAATTAGATAATCGTCGCTTGTAAACCGGAAAGTATCTATATACATACAAAATAAGTACGGGCGCGTTTCATTCATACGAAGACTCTCGAGGGATTAACACTTACTAAAGATGCGACTCCACAACGGGCACACCGGTGGATATCCCCCTGCAGACGTGTAAGTCTTTGAGGAATTTTTTTAGCGGGTATTTTTCTGTGTCGCGGATTCCGTACCGTTCCAGTTCGTGTGGGTCGCTCTAATTTTAATATTTGATGAATTTTTCAGTTTGTATTTTACGTCGGTTACAAGGTCGGATGCATTTCGTTTTCATTCCGAATTAATTCCATCAGAATATTTACGTGGTAATCGACGTAACATTGCAACAGATCTTGCCTGGCCGAAGGTACTTGCTTTATGTTATGCAAGTGTTGTTCGTCTTTGGAGTAGGATAAGTCGTAACGTCAGGTAGAATCTGTTCAGGACAGATGTTGATGTAACGCTAGAGGGAAAATTGAGGTTTCACTGGTCAGAGTTGCGTGGGAGTGTTAACACATTTTCTTCAAATAAAGCGCGCAAACATTGCATGGAAATTTCTTCCGATTTTTGTAACTCATACATATGTCACAGTTATTGGAATAATTTTCATTTTCAGTTCGTATTCATATTGCTTGAAAAATCTCGATTTTGATTCTTGTTTTGAAACAAATTCACTGTAGCGACCCACGGTGGTAATTGCTATGTTAACAACTTTTTGGATACACGGCAGTCTTGAGGCAACGTTTGCGATTTTTGTTGCTGGAAGAAGCATCTTTTTAAATAAAATCGTTGCGGCAATTCGTAAACACGTTTTTTCTCATGGAAATGATAAACCTGCGCTTTGCAACTTTTATTGCATGGGATTTTTTCGCAACTTATTCCTGTCGACTCGTTGCAAACACCACATCGAAACAATTAACATGCACGCGGAATTAATTATCATTATTTTTATCTCTACGGGGAAACCTTGATATACACCGTGTATAGATAAAAATCTCGTCAGTAGCTCCAGTGTGATTCGATTGTGTGCACTTCAGGAAATTTTCCGCAATTAGCCGCGGTAATTAGCGAATTTTGCACGAAAAATGCGTTTCAATAACATCAACAGCCACGTACTAAGAAACGGGATCGCCCAAGAACGTGACCATATCCCTAAGGAGTGAGTGTAATGATTTTAAGTAATCCATTTGTCCTTGTCGATGATTCCGATTACATACTTTGTTTAATCCTCGATTTATAGTACATTGTCAAGGATTTATCTTATGACAAAGAATGTAGTTAACGACAGATAAATCCTTAGGAGATTAATGACGAGATTGGATTACATTTCCTGGTAAGAAAATCGATGGAAAATTAAAATTCTATTTTTGAAAAAACTGTAGCAACGTTTCAAATTTTTCCCTTCAAATACTTGTTCGATTCGACAATTGTATAAGTAAACAAATCATCCAATGGACAAATTATATATAATTATGTGTATGGACGTTGATAGCACATCTAGACCCCCTATTTTTTTCATTAACCACTTCTATTCGCATTTCCCACTTGACTAGAAATGTGCAGCTTCGAGTGAGCTTATAAAACAATTCATATTGCATTACATGATACCAAATTTTATTTTCAGAATCTTCGTTAACAGGAGTTTACACTTGGAGAACATCAAGTTCTATGGATTCGACATGGATTACACCTTGGCCGGTAAGATTTTGATCGAATAGTTAGTGCGGTAATCACTCACACACAGTCGTATGTTTTTCTAGAATACAAATCGCCACAGTACGAGAAGCTCGGGTTCGATCTCGTCAAGGAGTACATGGTGTCGATAGGTTACCCTCAAGAAATTTTGGAGTTCGATTATGATCCCACGTTTGCTGTGAGGTAAGAGGTTCAAAATTTATATTGAGTACGAATCTTTCAATCACAAATTTATTTCATTACTAGTGGATGCCATCAAACACGTCTGTGTTATCTGCCTTTCTCCTCTTTAACCAACTGGACCTGATTGCCCTCGTCTTCAGCACTCTTGTTAGTCCATGAGACCCACCGTACAATTCACACTTTTATTGGATACATTTTTTAAAAGAAGATGGTCTTACAACTGCGTTTAAATTAAAATATTTTATAGAAAATCTTACAGTGAAGCTTCCACACTTCGTGAGACCCACCATTTTACAAATATCTTTAATCTCTAGTGTAGACAAACTGCAAGTACATAATTTTTCACCTTTTCGTCCTTACCAAACGAAATTTTCGAATTTCCCCCCTAAATTTGTTGTCCTAAGTTGAGTTCAACCAATTCACAGTTTTCTATTTGCCAAATCAAAGTTTTGACAGTAAACATTTAATTTTCCAGGGGTTTATGGTTCGACACCTACTACGGCAACCTCCTGAAAGTCGACGCCTACGGCAACATTCTGGTGGCTGTGCACGGTTTCGAATTTCTAAAACAGTAAGTCTCCAACGGTTCCCATCGGCCTACAATTACCTCTATGGTTTCTCAGTTCTAGAATCTACGAACTCTACCCGAATAAATTCTTGACGTTGGACGAGTCGAGGGTGTACGTCCTGAACACCCTGTTCAACTTACCCGAGACGTACCTGCTGGCGTGCCTCGTGGATTTCTTCACGAACTGCAAAGAGTACACGAAGACCGAGACGGGGGTGAAGTGCGGCGAGCTGCTCATGTCGTACAAGTCGATATTTCAAGTGGGCGAAACTTATCAGATTCTTAAACATGTTATGAATATAAGTGCTTGAAGCATGGATTTTTGTAAATGTTTCTTTGATGAAGTGGGATGTTGAGGTACCTATTTTGTATTTTTAGGATGTGAGGAACGCCGTCGATTACGTGCACCTGCAAGGCGATCTGAAGAAGAAAACGACGGAAAACTTGGAGAAGTACGTGAGGAAAGATGAGAGGTTGCCGATGTTCCTCACCAGGTTGAGGGAGAGCGGAGCGAAAACCTTTCTTCTGACGAACAGCGATTACAACTTCACCGATAAGATCATGACGTATTTGTTTGATTTCCCTCACGGACCGAAGGTAAAAAACTCTTTTACTATACCATCTCCCTACAGAGGTTGACAGTAATCAATACTGTACTGTACTGTAGAGTTTCGATGCTCTAATACATTAATTGTTCATTTCTTTCGACTCTCCTGTCGAACAGTGTATTTGAAATCAATTGATACTTTCTCTATGTTGCATCCTGTCAAATCGACATAATTGTTATAATACATATAAGGACATTTCTGACATGATTGTCAGTATAGCTTCTAGTGTTTTAAATTGAAATAATCTGTTAACTAACGTAATTTTTCATATATATTTTCACTTATTTATTTACAATTGCAGCCACCACCTACTCTGCTCCTTGAAAGTTGCACTAAAATATTTAATTTAAAATTCAATTAGAAAGCACGCATAAATTTGTTGCAGTATCAATCACGTTTCCATTAGTTATACATAGGAATACATACCAATTTTTCTTCTTCACTACAAGTATTAGGCACGGTGCCTGTTATGGTGCCCATTATTTAAGTAGGATCAAATAATCAAGAATAAAGTTAGGAGAATATTATTAAGATTTGATCTTGTTGCAGGAGAATGTGTAGGTATTATTATAGTTTTATTATTAAGTGTTGATGTTTGTACATGTACTTAAGAAACATGAAAGTAGGTAGTAACGATGACGATTATCTTATCCTTCATAATGATTTGCATAAGCTTGTAATGCTTATAGTTTTAATTATTAAATTCCATTTACATACTGTATGTGATAGCATATTTATAGTCGTATTGTCTTGTAATTGGGCTTCGTAACCCCATCGACGATCAGTTTATCGATGAAACCTCCTCGCCTAATGACGATCGTCCCGTTTCAGCCAGAAGACCCTCACAGGAAGTGGACGACCTACTTCGACATAATCGTCGTCGACGCCCGCAAGCCCCTCTTCTTCGGCGAGGGCACGATCCTCCGTCAGGTCGACACGACGACGGGCAGCCTGAAGGTCGGTGTGCACACAGGGCCTCTGCAGTCGGACCACGTGTACTCTGGCGGCTCGTGCGACGTCTTCACCAAGTTCATCGGGGCGAAGGGCAAGGACGTGCTGTACATAGGCGACCACATCTTCGGCGACATACTGAAGAGCAAGAAGATAAGGGGCTGGAGGACGTTCCTGATCATACCGGAGCTGGTCAGGGAGCTGCACGTGTGGACCGACAAGTGTCAGCTCTTCAACGAGCTGCAGGGGTTGGACGTGAGGCTGGGCGAGATGTACAAGTGAGGATTGCACTAGCGTTGCTTCAGTTTCATGTCAATCGTACAGGCTTACGTAGAAGTGTACACATCACATGATTTAAATCTAACAGTCTAATTTTGAAAGTGATGTAACATATATAAGTACAATGTCTATTGCAATTGTTGCAATGTCTATATCATTATTATGATTCTACAAAGGACTTGTAAGGAATTATTAATATTTTTGTGTTTAAGGAAGATCTTTTACGTTTGTCTGTGGTATGTTAATAGCATATTAAATGTTGGTCGATAGGTTATCAATCTTATGTACTTCGTCATTATCTTCATCATCATTTGTTGTACCAGGGCCATGGAATTTAATTCATAATAATTCTATTTTGAACGAAATTAATTTATCCTTGTTATTTTAGAAACCTGGACAGTAGCACCAAAGAGAAGCCGGACATTTCGAAACTGAGGGCCGCAATACGGGACGTTACCCATAAAATGGACTTATCCTACGGGATGATGGGTAGCCTCTTCAGGTCCGGATCAAGACAGACATTCTTTTCATCTCAGGTAGAGGAGTAACGTTAACAGTACTATTGCAGAAATTAAGAAACTGCTTCTACTTTTAATTAAGAATTCATAGAACCTATTATGAACAGCTTTATTGTTTTAGGTCGTGAGGTACGCGGACCTCTACGCAGCCACCCACTTGAACCTCCTGTACTATCCGTTCTCGTACATGTTCAGGGCTCCTGCAATGTTACTGCCTCACGAGTCTACCGTGGCGCACGAGCAACATTTCGTCTCCGAGGTTAACGCTAGGCAGGAACTCAACGAGGAGATAAGGGAGGCTTTTAGGGAGAAGAGGGTAAGTGACGTATCTGAAACGATACTGTAATTATGACAGAAATTCCTCCTTCAGCCCCTGGAGAGGTCTCAGAGCCAGATCCCACACGTGAGGCCTGCGACTCCGAAGAGCGTGACGCACACTCACGACGAGGACTTCTCCGACGACGACAGCGAGGAGAAATCCACGAACAGGACGCCGGAACAGTCCGATTGAGGCGTCTGCTCTAAGGTTTGTTAAGTTCGAGGGTCGATTCTTTCAGTAAGCACAAGACTGCCGTTGTAACAATACATTATTTTAGTATATTTCGAATAACGTTTTAGAGTCGCCTAGAGTTGTTTAAACGCACAGAAGAGTGAGAGAGTAAGAATGAGGGTGAATGTGCGTGCTTGAACTTTTCCTGGATAGGTTTTATTGTAGAAACGCGGTTTGTTCTGAGATGTTAAAGATATAAGGCAATCAGTTTTAAATGGTCGATGATATCCTACTTGTAAGAACCTTTTCTTAACTTTATTAAGTAAAGGATTGACAGTAGCGGTGTAAACTGACGTTTTTAACATTTTTTACCTTGTGTATTATAGCAATATTGTGTATTATCGCCTTCTGTTCTTGAAAAAACATATATATATTTTAAAATGGAACAAATGAACGCCCATACGAAAGATTTTTCCCTAGAAAAATGAAATAATTGTTGATTACTGGTTATTTTTTTATGTAGGTTCCAAAAATTGTTCCACAATGTATTTTATTATAAATAAATTGTTCTGTTGACTATCCTCCAGTTATTTTTGATGTAGGTAAATGCAAAAATGCCAATACTGGAAGGAAAATACATATTTACGATCTGTAAATAAGTAACATCAGGAATATAGCCCAATAAAATGTTGTAACTTCAGAACAAAGTAATGGCTTGCAAAAAAAGTATGTTTTAAGGCATGTGGCGAAGTTTCAACTTGATAGGCCTAAAAGTTTTTGAAATATTGGCATTTTTTGAAAAAATTAGAACCTGTTCTTCAAACATTTACGTATATTTCGAAAAATAAACGCTTTGCAGAGAAACGACTTTCATTTCTGGCATCAGAAAATCATCCCCTATCAACTCCCACCCCAATTTGGTTCATAGAAAGGTCCCAAGACTTCAAAATTCAAAAAATATAAGCCCGAGTGAAAACGTGAATGAATCCGACGAAAACATACTTCCGAAATTCGACATTTGGTATCAGGAGAACAGAAGTAGCAAGGAGGTTATCAATGTAGCAGGAGGTTTGGAGATATATCGCGCGAAATTCAAATTTGACATGGAACACTTCGTACTTTACATGTTCCGTGTCAAATTCGAATTTCGCGCGCTATACCCCCACACCTCTTGCTACGGGCTAACCTCCTCGCTCTTCTGTGATCCTGGTACCAAATTTTGGTCCCCAAAGTGAATTTTCGCATTTTGAATCGACCAAAATCGCTTCTGAAAGTCGCCATTTGGTACCAGGATAACAGGAGTGGCGAGAGGTGTGGAGGTATTACATACTATATCGCGCGAAATTCAAATTTGATACGGAACGTTTCGTACTTTATGTTCCCTGTCAAATTCGAATTTCGCGCGCTATACCCCCACACCTCCTGCTACGGGCTAACCTCCTCGCTCTTCTGTTATCCTGGTACCAAATTTTGGTCCCCAAAGTGAATTTTCTCATTTTGAAACGGCCAAAATCGCTTCTGAAAGTCGCCATCTGGTACCAGGATAACAGGAGTAGCGAGAGGTGTGGAGGTATTACATATTATATGGCGCGAAATTCGAATTTGACAACGTCATAGGTGATGCGCACTGTAGTTTCAAATGTATATTGTGTTGCATACATCGTCAAACGTTTCAAATAAAACAACGAATTCTAACTTCCGTAACTTTATTTAACAGTAAATATATGTTACAATGCACATAAGATATTTTATTTAATATATTACTAGGTTTAAAATATTAACTACTTAACAATAAAAAGGGGTAAAGGGGTACATAAACATGATCTCAAAAACACCTGTCTACCCTAAAAATACAGTCAAAAATTTCGCACAATTGTTTGGTTCCAAAGTTGCAAAGTGAATTTTTTTATATATAGTATATAAAAATATAACAGAAAAATAATCGAAAACGGTTGCTAAACACATCATCACATCAATGAAGAGATAGAGGCACCCTCAGGATCAGTCACATTCTTCTTATACATATTATTTTAGCGATCATGACGGTAAGTTAGATTTTGCCTTATTTTTGAACAAAAATCGTTCCTCCAATTCTCCAGGAACCTTCAAAAAAATCGTCATATCAATACATTCAAAGAAATACAAAAATGCATAACAAAGTATTACCTTAATATTTAAATAATAAAAAAGTAGTGTCCATCAAGATCATCAATGTTGGGTTCAATGTAATTTCACAACAATAAATCATTGTTATTGAAGTTATTGAAACCAATTTGATGGCTTTCTTAATGTAACACTTTTATACAACGAAACAACAAAAACAACAGTAACAATAAAAAATAAATTAATTGTTAACAAAAGCTCGTCCAATTATTAAAATAAATTAATAATTATTGCAGAAGTAATTAATTTTGTAAATATTGTATCTGCCCCAATAAATATAATACAATCTTTATAAATTCTAATTAGTATTATTTTTTTATTGAAGCAAATGCACAAAGCAGCAGTGAGGGAAAACCAAAGATCAAGAACATTAAAATATGTATGCATGTATATTTCGAATGATTCAAATAGTTAGTAGATCGTTTCTCGTGTGGGGTTGCTAGTCCCCCATCGGGCGCCTCCCCAGGTGGCGGATAGGGGAACGCCTCCCAGATATGGGTGGTATCGGGGAAATTAAATACCCGAGGCGGACCAAAACTAGCAGGTAGCGTCTGACCCAGAGTGGGCGGCTACCAACAGCGTCTGACCCACAGTGGGCGGCTGAACTTACACATCAGGAAAGCAACGGGAAACTACCTGATGTATGAAACCTTTCCCCAGGATTATCATTATGGCTGAAGAATTAAACAACGGCCCCGAGTACGGGCGCTCCTTGAATGGGGCAGGGGTGCGAAGAATCTCCCGTTCGGCCACAATGGACATTAAATCCAATTTCAAAATAGGTACATGGAACCTACGCAGTCTATATGAAGCTGGAAAGACCCATAATGCAATACTGGAGATGAAAAGACTCGATATCCAGATTCTAGGGGTCAGTGAAATGCGCTGGCCAAACTCCGGTAAATGTAATATTGAAGACCACACTGTCTACTACTCAGGAGAGGACAGTAACTTGCATGCGAATGGCGTCGCTCTTATCGTTTCCAAACAAGTCGAGAAATGTGTTGAATCAGTGTGTTGCGCTTCTGATAGAGTCATTATGTTACAACTGAACTCGAAATCTACTAACATCAACCTTATTCAGGTATATGCACCAACCTCACTCAGTGACGAGGATGAAATTGAAAAATTCTACGATACCATCAAGAGCGTCACTAATAAAATCAAGAAAAAAGATATTACCATTCTTATGGGAGATCTCAATGCCAAAGTTGGCCAAGGTAGAGAGGATAGGGTCGTGGGTGACTTTGGACTCGGTGTACGAAATGAGAGAGGCGACCGATTTGTCGAATTCTGTCGGGATAATAATCTGTGTATAATGAACACCTTTTACAAATTACCGAAAAGAAGGCTCTATACTTGGAAACATCCATCGGATAGCCCAGAGAAACCAGTCAGAAATCAGATTGATTATATTACCATCAACGAACGTTACCGAAACTCAGTAAAGGCAGTCAAAACTTATCCCGGGGCCGATGTCCCTTCGGATCATGTCCTCTTGGTCGGGAGACTGAAGCTCAGACTGAAGAAAGTAAAGAGACAACAACCGCCACGAAAGTTAAATGTGGAATATGTGCGTGACAACCATGATATAATTATGAACACCCTGGAAAACAAGTTTGAGGAAAAAACAATGGACTGCAACATCGAAGACAGTAACATCGAAGACCACTGGAATGAGTTTAAGAATATAGTGTCAGGAACAATATCTAATATACCTATAGCCCAACAGAAGAAACAGAAATGGATGAATGACGATATTCTGCACTTGATGGAAGAAAGAAGAACATTTAAAAATCAAGACCGGCAGAAATACAAATTAATTGATAAAGAAATCCGGAAGAAAATTCGAGATGCAAAAGAAGCATGGTTTGTGAACCAATGTAAGGAGGTTGAAGAGTTACAGAAGAGACATGACACCTTCAACATACATAAGAGGGTAAAAGAGTTAACGGCTATGAACACCAAAAGATCTCATAACCTTGTTGATCAGGAGGGCAATCGCATTCTAAATGACATAGATAAACTGAGAAGATGGGAAGATTACATCGAAGAATTATTTGATGATGAGAGAACAGAAAACGTGGTACAACAATGTAATACAGGCCCTATGATAACAATGGATGAACTGGAGAAGGCTATAAAAAATGCAAAAAACAGAAAGGCAACTGGACCAGATGAAATACCATCCGAAATACTTAAATGTCTCGATGTTAACGGAAAACAGTCCCTCCTTTCACTTTTCAACAAAGTATATAAAACCGGAATTATACCAACTGAATGGCTCAAGTCAACATTTGTGATGATCCCCAAAAAGGGTAACTCTAGAAAGTGCTCGGACTATAGAACCATTAGTTTGATGAGCCACGTCCTAAAAATCTTTCTCCGAATAATACATTCAAGGGTATATGGTAGAATTGAGGAACACATTAGCGAGACACAGTTCGGGTTCCGTAACAATCTTGGAACCAGAGAGGCACTTTTCTGCATCCAGGTCCTTGTTCAGAGATGCAGAGATGTTGATCACCCTGTATTTATGTGCTTTATTGATTTTGAGAAAGCATTCGACAGGGTGAAACATGATAAGTTGGTCAAGATTCTACAGGAGGTGGGCATTGATGATAGGGACCTCCAAATAATTAAAAACCTTTACTGGAACCAGCAGGCAAGTGTTAAGATTGGCCAAAACACCTCTGAAACCATAGCAATCCGTAGAGGTGTGAGACAAGGATGTATTATGTCACCACTACTTTTTAATCTATATTCTGAATACATCTTCAGGGAGGCGCTTGATAAAATCGAAGGCGGTGTCAAAGTGAACGGAGTCAATGTGAACAACTTAAGATATGCTGACGATACCGTTCTGTTAGCCAGTAGTCCGGAAGAACTGCAGTTGCTCGTAGATAGAGTTACTAATACGTGTGATGAGTACGGATTAAAACTCAACACTAAAAAGACCAAACTGATGACTGTCAGTAAACATCCTATAAATCCGACAGCTATAACAGCTTATGGCGTTGCCCTCGAACAAGTTGATAATGTCACCTATTTGGGCTCAAACATTAATAACAATTGGGATATGAGTAAGGAAATCAAGCTACGCATTGAGAAAGCTAGAGCAGTATTCCACAGAATGAAAAAAGTATTATGTAGTCGAAACATTAACTTAGAACTAAAACTGAGACTTACAAGATGTTACATATTCTCAACTCTACTATATGGAGCGGAAAGTTGGACACTCACGGAGACACTGCTGAAGAAACTCCAGGCTTTTGAGATGTGGGTGTATCGGAGGTTGTTGCGTATAAGTTGGGTCGAAAGAGTAAGTAATGAGGAGGTTTTGCGCCGCTTGCATAAGGAACCTGAAATAAATAAGAACATCAAGATCCGGAAGCTGGAATATTTTGCGCACGTAATACGACATCCTGAACGCTACAACGTTCTTCATTTAATTATGCAAGGCAAAATACAGGGTAAGAGAGGACCTGGTCGCAGACGAATATCCTGGCTTCGGAACCTGCGGGAGTGGTTCCAAAAATCAAGTGCAGAACTATTTAGAGCTGCTGTCAACAAAATTATAATAGCCAATATGATAGCCAACGTTCGTTGAGGACATGGCACTTGAAGAAGAAGAAGTAGATCGTTTTATGAGAGGAAATAAAAGAATCTACTTAGGTAATTAATTCTCTTTTTCTAGTGTCGATAATTCGCCTGGGTCCTGAAACAGTTAGATACACAGTTACTAATTAACAAACATGCAGATCTACTAACACACTCACCCACACACACACATACAAGCTGATTAGAACGAGCAAGGAAGAGAGCACTACTAATTTTAGCTTAGTAATTATAAAGTGAAAGTCAAGATGATCAACTGAAGTTATTAATGTCTAAGTATGTACATGTTGGAAAAACGGCTCAAATCTAAATTCTAAATGAATACTTTTCTAATTCACAACGTTTTAAATAACAATTATTTGATGTCTGATCCAACAGAATTCTAAGAGCATTGTGTTCACATTAGACAGGTTTAAGTATTTTTAGAATTTAGTTAAATAACACTTTTAGAATTCGTATAATGAGTACAGGATACAATTTCTAGATTCTTTGATGTCTTTCTTTAATTAAATGACCATGTGAATTTCTAATTAAAGTAGGCTGGAGGAAATATTTCCATGTCTGAATTGGTAAGAATATTAGTTACTTAATAAGTTCCAAATGTCACGTCACTTGTAATAGTTCGACAAGTCACAAGCTTGAATGTATTTTACCCGTTTATGCGCTCCAACAAGAATTGAACATATGTTTCGCTTGATCAAATCTAGCATTTCTTCAATTGTTGCCATAAGATAAGAGTGTACACTTTGAAATGTTCTCCATTTCCGATTATTTCCTGAATTTGGAACAATCCTCTTCCAGCTTCAGCTCTTCAAGTAGCCTACTATGCAACCTACAATACAGCACTGTATCTAACAATAAAATTAGAACAGTTTACTCGAAATTCAGACAGTGACATCGAAAACCACCTGGTAACATCAAAATTTAATTGTACTTCTGCATATTACACTATTATTCAATCACAGGCATGAAATCTGTTTCACAGCCCCTTTGAATTATAACTCCAACGGCTCATATGTTAGGAACTCTACAATATGACTACCAATAATGCTTTGTGGCTTCAAAACTTACCATAAAAACGTTCTCGGATTTAGATTTAGAGCGTTCCAAGAGTCTGAGAATACAGAATTCATCTCACTTCAGTCGATCATTCGTTACATATTTTGGACGGCGTTTAGCACATCACCGAATTAACTGTGTTCAATACTTACTTTAGGTTTCGCCCTATGAGTGTCCACTGCATCAATATTAAGGGAAATATGCTCAACTCGACATCCGTATGCCACGGGCGTCAGTTTTATTATCGTATGTAACGGGACTTTAAGATAAGGTAGTTCATCTGAAAAATAATTAGGTTAGTAATTAACTCAACTAATTCAATAGCTTGTATCGTAAGTACAGTACGGTAGGTTTGAATTTTCTGTTGATTTAGAAAGAGTGATTCAACTTGTGAGGTTTGTAGTCATACCCTTTCTAAAGACGTGTGGTGTTTATTACTTTGCATGAAGAAATGTTTTTTGAATCATTTGAAAACGCTAGCAACACCTACAATTTCATAACACTTGTAGTTATACCTTCATGAGGGTAGCTGATGTTCAAGAAATACAAATATGACCAAAATTAGGTGCTATCTTCAACAACAGAAGACATTTTCTACATCTACGAAGGGTAATTTATGTAGCTACTTGCTATGAACAAGCTGTCCCTATTTATATATGTATACTTTTGTTTCCTTGTATACTATAATATCTTAATATTCATCACAATAAATAAAAGTGAGACAAGTGTACTGACAATTACAATATTATTATTTGGAAATAGAAATACCCTTAAAAAATAAAACAACAAAAATGGGGATACAAATAAGAAAATAAGAAACAAGTGCGGGTCAAATCAACAACAAATACCCATCTAAGTTTTGTTACACATCATCTACTCCCCTGTAACCACAAATATTACAAAGCTCGTATGTTGTACGAAATTGTAAATATATGCTCTCAATTCTCCATCTTAGTTGCAACCACCACGCATTAAACACATTTTAAATAAACCCACTTATTTGAACGATCCTCCTTACCAGCGGATTTGTCAAGGAAGTAAGCCAGTAGACATCGTAAGACCGCCTGGTGCGATACGACCAGTACGTTCCCTTGTCTCTCCAATTCCATTATGACAGGTTCCAGGCGCGCGACTAGATCCTCGTAACTCTCGCCCCTCGGGTATCTATAAGCGAACTTATTGAGGTCGCGGGACGCGAATTCGTCTGGATACTTCTCCTTTATCTCCTCGTAGGTCATCTCTTCGCAGACGCCCTGCGTAACGCGCCCAAAAAGGTATTTACCAGAACATAACAATGACAACAGTGAATGAATACCAGAAGCTGGTTTTGAAAACTTTGCAGTGATCTGTAACTCAAATGGAATGAATCTTTTCTTACAGCATCTATTTCGTTGAGTGCCTTCCATCTCTCCTGCGGAACGTGAAGCCCGGACACGGTCTGGATGGTCCTCTTCAGCCAAGAAGTCCAGATCCTCAAACCCTCGATCTTTTGCTCTTGGATGTAGGTGGCTAGAGAATTCGCGAACAACTTTCCACGTGGACTCAGATCGGAGTCGCCCCCTATGCGGCCATCTAGATTCATAAGACTCTCGCCGTGCTAAAAAAAATTTAATCATAACTTATTTCCCATTACACCGCACCTATCACCCTTACTCTTGTCAAGTAAATTGTCCTCGGTGTAATGTGTATGTTCATCAAATAGTAGACTATCCTCGCTTGGACGTGTCCCTCGTGCTTGTGTACAACTACTTTCTCGCCGGTGTTGTATATTTTCATGAAGGAGACATCCTTCTCGATCTCCTCGTCCAAAGGACTGTACTTCTCCTGATAGTGTTGGATCCTCTGCAAGAAGTCCGTCAGGACGGTGTCCTTGTTCATGTTAACATAGTCGGGACTGCTGATCTTCACCTCCATTATGTTCTGTTCTATGATGGCGGGATCGTCGCAAACCTGAAGCAAAGGTTATCGGTGAGTAATGATTTAAATTACTTCTTTCTATTATATTCATTACGACTAACTCAATTTGGTGCAACGAGTCCTCCACTTATACAATCGAAACCTTGTACGTAACTTGAACTCTAACTAAAGCTCGTTAACGCGACACCGATTCCCCCCCCCCCCCAGCTTGAACGCACCGACTCAACGAAGAACAGCTTGAAGCCCATCTTGTCGACGACGTATTCCTGTATCAGCTTCCTCCTCTCCATGGTGGAATTCGTGGCATCGAAGACGGCGACCTCGCCGCCGTTGTTCAACCACTGGCAGACGTCCTGCAGCGCCTCGATGGCGCACTGGGTCCTGATCACCATCGCCTCGGCGTTGTCGCTCCTGAAGAAGTCGTGGTTCTTGTACGCGGTCGTCTTGTGGCGACGGTACTCCCCCAGGTTGAACACTGAAAGTGGACAGGGCGTTAGTTCTATTATGTCATTCGATAGGCTATTTGGCTGAAGGAAAAGGAGAGTATATAGTTCTTCAGCGTTACACTTAGACGGCTATAAGCCAGTGCATACGAAGCGTACGAGCGGTGGTGGAAGGGAAAGGCGGGGGGAGGAGTACATATGCGCTCCTACGCATGCTAACTAACTTAGGAGGTGAGGTAAAGGTATTAATGATGACATCTTCATATCCTAGTATTGTCGACTGTAATAATGCAGATATCAAAGGGATCAAAACATGAAAGTATGCAATATGTCTGTTATGGTATCAGAAAGAAAAACTTCTAGGAGTTTCAACGCTAGTCTAGGTACAATACACAATTTATACGAGATGCTCTCAAGGGGTAAAGCGACAAAGAGCAAAAGGAAAATAGCCCGGAAAGAATAACAGCAGCAAAGTTCGTTACTCACCTCAAACAAATTATAATGATGTACATCACGCACCAGTGGCGTCAAATTACAGGCGTTTCGCTCAGTTCAAATTATCGAATGTGTAAAATATATTTTTGCCTTATTACAAAGGAAATATGCACAGCGTGCACTGCGCAATCTGTGATGGATAAACTAGAGCTGACTTTTTGCTGTTATGTTACTGTTACTATCGAGGGGTTACTGTTATCACCAGTTAAATCTGCGACTGCGCGAAAAGTACTACTAACCTCTCGTGTTGATGCCTATCCAGTTCAGATACCTGGACAACTTCTTCGATATGTACGTCTTCCCCCTGGCGGGGAGTCCGACCATGGCGATGACATGGGGGCTGTTCACGAAGTTTGACCTTTCACCTGAAAACGATAAGTCATAATTAACCTTGGGAAAGCTGCTAGTAAAGGTGCGTTCATCTACCTATGTGTACCGAATAGTTTCTCTCTAACGAGGGACGGCCGTCTATCAACCTGTTGGTATGTTTCATTGCTGGACTGTTCAATTGAACAATTAAATATTTTATTTCCCCTACGAACTTTTTTTAAACAAATACAGTAAAAATTATCTCTATCTTACATATCTACGTGAACACAAGGCGAGATAAACTCACTGAGTATTTTTAATTTTCACTAGATATAAATAGGACTTTAGGTGGGAGGGGACAGGGCCGTACTGAACATGAAGATACTAAGGATTAACCTAACCTACGGTGTTGAGGACAAATTGAATAATGCATGAGCGTATTAATGAATAAAGTTGCAAAGTTATGAATCCATATTTTGGTTGACGTAAAAAAATGTAGGTATGATTACCTGGCAAACTTTGCCTATTACGGTACAGGAACCATAATAAATAATTATTATTCGATCGATCTTCGATTATTAACCTTTGATCATAGTACGTTCACGTGCAAATACACGCCTAACTCTTTATAGTCCAGTCGGCAGACTCCGAAAATAACCCTTGGTAATTGCACGTTTAAATGATAATGAGTGATTACATTTCCATATAATTGACATTGTGTATAATTAAAACTGAGAGTCCATCGAGAGTGACAGTTTGGTGTGGTTCTGTGAATAGGAGGCAGATTTGTTCCAACCATGCGCCCCGCGCAAGCGCAATAGATAAAAAAGCGTTCCAAGTTGGCGCTTACCAAACGATCAGGCCATATCCGATGTATGTAATCAAATTAAGGCAAATTTGAACCACTGATAGACTGGGGTAAAATTCATCCCCCCAGAAAATCTGTCATTGAAAAGATATTAATTTTACATGTACTAATTAATACAACTGCGGCAGGATTTCTTAAAGCAACCTCTTCGTAATCTACAATTTCATAATTAATCTGGTTAAACCAAATTTTGGAGTATTCTACCTCTAACTGAAGTAGTATTTCTAAGTCTGTTCCAGCAGGCGTCCATAAATCTTGCAACTAATGGCATACGTAGGCTACTTCACAAGTTCAATACGTCTGCTGGAACAAACCTAGCACCACAAATGCATACCAGACGGAGCGAAAGTCTCCCTGTTCAAGAACCTCCAACTAGCCTCATTTTTGCAATCGCCGCAGTCCATAGTTTCATTCGCACTTGAAACAAACCTGACTGATGTTAGTAATGCGTTATTGTACGCTATAAAGTTCGCATGAAGTTCGAACTCATTAGAAGCTTATGTAGATAACGCGCGTGTTTACTCGTAAAAATAATAAAAGTAAAAGAACAATAAAAAACGAGTATATGTACTGATAAAGCTGTTTGGGGGGAAAACGGTTATATATTATTAATCGTTCACATTATCAAATAGCTGATCCGTTCGTTTTGATTTTGTTTGTGAAGTACGAAGGCTTTTAAATTAATTGCTACATCCTCAATTGACTTACTGATCAATACAGGTAAACTGCCTATATTATAAAAGGAACACCAAGCATTTTAATTCAACCATACTTACGTCTAAGTAATTTATTTACACGCCTAATTACATTATATTGCTTTAAGTAAACACCTAATGTATATTTCGGGAATTATTTCACTTAACTGCCGATCACTGAGTTCTTACGTGGCGGCCAAAGCCTTTATATTGCCCTCTGATCCTTCGAGAAATTACCAGGTGTCACTGTCACTTACGCGAAGTAAGATGGCGTCACTAAAGATAATTCATTACGCAATTATGTAACTAGTCAATTACAGGCTGTTTTCCAAAGAATCCAAAGTAAATATCTGCAATTAATTGAGTAAAAATATAAATTAATGCTAATTAATTGAAAGATAAGTCAAATATTTAGTTATCTAGTTAGACCAGACATTCTAAATTATCATGACGAAAATCGTGATGTCTATTTTCAGTTAGTTTCACCATAAATATTTTTCCTATCATTATTTTTTTAATAATTGCAGCCTAGTCAATGCAATGAGTCAGTAGAATAGCTGGTCAATGACTGCTGTTAGTTATTGACAAACTCAGGACCGGCTGCAAGTTAGATTGTGACATTGATTAGCCAGTAATTTAACTCGTTAATAACGGCTGGTCAGTTAGTGAGTAAAGCAAAACTAGTCAAATTCCAACGTGATTTAGCTAGTCAATATAGTTACTACACCACAATCGTTACATCAATGAATACCTCCTCTACCTTCTACTTCAGTAAAAGCTAATCAGCCAGTAGGTTGGTCAGTGTAATGAATTCATGAAATATCTCGTCAATGACGAAAGTGCTTGATCAGTTGCAGTTTAGCTCGTGAGACAATCACTGACTGGTAAGTAAAAGCTGGTCAGTGAGTGTTCAGCTGAACTAGTCGACCTCTATGATTTCTAGCTAGTCAATAACTGATTGAGTGGTTGATAAAAGCTGATCAGTTAATATGTGAAGCTAAACTAGTTAACCTCTAGGTTATTTAGATAGTGAATGTAGTTATCACATTAGATTCATGTCCGTCTCTTATACTTTCCGATTTACCAAGAGCTGACCAGCCCAGTTTGTTAGTCAGTGCAGTGGAGTCAGTGGAATAGTTTGTCAGTCATCGACAAACTCATGATCAGTTGCAATTCAGTTTGTGACGTGAATCAGTCAATAATTTAACTGATCAGTAAAAACTGATCAATGACCGAGTAACGTATAACTGGTTGCATATCGACGAGCCGCAACGTTCGATGACGACAGGCTCATCATCGAATTTCCTCACATTTCCACAATTACGGTTGCTAGGGTAACAAGTAAACACTTTTACACACAACTGCGACTCGCTATCGAAATCACGCATTCAATTAATAACGAATATCCGATAAAGAAGAAACGTGCTGAACTCGTGATTTAATAACGCGATCAAAAACATCGCTAATAACGCGATGATGAGAGGGGGGAAATAAAAACATTATAATTAACACGTCTGATCGATTTTTAACCCTTTTCCTATTGTTTATACGGAAAACGCAAGTAAATCTAATTAATTCGATTAGATTATAATTATAATTAATAGACGCATTGCCCATTACCGTCTAGACGATCCTTTATACTATAGATAACATTAGTATGTCAGATACGATTGTTCTAAGAATACTTAGTTTATTTCCGTCGTCGTTTAATAAACGCTTGTTGATGTGTTGTTAACATTCAATTCATTTAAACAGTAATCAAATCATGATCGATATTTCTGTTGGAGTGAAGGAAATTAAACGGCACTTGAAAAGCTTCCGTAATTCAAGATTGTTCGACTTATTTATAAAACGAAAACAGCGTTTATCAACCAGTTCATTTCCGATTAACTTACATCGCAACTAATTAAACACTGTTTCATTAACTCATCACAACTCCATTTGTTAGCTGACTAGCTTTTCCAACAAGTTAATTACTGACTAACTGGATAATTGTGCCTGATCAAACATGTCGTTATCTAACAAACCATTTCACTGACTAACAGGCTGACTGATTAGCAAAACTAACTGATCATGAGTTTGTCAATGACTGATTGCAGTCATTGACAAACTATTCCACTGACTCTTGACTAACAAACTGGGCTGGTCAGCTCTTAGTAAATCAGAAAGTACAAGGGACGGACATGAATGTAATGTGATAACTAAATTCACTATGTAAATAACCTAGAGGTTAACTAGTTCACATATTAACTGATCAGCTTTTATCAACCACTCAATCAGTTATTGACCAGCTAGAAATCCTAGAGGTTGACTAGTTCATCTGAACCAGCTTTTACTTACCAGTCAATGATTGACTCACGAGCTAAACTGCAACTGATCAAGCACTTTCGTCATTGACGAGGTATTTCATGGATTCATTACACTGACCAACCTACTGGTTGATTAGCTTTTACTGAAGTAGACGGTAGAGGAGGTATTCACTGATGTGACGATTGTGATGTAATAACTAGACTGACTAGCTAAATCAGTTGGGGTTTGACTAGTTTTGCTTTACTCACTTACTGACCAGTTAAATTGCTGACTAACCAACGTCATAAGCTAAATTGCCACTGAACACTGAACAGTCTTTACGCAAACTATAAAGCTTAAAACCACAAATTGTAACATAAACGACCGTTCAGATCCGCCGTCCGGTCGAACATACAAAGAATCTGCCAATGTCGCTCACCGTTGCCAACTGAAATGACCGCGTGAATTCCATTGGTCCACATGTGACGTCACCGGATCACGTGATATCAGATTTGATGCATTAATTCGATAAGTATTCATTTATTAATAAATTTTTGCTCGGTTAATCGCTGGCAAATTTTCAAAGAATTTTCCCGGAATTAGACGACATCAACATTTTTTAATTTTTCCGTATTATGGTTGAATATGTGTATTATTGCGTTTTTCCGAACTTTAAATAATTTATATTTCGAAAACTATGAACTTTGGAGAGAAATTACTAAGGACCTTTTTCGTTCGAAATGGCCCAAAACGCCGAATAAAAATTGTGTGCTTGCAAAAAACAACTTTTGCTAGTCGTTTGAAACAATATTTGAACAATTTTTACCTCAACTTTTGGACCTGGCAACATGTAGAATATCTTTACTACCTAACTCAAGTCGGGCACGCGCACCTCACGTGCTCGAACTTAAAAATTCCCGTCAATAATAATAAAAATAATTAGCAATCTTATCAGCATGCGTTACATAAATTACAATAACTTTTATCTGTGGACGTCGGTATTCGATCACGTGAAGCCGCAGCGATCCCCTCGAATGAAAATTCCTCGTTACGTAACGGCACGATTTAGATTTAAAAATAATGTAACGAGAAGTAAAGTACATCACACATACACTCTTACTTACTGATACGAATCGATTGGATCCTGTGCGTCCTGTAACGAAACGCGTCGCGGTTGTCCATGATTTATCCGATACTTTTTCTATTAATCTCGATTTGTACGACCGATTCGCATAAGCGACCGAGCGCGAAAGCCGCCGCGATCGTTTTTTAGCCACTGGCGTATTGTAAAAATCATGTGAGAGAAAACAACATCAACGATAAAATAGAGAGACGCGTCACAGATCAGGTGTTAATCGCCTCTAAATTAGTTTCTGATCCAGCGATTAATTAGGAGCATTAATTATTCATCAAGATTTTTTTCCTCGAGAATCTACTGACAGATAAAAGGAATATTTAATCGGCAAGTTCCTTTGTGAATTATAAAAGCCCAGGGCAATTTATAATTGCCCTGGAATGAATTCATATTTTTGGGCATTTTTGTGTTTTCAGCTTCAAACGATTAAGAAAACCCACAAAAGCTTATTCAAATTCGATAAGGGAAGAGAAAATTTTTAATTACACTAATATGTGGGAAAAGCGACCTGAGTTTCCACGAGGGGACAATACATAGTAATTTTCATTCAATTTTCTTTACATATTTGAAATCGATGTTAAATTTCCTAATGAAGTGCTAAAGTGATTTTAAATGGGAATTTCATAACACAGAAGACTCCGCCACTTTTGAGAACTTTTGAATGGATAAGCTCTCTATTCATTAATTTCCTGGACGATAAGGTAGATGAGCACCTAGACAAAAATTTTCCTCCTCATATAAGGCAAGCAATTTCCATAAAGAGCTCTCAAAATCTTTTTACGGGAAAGCCCATTCAGACGATAAAGTGAATGACCACATATGCAAAGATTTTCCTCCTTACATAAGGCAAGCAGTTTCCATAAAGAACTCCCAAAATATTTTTACGGGCCCATTTATTTAGGATCTATCCCTTGAAATACAAAAATGTTAAACTCGATCCCAGCCCCATTTAGGGTCGAATAATAATTAACAGGGTCGGAGTATGAAAGTTCCTTCTTTTGTTGAAGTAATTCATCAGCGTTTAATCGCTCGGGCGATGAGATCAACTCAACGCCTCAAAGCGAACAGTTTTAAAATTAGCGCCTCAGTCAATGAATACGCCTACCTTGATAGTGACCATGACAGAGACTGAATTCCAACGCAATAGAATGCAATCGATACGAATCAAATATTGCGCGTAATATCGACAACATGCGCAATTAACGTTAAGTTTTCTTGTTACTTCATTACGAATTTAGATGGCGAGAAAGGACGATTCCATTAGACAATAAACAATGATATCGCAATTAAGGAAAAAATTGCAATATCTAACCGGATTTCATTGATACGTGTCCTACAAACACAGATTTAACCATGGAAAAATAACACATTTTATGATTTTTGACGAGAAAATACCAAAGACTGTGTTAAATGAATATTTTTTGACATTTTAAACTTTAAAGCCGAAACATGCGCGCACGAGCCGCCACTGCGTCATTCACCATATAATCATTCAAATTACTCTCAGATTATCCCTTATCGTGTATCTCCAGATTCGATTACTTCATTTCGATGGACGCAAATTAACGAAAAAATAAATAAGTATTTGCGTCAATTCGATTAAAAGAAATGTGACAATGTTATCGCTGTTTGTAGACGATGTGGAATTGTCACTCCGTTTCTAATTATAGCGGTGTAATGGAAGATTTGCGGGAAAAATGGAATCGTACGCAGAAAGCATCACTGAAATTTGATAGACACTACCGACAAGAATTTTTTTACAAATCCCACATTCGAACTCCTTTCACGTGTCAAACTCATTTCATACATATTATAGTAAAAGCTTCCGTAACTTCTGAACTCTTTTAAGTAAGAAGTTCAAACTTACTGAACTCCTAAAAAGCACTCTAAGGGACAAACTTGTGAAGTTTCCTCGACATAGGACAAGCAGTTAACTTTTTACCAATTTTTCAAATTGCACGTTCAAATCCATTTCATACGTATTACAGCAAAAGCTTCCGTAACTTCAGAACTCTTTTAAGTAAGAAGTTCAAACTTACTGAACTCCTAAAAAGCACTCTAAGGGACAAACTTGTGAAGTTTCCTCGACATAGGACAAGCAGTTAATTTTTTACCAATTTTTGAAATTTCGCATTTAAACTCCGTTAATATGTGTTATACATTTCCGAAAATGGCCATAACTCCTTCAAGGAAATAGTACTTTAATCTAACGAAGTTCGTAGAGGACACTTTGAGTAACATATTTATGGAGTTTCATCAGAATTTGACGAGAGGCTATTTTTTTTACGAATTTTTGAAACTCCACTTTCAAACCATCTTCAAACGTATAGTTCCAAAAATGACCAGAACTCTAGAACTTCACTGAGTAAAGAGTTCAAACTTACTGAGCTCCCAGAGGATACTTTAAGGAACATATTTGTAAAATTTAAACGAATTCGGATAAGTGGATAATTTTTTTTTCAAATTTTTGAAACCATACATTAACTCGCTTCGTACCTGTTAAACGTACAGTTCCAAAAATCGTCAGAACTCCAAAACTCCAGTGAGTAATGAATTCCAACTTACTAAACTCCTAGAGGATACTTTAAGGAATATATCTGTCGAATTTAAACGAAATCAGATGAGTGGATGATTTTTTTTTAAATTTTTGAATCTGTACATTTAAACTCGCAGACGTGTAGTTCGAAAAATTGATAGAACTTCAGAATTCCAAGAAGTACAGAGTTCAAACTTACTTAACTCCCAGAGGATACTTTCAGGAACATATTTGTAGAATTTAGTCAAATTCGGATTAGTGGATATTATTTTTCAAATTTTTGATACTGTACGTGTTATACGTACAGTGCTAAAAATTGCCAGAACCTCAGAACTCCAGTTTGTCAAAAAATTGTTAATTACTGACAATTCTAACAAGAAAAAATTTTGATAGTGATAATACTCAATGTTATTTTTCTCCCTTTAAACGTACAATAACAAATAAACGTCAAGTAGAAAATGTTTCACAACAAAAATCAAAATAATTACAAAAGAAGAAACGGCCTACAACGTTTGCGTGCCATAAAGTGAAATACTGCTATTAAAAATAAATTGTTGTAGTAAAACAGAAATTGATCGTTACAGAAGCAATTCATTTATAGGAATCACTGAAAACGGTAACAAAATCAAATTAAGAGAAATAACTGCATTTATGGAAGCATTAAACCCGGATGTTCAAAGGTAACCAAAGATATTAACAGTTATACAAGGAGATTTACCATTAAAACAAAATAATTACTAACGAATTTTTAAAACAAGATTACCTAAAGGAGTCAAGGGTTGCATAAAGTTGACAAGGCTCTAAATTCGACGTTAGAGGCCAGAGAGGAAAGGTTTTGGGATATACAGGGTATGTTTGATCTTTTAAATAAGTAATTTTGAAGTTCCTATGTACCTAATTATTAAAGTGGGAATCCACATAGGTAATGCCTCATACCTAATATAATTTCTTTATCCACATGCCATAGGACAAGTATGCAATGGGTATAGGATTAGTGTTCACGATCGCACTCTCGTGTTGTGAAGTAGCAATTTGGATTGTGTAGATGAAAATGTTTAAGGATTTTTACGATTTCAAAGTAAACAAAACATAACTAATTAATTGTAGTATTGTAATAACATGTGGGGGCTTCAAGTACTTAAGTACTCTAATCATCTAAGATAACGTGTCACGTTATCGACACTTTGATTAATAACGATAACTGTCCCAGTTCAAATCCCAGTTTTGATCCAATAATATGCTAAACATGTATATGCATTAAAAATCGACAGTGATTGTTGCAAATTCCATAAACTAATATTTAATTATGTACAAAAAGATTTCGCACGTACGTAAGGAACGTCAATCATACAGCACAGACGCCGGCGCGTTTTGGCAAAACGCACGTGCTAAAGTTATCTCACCGGGTAAAGAGAGGATAAACAAATTTTTTGGCAGCACGCACCGCAATAAATGGGAAAGGAGCATGGGAACATTTATTATTAACATCCAGGAGAAAAGACGAGGAAAATATATTTTACACTAAAAACGAAAAGGGAAGATGAATGATGGACTGATAGGCGGTTGGTTACAGGTACATCTGCGCAAAAAATAATCATTATTATTATTATTATTATTATTACTGTATGTAATATAGTTTTTTAACGTTTTCGTCCACAAAGTTCGCTGTTAAGTAAAAATTGTCGTTGCCAATCACTGTCCATCTATGGGATCGAACTAGTGCTTCCAGAGGGTTTCCTATTGGACCTATTATTAACATAATTATACCCCATATCTAAGAGCCTCCCAAAACTTACATAACAGCATTGGTCAGGAGAGACCGAATCCGGGTAACATTACTCGGGTCACGTAAACTACTCGAGTGTTACGGAGGTCATTACCGTGTTGCGCCATTATTCGACATTTGAAGACCGACGTGAGTCTGGTTGTCTAAGAAAATGTATGAATCACTGGAGCACGTGACTCGGTTCACGTAAGGCACGTCGGAGGAAACGTGAGATTAAGAAAGATGTGTCATTAGGGAAAATTAATTGTGACATTAATTAATTTCTCCCATTCACGTAATTCGACTATTTTTCAGCTTTCAGGTACCAGACATAAGTCATAACTCACTAACTTTAATTTATATGTGAAGATTCTGCCGCGCTTTTCTTTCGCGATTTAGTTCGCTTAACTGCCGATCACTGAACGCCTCCCGTGGCCCTTCTGGAAAGCACTCTATCGAGAGCATTTGAGATGTGATTGGAATTTCGATTACTTCAGAAGAAAGACGTTTGGTCTACAGCACGTAAGATGGAGTTACTAGATAATATTACATCGTTACAACTTTGTAATACGGCTGAATACAGAAAAACTTCCTTTGTAGGTCTTTTCTTTCGTATGGATTCAAATCACTGTACTTTAGTGCATAGGATCATTTTATCTGTTGTGCAATAAATCATTATTGTTATTAACAATGTTATTGAGATATCTATTAAAATTTTTTCTTGTAGCTTTGTCGAGTTATAATTACAACAATAAGTAGACTAGAACATTAATAACAGTTGAATATATTCTAGTAGTACAATTACCATTAGTATTTTAACCATTTTGTGGTTTGGACTTTGGAGTTCCTTTCCATTTTAATCGACTGCGGTTTCTTCTTAACGATATTTTTTTAAATTACTAATTAACAGTTATAAACCCATACTTCATTACTAGAACAAACGGTTTAATTATTAATTTCCTAACGATAGTACCGTTAGTACACGACACAAGAGTTGCAGATTTTTGGTTATTTTAATTAACTGCCTTAAACTCCACCTAAACCGCAATAATCGTCAAACTTTTTATGGTTTACGCGCCCGTAAAAAGGTTCTATTGCACTGAACGTGATTTCCTTCCCGTTATTCCAATTTTGTGGCATTCGGGTCGCCTGTAACGTCGGTTTTATTACGACCATTTCGTTTTTAGTAGTAGACGCATTTAAATAATAATACAACAAAGTAAGAAATAATAAATCAAGGCACTGTTCCCTCACACTTTTTAGTTCTTCTATATGTAATGTTTTATAGAAATAATTTATTACCGACCATTTGATTGAAATGTAGACATGATTCTTCCTGTTCTTAAAAAATTATTCAACGATTATTCAACGATTCATCGATGGAATCCAACCCTGTAATTTTCAGGAATTCTGTCTTTTGAGGGGGTTAAAGCGAGGCGGTGGGCAACCCCCTTTAAGCTACTTGTAAAGGAGTTATTATTCTTAAATTTCAAATATTGTAATTAATTAAAGATGTCAAGCAAATTATAAAGCTCATTACCAAATATAATATCTGCCAAATTACTGTAATAGGATTTGCTTGTCTTAATAACCTTTAAACGTAAGTGTTGTAAAGTTTATCTGTTGAATAAAAAGCCGAAATAACTTAAAACCTCACTGAGCTATTGCAAAATATGTAAGCTTTGTTCGCTACAGCTGTCAATTTTTGAAATAACCATGCTTAAGTAACTGCGGAACAAACAATTCTTCTTAGATATATTAAGAATGCAGATTTTGAAAAATATCCAACAAAACCTTTAAAAATGCATCCATTCCAAAACCAGGAAGACTTGGCATACCTACTGCTATTCTATAAAAGGCTGAACAAGCCACTACTACTGACAGAGTGCACCAATAAAAATACTCTTCAAGGGAATTATTGTGTCCTTGGGGGCTTGTGACCCTAAACAAGATAAGCCTTAGAATCTCTTTACGTTACCTACTTACAAATTCTCACTAATTCGACGAAATAATAGGGATTATAATTAGAGATTAACATTAGCTGGTAGTCGGTGGTGGAGTTGAGATCCCCCCAAGCCGAAGATGTAAGGCATTAAAAGATAATGAAGAAAAAGGCACTTTTCCTTTGTATTGTTTTTAGAGCCCTTTTTAAAGACCAGAGCATGCTTGAATCACCCCCCCAGGCCCCATCAAAACCCATAAAGGGTTGTATTCCACAGATAGAGGAGAAGGACGGTAGATACCTTCCTCGAGGGTTCTCATCCAGGCTCAAAACCTGGCGAGCAGGCGCCTCCGAGGGCAACTCGCGAGCGTGCACTTCTGCCACTCGTCGTAGTGGAAGATTTCTAAATCGATACCAAAGAATACAGATCTGATTTCATTAAAATCACCCGCTGGATCGATAGACGGACGCAACCTCGTCGCGTAAAAATAGACGTCGAAAGCGCCTCGGTTTTACCTCTTATGGGGAACGGTTTCGTCTGGACGGTCTCAGTGTTGGGCGGCAGGAGCCTCTTCGTCTCCGCCGACATGACGCTCGGACAGGACCTAACCTCGCTGATCTTGCAGTTCATCTTGCACTGGCCGCCCGCGCCGACACCGATGCGGGCGCTGTTCCGGACCCGCAGCGAGCCGCTGAGCACGTCGAGACCGCCGGTGCTCATCTCTCTACGTAAATTCGTTCGATTTTTACGAAAACACGATCACGAAACGTCCGCAACACGACTGACGTTCAACCGGCGAAATTATCTGTCAAAAGTAAGGGCGCCGAGGCGATTGGTGGTGGGGGACAGGACCCGGGCCAATCGCAGAGCTTCGCGCCGTGTCATGCGATGCGGCGAGGGGGGAAGTAGTCGACTGTATTGTGTGTTGCCGAAATTCATTAGAACTGCCATCTGTTGAGTATGTGATGAAAGAGTTTAAGGTGGCTGATACAAATGGTTCTTTAATAAATAAATCATAATGAAGAGGAATTTCTAATAAAAAAGATAATGCTGGTTTTCTATACAAATTCCTCAAAACGTCTTCTATACCATGTAATAACTTTGACGCTTTAAACCCTTTGTCGGGGTTTGAAAACGTGTCATTAAGGTCTAACTTACGTCTTAAAAGCAGTACCAATAGTAGGAGTCCCTAAGGATCTTTAAGCAACTCTAATGACTAATGTTGTGTAAATTACATATGACAATTGCAGTTGTCTTAAATTAGATGCGACTTGTAACTGATAAGTTAAATATTAACGTTCATAGGACAGATGTTTATGGGTTTAGAAACCACTGGGTCCAGGACTCACACATTAACAAATTTAACAGCTTTGTAATTACTGTAATTAAAATTTTGAAGATTCCACATATGGCTGTACTACTACGTATTACATATTTTCCTTACCGTTTTCATATATTTAATATTTACAGATTTTCCGCTAATTTGAACAAACCCTGTACATTTCCATGGCAATCGAATATCAAAATCTCAAAAATAATTTCCATAAGTATAGTTATTACGCGAAACAGCATTCAATCAAAATTATTAAAAGTTACAATATCAACATGCACCCCAGTATGAATAAATATGCCTATCGCATGATTATCACATGATTAAAACTATCTAACAGCTGAGTTGGTTGATTTTAATACTTCCGAATACCTCTTAAGTGCGAATTTTATAAACAATTAACTATAGAGTTGAACTTAATTTACCGTGACGTTTAACTTTAACTTTGTAGAGCATCTGTCGCCAATCCAGGTTCGGCCTTCTTTGCGACACCCCCGAGCAACTTCTTGATTTCTGCGATTGCTCTACCCGGATTCAAACCCTACAATGAAATACAGAAGAAGTGAATAAATAAATATTCTCGTTTCTAGCATAATAAGTAGCATATAGGATCAAGATTTCACTTCACGAATAAGGTGTACCAAACATTATTACCTAGTCTGTCTTATTTGAAACATGTATTTACCTTGGGACAAGTCCTTGTGCAATTCATGATAGTATGACAACGGTACACGGAGAATGGATCCCTCATCCGATCCAGACGTTTTGCGGTAGCTTCATCTCTGGAGTCGATTATCCAACGATATGCCTATTAGAAACATATTTAACATATAGTTGATTCATTCACTACAAGTGTTTGGTAGCAACTAGTTGCTTACTTGCATTAGGACGGCAGGTCCTAAGTACTTATCACCATTCCACCAATAACTCGGACAGGAAGTGGAGCAACAGGCACACAAGATACATTCATATAAACCGTCTAGTTTCTGCCTATCTTCCACGCTCTGAAGGTATTGCTTTACTTCGCCGGACTTCTTCTGCTCACCCCTAGGGATATATGAAGTAGATCAGTTCAAAAAGAACAAGCTTTGGTAGAACAAAGATTTCTGCTGACAAATTGGAAGTAGAAAAGGCGTGGATTTTAGTAGTCATGTAAATAATGAAACCCTAAGTACTACCTGAAGTATTAAAATAGCAAAAATTAACACAGGTGAACCACCACAAGCTAATGAGCCTGTTAGAAATTCTTCCTTTTCCTCAACCTCCTCAAATACACCTTCAATAGCAAATTGACATTAATTTGGCATCACAAGAAACTTAAACAATGCTTTACAATATATCGCAGGATATTTCGCGTATAAATATAAGTTGTTTGAAGTTATGAGAGTTTTGACCATGCCATACTTAGAATATACTTACTGCCTTTGCAGCCATGGTTCAATAGATTTGTACTGTTTGTAGAAGTTGTTCATATCCGGCACGAGGTCTTTAACGACGTACATGTGCGGTAGCGGGTAGATTTTTGTCCCTTTCCCAGGTCTGGTGTCAATTTTACTGAAAAGTAATTAAAAGTTCTCATAGCACATCAACACAAAAATCGTTACCAAATAGTTACACTTATTACTGAAGTTTCTAAGTTGATATCCCAAGTCCAAAATTCTTATTTGTGATGCAACTATGCCTTCCACACTATTACTGAAATTTTCCGTCGATGCTCTCACCTTATACACGCCAAAGTATTGACACCGCCGATGTTCATCGCACACGACCCGCAGATCCCCTCCCTGCACGACCTCCTGAACGTGAGCGTGCTATCCATTTCGTTCTTGATCTTGATGAGGGCGTCCAGCACCATCGGACCGCAGGTGTTCAAGTCTACCTCGTACTCCTGCATGTAGGGCTTCTTGTCGGGCTCGTCCGGGTTCCAGCGGTAGATCGAGAACGTCTTCGTGCGCGGCTCGGCTCTCTTGGCTTCGGCCGCGGCCGCCGCGTTCAAGGCTGGGGCCGTATGCAGCACCCTAACCTGTAAATAAGGGGGGTTATTGTTACATAACAACAATATCGGTATGCCGCTCACCTGACCGAAGGCGCCCTTGCAGAGTTTGAACAGGTGCATCTCTCGCGACATTTTCGTCGATCGACGTCTATATAATTACGTGATTAAATACGAATCGGATTTGAAACTTCGCAAAACGTCAAAATATTTTCGTACGCCAGCCACAGATAAGGTCAGCTTATAGATAGTCGACTCTCTAATATCATTTTGGTTACAGTTCAGCGCCATCTCCTAACGAAGGCATGTACAAAAGTATCAATGACGCCAGCAGACATGTCATTTTATGATGTGATAATAGGTGACCTTACCCCTGGTGCACCCGCAACCCAATTTACCGGAAAATACAACACCAGTAACTTTAGGTACTTTCCAAAACTCTAAGAGGGGTGAAATAACCCCTATTTACCGGCCTGGTGCGTTTCAGCCCACAACAATTGGAGTTGTATTTATTGGTGTGCAATTTGGGTTGCCTATACTTCAGGGATATACTTATGAACGCATCTACAATACTATATTTTCTTACTTAAAACAATGATTAGTAAACAATAATATAATGGTTCCTCTGCCAAAAAGACAAATATTATACAGAACACAAGTAATTATGATATTTTTCAAGTAAATCAAGGCATACGCTTCCTTTTTGCAAGTTTAACATACGTCTTGGTTGAGTAAACTGATTCATTTATTCGAATAATACTAAAGTAAGTGGAATAGAATTTATTTGGTTACAGATTAAAAAAAATAGAAACAATTTATACACAAAATATTGCATTAATAATTGAGAAAAAGTATTAAAACCTAAAGTAAAGGAACAAAAATCACAATTAATTAATAGTTATCATTGTTGTTAATCATCATTAAAATTAACTATTAGGATAGTTGAATATTCTCTAGTAAATTGAAAAATGTGACGTTTTTCTTCTTAATAACCTCGTATAACCTTGGAATCTCTTACTTAACAATCTACTACTTATATAGAAATAAAATATAATTATCTATACCTTTGATCCAGAACAACTTTACCCAGGAGAGTGATAATTTAAAGCATTTTCTCTCATCTCACTTGGGATAAATTATAAAACTTTCTGGTTTCGCTACAGACAGCTAGAACCATAAATTAAATATATTATGCGTATATATTATATATGTATATTAGGTAGGTACTTCATATTGATAAACTTACAAAAACAAAACAAAAAAATAAAAACATCTCAAAATAACACATTTACACTAAACAATAAATCAAATGTACAAAAAGGAATGTTGCTGTCATGGTTCTCGTTCAAAACAAGATCCATTCATTCATCACAGTGTCTGTAAAAGTTGAAATTATACTCGATGAATTCGAGTCCCAGCTTCGTAGGCGACAACTTACAAATGTTCTGTAAACATGCACCAATTACCCAATGTGAATATTCCATGAAGCGAATCTTACCTGGTTTGGTCGCAGCGAAGCCCTGTATGTCATCGTCTTCGATTGAAAATCCAACATGTCCACCTCGAAGACGATGCTCTGATAACCGAGCAGCTGGCTGGGGCTGTTCTCGTTCACCTTGTGCCTTATCCTCACTTTATCCTCATAGAACGAGGGGGCGTTCAGAAATGGACACTCGTACTGTTTGTGCTCGTTGTAGCAGTGGTCTATTTCTTTTATATTTGCCTGTGTTGATCTGGAAAGTCATATAGATGGTTAGGGTTTGGAATAATTTCACCAAAATCTCATATGTTACTGTGCATTACATATACACCATGATCTTACCTGAATATCAAGTTTATGAATTCATCTGGCATGTATTTCGATATAGGCACGGAATAAGAGAAGTTGTATTGAGGATTCGCCACAGCAATTCTATATTTATGCGTCAGTGTAGTGTTAAAGTGCCTACCGTGGATAGTTACTGTAAACTTTTGATCATCTGGAAGTAAAACAAGGCATGACTAAAATTTACTTATGCAATATATGAACATTACTACAATATAATGCCATGTAGTAGAATTTAGTACCTAATGCTAACTAATAGCAGCAACAACAAATAATTGTTTTATTTTTTATGTGCAACTGCTTCTGAAGACAGCAGAAAACACTCGTTGAAGTTTTCAGAACATAACAAAGAAAACAAGGAACAAGTCTGATTCTTCCTTTCTAACTATTTACTTATAGCTTCATACCTGGTGGATCGAAAAAATTCGCCTCGTCCGTGAACGTATCCCTCTTCTGCCTGATCTGCTTTTCGATGTCATTCGAGTGGAACGGCTTCGATATCTTATTCTTCTCGATGTTGACCGCGGGGGCCGACTTGTTCCTGTTCAGGGGCGACGGTTTCTTCTCCGTCATATGTAGGGTGGGCAGATCTAGCAGGGAGGACCTCTGTGGGGGATTCACGCAGCAATAAATCTGAAATAAACACGTCAAACAAAGAAGTGGTTGATATAGAAATGTGTGCAACTCACCTGGCATAAATTTGTACTTTCCAGGTCTTGCTCTACATTGAGGCAATCGAGAGGTCTGCCGATGATGTCTGAAGGTCTGTTGACCGGGTTCTCGTCAATTGGTATTTTTAACATTTCTGAGGGAAAATTTTCTAAGATCAGATTGACAGTCGTTATAAGCTACATTATAGCTGCATGCAAAAAATAGTTATGGTGGCATTAATTAACCAAAATAGTAAACAATATATCATACCAAAGCCATTTAGGAGTTAGGCCCATGGCAGATATACATAAACATCTAGTTTTTTAGACTAATTATAACGTTTTGATTCTTACTGTCCCAGAATCAAATAAACTTTACCGTCTTCTTTATAAGGGTTTGTGGTGAGATAAGAGGGTGACGAGGGCGTCGTCCAGGTACGTATTTTGTTCGTTTTCTGAGGCCTCTTCGTCGAGGCGCTCTTGTGCGAGATATCCATGTTCGGCTGCAGGTACTCGGAATGCCTCGCCGCTTCCATCAGGTATAAAGTCGTAATAGCAGCCAAACTGTAAAAGTGACTTTAAATCACTGTTACAATTCAGTTTCCTTCACTCACCAAAACGCCATAATCAACACTAATATAACTATAACGATCTGTATGAATTTGTTCGAGCAGAACTCCTCCTCTTGGTAACAGGAGTGCCGGTGATACTTGAGGCACTTGTGTGAAGAACAAGGTGATTTTGAACTAGCCACTGAAAATAAAACTTTTTAAATTTATCACGAAATTAATCACGAAATTTTCAAGAATTTATCTCACCGGTACTTGTAGATTTTAAACTGTCCCCCCTTTTAAGTTTATTCAGTCTTCTATTTATTCTCTCGAGCTGATCGATCCTCGTTACCAGATTATCCGTCACTTTGCATAGCTCCTTCACTGCTCCAATGTTTTCCATGAAAATTCTCTCCTGAAATATGTAAGAAATTTGACATTACTAATTAGTCCATTCATTTTATCCATGTATTTCTATTGAATTAATAAGAAAAGACCATCTTTAAAGACCACATAGAAAAATTAGAATCTTGTTTAAAGGAAAGTTTGCTAGAAGACCTTTCAAATTCAGAAATACCACAAGACTTTAGAAGTGTACGTTCTTTGAATTTAGATTTCCATATTTTTCATCACTATTCAATTTTTATGTTAAGGATACCACACCTTATTGACGACCAAGAAATTATCAACCGAACTTCCGTTCGGTAGTATTAAATCCCCTGCAGGCTTAACGGCTTCCGGTAAAACCTGGGCGACTTCTTGAGCGATTACGCCAGTATCGATGGTGTCCTGGTTTAACTGAGAAGCGAATGCAGGTTCATATTCATATCTAGAATCAGAAGTTTACGAAATTTAGAAAAAATTAATGCAATTTGGCAAAGCTTCATGCAAGCTTAATAGAAAGCTTCAATGTATAATGTTAACTTACAAGTTTGGTGTTCTTACCTCACAACTCTCAATCTCTGCACATTTCTGAGCTGTTCTGCCGTATTTAACTCAGTAATGTTCTTTTTCGCTCTTAGATCGCTCGGTTGAATGATGTGACCTGTTATTTTGATGTTTCCGTGTACAACAAGGGATTCATCTGGTCTGTCTGTATTTATCCCAACTCTGCCATTATGAACAACAGAATCCTAAAAGGAATTTTAAACTTTAGTAACCACCAAACTGGATTATTTTACTGATTAGCTGTATATTTAGAAAACACATGTTTTAAAGTTAAGGATTCACTTTAGCTCTTGAAGAGCGCCAGTTATAGTGTACTCCACACATTTTATATTTCTAGTACGGTGTTACAAAGATTTAAAATTTGGTTGAGGGCTCAATATTATTTTGATTTTTCTTCATTACTTAAATATTCAAGAAATAGTAAATCAATAAAACTAAAAAAAAAAGACAAAAATTATGCATTTACTTGTGTCTGCCCCTTTTGCCAGCAAAGCTCCACGTCGCTCTCGAATTGACCGGGATTCGACGCCTACAACATTTATTAATTAAAATAGTGTAAAATTAATACAATTAAGCAGTTCTTACCCTGACGATAATTTTCTGGCTTGCATGACTGATTACAGGATAGTTTCCACTGGTCGTGTGAGCATGTAATCCTACTACCAGCTAAAACAAGAGAAATTTTATAGAATTAAGTTAAGAACCTGTTAGAGAATTAGTGATTGAGCATTATGAAATATAAGACATTTCTTCAGTTTGTTATAATTCATCAAAGTGTATTTTAAACTACAGAAATGAACATTGTTCTATTAACTACTAATAACAGGCACAGATTACAGTTAACACTATTTATTTTCACTGCCTGTATGAGAACTCTATGGTATTATATAGTGGAAACGGCATATAACTAAATATTATGTGTTACCTGAAAATATCTTTGTTCCGGATTGGGTTTGCCTTTCTTTCTCATGTTATTCGACGTCGTCTCGCTGAAATGCAACCTTCCGACTGTCACTTTTGTCACTTGAGAGTTCACCAACTCCACGCTAAAACATACCATTGTTGAAAACTATCATTTAGTAGCTTTAGTTCATTTTGTTCGATTCAAACTAACAGAACATACATGAAATGAAGCGTACAAATGCTCTTTTACAAAAAAATAGGCTATTAACAAAGTCAAAATTAGTAGTGAATAATGAACCTCAGTAGATAAGTTCATTCAACCATGCAAACCAATACAATACGTTTCTTTGTATCACAACTCACTGTATACATCATCTATATACTTTTAACACTGTATAGAGGCATTAATTATCCCAAAACTCTTCTAGAAAGTTATTAGACTTACAGAACAGGATGGAAGGGTTTCTTGCTCCTGTCGCTCTGACTCTGCTCGACCCGGATCGTTTGTGTTGGGCAATCGTGCTTCACTCCATAGAAGTGTATGTGGAAACTGGATATTTTCTGGAAACCGTCCGGCGTCTTGACGAACTGGGCGTCGCCAAGGAGCTGGACGTGACATGTAATCTAAAAAGAAATAGAATATGCATCCAGGAAGTTCTCTTTCTCGTAAGTATTTACAAGAAGAATTGGTATTTATGAAGGTTGCTTTGAACACTTTCTTCAATAGTGTTACTGTCTGTATGTGGGTTGTCATTAACTGACTACTGAATTCAAAAGAGATTAAGATTCATTATTAGTATGCATCAAATGGTAAGAAGTTAATTCAATCAATATTAATAGAGGGTTAAGTTGTTGCGCAAATTTGGAATCTTACCTGGAAGTGATTTTTCTTCTGGCAAACAAAGGCATCGTCCGCATTTGAGAAATTAAATCCTTTGTCAGCATCGACTCTATAATGAGGCGCAGGTCTGTAAGCAAAACAAAAATAGTCCAAATCTCGTTGATGAGAAAACTAAGCAAATTCTAGCCTACTGACAGTATTTCATAACTGTTATTGTGCCTGCTATAATACTTTCCCCCCGTTCTTACAATTCAGTGAGATTCTGATCACACAACAGATGCCAGTTCGTCTGCTGGAAAGCGTTGAATCTGATACACTGATATTGAGATTCAGAGAGGCAGGCCTCAGATGAATTGTACTCCTCCTCCATGGAC
Source organism: Cryptocephalus primarius (assembly GCA_963576515.1). Classification (NCBI taxonomy): domain Eukaryota; kingdom Metazoa; phylum Arthropoda; class Insecta; order Coleoptera; family Chrysomelidae; genus Cryptocephalus; species Cryptocephalus primarius. Next base: position 13,997,284 of record OY754943.1, on the reverse strand, counting down.
GTGTTGAGCTGCTCGGACGGACTCAGTTGACTGGTGTTACAATGTTCTGAAATGTAAATTATTTTTAAGAAAAAAATAGTTCTGCGATTCTATATAACCTTTATAAATTTGCAATGCATCCATGCAATTGTAAAATGAGATAATCAAAACTCCCCTAAATTACTAGTAATAACTGCTCAGATGTTATGTTCATACCTGGTTCACTTTTCACTAACGGCGAATCCTGCGACAGCTTCCTCTTCTTAGGCACCGATAAATTCGTATAGACGTTCTGTATATTCTCCAGGTTCTGTTCGCACATTTTCCCCTCAATGGCATTACGTTGTTGCTGTTGTTGAGGCGGAGTGTCCAAATTGGGGCCATTGTAACCAAAACTTTGAGCGGACTCTGTAGAGGTCAAGAGGATCGTTCGACCATTATCTATTCAAACAGACAATTGCCATATAAAGTATCTAACTCCAATGCTTTTGAAATATTTGGTTAAGGAAAGTAAAACTTTCAATTTCAAACAGTCTGTAGAATCCATGAATAAAAACTTATTAGAATTAAGAGAAATTACCTGCGACGCTCCCCTCCGACAGTATGATCCTATCCTGCAAGATATTCGAGTCGTTCTGTATATTCTCAGTGAGTATCCTATTCCCGAGCAGGGCGGGATTGCTCCCCAGCAGCTGATTCTCCTGCAGGATCCCTCCGTTGTCCAGCAGCTGCTCGTTGTTCTGATCCGTGACGACTATGTGAGATCCCAGGATGAGATTGTCGGTGAGTATCGGGTTCAACATCGTGGGCTTGTACATCCCCTGGGCGATGTTCGAGTATATCGACTCCATGCGGGCCTCGCACCCATCCTGAGGGCTGTATGGGTGCTCGGAACTGCTGTCGGGCGGGCTCTCCGGCAGGGAGTGTCTGGAAAAGAAAAAGGTCGGGAGATGAGAAGAAATTTGGGATCAAGTGAACGAGGTTATCTTTATATCTTTTGGATATGTAGATCTAGATTCCAGAAACTTGCAGCCTCTCGGCACCTTTGAGCTTTTGGAGCTTTAGAATCAAATGAGCATAATGTCCTTAAAACTTTGGAGCTGTTTAGATTTATGTTATAGAAATTTGTAGTTTCTTGGTACCCTTAAAGCTCTTGGTACTTTAGAATTAAATCAACGTGATCTCCTTGGAACTTTTGCAGAATTTAAGCAATAAAGTGTAAAACGACCAGAAGTTCCATTTAACTTCAATTTCAGATAACTTCAGAGAACTTTGCCAGGGTCATAGGCATGCTCACGTGTTCTGGTTCCTTTTGTTCTCGACGATGACATTCAGCAACTTTCCGGAGGCAGCGGCAGCAGCGGAGGCGGCCGCCGCGGCGGGATTCGGACCGCCGAGTGATTCACCGAAGTAAGTGTTGTTCCCTTGGGATCCCTCGCTGTTTATGAAATCCTCGAGCTGGGAGAAGTCCAGGCCTTCGTTGTCGATACCCCCTATGAAGTCGGATCCTCTGGCTGAGGAAATTAAAAAATAACGTATCAAATAAGCGAGAATTGGGTGATTTGTACACTCCATAGAGTGAACCAAAAGGTATAGGACTTTTATGGAACATTACAGCTAACTAAAAGTGACGGTGGCGACCCATACGTGGTGTAAGGCGAGTAATGGAAGGCAAACCGAAGGCGACCGTCAAATAGAAGCGGTTGCTATCTGTTTTGCTGGTTTCTGCTTACAACAGGACGTGGGACAGCCCTAGGCCCAAGTGGCCTGCAAAATAGCCTCTATACATACAATATGTTGTGGCGGTTTGCTTTTAATTAAATAAATATATACATTTATTTCATTTTAAGAGATTGCGCTTCATTCAAGTCACCAAACAACAAAAATATTATATCCACCCTTTTAGTTTGATGTATTATCTTTATATTTGTGTTTGTGACGTCGCATGTGGTAGTGTGTAAGGGTGGACCGTCAAAATTATAACATCCGTTGATGAAATGATGCGTTAAATCCGTTAAAATAATGAATTCCGCTTTTTTCACGAGGGGGAGAAACGTTTGTTCAATAATAGGTCGGCTCGACATATATTGTTTAGTCATTACCTTGGTAACAATAGATCTATTCCTAGCGAATCCGAATAGCATTACGTGATATTTACACTTATTAGATCTGGGGATTTAACAAAATTTGTTTTAGTACATCTTACACTTCTTAAGATTCTTGAAAAATGTGACAGATATATATTTTTACGCCAAAAAAGAGTTTTCAACGTGAGTTTTAATGCTTGTTGTTGGGGTGCAATGTTACAATCAAAAGTGGGAATCAAAACTGTAAGGTCTTACAGGGTATAGAATCTTATACAAAGAAAACTGAAAAAGATCTTTACCTACAAAGCAACGAATATACTGTAAGCAATAAATCTACACTCCTCAACAATTCCCAATTGTTATGACGATTGTCTTCAATTCCGTCGTCTGACGCGTTCCTACCTTGCCCGTTCCTGTGTCTGCTTTCTCGTCTGTCGTCCATGTCCCAAAATTCCATAATTCCTCCCTTGTTATCCCGGGGATCAACGCATTTTTTCCAGCTTTATCGATAGGCGAGGTGCACACTCCCTCCTGAGATCACTACGTACTAAATCCGGTCCACGCGATGGCCGCTTTGATTAAAATTCAATTAGCGCGGTTGAAAGTTTTTCGGCAAACAAACGCGCGATATAATATCCCCTTTCCGATATTTTGTCGGAAGATAAAATGAAGATTTTCGTGGCGTGCGGCGTTATGGCGTGGAAGTTATCATCCCCCCACCAATTTTGATCCGTCGTCATAGCGATAGATATTATTTACGAAATGGGGAGGGTAGGTACGTCTTGAGAAACATCAAGATTTACCCGATAAAGAAAAAATATCAACTAAACTCGAGCTCATGAGAAAATCTATGAAAAATATGAAATCCATGGGGTAAAAATCCAATTCCAATAGAATTTTATTAAACACATCTGCTAAAGAAAAATTCAAACATTCTTAAATACCAAAATTTCTCCTTTATTTAAATCTTCAATTAATTATCCTCCTGTTTTCATATCCAGCATTTATCTGTAAACTTTACACCACCATTATATACCCTGACCGATTCCCGCCCCATTGTGGATCTCGACCAACCGGCGACGAGCGAGGGGCGATTGATTCCCTTCCGGATTGGTGAGGGTGAGAAACTCCGTCTCTCGCGTGATGTCCTCGATTAAAAGTCGTTACGCTATTTTTAAACCAACTCGGTTAAAAAAAAAAGAAGCCATAAGAGTGAAAATTAGGGGATGTTTCCGAAAGAAGTCCACAATCTCAACGATGATTGATGTAAAGTTCAATTCTTTTCAGGGTTGATTAAAGCGCCCTAAAAAAAATTACTCAACGACGTGCAGCCGAGGGGTTCGCTCCAGCGATTGGATGGAGAGGGTTGTTTCCTGAATTCCTAGCCTTTTCTTAACGCATAGAAGGAGTACACGAAATTACTCCACTAGGGTTAATGGTACTTTTGGATGGTTCATTAAAAATGTTTCCAAAGAACACCCCATTAAATCAAAAGTACGGTTACTGAGGAGTTCAGTTTTGCTAGCAGATTCAAGACTGCAACACAATCATCAGATTCTGAAGTTATAGCACCATTCCAGCAAGCAATAAACATGTTACTATTGTTGTTATCATTGTTACCCATTTATGATCAAGGAGAAGAAAAATGTGCGTTCAGTAAAGAGATATTCATTCTCAGTTGCAGTCAAGACAACTAAGGTACCGATATCTCATTGGACTTACTGGATATTACCAATAACCGGTCGTAACCATGCACTCAAGCTATGTCAACACATTACCGATAATTGACTAACTTAATGTTATCAACAAGTGCTTATAATCAGCTGGACCAAGTGAGTTCAATGAAGAACAATTACTTAACAGCTGTAGCAGTTAAAGTCAAAGGAACTGTTAAGTAACAATTTCTTATTGAACCAACTGAATGTTATCAATAGTTGCAACTAATGTGTTAACAATAACAGGCTATAATCAGCTTAGTTCAAGTGAGAAGTAAAAAGTCATTGCTCACAGTTGTTATGATTGCAGTTAAGGGGAGCATAGTAATGATTTCTTGGTGGATTCAAATGTATAGAAAGACGAGACTAGGGCTATAGTGACAAACAACTTTTTGGCACAACATTTAAGGAGGTTTGCCTGAAGGGATTCAGTTTATCGCTTGAGTTCAAAGAAGGTATAACGGCCGGTAAACAACTACTTGCAGTATTTTAAAGGAAATGTCGATGCAAACCACTGACTATAGTGTGACTAGTTTGGGCTCACAATCCACAGAATTCTACAGAACTCAAATAACTCCTAATTCTGTTGTCGAATTTTAACGATTCCATTGTCAAAATACGTCGTAGGATCTCCCAACCTACATATTCCCCCTTTTTTCCCGGAGGCCTATTGCATACCACATCCATAAATCTTACAAATAAAACATTTACGAAATGTAATTCCTGGATCGCGTGTCCTCTTCGATTCACTGAAACGACACAAAATCTCTTGCCGTGTTTGTTTGATCAATATTTGAACATCGCGAGAGAATTTTCCCATCGGGAAATTATAGAAGCGAGGAAAGGGAATAATGATTCGAGGATTTATCGACTGGAGTTAAAAAAAAAATTGAAACGGCTGGATGATAATCGGACGGTGTAGGGAATCGAATCGAAAATGTAGTTGTAGCATGATCAAAGGATGACACCTTGTGGAGAAAGTAGTACTTAAAACATGACAAGTTTGTTGGTGTTTTAATTAAAATTTTCTTTCATTGCTGACACGTTATTAACCACCGTTATACAGTTCGAGTAATTACCAGAGGATTTTCGCTTATTAAATTTATCACATCACACAGGTTCAAAAGTTTCATTAGACCCATCACAAGTGAGTTCATTTTAGTATGAACAGAACACTCACTATATCTGCTGGAAAAAGCATTTTTGGAACTAATGTACTCAATATTTTTCACAAACTGTATTAAAATTTAAGAATTTTCTTGTTAAAATCATCCAATTTTGAATTCAAATGGAAAGCGAGGACACATTAGCTCACAAGATGACTATTGAGTCAAGAATATTCTCAAACTTTAGCCAGTTTTCTCAGCACCATTCGGTATATGACCTGCTATTGTGAGTAATACTTATCTCGTTGCAATTATGTTGCCATCAAGCTTTTTCCATCAATCTTAATCGACGTATCGTTCCTAAAAACAAGCCAATTAAAAGAAAAATCAATCTTAAACCATTTATTAATACCAGATCAATCGCAGTTCAATTCCAATTTATCCAATCAGTTAAATCAACTCAAAGAAAACTCAATACAAAAACGTAGAAACAATAGGAAATGAAATAATAGTAAAAAAAAAATCACATATTCAATCTCTAAGACGAATGCGGCTCGTCGTCTCCCTTTCGGTTCTCCTTTTCCGGCAAGAAGGATTCCCCTTTCGGCGACTTGTTCCCGCCCCTCCTCTGATTCAGCAACGCCGGCGTCCAGCTGTACCCGGACGACGAGGGCAGCTGCCCGACGGTCGTGTCCAACAGTGAGGACGGCGGCGGCGACGTCGACCTCAGTGCGGAACCTCTCCTGGAGGAGGACTGCCTCTTTCTGTCCTTAGCCTTGCGGCTATGGTCTTGTTCCGGATAACAGTTGATGGAACGTAGGAATGATTCAAGAGGACCCATGACCGACTCCCTGGTATGATGGGTTATCGGTATTGTCTCGGTCCAGATCGACCCACTGGGAGAGGGCGGTTGAGGGGAATGTTTGAAACGTTGTTTCAGTTTCCTGGAATCATCCTGGCCGAAGCCTGGGTTCGTTGGGGCGATATCCAGGAGGGCAGCGGAAGCACCTGAACAGTATTCTTCTCTAAGAGGACTGTTTTCAAGCAGCAGACTTCTTCTCAGTTCCTTTTCCAGGGAACTTATGTTCAAAGCAGTTTCTGATATACGTTGTGCCATGGAGAATTCAGCATATTCCACATCGTTTTCCCCAGAAATATTATCGATATCGACATCATTTTCGTCATTAGTCAATACGGTACGGTCCTGATCTAATGACTCTACCAGATGTTCTGGTTCGCTTATGTCACTCTCACTGCTACTACTAGACAATGCTGAGGATGAAACTGTGGAGTTTAACAGATTTGGTGAGCTTAAAGATACTCCTAAGTTCAGGAGGAGTTGCTGGGATGGTTTCTTTTCATTGGTGCAAGTACACTCCTCGTTCCTCTTCGAAGTAGAGGAAGATGAGCGAAGGGTCTCATTGTCGTCGATCTCAAAGACACTTTTCATTACATTCTTGGTTGGCTTCTTGATCGCCCCCAACGAGGCGCTTACTGCGTTCTTGGATATTTCTACTGCTAAGCGCTCTTTGGACTCGTTTATCTGTGTTATGTATTGATGCTGAACAGTTTGGAGTTGATTTATGTACCACTGCAGGTCCCTGGAACGCTGAAAGAATGTAGGCGCTCGTACTTGGAACCTCAGCACCAAAGTATCCAAAGCGATGTTGAGATACCCTTCGCGTGCAAGGAGGTCGAGTTTGAAGAACCTGTTGTAACCCCAGCACTCTCCCACCTCGAAATCTGAAGCGAATTCTCTTTTAATGTTCTTGGAAGAATCCCTTACGGATTGATGTATCATTTCAACTCTGTATTCATACTTAGATGTTTCAGGATATCCTGCGCTCAACTCTAAGAATACCGACAAATATTCACCTTTGACGACGCCATTTCCATCAGGATACACTTTTAACCTCCAACATAACCCATTACAATGCAATGGGGTGGAATAAACAGGATCAGCTTTACGTTGTAGCTGTGAAAAATTGTGCATCACGAATGTACTACTATCATAGGCAGGAACGATCTCACTGTGGAAATCAGCAGGGACCGGAGCTGCCATAAAGCTTGTCATCGGTTTCTTCCTAATGGTATGTATCATTCGAGATAGCTCTCCGCTTTTCGAAATCAGCTCCGAACGAGAACAGACGTGCAACTGATGTTCGACTTCATGGAGTAAATGTTCCAACTGTTCCGTCTCCTGAGTCAAAGAATCCTTCTGACCCATCAATGTCAGCAGCTTCGTCTTCAACTGCGAGTCCAATCGAGCAATCATCTGCTCCACAGCATCTCTTATTTCTCTCACCCTATCGTCCTTTGCCGAACGTACCAGTTCGACGTTCCTCTCAACCTCCTGTACGATGCTGATCAGTTCCATCAACCGTCTACGCAGCTGCGCCACCTCGTCTTTAATCTGTGTGACATGCTGCTCGTACACCTCGTCCAACGGCTTGAAGGAATGGCCGGAGTGCGTACCGCCCCACAGCGCGCACTGGTGGCAGATGCAACACCTGCACGTCCAGCAGTACACGGACAACTTCTCCAGGTGGGTGTTGCATTTGTCCTGCTCGCTATCGTCCTTCTTGCCGCTCTGGCTCACCGCCTGCAACGTGTCGAGCTGCTGCGTGACTTCTTCGACCCAGCGACAATTGACGAGCTCATGCAGGTGGAGAGAGGTCCTGCAGTGTGGGCATTGGGAGCGTTGCTCCGTCAGCCAACGTCTGATGCAGACATAGCAGCAGAGCTTCGAGCAGTGTGGGCAGAGGTGGGCGTCTCGCAGCTTCTCCATGCATATGAAGCATCGGAAGACGTCGGCAAGCGTCTCGACGCTGTGCTCATCAGGTTTCTGGTTCGAGGATTTGTCTCTGGTCGCCATTTCTCTGGATCTAAAAGACAGAAGATGTAGAGAAATGGAGGAGGAGGAGAAATGGTAAAAAGAGAGCGAAAGTAGTAAGTGTAGTTGCAATTGGAACTCTACAGGAGGGTTAGATTTTGTGAAATTGTAATGAAGTTTTCAAGAATGCAAATTAGAAGTATCTTTGAACTCTTATAAGGTTTTTAGAATATGAATAAAGGCATTGAATGTAATGTAAATAGATTCTAGGAACCATAGAAAACTTTTGGTTTTCCCAGAAGTGAGCAAATTCGAATATGGTAAACCACTTATTGAATGACAGTTAAAAATACTTGAGGACAACTTCGAATCGATTTCTCAATAATTAAGAACTGGTTGTGAGTGCCTCATGTTTTACAGAATAAATTACTATGCTGGACCATATAGAGATCTAGATATAATCATGAACTGTATCAACAGTACAACGACCTCCAAAATTTTGAATTTATTAAGAGTTCAAAGACTTCATTGTTTAGACCGAAAGACAATGATTATCCTTGGCAAATCTAATAAGGAAAATGATTTTTTTTCAAGTCCTTCGAAATCTAATCACCCCAACAGGATCCCATAGTCAAATACATTGCGAGTTCGTTAGGACTGATTGATTTGTTGTACCAAAGTGATAAACAAGTACAAAACTAAGCGAGTCTCTTTGTTCATTTTCTTCGTGGAAAAGCAATGTGACCAAAAAGCGAACAAAGAACTCATTTAAGAATTTACAGTTACGTTACTTGAGGTCAAACCTAACAAACTCATCTCGACATACAACAAAACCTCATTAGTAAATCTATGTACGAACAAAAAACGTACATTAATCACACTCGTTAAAAGTTAATTGAATATAAGGAATGTTATCAAAAATATCAACTAACCTTGAAACCGGAGGTGCCTCTGAACGTGAACCGGAGAAGAGAGAAGAAGCGACTGGCGGCGGCAACTCAACGGGCGGAGGATAAAAAGCGCAGCAACGAGTCGTTCATGTTTTGCCTTTTTTGCACGTGCACGTGGAAGATGATGCTCGTGGGGTACGAACGAGAAGCACACACAAAAACGACGCCACAGTTTAACCACAAGCTTAACGTTCAACAACTCTTGCTTGGCTGGCGAATGTCAAAAAATTTGTAAGTATTGCCAAAAGCGTAACGCGAAAGTCACCAAGAATCGCAATAAAAGTGGGAATGCAATCAACTTGAAATAAATGTAACATATGCTGTTATTTTTAATTGTAAGCTGCAGTTACTTGAGAATTTAATCGTTTTCAATTAAACTTCACTAACGGGATTATATGTACATTTGGTATACCTTTCCTAGCGAAAAATGAAATGACTTCTCAGATCAAAGGGATTGATGGCCATTGTCGTTCTAGAGGGCCGTAATAGATATCGACAAATGACCACAAATCCTCTTCTACTATGGTAAATTCTATTATGGTACTTACTTACTTACGCAAACACCCTTAAGTCACACTTTTAAGTCCCATAAGTCATACTCACTTCATGAGATTTTACTTTTAAGTAAGGAGAAACCATTTATCTATCAGTTAACTATCCATGTCATCCATGTCAATGACATAACTTTAGCAACACTATGCTCATAAAGTTGTCAAAGAAACTGAAAAATCCCATAGTTTTCAGGATTGGTAAACACCTTGTGTAAGTGTATAGGCACTACACACGATATGGTGGTTGGGCAAGTGTGTTGGTTTGTAAGAAATTTTTACATTCGAATAAGGAACAAATAAGGGGCTTCACATTTCCGCTATGAAGCTCTACTGTTTGCAGCTTTATGCGAAGCAATTACTGCAACACTACGACATGTTTTATATGTGACGTTAAAATACCAAACAGCCCTTGTATTGTGTGTGTAAAGTACTTGTACTTATAGCTTGTTATATCAAGGAACTCCAGACTATGTATCATCTACAAATAATTTGTCACCATCTATCAGAATCAAGCATATATCGAATGTAAGGTCTATGAACATGTTTCAAATATCTTTCGGCCAATAAAATGTAGGCTGACCGTAAACGAACCATCAAGTTCAGCACATCAAAGCTGTAATACCACATCTGAAAGATAATATTGTTCAAAACCTGATGGGACTTTTACAATGCCTTTAATCACTTTTAAATAGTTATGAAGTCATGCCATGTAACTTTTATTTTCTTCTTGGACGCAGTGTAAGTCTAAAATTTTGGAGTTGCATTTTCAGTCATTCAATGAGTACAGAAGGTTAGGTGAATTAATGAGGCCTTTCACGTTTATAACGTACAAGTTTAATCACTTGTCCTGAAGAAATGTCACAGGCGTGAAGGATATATTTTGATAACCATAGTGCATAGAACTTTCAAAACCTTGCAAACACCTGTTGATGCATCTCCAACAGGTTCATTCGGTTATTCGACAAGGCAATAGTGTTATCAACACAACTGATAAGCTCCGATTTCGAGCCTTTAACGATAATTCATAAACATATTCTTAAACTTAGAAAGGAATTAACAGTCGCGACTCCCTCGGCGCTCACGCGAAAACATCGCGACGACAACAAAACGACACAACAATAAAGCGGTTAACAACAATAAACATCTTAACAATTTCAGCATACATCACAGCATCCTCCGGGGGATTTGGTTCACTTTACACTTACCTAAGATCGCCTGGATCACTAGATCAGCGGCGAAGGTGTCCATGACTCCCGGGTCCGGTGACGCTAGCGGACGATCATGGTCCAGAATTCTGGAGCGCGGACGCGAGTTTCCGCATTTTTCCTAGTTCGAACTTTAATCGAAAACAACTTTTACGCGTTCCTCTACTTCTCGTGCTTCTACGCTCTGTGGGGGAGGGGGGAACTTTACCACGTTACCCGTTTTGACAATCACTGACACGGGACACTAGAATCGAAATAAATTTGTAAATCTGACACGGAACGCTAAGTTAGAATGTAGGATTCTACTGTCATTTGTTACACAATGGATATAAAATGGAGAGGGTTTGTTGTGGTTTTGATTGTGGTCATTATTTTCACTTTAGTCACGTTATTGTCCAAAAATTGAATTTAAGAAGGTGCTCGATGGCTTCGACACAATCCTGGCGGATTGCAAGCATATGTCATTTGTTTCCAGAAACATTACACAGGAATTGAAGATTGTCCCTACTAAACACCTGGATATTCGCGTAATTATAATACTATACCATAAATTTCAGTTATTTTTTGAAGTTTGTGCAATGTGAATTCAGTCTAAACTCAATCCCAGACATTAATTTTGATCTACAACCCTTTAATTTTTCACAATGAATAGTAATTCAGTTATTTACTTCATGGTTTTGTTTTAGCCGGATATCCTTCAGTACAGTCTCGCACAAATGAAAGCTGTAGAAGGTAGCTTCGTACCTCAACAAACCACTACGGATTTTCATAGCCACCAATACAGATGTAAGGTTTCCCATGCAGATAGATCACGTCATGTCTGAATTTTAGGCTTTCAGTAATAATAATAATGAAGCTTTAGTAGGAACAAGTATACTTAATGAAGGAAAATCTACCAAATACATCAAAGTATTACCCTTCTCTTACGTTGATTATGGTCTAATAGAACCATGAAGTAATATTAAGAATCTATATCAACCTGGTTGTTTTAAATTAATAAATTCTATCTATCTATCTCAAATGAAATACATCTACAACACTGCTGTTACATTAACGTATGTTTTAAATAAAGATAAAGCAATATTTTTTGTAAACCGCACTCATAAATTTAAATTTGCCGCTGAGAGAGGTCGTAATTTCAGGATCTGTCGTAAGAGGCTTCGCAGTCAGGGCCTAGTGTCACTTGTCTTTGTACTTCTAATCAATGGAATGTTCTGTGACTGTAGTGGGGTTTTGTCACAGGCGGTGAGCGGTCCGAGCAGGCAGTTCAAAAGCACGGAAGTGAGAGCGCGGATCGATGTCGTCGGGAGATTTCGCCTCTTGAAGGATAAAATCGATACGAAATTAACCCGGTATCGTACGCGCGGGTCCGTGGGCGATACACGCACCCACATAGAGCGAGTCTCCGTTTCCCCTCTTTGAAGTTTCCGAAGTAAGAAGTCGACTTATCTGACCAAGATGGGTTCTTTATTTAGAAGTGCGGAAATGACTTTGTGCCAATTGTTCCTGCAAAGCGAGGCGGCATACGCGTGTGTGTCGGAATTGGGCGAGCTCGGTTTGGTGCAGTTCAGGGATGTAAGTATTCGACGATCATGCCGTCAAAACTTCCCCCATTAGTCATCACATCCATTCGATTTCTCCAAAAGAAACTGAACGAGGGTCTATTAAAGGATACATTATGTACGCTTCCTTCTCCTCAAGTTCTCCAAAGTAGCTTTGCCCATATGCTAAGCGAAGAAGGGTTCTTATGTCAGGAAGCTACTGATCAATTGATTTTACGTTTACGTTCAAGAAATTTTTGATGAAGAGCAGCTTAAATTATATTTCTTTTCGGTGCCTATATGTTCCTCAGTTATCTTTTTCATGTAGGGTGCAAGAGGAAAATGTTTTAACTGAAAATCTAAATTTTCCTCATATAAACATTATTTATCCAGGACACAGAATTGGCTGTATCAATTAAGTCCTACATATTAAAGCTGCCTGAAAATGCTGCTATTACTATTAAAAATATTTATCTTTTCCTGCCTTCTGGGTTCTTGCCTTACTCTGTGATCCATTGCACCCTCTCTACAGCACCCTTTCTACATTTTTAATATATTCCTTTAAAATTATTTTTCAGTTGAATCCGGACGTGAACGCGTTCCAGAGGAAATTCGTGAACGAAGTACGGCGCTGCGATGAGATGGAGAGGAAGCTGCGCTACCTGGAGAAGGAGATCAAGAAGGACGGAATCCCCATGTTGGATACGGGGGAGAACCCGGAGGCGCCGCAGCCGAGGGAGATGATCGATCTAGAGGTTAAGGAAATGTCTCAGATTTTTATAATCCTTAAAAAAAACTTTGTTCCTATCCAGGCCACATTCGAGAAACTGGAGAACGAGCTGCGCGAAGTGAATCAGAATGCAGAGGCGTTGAAGAGGAACTTCCTCGAATTGACAGAGCTAAAACAGATCCTGAGGAAGACGCAAGTGTTCTTCGACGAGGTGAGAAATTATGAGATCACTTATAATGAGAAAACCTTTAAATTTCGCGTAGCCTAGCATGATGTACTTATTGAAATTTTATTTCTCGTCGATAGAACATTCTTATTGTTACTATTTGCCAATTTTTAGTTCTATTTTCCTTTCATAAGTCACAACATAAATGTCGATTGTCGAACGAACCTGGAAAGTGATTTTTTTTAGTACGAAATCTCACTAATTTGTCTTAAAGTGTAACTTAGACAGTTTAGATAATCCACGCTAAGTGTTTGGAATATCCTACCAAATATTTAAATGATTTACCAGGAGCGATCAATAAGAATAATCTTTGAAAATATGTAACTTGAAGTAAAACTTAAGTAATTGGAGCTTAAAAGTAGGAGGCACCCTGTAGTATCTGTTACATAATAGTGGTTAAAAGTTCCACTTAATTACTTTAATGACTTGTCACTGTTGTCTAAAAAAAATCACCTTGGGATATTGTCTTGGAAAAAAAGTTGTCGGTCTTTCCCCGACTCACGAAATAACCTTTAATAATTCAAGCATGGCACTAATGATGTGACTTTGTTTATCAATTTAACTGACAGGAATGTTAATTTGTCTTTGTTACAAGCGATTTTTTTCACACTTATAAAAGTAAAAGGAAATTAAACAAGTCAGTTGAAAGATGCTGTATTTAAGGATGGCTTGTCATATCGGTGGTGCTTCAAATGTTACCTATTATTAATTTTTCTAGCAGTACAGACAAATTGCATTTATTTAATAAATGGTAATGGTATATATGCAATTTGAAGTGTTAAATATTTGTCATTTATTTAGCTAGCAGGTTATTACTTACCAGATGTTTATGAGTCGAGTGATAATTAAAGGATCTAACATGTAATTCAGTAATTACGAAGTTTTCATAACTGTTAATTAAAATTATTAGGTGAGTATTGGTCGATGAGTTGTTGGTGTGTTTGAGGTACCCCCGATAGGGCTCGTCTTTTTATTGCATTTATTTTATGGGGTGCTTTACCATTCCGAAAGTCGTCTAACGAGTGTTTTGATGGTAGGACTGTCAGGACCACTTTTCAAATTCAAACTCATCCCCAGAAATTCAGTCACAAACAAATGTTGTTGAGACAGACCATTTTATTTTTTTGTAAGTCATTTGGTTGTTTTTCTTTTTCTTTAAAAGGTTGGTTTATCTAACAATATTAAATACAGCATCTTACAGTGCATGTGTTGTTGTTGTTGTTATTTTCTTAACGTTTTTTCTAGGTTTGGCATATATTATTAACGTACTTTTTTTTAATCAAATATTAATACGATACTAACTCCTTTAAGTGCCAGACAGATTTTCACCTGCATTGGATTTGAAAATTGTTTGAAAATCTCTTTGATCTTCGGCCTGGATCACATTGCCCCGCTTTTGGGCCTCTCGTGGTGGTGATGGTTGCTTGAAATTATTTGTAATCGTCACATGTTCACAAATCTAATTCGAAGCAGACCCTACACATTCGAAATTTCTTAAATTAACATACTAATACCGAACACGCTGCCACACACTTTACACCCATAACTACACTTACTAGTTTACACACACATGTAGTATTTACACCGATATTGATTGCACAAGTTATAAATTGGATTGTGACAAACTCTGGAGGTTCCTCTGTGATATCTCAATGCCGATTCACATGGTGTTTTTGAATAACATGAATGATAAATGAGATGAATCACGTTTGTAACGATAAATCCTCTACACTTGATTAGTTAGAATCATTTAAGTACCTTACTGTGATGTTTTATTCCAACAACACACTGATTTTATATTTCTGAAGAAAACGATATATTGGCTTAAGCTGTATTAATGTATAGGGTTTGTTAAGAAGAACAATTCAATACTAGTACACCACCTTATTATTGATTTTACATTACATCCTCTTTTTATTTGATTATTATTGAATTTTAGCGTTTCTGTCCTCAACCGGTATGTTTTGTCGTAATGCAAAGCGGTACCGATTGCTATGGTTAATAATATTTGTGTATATACTGCTGCGTATGTACAATACAATAATAACAATTAGTCGAGTAAAGTGTACTTGTGCGATGTAAAGTGACGGTTTGTTTGTTAAAAGTTGCAAATCGTATAATACGACACTTGCATTGGTCACGATTTCTTTAAAAACGTGTCCACTACTCAAGAAATGCGTAAAAGTGGCTCCAAAGTAGGAAAATCTTTTTAATCGAAGTTGTCAGTGTTTTATTCATTTCCATTTAATTTGGTGTGACGTCAGAAGTTAGTAAATACTAGAAACCACTACCCTGTGTACACCGAATTCTCTGTAATTAGAAAATTTTGAGGAAAAGTGTTCAAATTTTTAAAAAATAACATGGCGGCCGTCAAAAATTATCTCAGGTTGGCTCGAATGTTTCAAAGTTCTGCAGATTCAACAAAAGTTGTGGAAACCATTGATTTAAGCTTTCCTTTTAGTTTGAGATTATTGAATTGCAAAGAATAAGCATTATTAAACATTCTGAAACATAATTTATGTTGTGGTATAACTTTTGAATCCTTCAAAGCCACCCCTTAGGAAAAACGCCTTTAAATAGTAAATTTGTTGATTAGTATTCATCAAACTCACGTGCAAAAAATGCAATTGGTTTTCAACGATAATTGTCTTAGTTTTCAAGTTATTCAGTTGCCTCAAAAACCTTATTGCAGGGAATTTTAAGGGCTGTAAGTGGTGTGAAGTTAAATTTCCTTGCACTCTACTCTTCGTTTCTTAGTTTTTTGAGTTTAAACGGCTCAGTGAAGTGGCCCTAGTACTCCTGCGCTAACTTCAAGCTCAACTAATTTTTGTCCTAGAGAAACAAAAGATAAATGCTCAGTAAAATATGCAGATAAAAGATTTTTCATATATATTTGGTTTTTGGATAATTTCGAAAAAAGAATTTATAAAGTAATATTTGTGTTCGGCTGTATTCCTCAATATTCTAATAGTTTACTGACTTGTGACGTCATCATCGGCTTTGGTTGTGTTAGAGTTTTGAATTTAAGTCGATGTTTAATTAAATGAAGTAAATGTATCGCTTTTCATTACAGTGACGAACCACATACGAAAAGGCTGAAGCCTGACCGCCCCATTTCATTTTCATTTGCAGTGAAAACCCTGTTTATTATTTCGTTTCGTTGCCTTCCCTCGATCCCCCGCTTTTTTCCCCCCGTTAACTCTAACTCCGATCCGTTGAGACGCTTCTGAATTACACTTTACCGGGGGCGCGGGTGGTTGTCCGTTAGCATAGTATCGAATTAGAGGCAATGTGTCCCAGGCTGAACGAGACGCCTCTGGTGTTCAGATGGCAGATCCTGCCCGCGAAGAAGAACAGGTCACCCTTCTAGGCGAGGAAGGCCTCAGGGCTGGTGGGCAGGCCCTCAAGTTGGGGTAAATTTTTTACTTGTTTATCACGATACTTCCGAAGAGGAGTTTTCGATTTGTGTTTTGTCTCCGGTGTGATCCCGGCCGACGTTCGCTGGACAACGGCCCTCAGGCCGATGATGGTGTAACCTCACGTTAGGAACGTAGCTTGTTGCCACCGAAGAACTCACCGAACACCTCCATGATCAAGTTCAGTGGTGGCATAGAGAGTATCTAACTAAGATTCATTATTTTACTTTTTGAACACAGGTGAAATTGTATACCGCCTTTTAACTCAATATCTATAATAATCTGTTGAGGTTTTAAGGAGTTTTCCCAGGTTTAGACACTCTGGTAGAGTCAAAGCATGGAAAAGTGATTTAGTAAATTTCATTTAAATATTTCTACTGAATCCTTCACCAGGGGAATTTCCTTAAGGTAGTCATGGAACCCTTTTTAGAACTGACCCCAGTCCTTTGTTGCTCCCCTTTACTTCAATTGTTTACTTGCAGAATATAAATGGTTGCATGAAATTCAACCAAATTTAGGGCAACTTAAGTGCAAATGTATATACATTTTTAATTAATACCAAAAATTACCTCCCACAACTAAAATTACGTCACGTACCATTCGCACTATCATGCGTACGCGGTGTATCCATTGTTGGGATTACGTACGGTGCCATTTACGTGTATTATTTATTCATTTACACAGGTAGCCTTGTTAAGAGCACTTAATAGTAACATAAACCTATAAATTCTTATATCAACCTTAATTAAACACGGTTCGATAAAAATTCGTTAGAAATTTATTATCGTGACGAGAATTTATGCCCGGCGATAAGGAGATGTCGTATATTCGTTTCTTTAAATAAGATCGGCCAATTACAATTGTAGAAGAAATAGAAAAGACTCGATCTCGACTTGGAGTACTGTTCTCGAGTGCATACATTTTACGTAATTGCAAGCAATGATTGTTTAGTTCTGATTTAATGCTTAGTTCAGCTCATCTAATTATAGCAGAACAAGAATGGAGATTTTTTTCATATCTGTGGCGCTGAATTTAAGTTTCACACTTGCCAATTCTGATTTGGCTTATTTCCCAGCCTTAAAAAAGCCCCTGATATCGCCTCAAAAGACTTGTAACTTAAGTAATTCCTCTAACAAAGGTGACATTACTGAAATGTAGATAGGGCTGCAATTATCCTTATCCTTTGTTCAAACAGTAACGCCATCCTAGTTGCCTATGTCTTAACTGAGCTGCTATTGGGTATAAGATTCATTTATCCTGTCATTATTATAGCTGTCTTAGTTGAACATGTGCCTTCAAGGATCAGCTCATAACACAGCTAAACCTGTGAGGTCGGTTCACCCTTTTGCAACTATTGACTATGACACCTAAGACATACTGCAAGTTACCTGTGTTCAAAGAGTAAATATGACTGTATCTTAAGGTCATAGAACATCTTTTGGCTAGTATAAGAACACTACGAGCATATGAGCTATGAACTGCAATCAGGAGGATGTAAATGAGCATCGTTTGAACAAAGTGAAGACAAATTCTGAAGCGAAGACTTTGTTTTTTGACTATTTCGTTTATTTAGAAATGTTTTTTGTTAGCACTTTTTGAGCAAAGAGTTTTTCGGTTTATTTTGATGATGTGATAACTTGTGTTCAAAAAAATACAGTTAAGCTAGTTATATCTGACTTTGTCTTTGCTTTGTTCGTACACCATTGTTCTTTGTTCTCGGTGACAGCTACGACTACGTATTTTAGGCAAGAGATAGCTGCGACTATGTCTTACAATTAGCTGGTTCATGTTCCCATTTGTTTTTATTTATTTATTGCTTAGGTACCGGTACTAATACGTTAAGAAAACATGTCGAACCTATCGATCTTGCTCTTATATCGCCTAATCCTCTCATAATAATAATCGCACGCCGCTTATTTGCCATAAACACTTTAATCTGACAAAACTTGATGAATTTATGATTCGGATTCGAGCGGTGACCGCAAAAAAAACGCAGCGATAATAACTATGACAACCGCAATGAGGATTGTGTAATACTTTTTATGCAATAAATTGTTCAGCGGTCGTGACAGTGTTTTACACCTTAATGAAACTGTCACGACTGTACTTAAGTTATCTAAGCATTTCATTAAATATTTAATCCAGGTACGCGTGTGTTCTCTAAGGGCAAATGTTTTCTCTCTTCTCTGTTACGCCATAAATAGTGATATGACCAGTGATGAAAATTTTTGTTATGAACGGAGGAACACACGTTATCACTGCCACTTAGTAGGATGTATTATGATCTTGTTTGTACTGGGATCTTCTCATTGCTGTTGGTTAGTTATTAAGTTAGTTTCTACCTGAATTGGTTTGGGGTGCTGTCGTCCAATAGCTGAACGTCGACAGGATCATAGCGATTTTGTGTGTTAGAAAAGGAAAATGTAAAATTGTCGTTCTTCCAGCACATGACCTACATGGCAGACACAGTGGTAGTGACGTATCGGACCACTCTGAGGCAAGCTCTTGTGTCTGTTCTGTGTCACATACATTACATTAACCGTAATCTCTTTGACAAACTATTAATAAGTAGCGAGACAATCCCGTAATAAAATTAATAAAGAGTCTTTAGTACCTAGCGTACCTTAGAGGTACGCCCAGCGCCTAACAAAATTGACTACCGGTCCTGGTTATGGAATATGGCAGCACTAACACAGTTTTGATTGAATATTTTTGCACTACCGAATTACTATTTATAGAATTGGAATGGTATTGTAAAATCGATTTCAGCTGAGGTTAAATCGTGAACGGAGGTCAACTGTGAAAACAGTAATTATCGTCACTACGATTCGATTACTTGATCACTTGAGCGAATAGAATCATTACAAGTATTTAAAACCGATTTCTGCATATTTTAAAACCGGGCCGTACCTAAAAGTATTGTCGTTAGATGACTACACCTGCATGGTTGGAAACATTTAGCTTTAGTAGATGTTTTAAATTATTTACAACAAGATAGAACCGCTTTATACAAAATTCTATGGAGAAAAACAATTGGCAGTTTCAAAATATTTTAGGAGAAATTGTGGGGGATTCCCAAATCAGGAAATTATTTTTTTCTCGTTTGAAGTGACATATTTATGTTTAAAAAAAATTGGGAATCCCCTCGGTATACAGGGCGCTTCAAAATTAAACCGTATATTGTGGTAACCCATTGTTGTCATTCATAGATGAGGTGATAAGAGTGCTTTTGAAAATTTAGACCCTTATTTCTGAAACCACTGTTGTTCCTCATGATTTAATGGCCACCCGGTTAAAAGAATTGAGAAAAACTAAAAGTTCACAAAAGGGAAAGGGAATTTCCTCTATTCCCTAAAGAAAAATTTGAATTTCGCGCCGAATTTTTTTGAAAAAATTCCATATAGTACCGAAGAAGTCGTTATAAAGACCTGCAACTACGTTTCAATCCCTTTTGAGGTTATGGAAGTGCCTGGTGTCTAAAAATTTGGCTCCCTCATGGCATGTGTTTTTCAAAAAGGTAGTAGGCAACTTTCACTACCTTATTCTGCCGAACCCTTCGGGCGATCAAATCTTTATATAGAGCAGTCGTAGTGACACCACGTGATTTATAGTTGGCAGAAGTGTCATGCTACAATGAGGCAAATTTAAATTAGGCAAAAAATATCAACTTTGCTGATACAATTATAAATTAATCTGCCAAAAGGGTTTCCACCATTTAAAATCGTAGAACTACAATATTTCTGCTCGGTGTGCCAGATGCGATTTAATTTCGACGCCCTGTATATACACACGTACACTTTCTCTCTCTTTCTTTCGCTCCATTTCTCTTCCTGTATATGTTAGAAGTTAAATAGAAAATTTTAATGGTCATTACTTGAAATGGCCGTTAGATGAAAAATTCTTACGTCGCCTACTTTGAGGGTCCGCTCTAACAAACCCATTACTGTTTTAAAACGTATTTGCGTGTGATTGGTGGTGGTGTTCTTCTTTTATGTACCCCCCTTGTTATCTAGTATTGTAGTACTTTTTTGTTATGTAATATGTTCGCTTTTTACTTCGATCAATACGTTTTTAATGTATATTTCTCACTTTTCCCCTATTTCTCGCTGTAGTCGTATAAGTGTATTAGAGTAGAATTCATGCTAGGTATTTTGTAATATCGAACGCTTTTTATTGTGGCTTATGTTAATTTTTATTTTATTTTATTTTTATTATTTTGATCATGACTGTTTTCTTTTCGAATGCAAAGTCGGAATCTGGAATTACCGGTACAGCGTGCGTAAAAAAATTAATTTTCATAAAGAAAAACACTCCACGATGAACAATGCAATGTTCGACGAAGCGAATCGCACTCTCGTGTTGTGCATGCCCTCTTACAACGCGAGAGTATGATTGAGCCGTTCCGCTGTAATGGACACCTGCAGCGTCGATCGGGATACATTTCTACACATTTCCTGTACACACGTTGTACCGGGTGTTCAGTTCCTTTGTCTTGCGTATGAATATACAGTGTTTGCATCGTTTTCATGCTACCCGCCTTAAGGAATAATGGATGTCGTTTTTTAAACAATTCGGTTGTTAGTGCACACATACTAACTCCACTGCACAGTTGCTAACGCAGTATCAGCTGAACTGTTTTTAAAATGAACGTCGTTAAAAATCGTATTAATTACATACTTTTGGAACACTGTGTAGTAGTGAAAACAGTCATAGTAGGTTTGTTCTGGCAAGCAACCGAGCACGATACAAACATGGTATTTCTACTCACTTGCACCTTTTTCAGCGACACTAGGAATAGCATGTTCGTAACATGTTTTCCTCTTGTCGGAACAAACCTGATGTGTACATATCATGTATAACAGACTCACCTTTTTTGTTCTCATTTTTTGGAAATGCGAGCGACTTGAAAAGTGCCACCGGATAAAGTAAGGATACTAAAAGAGTGTCGCACGTGTGTCTGTGTGTGTTTTTAATGACACCGTTTTAATTAGGGGGAAATGTAGGAAATGTGGCACTTTTCACGTACCAACGTTACCTTAGATGTAATAATTGAAGAATGTTTTAACGTAAAGTTACCTGCGTCTCGAAGCTCACACACGTCGAAAAGGGGGAGGATCACCGACACCATTGGGAAAAATGGTCGATTTTGTGGCATCTTCTTAATACGGGTTCTCTCGGCGGTTTTAGATGATTATCATGGTGGTGATGCGTACAAAATCTCTGTACTTACTTGATTTGTAGCAAAATTCGACTCTAAATTTTTGAAAATCCGTCCAGATGTTTCCGAGAAAATTATAACAAATCAGTTTCACTCTTAAAAATATTGTTTATAACAAATGTACAATTAGACTTCGTACGCTAAACCAATTGAAACCGTCGAGAAAACTTATGTTACGAAGATGGCACGAAATTTCTAACGGCTCTTGACATACACACCAACAACGAATGACTATATAATCGTTCCAAACTCAATTTAAGATATAACCGACAGCTGGCCCTGCTAACTCTTGTAGTTAACACGATATATTACAACACGAGAGTGGGATCGTAACTGAAATTTTCGTCAACGATTTGACATTTCTAGCATCCAGTGGAAGTTTCACCAGCATCTCAATAAGTAAATCAAATATTTTTAAAAAGAATCAAAGCAACAATGTCTTTTTTTCCTGTCCGGCTACTTAAGTTGAGTTTGGACGGAGAGTACTCGATCCCACTACCGCGCGTATCGTTGCCTACGGGTTGTCTGTCTGTTACACATGTCGTATGTATCCCGTGTATGGTAGTTGCTATGACGATGGGTTTGCTAATTGTGTTGTGTTGTGTTGAGCAGCACGAAGGTGGTGTAAACCCCACTGACTCAATGACCAGGGCCCTCATAAGTGACGACTCTATTGCCCGACAAAGCGCCCTCGGCCCCGTCCAATTGGGGTACGTA
This sequence comes from Cryptocephalus primarius, assembly GCA_963576515.1. Taxonomy (NCBI): domain Eukaryota; kingdom Metazoa; phylum Arthropoda; class Insecta; order Coleoptera; family Chrysomelidae; genus Cryptocephalus; species Cryptocephalus primarius. The sequence continues at coordinate 13,975,010 of OY754943.1, read as the reverse complement.
TCATTTCAACTCTGTTCGACTCGATCTTTCTCTTCACACAAATCGCCCCCCCAGTAAGTGTCGAGGGGTTTAAAGGTGCGTGCGATAATCGCTTGGGGAAGTTTGGAGCGCGCAGCCGAAAGGGCCAAGGGGTGGAGTACGCGGCGAGTTAATATTTATTAGTTTTGGGGCCGAGCAAATGGCCCGTCGTTGTGTCGTTACGCCACTGGGGAAAACTTCCAGGATTCTGGTAGGTATGTAAATTCGCGACGAAAAAGGTTCAGGGTTACACTTGAGGCCGTTTGGGGAAATTTAAATTTTTCTCCATGGGAGTTAAAAATGCTCAAAATTTTTGATTTTTGTTTTGATGCGCTTAATGTTGGAACGCTTCAAAAACACTTAATAAATTTCTAAGAAACATTTGTGAATTATTTTTGAAAAAGTTCGGTGCTCACTAGAAAACATTTGTAGAAAATTGAAATTTCCATAAAGTTTGAGGCACTTTTAAATCTGAAATGTCGGTAGACATTTTAGATTTGATCTTGTAGGAATTTCCAGATTCGATTTTCAAGCCATTCTGGTTTTTCCCAGTGGCGTAACTACCGGTGCACCATTAATATTTTATTTAATTAGTGACCCGGCAAAATTTTCCAAGCAACAACAGCGATTGTGCATCGAGCCTGTTCAATGAAAAGCAGTGAATTTCCCATGTAACCAGTTTAAAAAGAAGTTTTGTTAATTGGGACTAATTTGGGTTTTACGTGGGATTTGTCTGGGATGTCCCTAGGAATTTTTTTATAAATTTGGTGAGTACAGCGCGCCTTCAATAATCCTCTTGGCACTTATCCTGGTATTTCCCTCTTTCTCTCTCTCTCTCTATACACATTTCATACACCAGCCGTTATACTTCTTTTTATCGCGGGAAGTGAAATTGTCGAAAGTTTCATTTCCTTGCATCAATCGTTCCAGTCGTTATTAATAACTCGAATGTATTTTAAGAACGGTATCTGTTGGACGTTTGTTTTAATTGAGTTATCTTTGAAAATGGGAGGAATCTCGACCTATTTACGTTCGGTTTCCCGCAATGAGAGCGTTCGTCATAATTTTTCCAGTCGCTAAACGAACGAAAAACACTACTTTATCTTTCGGTGACGTTTTATTGAAGTTTTTAACGGACCTTCAGACTGATTTACGTACTTTTCGAGTGTGCTCGTTTTCTCGCTCGCAAATTACGAAATATATTACTCGTGTAATGTACAGGGTGTCCCAAAAATGGCGCATAACGCCCTAAAAGTATATAATACAGTTATTCTAACGAAAACATTGGAAACAAAATGAAAACAAAACCTATTTAAAACAGCAACAACTCGTTCACATACATCGTACTTATATTTAGTAGGTATACCTTGTACACATGGCTCGTACCCATACCTCGTAGATGCCAACGGAATTTATGCCATCCTTCAGATAGTAACAGTTACATATTCAGATTTTCGACATACTTTTCCTACGTTATTTCTAGGACACACTGTATATTACTCGAGTTGCGTGTAAAGGCGTAGTTATTATTTTCGACTAAGGTAATTAGATCTTGCAACGAGGATTTGTGTGTTGTTTTTAAAACATTTTTAATTGGATAATTACTTGCTTTTATTGCTAATTCCACTTCATCCCATAAGTGTTATTAAAGTGCACGGGGGATATCTTGATAAAACTTGTGGTTAATTTTCGTACAATTATCGATTAAATTATAATTATTCCTTGTTCTATGACGTTAATTTAAATTAATGTCAGGATTTAATTGGCTGGAATTTACCTTTTCGGTTTCGGTGGAAAGAGGGAAAGCCCGTTTGGATTTCAGTGGATGTTTTATTTTATTATTCCGCACTAATGGAATGTGTGTAATAAATGATTAATCATAAACTCGTGTGGTATTTTCATTAGGGATTATCGGTTATCATTCGAAGTTAGGCAAACAAGTGACAGACCCAAATGTAAATAAAATGGTGTTATCGCGTTCCCGATAATGGTTTATTAATATTGCAAAAGGCGCCAAATAATAGTTTTGGTACTCCCTATGTAACAAAATACTAATAAAAATACGACTATCAATGGGTATCACAATAAAATACAATACACAAAGTGCACCTAAAACCTTCAGGGATAATCTAGATTAGTCGACCATTTACATTCGACATTGACGGACGTCCCTGATCGCGGATTAACTAATTCCCGATTAATTAAACGACTGGAACGATTCCCCATATCATCACCCGCCTAACAGTCAGCATTAATTCGACATTTCCACCATTATTGAGAATTCAATTTTTTTTTTGTTTTTTGTTAACACTAAACCCTTCTCGTTGTACAGTTTTCCGGAAAAACAATTTGACCCGGAGGAATACTTTCCATGGTCAGTATTGATACTTTATTACTTTTCCGCTTTCCTTTTTTTTTTGCCGAACATAGTTGTTACAAATTCAGTACTCAGGTGGTTGAAGGTAGCACGACGCTTCAGAGCTGTTATACCAGCAGACGATACGAACGAAATTTAATTTGAGCTTATATGTGTCTTTATTATTTGTTTAATATTTTGCTCTAATCGGTAGTTAGAACGATTAATAACCATGTGCTGGTAAGAACAACAGAGTACGCAGGACCGCATATTCCACACTCAGAGTTAATGTAATACCTACAATATACTGTCCTGTTGTTATTATTATTATTTCAATTATTATTTTTTAACCTAACTAACTGCAGTAAGCGTTAATAATCGTATGTGTTTCTTTCCGATAGCTTCGTAGCTGGTGTAATCCTGAGGGAACGAATCCCAGCGTTCGAGAGGATGTTATGGAGGGCATGCAGGGGCAACGTCTTCCTGAGGCAAGCCGAGATCGAGACTCCTTTGGAAGACCCATCAACGGTAAACATACAGGCTAGATGACCAGATTTCATGGAACTTAACTCTCCTCCTAAATTTATTAAAAAATTGCTACCTGTACATTGTAAGTTCACAAGAGCAGGATGTGTTGTACACGCTCCATTGGAAATCGGGGACAAAAGTATCTATATGTTGAAAATGGTGGTGGTGTGGTATGTAACACTAGTGTTACACCAAGGTGGTATAGCCCATGTTGAGGTAAATGGTGATGATAACATGGAGACAATAGCACCAAAAGGGACACGAACATGAAAACTAGTCACCTTAATTATTAACTGAAGCTCCAGAACCTTATTAATGCGTCATTTGTACTGCCCAACTGGTCTTAACACGAATCAGGAATCACAGCTACTTCTCCTCATATAGAGGGTTGCCTAAGCATCTCGAATATTCCTGAATTTACTGATACTCTATAGCGATAGAGAAATTTACTGACAGATCAAACAAGTCTTATTCAAGGACCGAGACACTTTAAAGAAAATATTACCTTCACAAATCAATCTGTTTGTCTGCATATCCTCTAACTCATTTTTCATCTTTCAGAGCGATCAAGTGTACAAATCGGTCTTCATTATCTTCTTCCAAGGCGACCAGCTGAAGACCAGGGTGAAGAAGATATGCGAGGGGTTCAGGGCGACGCTCTACCCTTGCCCCGAGGCTCCAGCCGATCGCCGCGAGATGGCCATGGGCGTGATGACGCGCATCGAGGATCTCAACACTGTAAGAATCAAATAATTCATCCAGAATTATTGGAGCTTTAACAGACCATGTTAACTGATTGAATTCAATGGTCTTTAATTTAAGAGTAATACAGTTGACCTTATTCTAAACAATTGGCCAGATCTGTAGATCTTGTCCAAAACCTAGAGCTACTAAACATTACATTCACACACTCGCGCTATTACAACCATCGTGAACGTCTCTGTCAATCTTCTCAACCCGCGTCCGTGTCTGCAGGTACTGGGACAGACCCAGGACCACCGTCACAGGGTGCTGGTGGCCGCCGCGAAGAACATCAAGAATTGGTTCGTGAAGGTGCGCAAAATCAAGGCGATCTACCACACCCTTAACCTGTTCAATCTGGACGTGACGCAGAAGTGCCTGATAGCGGAGTGCTGGGTGCCGGTGCTCGATCTCGAGAACATACAGCTCGCGCTCAGGAGGGGCACGGTAAGGATAAACTTAAGTTTGATGGGGGTAAGGGTATTACCGTTCAAAATCCGTGATCAATTTTCTCTAATCTCGGAAGAATGTCACCGTCCTCTTCAAATATCAATTGTATCATCTTTCCTAACTTTCTTAGCTTCTATTTAAGAGATATTGCCTATGTGTTTGCAAAATCTTCGCAAACAATGCACAATATAGCTTTAAAGGCATGTAAATATCCAGGTGTATGGAAAGCCTCACATCTATAATAGGCTGAGTCCCACTGTCAGGGGTAAAACATGCCTTGACCAACATGGTTTCACATCTTCCCGTCTTGTTCTTACGATTCTAATTTCCATTACCATATCCATTTTAGGAACGCAGTGGCAGCTCAGTTCCCCCTATCTTGAATAGGATGGACTCGACGGAGGACCCGCCGACCTACAACCACACAAACAAGTTCACGTCAGCCTTCCAGGCGTTGATTGACTCGTACGGCATAGCCTCCTACCGTGAGATGAACCCCGCGCCTTACACGATCATCACTTTCCCCTTCCTCTTCGGCATCATGTTCGGCGACCTGGGGCACGGCCTACTCATGGCGCTGTTCGGCGGCTGGATGGTCCTCAAGGAGAAACCGTTGGCCGCCAAAAAGTCAGACAACGAGGTAAGCTCCACTGCTGATATACATTTGTGTACTTGTTATTACTATTGGTATTCATAGTTTCGTTTTCTAGATTTGGAACATATTCTTCGGCGGCCGGTACATAATCCTCCTGATGGGTCTGTTCTCGATGTACACCGGTCTGATCTACAACGACGCCTTCGCCAAATCGTTGAACATTTTCGGTACGAGCTGGAAGATACACAACGTCACCCTGAACGACATAAAGTCGAGGTCGGAGTTCGGCCTGGACCCGCAGACCACCAGGAACTACGAGGGCAGCCCGTACCCGATCGGGATGGATCCGATCTGGCAGTTGGCCAAGAACAAGATCATCTTCCATAACTCTTTCAAGATGAAGATCTCGATCATCTTTGGTATCATCCACATGCTGTTTGGAGTTATTATGAGCCTGTTGAATCATCTGTGAGTATGCCCAAGAACAGTCGTTTAATTGTAGTCAAGCGTAATTGCGTTAACTCTCTGAGTAGCTGTTTGTGTTTTCCCTCAGGAAGTATTTATTTAAAGCGAGCAGTTTACTTGTTCAGTACTCCAGGGGAAAATGGCGTCGAAGGAAGTGCATAAGTACTAATGAAAATTGCATTATGTAAAATGCATTGATTACTTCAATGTAATTGTGCAAAAATGCTACATTATAAGGCAACGCCTTGTGCTGTAATTGTGCAGCCTAACCTTGTTTTTGATTATTTAAATCATATTTGAGTAGAAGAACTCGTGCTATTATGCCTTTACCTGTTAAAGTACTTTTGTTCCAGATACTTCAAAAACAAACTGAGCATCATCACCGAATTCATCCCGCAGATAATTTTCCTCACATTCCTCTTCTTCTACATGGTTCTACTTATGTTCATCAAATGGTTCATGTATTTCGCCAACGTAGTTGGTAAATATTTTCAGAAAACGCATGTTTCTCAGTCTAACGGAAGATTCATCCTTTAGACACTGACCATGACTTCCAGTTGGGAACCAGATGTGCACCATCGATCCTGATCACTTTCATCAATATGGTACTGAACAAGGGCACTCCCTTTGAGGAGAGATGCGGCGGCCCAACCATGTTCGCCGGACAGCTCGGCCTGCAGAAGTTCCTGTTCACCATCGCCGTCATCTGCATACCGTGGATGCTGTTCGCCAAGCCCCTTTATATCATGAGGAGCAGAAAGAACGGACACCACTCGGTGAGTATCGTTAGAAGGTGTACGAAATCTTTGTGAAACAAAGCGACATCCGTGCCATCAGGTTTCGCATCAGCAGATGCAGTCGGCCACAGAGAACGGCGACGCCGAGCAGCCGATGCACAACAACACGGCTCAGCCGCCGGTCGCCCACGGCGGCCTCGAGGAGGAGCCGATCAGCGAGATATTCATCCATCAAGGCATCCACACTATCGAATACGTCTTAGGATCCGTATCTCATACAGCTTCTTACCTTCGTCTGTGGGCGTTGTCACTCGCACACTCCCGTGAGTTGTCGACTAATCTAGTTTTTGGTGTAACATTTTATCTATTTACCATTTATCTTGCAGAACTGTCCGAAGTGTTGTGGAACATGGTGATGAGCAAAGGTTTAACCGTGGACGGTTGGGCCGGCGGGATAGCCGTGTACGTGATATTCGCCTTTTGGGCTTCCCTGACGGTCTCCATTCTCGTGCTGATGGAAGGCCTCTCCGCATTCCTGCACACCTTACGTTTGCACTGGTAATATTATTTCCCATTTTCAAGTAGATAAATTTTTGTACGTGTCCACATTGTAACAGTTAATAATGTTTCTCTGTTGCCCGCAGGGTGGAGTTCCAAAGCAAGTTCTACAGCGGTACCGGTTACAGCTTCCAACCGTTCTCCTTCGAGGTGATCCTGGACTCAGCCACTCAGACGAAAGAAGACGTCTAAGCTTTCTAGTAATTTATTGTGTAATTTATTTGGTCACCTTTAATCTGTGTGTTAGTCTAACTCGTACTTAAGTAAAAAGCGGTTAGTTAGAACACATTCTTAGAACTAAGGTTGATTGATGTTGTAATTGCATGTGTAATGCTCAGCTCATCTTGTAGAGAAATTATGTATGTTATACGTTAATTGGTATGTTGTAATCGTTTAATATAATCAATGTTCATGCTCGCTCTTGGGTTTCGTTTGGGATGGAATGTGGAAATAATAGGAACGTAAGTTTCTTACAAGCTTTTATAAACAGTACATTTTCTTATGTACATAGTTTATCATTCGGTATCTCTATAAACCTGTAAAATGAACAAGTCAATGGATTCCTGCACACAATGGTAAATGACATAACATCAAAATCACATAAACTCAATTTTCTAAATTTAAAACATTACGATAATGTAACTCTCTCTAAGACACAAATTGCACAAATATATTATGAAGAGCTCTCTACAAACCGACTATTAATCATCTACATAAAAGCCCCATTTGAAGTGGACAATTAGGTTTCAATTTAAGTATGTATTAGTAATTTTGATTATTAAGGTAATTATGAACGAAAATTATACATGTGTCCATTGAATCGATTAGCCCTATTATTCAGACTCGTCAGCGACTCGACCCTGAATGGCAAAACTGAAAAATTTAACAAGACATCTACGCAAATCAATCACCGGGAGTATATTCTAAATTTACTATTTCGATAAACTACTGTTTCAATTACAAGCCATTCCCAAGTTTTGCCACTAACAGTTAATTGTCATGAAGTTTTTAGTTGAACCAGACACTCTAGCCAACGGATTGATAAACAAGATACGATTTGCTACATGAAAATGGCATGTCTTGGTAGACATATATTATATTAGCAGTGGAAGATTTGTTCAAGAGAGCACGATCCCAAGTGCCACAGAAAAAATATAATACTTTGTGAATGGAATGCAAAAAAATCACAGTGTGGTACGTTTTAACCTCCTCTCTCTCAGTCTCAAAATAATAACGTAATATAAGTATATTTTTATAATATAACACTATTGCAACCATATCTCAGTTCCGTAATTTCCTGTTGGACAGGTAACAAACATTATAAATAAATAGAAAAAATATATAAGTACTCGCTATTCTTTTTAATTAGAAGCGGATATAAGCTAGACAAACTTAATGAAGTCACATGGAATGATTGTTTCATTTTACTCATTTGGACTGGATTAAGTTGATTTTGTTTTATTTTTCCTTTTGACTAGCTTATACGTTCTTTTGACAATTTACTTATGGTTAACATATCTTAAACGCTACGAAACGAAAAAAGATCTGTTCATCTAGGGGATAGTGAAACGCGAAACTAACTTCGTAAGTATAAATATATAACATATGTTTTAACCATTTCGTCAATACGATTTCAAACACAATTAATGGCCAGAATTAGAGATGAGGAACTTTCTTAGAGAAAACGAATATAAATATTTAATATAAAAGTTTCTTTTTTGATATATAGTTTTTAGGCGTACTATTTATGTATATCTCTATTTAGGTATACTTAATGAACATCCATAGCCGATACTAATCACAAAGGGATCACCTCTAACTTATACTTTAATATATGTAATCCCTTTGGAGCAAACTGTCGTAACGACACTACACTGCTATTTGACTACGATAAGAAAATTAGCTTTCCATTGTTCCAATTTTACCAAAAAAAGTACATAGGACTCGAAAATACTAAACTTCTGATATTATTGGCTTTACTGAAGTTCAGTCAAATGAATGCGATCTTTCTCTTGGTTACGAACGTTTGCCTGGCTACCTTTTCAAGATCCCCTAAATCTCGCTTAACGTCTGCACCTACTTTTTCACTAAATTATCGTGTATATGTAGGCTAAAAGTACATCCAATGATTCATATTTATGTATGTATTAAGTATTTGGAGCAGCTCTGTCTCTCTGGCATGAAGGACTACCTCTCCCCCTTTAAAGAAGGAGAACACTCGATTTGGTCAAGAAGAGTGGCGATGGTGGTGGCGATTGCACGTAAATATAAATATAAGACGCTGCTGCTACTACCTCGTTCGTCTAGTAATAATTTTATATAAAAAATATCTAGATACCTAAGGTATTGTATAGTGTGTGTATGTGTGTATATGTATATGTACACTCGTAACGATATACATACACATATATAAAACGTAGGATTAATAGGGTGGTGATCTATAGTGGGATAGAAGGGAGGCGATTAATAATCTCCCGGATGATCTGCACTACCTTCGACGTCCTGATCTGAATCGTCCTCGTCCTCATCGTCGGTGGAATCGTCTATGGAGTTTTCCGACAGCTGCCTCGAAGTATCGTTATGTTTCTTCATGATCGAGTCTGCACAAAGACAAACTACAGTCTTGGTCGCCTATCGACACTTTTAACTTACCGCAGTTAGGTTTCGCATGAGATCTTGTATTAGCGAATTCGATGCCGTGCTTATCGACACACCAACACATGCTCACGGCGCTGTGACACTGGATGGACTTGTAGTAGCCCTGGCTGTCACATTCCGGGATGTACAGGCCTGACACAATGAATAAAGGAGTAATGGTGAATAAATATGGACCTTAAGACAGAACCAGGAGGACTGATAAAAGGTTTGGAGAGATTTTATAAGGATATGTTTGAAAGCCAAAGAAGCAAAACTGCAGGAGAAACAACTCAAGAAAAATATACCTGAAAACAGTAATATCACAAGAAAAGCAAACGGTATTATTACGAAGTACACAAAACCTTTGACAGCAAATAAACTACTACTAATTTTGTCAGAGTGTGCCTTATTAATATCTTCAAGCATACAGATTGTGTCCCATCCCCGTTGTTATATTCCTTACCACTTTTTCCAGAGAACTCCGTCTGCACTTTACGTCTGACGGCGATGCACGGCCGTTCCGTCCTCTGGAAACACTTGCACCATTCGGCTGAGGTCAAGACGACGTCCCTGTCGAGGTCGCATTTCTGGAGGAACTGCTTCAGGCAGAGCTCGTTCTGGTCGTGCTCGAGATCGTACAGCTCCAGCACGGACAGCTGCCCGTCACCGTTCAGGTCGAGGTGCTGGAACATCCATCTCACCTCCGACTTGCACAACGGAAGGAAGTGAGCTACGGTACAGATAGTGTAAATGAATGTCTTCAAATATTTGATCATAGTAGACGTTGAATTATGTATTTCCAGTTTTCCATACTCAAGAATTTTTGTAAGTATCTGAAAATAAACTCTGAGAGCGGTGTGTATACCTTTCGATTTGCTCTTGAATTTCCGCCTCTTGGTGGTATCGCTCATGACCACAGAGAACCAGTCAAGCAGTCTGTTGCCCATAGCTTGGAGGGATACCGAGGTGCACTCCTTCAAAGGGTAAATGGGTGTTCCAAACACGTTATTTGAATCCAACGCGACTTTACCGGCTACTTCATTGTAGCCCTTGCTCTTGTCATCTGTATACAATGAATTACTCAACTGCTCCTAAAAAAAAAACAGAATAAATTGGTTTCAGGAAGATTAGGTCATTAATAGAGGGGATATTTACAAAAGGAGAAATTTCTAAAATGAGTAAATAAAAAGTTATATAATGCTTGACAAAATAAAAACTAGGGAAATCAAAAAAGAAGTAAAGTATAAATAAATTATATATATTGTTATTTTATTAATAGTATTGTCATATTATATATTCATGATTTAAAATATATAAAATAACATACTTTTCAGATTCATATACCCAGAAATGCCAATATATCAAATTCTAAAAATTAAATAGGTTCGAGACTTTTCTCACCAGGAATCATAAAGAAAAAGTAAACAGAAAAACATGTAGGAGTATTAATTTTGTAGTTACCTTGTTGTACTTCGTATACTTGATATACTTGTAGTGTTTGTTGTCGTACTTGAGGTCCTGTGGCGTGTAGAGAACGTCGGACTTAGATCGACCCATCCGTCTGTTGTTCATGGACTCGCTGGTGCCGGCTTTGTCCAGAGTCGCTTTGTATTTGCTCATGAACGCGTTTAGCTTGTCGTTTTGCTGCTTCTTTTTTGTATGTATTTCATTATCTTAAAATGAAGATGGTATAGGGTTTATGTTAATGTTACTAATGCTAAAATTTATAAGAAACTATTTACCTTTGCAAGGGCAGAATCCCTTACATCCAACCCTTACGGAGAGCCGATGGACGCAATTGTGGTAATCCAGTCTGCATAAGGAACTGTAAGTTCTGTTATCGGTGCCGCATAGGAAGATCGGTTTGACAACGGGGCACGGTTTACAACTGCAATTTAACATGCAAAAATTACATTCATCAACAGTTTGATAATAGATGCTTACGTAACATCACTTAGATCATCTGAATTATCGCTTTCAGGGCTGTCGTCCGTGTCGTAAAACACGTCATCATCCTCCTCTTCTTTTACCTTCTCGGCCTTTACCATGGATTTTGGAACAACGGTATCACTATGAACAAATCATTTGTAATCTGCATTAGATAATACACTTACTACATAGAGGTGTGTACAGTATCTAACTGGTGTAATGGAGATGAGGCCGATTGTAAGGAGAAATTTGATGGGGAAAGAGGGTTGAAACCATCAAAGGGAAATAAATGTTGTGTTGTATATTCACAGAAACGAGGATTAAATAAATTAATGTAACACATACCCATTTTTCTTTAATTCCTTCCGAGAAACGCACACAGCCGTAAAACTGTCCTCTAACAAGCATATTTCCTTTTTTAGGCAGTTCAAGGGTCGACACAGATCACCTGGATAAAGAAAATTATTTACCTTCAAGATTTTGGGACTTTTATGAGTTTCTACTATTTGCAAAAATTTTTAAACGACCAATCATTCTATTAATTAAACTATAAACTACATGTACACGTTTCCTTTAAGATACTTACTGGAAGGATCATGGATCCACCTTCTTTTCTCCCCTGATTTATTAGGTCTCGCCTCGTCCTGGAACGAAATACATTAATTGAATCGTTTCACAATTATATATTATACAACCATCCACACTCTCTCCGGGGAATTGATTCATTTCCAGCAATTTAAGCGGAGAAATTGATTAAAGTTTAGTATTTAATGCATTGAAGGTGGGGAATGCGGGGAGTACTTGATTAATTACAATAGGAGCAGGGAGCGACCTAATTAATGGTGGAGAATAAAATTTAACTGTAGCTTAAGATAGCTTTTAGTAGCTTAAGATATTTCAAAAATATTTCTTTGATTTGTTTTTTGGGAATAATGAAAAATGGATAATAAACGGGATGCGAAAAAGGATTCTTCAAGAATTCATTTTGCCTACACTGTAAAATATTCAATGAACACCCACATCAGTACCGATCAATTTTTTTTTAAAAATCTAATTACAAAAATTAAGCTATCAACTACCGAAAAGGAATCATTTATTCGTATATCGATCCCGCGCAAAATACATTTAAAACACGACTAGGGGTCAAGGCTGGGAGGCTTCATTAATATTTCCCTTGTCCCTAATAGGAATATGTTCGAGGAGCATGAAAGAGCGAGAGGGAAAAAAATTAAGTTCAATATTTAAAATAAGCGAGCCTTGGAGGGAAACCCCACGGTAAATATTTGATTTTAATTGGATTGTGCTGTGTTCTTTTTTGCGCGAAGCGTGTCCCCGTGGGGCGATTTTTCACCACACGTACGCACACCCCAAAGGCAGACCTACTTCTAATAACGTATGCTGTAATGGGTAGGTTTGGACTTATCATAAGGTAAAAAAGGATCCATAGATATTTTTATAACCGATTCTGGATTTTAACCAACAAGGATTTCCACAGAAACGATTCCAATTTATATTCAATGAAATGCTTATCATGGGACTATATACATTCCTAGTTTCATTGAGCTGAATCAATTCAGAATTGTTATTAGCCTTCTCAAAGACAAGCGTTTAAACGCGTTTATTAATAATGAATTTAATTGAACCTATTGTAGGCCTATTATTCTATTATTCCATGTATGAACTCGGTAGGTGGATTTTAAGGGCATCTCTTTGTTACATTAAAAATACATCTGATGTGTTTGGAAACGTGTTCAGATTTTATTATGGCAAGTAGGTCGTGTGGGTGGAGGCCATTTAGTGGAACATAGTTAATACACCCTTATACGATATTGTTTTAATTAAGGGCAAACATGGGGTTATTTACACAGAATTATTTGTGAACGCGTGTCCTTGTAATTCCATTTAAGGTCAATTTCGGTTCAGTCCTGCCCGATTTTTTTTCAAACTTTGACCAAAAATAACTCTTGCTTCAATAATATTATTCAGGTTTAGTTTAAACTTGCTAGCTTTATTCCGTTTAAAAATAAGGTACTTAAGTATTTACTTATTCATGTGTTTCAGGAAGCAAATTATGTTTTAATTAAAATTCAAGTCAATTTACACTTAATTTGAAAGTTGTATCAGTTTTATAATATATAATTTTCTCTCTTATTTCTTGTATGATTTGTGATCTCATGATTTCATGAGATATGTGATCTCTCCCGACATATGCTATAAGGGAGGAACTTTCTTCACTTTAAGAAATTAACTTCGAGTCCCCCTGAATACCATAGCTGTTGTGCACGTCACAGGAGGTATGTAAAAGGTATCCAAAATGCCACTCCGGTACTACGCCGGTAACCAGGCTGGATAGGATCGGATAGCCTGTCTATCTTTAATACCATAATGCTATATGGATATAAAACATGGCAGAAGAACAAATCCTTGGAACGACGTTTATTAGCACTAGAAATGGACTTCTAGCAAAGAGCTGCTGGAGATTCCAGGCTGAATAAAACACCTAACAACCAGGGACAAACTATGGGAGTACAGACAATACTAAAAGAAATCAAATGCAGACAGTTATCTTGACTTCGTATCTTCGATAAGAAGTATCCAAAAGGCAATGTCCTAGAGGAACTTACATCCAGTAGGTTGGAACGACAGAAGAAGCTGGAAACTGGGAACCTGAAGGCGTAAACGCTGTAGAACCATAGATCTATATGTAAAATAAAAATACAGTAAGCTGCAAATGGGCTTTCATGATTAAAAATAATGAACAGGATGTAAATGGGCTAGATTAGTTGCTAGAGGTTTTAGCCTACGATGCCTTCTATAGTATGAACACACTTCAGCATCGGTAGATAACATTACAACATTAAGATTAATTTTAGCTTGTTCAAACCCATTTTGTATAAAGATTCATTTCTTATTGGTACACTTAGGGAAAAAATATGTGAAGATTCCAGAGGCTTGCGTATTTCATTACGACTTTTACTTATGCAATAGAGGCTTTAGGGAAGTGTGCTGAAACAAGCAAAGCCAAATTGAGCCATAGAAAAGAAAATTAAAAACACCCAGCCTAGATTAAATCAAACAAACTGATTCAGAAAATGAGTAGAATAAATCATTTTTTGGAGCGCGCATTGACAAAATTTAAAATTACTCAAACCAATCCATGAAATATCCATCAAATCCAAGTCGAGATAGAAATTACAGTGATCTGATCAGGACCAAGCCTTGATCAATAAACATAGAAGACTTTTAGGGGTGTAAAGCAATAACTTTACTTCGTCTTCTGTAATTTCAATTCCAGTAATTCCACACGCACCCTCGTCCGGGGAGTTATAAAATTCCACCCAGTTTCGAGAATAAAAGTGAATCATCAGACGCAAGGGTAGGTTCGACAAGTACGGGGCGTGAGCTCACAAAAACAAAACCCCATCACCCAGAAAAGGGGGTCGGGAGAGTGGAGAGAGAGAGAGTGAGAAATACTGAGGCAAACAGAGATTGAAAGGAGAAGGAGAAGAAGGCCCTGAGGGCTAAAGGTGTGCACTACCTGAATTAAGGAGCGCCATTACAGGAATAGACGGAATAGCTTAATGATCGTAGATTTACCTCTTCGGCGAACTCGAAGTCGCCCTCGAACTTCCGTTTCCTCTTGGCTTCGCAGTCGGTGATGACGATCACCAGCACCATCAGCAGTATCACCCTCATCTCGCGATGATGATGACACACACGCTCACTGTCCTTGTGTGAAGTACACGCACGCTGGCACGCTCGCGCTCTACCTCGCGCAGTCCTACGACGACTGGAGACTCGATCCCCGTGATTCGTAATACCTTCACTTCGTTTTTCTCCTGTCGGTGTTGTTATGACCCGCCGCCATCGACCGGAGCGTAAACCTCTCGACCGCTTTTTGATTATTCGATTGTGTCCTCTCCTCTTTCTCTTCTCTTCTGCGTTCCGGACTCCGTCACAGTTGCCGGTTGTAGGCTGGGAAAAATACTGAACTCCAACCAAAAGAACCTGCGTGTAGAGGTTCCTTTGGTTGGAGCACAAGGGATGGAAACAAGGGGGTTTTCAGGCTTTCTTCGTACTTGCAGTAACCGCACTTTGCGATAGGGAGCAGTCCTCTACGACATAATTTAGCATAAAAATACATCTTTCTTTGCAGAAATTAGGTCCCAATTGGAACCAACCACGAGAAAACCTCAGCAACCTAACCCAGTGACCCAAAAATCAATCTGATACAATTGCCTGCTCCTGTCTGGAGTAGATGAAATCACGTAAGGGGATAGAAGGGGAGAACTCCGGCAATGCTGGATGAATATGCGCCGAAAGAAAATCCTTTCTTGTGGGAAGTCGCGACGGGGAAAGTGGGGAACGAGGAGGGGAGAGTAGGCCGCATCATCGGGTCTCCGTCTCCTCTCCTATCGAATCAATGGGGCGCCTATCTTTCGAATCGATTCGCTCAATCGAAAATACCCCCGCGAGACGTAAAAAAATCCTGGCTGTAGTGTACTCCATTAACCTAATTGCTGTTTTATTCTCCCCTTGTGGAGTTATCGCTACAGCATCGTTAAAATATTGGAAGTTATTAGATGAGCAAAGCGGTGAAGTTTTGATGTAATAATTAGCTCCCTTACATAATAACTCTATTAATATCCTGCCTTGCATTTCACCATTTTATCTTTATTTATTACATCCTGTTTTTACTTAAGGTATTAAATTACTAGACAACGAAATGATAACAAATAAAAAATGTATATTAAAAATAAATAGCTTCCTGCCTATAAATCTTGCGGAGTGTATTGCTAGTTGCCTATACTAATAGATGATACAAAGACAATGGAACGTGAGGAAACATATATGTTTCTATACAAATTCACTTCAGAACTTAAAATCGTCTGAAAACCACCGGGTATCAAACCAAGTGACTTACTTGAATGCTTTTCCATGTAAATAACCTACTCCAGTTTCCAGATCAGACATAACCTCACTTCCCGTCATGTCACATTCCATGTTTGAAACTATACTATCACTTCATCCATCGAATTAGAAAAGATTTTAAAAATTTGCTATCAGATAATGGCACTTATCCCACGTATCCCTTATCAGTATTAAACCCCACAAGTTTCGAAAAAAAGTACCGTTCACGTTCAACCTTGCGTAACTTGGTAACGTTGCACAATGTTCACAAGACGCCTTTTCACAACTTTTAGTACTGCAAGCTCGACGTGGACTAGAAGAATAGCGACTTCGGAGCGCCGCCGGGCTCCGGTCCGCCCCGGGATAACCCTCGTGTTCGGGAAGTACCTGCTCGCGACCAACACGGTCAGTTCCGGGGTGCTGATGTTGATCGGCGACCTGTGCCAACAGGAGATCGAGTACCAACAGAAGAAACTGCTCGAAAGGTACGATTACGCGAGGTTAAGTACGGCGAGTTAACTGTCGTTGGTATTATCGTAACTGGTCTACTTTTGTAGCTCGTATGTTCGTAGTCGGCTTGGCGTTGGGGCCTTTACATCACTACTATTACGTGTGGATAGCTAAGAAGTGGCCTGCGAGAACAGCCAAGGTGATCACATGGAAAATTTTGTTGGATCAATTCGTGATGTCACCGATATGCATAGCGTGTTTCTTCTATGGAATGGGTGCTTTGGAATTGAAATCCTTAAACGTTATTAATGATGAACTGACAGGAAAATTTAAAGAAGTTTATTTGGTAAGTATTTACTTGTTATTGAAATTTGAAGGTCTATTGCGGTTTTTCGTAGATGGATTGGATGATATGGCCTCCAACGCAGTTCATAAACTTCTATTATATTCCTGTGAAATACCAAGTGATATACATTAACGGTATTACCATGTTGTACAATGTCTTCTTGTCTTACATTAAGCATAGAAAAGACGTGAAAGTAGGGAGTACTGAGAAGATTGTGAACGTGAGTGAAGATTGATATTATTATCATGTAAAAGACTAGTCAATTTAGGAAAAGCTTGAATCTATTAAATGCTGTACTTAAAACAATAAAAGCCTTGTTTAACATTTTAAACTATTTCTGCTTTAATAAAAACCTAAAATACAAAATAAAACGAAAATTCACAACACATTAAATGCCTTATTTGTCTGGATTTTTGTTCAGTACATTAAATTATACTTATAACGACAGATCTTAACATATTTGCTTCAAAATTATTTCTAAATTCGACCTTTTCTATTTAAGTTTAATCTGCTGGGCCTCTGGAATTCCATTCTGCTGCTGATTTACGTTATGATTCAATTGCTGTGGATTGACAGGTAATTGTTGATTAGCATTCTGTTGCTGTGGATTCACAGGTACTTGCTGATTAGGGTTCTGTTGCTGTGAATTCACCGGTACTTGCTGATTAGGGTTCTGTTGCTGTGAATTAACCGGCACCTGCTGATTAGTATTCTGTTGCTGTGAGTTCACTGGCACCTGCTGATTCACGTTAGAATCCTGTTGTTGATTAGGATGGTAATTCTGTTGCTGAGGTTTTACCGGTGGCTGTTGCTGCTGGGGATTGGCCTGTTGTGGTTGCTGGTGATTTACCTGCTGCTGCTGATAATTAACTTGCTGCTGGTTATTGATGGCCTGTTGTTGATGATACTGTGGCTGATGTTGTTGTTGTTGATACTGTGGCTGATGTTGTTGTTGATACTGTGGCTGCTGGTGCCGTTGTTGATATTGTGGCGGCTGGTGTTGTTGATATTGCTGCTGTGGCATATTCTGGCCCTAAAAAATAAAGGTAAGTAAATAAACACAAAAGAAAAAAATAATTTCTGTATAGTAAATCACACAACTCGAAAACAATCAATAAATATGTCATAGGGGAAGTAAATCTTACTGGATAGTGATTTCCCTGTGGGATCTCATTGGGATGGTACCCGGCCTGAGGATATTGTTGATACCCCTGTTGGTAACCCATAGGTTGCTGATAAGCCCCAGGTGGAACTGGGTACCCTCCGCCTTGGTGTAGCCGGCTGGCCTCCTGTCTGGCGATGAATTCGGCAAGTTCCTCATCAGTATAAGGCTTCTGCTCATCTAAAGCTTGCCAGCCGTGATCCTGCTTGAAGTCATTGGTGTTTGTCTGACGCAGAAACTCATTGAAATCAATGAAACCATCCCGGTTAACGTCCATTTCGTTGAACACGCTCTCTCTCATCCTCTCCATTTCTTCCACGCGTTCTCTCATGTCGTCCTCGGGTGCACCCTGTTGATACATCTTGTCCAATTCCTTAATGAAAAGTGACTTGACCTCGTCCTGATCCCAAAGACCATTCCCGTCGATGTCGTGAAGCATAAAGAAAGTCTTAGGATCGAAATCTTGTTGCATTTGGTCCTGTTCTTCCCACACTTCCTCTAATTGCGCTTTATGACCAGGTTCGTGCAACTTCTCATGCTTCTTATGTTTTTCCTCCATCTCCCTGAATTCCTTCTCGAGCTTCTCCCTTTCGGTTCCATTCGTGTGATTCAACTTCTCCTGCTTTTTGTACTCTTTCTCCATTTCATACTGTTTAAACTGCTCCTTCCTCTTTTTATCGGCTTCGGCCAAGTCTGCAGTGGTCTTAGCTATGAGCTTCTTGAGATCATCTATTTCGAAAGTGTGTGGGTTTGAGTGGTCCAGATGGTGATGGATGGGATCATCGTCGATATCGTTTCCATTCTCTAGTTTTCTCTTCTTTTCCATTAGTTGCTTCAGCCTCTCCAGCTCGACTCGTTTTATCTCGTCGAGGCGGTTCCTGACGTGATGCGAGACGAATTCCAGCTCTTCAGCGATTTTTCCGGACTTGATGTCATTCTCCTCGGCTTTCTCCAGCTTCTGCCTGAACTCCGGATCGGACTCGAGAGCATTGACGACCTCCCTCAGGTACCTGTGGTACTCCATGTAGTCCTCAAGGCCGTTCACCTCGGAATCCTCTTCCTCCTTCTTTGTCTGGGAGACAGGAGGGGCGAAGCAGGTTTGCAATATTAGGGTCAAGATCAGTAATGGTAAAATGGGCCTCATCTTACGGGTGCAGCTCACGCCAACCTGGTAGAAAGAGGGGAGTTATGGGAATCCAGAAATGGTGATTTTCCGCTGTACGTACCGCTTCAAACTGAATTTGTTCCTGTTTTAAACACACGTTGTAATTGTCTGACGTGTTGTTTTGACTTTCACGCACTGAACTAGAAATGGAAACATCATAAGTTGACAATCATGACATTTTGATCTGTGGGTTGAATCTCAAGCGAACCGTGAAGATTGTATTCAGAAGTTGTCATGTTTTATATGTATTACATTCATTTTTCGATAGCTTACATTACATCTCTTCACACACCGAACTCCGTTACAGTTTTCTAAAATTAAAGCTGGTTGGACATTGTGGTTGAAGGTATGGCTGCTTGCCAACGAACCCCCTAAACAGCTATACGTGAACATCTTATAACTAATACTGAAGTGTTAATCAATGGTAAGTGCCTTCAACTAACTTTACATTATGATTTTGTAATGACTTCTATGTTCTATGGCATTTAACTGTCCGGCCGCCACGTGAGCCACGTAACTTGACAATGACGTTTACGAAAATGATTACTTTTGGGTCTTCATTGGTAGCTTTTTTTCAAAAAATGCCTCAACATTTGAAACTTATGTGATAATTATACCTTTCCGTCGAAATCCTGGAGGTGAGTACCATGCAGAAGTGATTATATCCGTCGTTTTATTGACATTAAAGGAAATAATTAAAGTTAACTCTCCAGTTTTACTAAGTTAATTGCTCCTAGTCATCTTCATCTTTATCAGTAGGTGATTCGATTTATTGTTATTATACTAATAGAAATCTTAAATCTGTTTACTGTTGCTTATAAGTGCGTGAACAACAGTAATCGTGCTATAGAAGTACACTCCTATTTTTCACTAATCATGGTACAAAGGACAATTAAAGAGTATATTTGTCTTTTTTTAAAGAGGGAGATAAGTTTTGTTCTTTTAATCACCGCCACCTGTACAGTTTACAGACTATACTTTATTGCCAAGTTTGTTCCAGATTAAAAATAGCATCCCAGGATTTCACCAAAATGTGTTTTTAAATCTTTGTATGTTTGGGAAAGATCTTAGGATGTAGACGTAGACAGTGTAGAACTTGACCTACATTAATTTTCAATGTTAATTGAGTTGTTCCAATTTCACCGAAGCTTCTAATTAAGAGCATAAATATGGATAATCATTTTACACTTTCCCACTGTTTAATTGGCCTTAAATTGTTAATGGCCTTCATTACTGTGTTTTACCACTAACTGCTGAGTAACTGATATTCTTTTTCATTTTACAGGTAGTTATCTAGCAGAATATCATCTGAACAAAACTTAAACATGAATGGGACCGACCATCCCCTGAAGCAGTTAGATGACAGATCTTTCCGGCAGTTCAATGGCGTGCATTCATCCCAATCTTCGAGGAGCTCCTCCCCCTCCCTCCGACAGATCCCCCAGTCTCAGCTGCCGCCGAACAGGCCCATCCCACAGTCGCAACTACCTCCTGTTCGTTCCGCAGTCGGCCAAGTAACGAACCAGTTGGGGAATCTGAACGTCGGTCAGAAGTATAACAATAACACGGAAGGTGTTAGTAGTGCTTTTCAACCCGTGACGAATGTAGTGCCTAACGTTATGTCTAGTCCTCAACAGACAGTGCCACCACAACCGGTTATTGCTCAAAATAATGGACCAAGTAATCAAATGCCATTCAGTGATGCAACGCAATCAGCTGCTAATTATTTCCCGCAACCCGCGAGACAGGTCCAGCGGTTCGTTCAGCCTCCCATCGCAGCACCGGTTCAGCAATCACAGAGACTGCCCATGGGCGGATTCCCTCAGAGACCACCGGTTTTTCAACAGCCGGGACAGCAGGCAATGCAAGGGCCACCGTCGGCTCAACTCGCGGGGCCGCCCCTGGCCCAACCCCCAAATTATCAGAGTCCCATTAACAGTTTCAACGGGCCCCCAGTATCCGTGCCTAGTAGTAAACCTGCAATGTTGGCAAATAGGTAACTTGAATTTCTTAAATGTTTCTCATTGAAACATGCATAAATAGTATTGGTCTGTACTGGTTTTTACTGGTAACAAATAACATGACAAACTTGTGGTTTTGTTAAATTTTGTAATTACATTAATGTTATGATTCTATTACTGAACTAGATGAATTTGAAAATAAGTATTTCTGTTTTTAGGTATCCCACTGTGACCAGGCCACCATCACAACAACAACAGCAGCAACAGCTACAGCAGCAACAACAACTACAGCAGCAACACCACCTGCAGCAGCACCAACAGCAGCAGCAACAGCAACAACAGCAGCAGCAATACACTAGTGCCTACCAACAGAAACCTTACAATAATTTCAATACCCAACCACATCCGGCTTACCAGAGCATCACACAGGGCAGTTTCAGCAAGTTCTGGGGCGTTGAGAATTACGACTTGCTGCAAACACCTAACGTCCTACCACCGACGGGAGTGGAACCGCCCAAGATCCGCCTCGGGCAGGAGGCGTTGGATCACGCGAACTGCAGCCCCGACATCTTTCGCTGTACGGTCACTAAGATTCCAGAAAATCAGTCATTGCTACAGAAATCCAGGTTATTTTTATTTATGTATTCCTTATAACGTCTAAGTGTAATACATTTGTTTGTGTTACATATAGTATCATTGTATTTAAATGTTCGATATATTTCCCACAGTAACTTCACGCTTCTCTACTTAGGTAAATCTATAAATTCTAGGTTGCCTCTCGGTGTCCTCATCCACCCATTCAGGGATTTGAGCCACCTGTCGGTGATCCAATGCAACGTTATAGTCAGGTGCAAGGCGTGTCGCACATACATCAACCCGTTCATCGTGTTCGTGGATAACAAGAGATGGAAATGTAACTTGTGCTACAGGATCAACGAGCTGCCGGAGGAGTTCCAGTATGATCCCGTAACAAAAGCGTACGGAGACCCGTCCAGGAGACCAGAGATTAAGACCAGCACTTTGGAGTATATCGCGCCAGCCGAGTACATGCTGAGGCCTCCTCAACCCGCCGTCTATTTATTTCTGCTGGACGTCTCTCGGCTGGCCGTAGAGAGCGGTTACTTGCAGATAGCGACGAGCATCCTGCTGGAGGAGTTGCAGAACTTACCTGGGGACGCTCGCACCCAGATCGGGTTCATCGCATACGATTCGGCGGTGCACTTCTACGCCCTGCCCGAGGACGTGACCCAACCTCAGGAGATGACCGTGCTCGACATCGACGATATGTTCCTTCCCACCCCTGATAACCTCCTGGTGAACCTCAAGGACAGATCCGAGCTCATCATCGATCTCCTAACGCAGCTACCGAAAAGGTAAGGAGGTGTAGTAGGGGATGTAATGTTGTGATTGCTCTTGGTTATTTTATGAGTTTATTTTTATTACTCCAGTCTTTTTATATATTTCATCAGGTATTCAAATACTTTCGACGTCAACTCCTCGCTGGGCGCCGCCTTGCAGGCGGCCTTCAAGCTGATGGGCCCGACGGGCGGTAGGGTGACGGTGTTCCAGGCGGCGCTGCCGAACGTAGGCCCGGGGGTGCTCTCGGCGAGGGAGGTGCCGTCGCAGCGCGCCTCGACCGAGGTCGCCCACCTCAATCCGATAAACGACTTCTACAAGAGGCTGGCGCTCGAGTGCAGCGGGCAGCAGGTCGCCGTCGATTTGTTCGTCGTCAATTCGCAGTACGTCGACCTGGCGACCGTCTCGGGCATCAGCAGGTTCAGCGGCGGCTGCCTCCACCACTTCCCCTTGCTCAGGCCGAACAATCCGCTGATGTGCGAGAGGTTCGCGAGGTGCTTCCGGAGGTACCTCACTAGGAAGATCGGCTTCGAGGCTGTCATGAGGATCAGGTGAGGATTTCTGATTCTGAAAAGCACGAGGGCAACTGGTGATTTCTTTGAAATTGGAACTGGCCTGTGTGGGTCTGAATTCCTTAGTAACAAGGGGTGATTCTAAATTACATAGTATTATTTGCATAATGAATTATTGTTTTTTAGGTGTACGAGAGGCTTGTCCATTCACACCTTCCACGGCAACTTCTTCGTCCGCTCGACCGACCTCCTCTCCTTGCCGAACATCAATCCCGACGCCGGGTTCGGCATGCAGGTCTCGATAGAGGAGAGCCTCGCCGACGTCCAGACCGTATGCTTCCAGGCGGCGCTCCTGTACACGTCGAGCAAGGGCGAGAGGCGGATCCGGGTGCACACCATGTGCCTACCTGTCGCCTCCACCCTGCACGACGTGATGTATTCGGCGGATCAGCAATGCATCATCGGATTGTTATCGAAGATGGCCGTCGACAGATCGATGCAGTCGAGCCTGGCGGACGCGAGGGAGGCGTTCCTGAACGTCGCCATAGACGTCCTGTCGAGTTACAAGCTGGCGTTGAACACGAATGGGCCGACCGCCGGCCTGATGGCGCCCTCCTGCCTGCGCCTGTTGCCCTTGTACATTTCGGCGCTGCTCAAGTACACCGCGTTCAGGATAGGGGTGAACACGCGTCTCGACGACAGGGTGACGGCGATGATCGACCTGAAAACGAAACCTTTGTACCTGCTCATGCAGCAGGTGTACCCAGATCTCTATCCCGTGCACGAGCTGGAGAACCAACAGGTTTGTCTGTTTATCGATTCTGAAATATTTTAATATAGTAAGTAGATGCGTCAGGGTTAACGTCAGTTTCATCCTATCTCTGCTCGTTAATCAAAGTATTAGGATATCAAAGTAAAGGATATAATTTAGTAATAATCGTTTCTTTTACTCCACCTCTGCTGCGATATTTGTTTTATCACTATGTTTCATCCCGTAGGTGATCCTAAACTCCGAAGAAGAACCTGTGCCGCTGCCGCCGAGGCTCCAGCTGACCGCTCGTTGCTTAGACAACAAGGGCGCCTTCCTGTTGGACACCGGCGAGCACATGATCCTCCTCGTGTGCCCGAATGTCTCGAACGAGTTCCTGAACGAGGCGCTCGGCGTCCAGAGCTACGCCCAGATCCCCGAGGACATGTACGAGCTGCCCGTCCTGCAGAACCTCAGGAACCAAAGACTGCATCAGTTCATAGGCTATCTGAACGACGATAAGCCGTTCATGGCGACGCTCCAAGTGATGAGGGACAATAGTGCGCGTCGGTCGGAGTTCTTCGAGCGCCTCGTCGAGGACAGGGTAGAGAACGCCCTTTCCTACCACGAGTTCTTGCAGCACTTAAAGACACAAGTCAAGTAGGTTTAGGTCGAGGCTTCTTTTTTAATTTTCGTTCTTCTTGCGAAGTGGCGCGGGCCTGCGTGAAGTTGGGCAACTTGGGGGGTCTGTCATGTTTAAGGAATCACATTCAATCAAAGTAGTTAAGTCGAGTTGCCAGTTTTATTCAGTGACATAGCTAAGTGTTAATGAAATGTGTATGTAGACACATCGAAAATACGCCAGTTTCTTAGCAAGCATTGGATA
This sequence comes from Cryptocephalus primarius, assembly GCA_963576515.1. NCBI lineage: Eukaryota > Metazoa > Arthropoda > Insecta > Coleoptera > Chrysomelidae > Cryptocephalus > Cryptocephalus primarius. The sequence goes on along the minus strand of OY754943.1, from coordinate 13,950,499 downwards.
AATCAGGTGCTCGACTCGCCTAGCTAGCCTGGATTGGAAGCCACAGAGTCATGTGTAACGTGATCCAGCTACTGTTTATTTGAAACATACTCTGTATATTATGCTTTTATTTTGTAACTTACAATTCCACAGGCCTGCGTCATCCAGAATGTGGTAAAAGAGAACTTTAGGTATGTGTTATTATATTTGATATTACATTATTGTAATTTGTAATGTTATATAAGGAATATACATATTTTCTTTGTTTTATTTCGATGTTTAAACAGAGCATTATTGTATTGTTCTTTCATTTTATGTATGAATCGATCCATCCCCAAGGTTGCCGATGATGATAATAAGATTGTTATATCTATAAAATGTAAATAAACCATATGAGAAATACTCAAAATAATTTTATTAAGGTGGAAGTTAAAGATTGTTTATATTACATGATCGTTCAATGCATCAAATATGGACCACACGAGATAGGGTTCGAAATAACGAAAGTACACACTCTTTCAATAAAGTTTATTAAGATAGATTTAACAAAATGCTTAAATCTACTTCTTGTAACCGCAAGAACGTCTGCGACCCCTGGCCCTCTCGAATTTACGTCCCTTGGAACGTACGAGCGGCTTCGTGTGGCTGTGCGGCACGCCGGGCGCCAACCCGAAGTGTTTCACTGCCTCGCGAGCATTACGCCTGCCCTGGAGGAGGACCGTCTTGGAGCCCGTCGGCGCCTTCAAGGCCAACTGATCGAAAGTTATCACCTCACCACCTAAAAATGAAGACGGTCTGTTGTCAGTTTCCTAAATGAGGTATTATTAGGTGTGTTAATCAGCTGGCCATTTTCTTACTTTTTTTTAAATACCGAAGTTAGATCAGGCTTAAATATGTTCAAAGTTAAGAACACACATTAAAAGATCTATTCTGTAAGCATATGTCGCTCATTATGCTTGAATTGATTGATATATAACAACTGTAATGTCTCTTTATGTGAATTAATTGAAATGCTTATAGGGTAGACCCGAAATATTACACTAAGTGTAACTCGATCATATTACGATAATCATGATCAAAAATAGAGTAATGGAACCAATTCATTCATGTCGTTCGACCCTACCTGCTTTCAAGATCCTAGCGCGTGCCTTCTCCGTGACACGAAGGGCGCATATCGTCAACTTGGGGACCTCGAAGATCCTGCAATCGTCGGTGACGACTCCAACGATAACGGCCGTAAGATCCTTGCGTCCAGGCTTTCTCATAAGACGTACGACTCTCGACAAGGAAATGGGGGGCTTATTGATCCTGCTCATAAACAACCTCTTCAAGATGATCTTGTTAAATTTGGCGCCTGTACGACGCGCCAGGTAACGGTACAGCTGAAATTGAAGACGTGATCAAGCCGACAGTCAAGTGAGATTTGGCCACATTACCTTCACCAGAAGCCTCAAGTATACATCCTGACTCTTAGGTTCGGTCCTCCTAACCTTCCGGTCGTACTTGTGATTTATGTCGATACCCTGGAAAATAAATGCAATGCATTATCTGCTGTAATGTATCTTTTCTTTTAAGGGGTTCAAAATATGTAATTTCGTACGGATGTAGGGTAAAATTCGTGGATTATTCGGGACACTCACCATTTTGGCAGGAAATAAAATCCGAAAGGTTGCTAGGGGGCGCTGCGTTACCAACTTTGTAGAACACAGAACAATCACAAATTTGAGTTAATAAATCTCTCATTGCTAATCTAAGATGATAAGAGCCCATAAGCTTCTAAAAACTGCATTTCCAAATTACCCATAATTAAACCCCTATTAATATTAAATATATATTAACGAAAATAACTGGATATAAAATTATTTATCGTCTCCTGTCCATTTTGATGATGACAGCAACTTAACCTCACTTTCGCCCTTGTAAACAAAAAGAAAATGATCCACAGTCTATTCCTAATTAACTCTCAAGGGTAATTTCACAGCACATTTACCAAATTTCGCTGGTTTCGTACCGAATTCCAAGTAACCCCCATTCATCCCTTATTTCAGAGACGTGTTCCTCGAGAAGCACTGGAGGGGGGTGATTTCGAAGTCCGTATGCGACTACTACCTGGAGGCACAGCGTACGAACGGCATCGACATAAACCCAGTGATAGCGACGCCCCACCATTATCTCATCTCCGTCCAGAGGAATGGCGTGAGCTACGTCGCTGTCTGCATGGAGGAGACGCCTCCGTTATTCGTCATCGAGTTCCTACATCGGGTCGTGGACATTTTCCAGGCTAGTTTATTACTTTCTTATTTTGTTTAATGCACGGATACAATAACAATACCCATTTCATTGATAAGAGACTGAAAGAAGTTTATTTCCATTTCTATATATTCGAGTGCTGGAGGGAAGAAGCTATAATTTGTTGCATGTACGTTATGTTTCAGGACTATTTCTCTGACTGCACCGAGTCGATAATCAAGGAGAATTATGTCGTGATTTACGAGGTAAGAGGTTATAAGGATGTGACGAGCTGCTGTGCTTACATTTCATATAGCTTCTAGATGAGATGCTCGATAATGGTTTTCCATTGGCTACTGAGAGTAATATCCTGAAGGAGCTCATAAAACCACCGAACATCTTAAGGACTATTGCTAACACCGTCACAGGAAAAACCAAGTTAATGCACCAATATGCTTGAATTGCAACATGGTTTAACTAAATTTTCTTTTTAGTGTAAGTGATACTTTACCCACTGGACAGCTCTCTAATATTCCATGGAGGAGATCAGGTGTTAAATATGCCAACAATGAAGCTTACTTTGATGTTATAGAGGAAGTTGATGCGATAATTGATAAGTCAGGGGCTACTGTAATCGCAGAGATACAAGGATATGTAAGTTATTTGTATCAGGATAGCAGTTATTAATTTTTTAAGTAGCTTATAACTAGGGCTCATATAGTGTAGCTCCAGTTTTATATTTTGTTTATGGAAATTTCCAGATTGATTGCTGCATCAAGCTGAGCGGCATGCCAGACCTCACGCTCTCTTTTATAAATCCCAGACTTTTTGATGACGTCAGTTTCCATCCCTGCGTAAGGTTTAAACGTTGGGAGGTAAAAGCATTTGCTTAAATACATTTGTTAATGAATTCATGACCAAAGTCAAGCATACCTTTAGATCTTGCATAAGGTGGTAAAGACATATGTAGACTAATAAAGTAATTTTATTGTATTTTGATTCTTGGACTGTCTTTCGACTTTGATCATTTAATATCGTAATGTATGATTGAATCGCCGATTAAGCAAAAAATGATACTGTTGTTAATTATATTTCCCTTTAGGCTGAAAGGTTGTTGTCGTTCATCCCGCCTGACGGAAACTTCAGATTGATCTCCTACCACATAAGCAGCCAGAGCATGGTCGCTATTCCGGTGTACGTCAGGCACAACTTGTCGATCAAAACTGGGGAGCAGGCCAGATTGGATCTGACGGTGGGGCCTAAGCAGACGCTCGGGCGTACCGTTGAAGGTAAAAGAAGTCATGTCAAAGTAATTATGGTAAATAATTTAGTTGAGGATAGCTCTCTAAAGTAACCAAAAGAAAATAAGTCAAATAGTCGATAAAGATGTGGAAATAAATAAAAATGTTTTAAATCCTTTATTCAAGGTGTGAAGCTGGAGGTGCTCATGCCGAAATGTATCCTGAACTGTGTCCTGACTGCAAATCAAGGGAAATATAACTTTGATCCAGTGTCGAAAATCCTTCATTGGGACATAGGGAAGATTGACGTTAGCAAGTTACCTAACATCAAAGGATCTGTAAGTGTCCGTTTTTTTGTAGGTCTCAATACAGAGAAGCTCCCTTCTGTGCTCAAACTGCACTATTTTAAGATACCACTTTTCAAGACATTAGACAAAGCAAAGTTATTCAAATTTTATGGACAGTAAACAATAAAAATATCGCAGATTTACAAAATTCCCTACATACCACCTGTATATACTTGATTATTTCAGGTGACCATCGCGAGCGGTTCGAATACGGCCGAAATCAATCCGTCCATCAACGTACACTTCACGATCAATCAGTTGGCCATAAGCGGCCTAAAAGTGAACAGGCTGGACATGTATGGGGAGAAGTACAAGCCGTTCAAGGGGGTGAAGTACATCACAAAAGCAGGGAGGTTCCAGATAAGGATGTGAATAGTTCTTACGCGCATAAATTTTATATATGTATGTTTATTGAAAGTATCAGAGATTGTTTTGTTTTGTTTTATGGAGATAAGGAGAAATATACATTATACGATGATTTTCTGTTTGAATCAGGAGATGATATACAAAAACCCGTTTCAGTGTTGGTTTTTGTGTAAAAGTGAATCCCAGCTACACCACATTTGCACCTTAATACCATATTTACCCTCTTATTTTTATGTATAAAATACAGTCATTTTGTATAATAGATAAAAACTGTTTAATTATCAAATAAACAACTTAAACAATTAATTTCTTAAAACCAACCAGCTTCTTATGGCATCAGCAACTTCTCTCATCGCTCCAGCCAAGTCTTTAAGTGCATCTGTATTATTTGCCAATTCTAAATTATGGTCTTTCATTGCGTCTATGTATGCCTGCGACATATGCCGCTCTTCAGTCGGTGACAATTTTGGCTTTTTGGCACAATTGGTGTCCGGTTGTTGGGGCAACCCTGTAGAACCCTCTTCCGAATGGCTAGGTCCTGGTACTGCAGTATTAAATTCCGGCTGCGAAGTACTGACTTCTGGCTCGTAAATCCATACCTCTTCTGGTTTAGGACTGTGGCTCCTTTTTCTCGACGTCGAAGGAGTTTCGTCTTTGATAGAAGAATGGTCCCAGGTGGTCTCTGTGTCGACGTCCAACTCGATTTTGACATTGTCAGCGCTGGGGGACGACTGTGCAGCGGAAGGGATGCTTTGCTTTATACCGTCCAGGTCCTCAACAGCTACACTAGAAAGGATGTTGAGGAGGCGCAAATCTCTGTCCGAGAGCCTTTTTACTTTGGGTGTGCTCCCGTCTGTTTCTAGTTGCGCTACTTTTACTTCCCTCGCACGTTTTTTTGTATTGCATTTGAATTCATTCCATGTCTGGAAGAACAAAGTTTAAGTAAATGAAATTATAATAAAGGACTATTACTCATATGTGTGAAATATATCCTAGTACTTTTTCATTTGTAGATGATACTGTTGTATTGAGTATTGAAAAGAATTAGATGGTTGCTGAGCGTAAAATGAATACGTGCTGATCATGTATAACTGGTTAACTGTAAATAAGAAAAAACTTCTACTTACCTTCTTCCATCCGTCAGCACTCTTTCGTGGCCCAGTTCTAGAAGAATTCAATAATACTGACAATTCTTCCCACAACTGCTGTAATTTCTGAGGGCCATCATTAGACCTAAATCTACCTGTAATTATTTCTTTATTGTGTGATACATAGTCCAGCATCATATCGAACTGCTTTTCTGTTGTTTTTGGTGTGCGGCATTTTTTTCCCCATTTTACGAGGCTCATTTTCGGCACTTCAACATAAACCAGAGAAAAACTACAAATTGATGTGCATCTGAAACAGAAAAGAAAAGAAACGTAAGAGTATGAATAGAAAGATTTTAGTTTACCTTGGGTTCAAATGTGACAAGAACATTTTATAAATATAAACACAGCACCATCTCGAAATACAGAGCTCAGTTTCCTTAAAAAAACATTCTTCTATGAATATCCAAAATATGCTTGGCAAAATTGGATGATCCAAATATCCAGTACATTTTTTTTAACTTCCCAGTACATTTCTATTACTTTATTTGAATGGAACAACTAAGAATATAACTATTTTGGTTCACCATGTTCGGTTCTCCAGAAAAAAAGGTTCCTGAAGTTCTTCTCTACAAGAAATTCAAAAGAAATAATACTTTGATGCGGCACCCTTTTCAAATTAGAACAATAGAGTGTTCTGTGGCATTCTATTTTCGACGACTCCTTATCCGTTCTGTGATTTCTAGGTTATGTTGTTTTGATACCACTCACACGTGATTTAGATTTCTAATTTCTCACCCAAAGATGCAGGTAACTAATTTCTTAACACACCAACCCATCAAATTACGTATTACCTCCGCAGGACCCCAACGAGGACACGGAATGGAACGACATCCTAAGACAGAAAGGCATCATACCTCCAAAAAAGGAGAAAGAACTCACTGAAGATCAGATTGTGTCTATGCTGGAGGAGACCATCGAACAGAAGACCACTAGTAAGCAGTACGATCCAGTGATTACTCCCCAGTCATCCTTTCTCTTTTAGGTGGTAAGGATTTATCGAAACTGAACCTGGATGAGTTGGACGAATTGGAGGATTCTGAAGACGAAGCAGTCCTGGAGGAGTACAGGAGGAGAAGGATAGCCGAGATAAAGTCGTTGAGCGAGAGGAAACGGTTCGGCTTCGTAGGGGAGATATCCGCCCAAGACTATGTGAATGAGGTCAATAAGGCCGGCGAGGGGATATGGGTCGTGTTACATTTGTACAAACAAGGGTAAATAACCTTTCTACAATACTAATCTTATTCATTGCCAGAACTCTGAATGAAAGTTGATTTGTTCTGGTAAACGATGTTAAAATAATGCTTTAAACTAAGATTTAGCATTTAAATTAATCAACTATCACAGCCTCAATAAATGATATTTCTAAACTAACAAGTCCTCATGCCTTTAGGATCCCTTTGTGTGCTGTGCTAAACGAGCACATGAAGTACCTCGCGATGAAGTACCCGACGGTGAAATTCCTGAAGTCTATCTCGACGACGTGTATACCGAACTACCCGGACAAGAACCTGCCGACTATATTCGTTTATTTCGAGGGCGAGCTCAAGAAACAAATTGCCGGTCCTTTGGAGTTCAGGGGGACTAACTTAACGAAAGAAGGTAGAGTGGGATGTTGTTAATGTTTGAATTCATTATTTAATGATTTTTGGTTTAGAGTTTGAGTACTTAATTGGGAAGACAGGTGCAATAGATACTGACGTAACCGAAGATCCGAGGCCGAAGATTAAAGATAAGATGTTTTCTGATTTGGCGAACGATTGGGAATGATTAGATTGAAATTACGTCCGTTTTTAGCTATTTATTTTCATTTTTAAGGTTAAATTATCTTGCAACAGTTTTATACTCTGATATTGTGAAACGAATTGGATCCCTATTGATTTTTCAGATTTTATGTAATTCTTTGTTTGTGTTATTGAATAATAAAAATATTCATATTTATTCTATAGGTTTATTTGTCTCAATCTAAAGGTTTTGAAGATGCATCATTTTACTGAAAATATTTGTTTAATATACAATGATACTTCTTTGAGTAACTCTCATATTTTCATAAGGGTTTGGACCGAATTGCTGTTTATCACCTATCCATTTAAAATATGCTAAGAAGGCGCTAAATATTTGGAAAGGGAAGATCTCTAGTACAAATGTTATTATGTTGTATACCACGAAGTTCACGGGCGACCAAGTAGTATGGATGATTTATAATACAATGTGGAGAAAAATGATATACATTTTTAGTATAAATTTCCTATGTAGAAGTACAAAGTCCCTCTCTAAATAGACATACCTATGACATATCTCTATTCTTCGATTATCAGAAATAGGCCACAATACTTAAATTTAATTAACCGTTCAGGATACCCTGCACCAAGCGATTACAAATGATGTTAATTGAGCAATGAAAATTAGAGCATGCAATTTTACATAACCCTAACAACGTAAAATGGCAACAATAATAATGATTGTCATTCAATTTTATGTAACAATTGTTATGTAGCACATGATATATAACAATTGTTACCCAACCGATAACAGAATATAAATGTAGCTATGTATATAGCTAGTACATTAGTAGATATGTATGCAACAATTACATGACCCATTTAGTACAAGCGGCAAAAACTTACCTATTTCCTACGTAGAGTTAACACAAAAAGATGTAAAATTGTTTATAAACATTAACACAAATTAAACACAACTAAATAATACAAGACAGCAACTGACAGATGTCGAAAGGTGTACACATTGCCAACCTAAACAAATTGTGTTTTCATTGAACGATAGCTCGACTGTAGTTATACAATAGCTAAGGCATTCAAGCCAGTACATTCAGGTTCTAATTATCTATAATCAGTTATTGATTTATGTTATGTAATGTACCCTGTGACAGTTTCAATTTAAATCCTAGTGGGAAACCTGGGGGAATTTCGATCCGATCTTGGCAGCTCTCGCCGACGTCAACAACCTTACGTGTAGTTTTCGAATTTTTCGAACTGTTGTTGTTGTTAACATTAACATGAAACCGACACTTAGCACGATATTAATCTGTCTGTTTTTCGTGTTCGTTTTCAGGTCGATATACAGCTTGTACGGCGTATTCCAAGTGCCAACCTGCGTGAGCGGGGAAGTCTGTTATAAATCTTTACTTAACACCGATCCCGGACTCGATCTCTACGTGTTCGTCTCTGATAATTCGAAGTACGGGGAATTCGCCCCCGTGATACAGGAGAGAGCCTTCGACTATTCCTCGGAGTACGAGAGGTGAGTGCGACGCTTTTGACCTGGTTTACTTATCAAACGGGGCAATGCGACACTTGGGATCAAAACTCAGGTTACCTGGCAACTATAGTTGTTCTCTCTTGAACTAGAGTTCTTCTCAGGTTTTCTGTGATATATAGCGGTATTTTCCTTTTGATTCAGGCCCATGGTATTCCTGTCTAGCTCTGATAACCCTTAAAATTAACAGTTAGCCCGTAATTTCTTTTATTGTTCAAATTTCAAATTTTGTACTTTATGGGCTTTGAGTTTTAGAGAGACAACCTTGGAGATCAGCAAGACGGCCCGCGAGAATGGCACGCTGTACATACACACCTTCATCGTCCCAAGTGGGACTGTTGCAAACGCTGATTTCAAAAAACTAAAGAACCTACAGGACTCTACCTACCTCAGGAGTAAGCTGACAAAATATGCCGTTCCGATCAGCGCGACCTTTAACCTCCTCAAAGAAGAGGTAGTGAACCAAGTCGTGCGCCCCGTGACCCACCTGCGGTCTCGGTATGGCATCCTGATGTGCACCGATCATCTCTCCTTACCGCACAATAATGTCCCGTACGAGATAGCGCAACACCTACGACTGAACGCTAATAGACAGTTACTGCCTATTGTTAAAACCGATGTATTGAATATGAGGTTAAGAGACCTCGTCGAGATTACCCCGGAGACTAAGCGGTTGAATTTCACGTTCATGTACTCGCCGACGTCGTTTGGGAAGATGAGGTTCTTCTACCAGATGGAGTCGACTTTACATCAGTTCGTCGAGCTCGGTTTTACTGAGAAGGACCTGGATGAGGTTAAGGGGGTGTTCGCTGATACTAATCTGTATTTGTTGTCGGCGACGTTCTTCATCGGGAGCGTTCACGTAAGGAAGAAATCGGTCGTGAAGTAGTGTAGAATCGGTTAAGGCAACTTCATTTTCAAGGTAGACTGTGAATGTGCTAGTTTAAAATTGAAGCTGTCTTAAGTTATTGTATAACCGGCTCTCAATCATAGATCATCAGATACTCTTTGGTGAGATCAATGAATCAAGGCCCATATATTAGTCTATGGGATTATTTAGAGAAGCTCTGTTGTACTAGGGGAGATTGTGTCATGGAGATATGATCAAAACTATAATTTCTCTGAAGTTGAATTTTCACTTGTTATTTGGTTGAAATTGCACATACACCATGCCCCACCCTATATAACCTTCAGCATTACTAACAATCTTCTTTGCTAATTGAGAAAATGGTATCATCAGTATACAAGTAAATCATTTTCTCACAGCTTCTCCTCGACTTCCTCGCCTTCAAGAACGACGTCAGTTTCTGGAGGACGCAGACCTCCATGGCTGGACTGTCGACACGTACTGTACTGTGGCGTGCCTTCTCTCAAACTGTCGTGTTTTTATTCCTACTGGACGAAGGTACTTCATTGCTCGTCTTGATACCCAGCGGCATAGCCACGCTCATAGAGGTGAGTGTAAACAGCGAAATGGGGTAGATTTGAACAGAATGAAATATGTTTTCATCTGTTGAATCTCCTAATCCTTCCCTCCTGTTAAAGGATGATTATAAAATAATACATGTGTATGTTTCTTCTTTAAATCCCCCATACAAGTTGGAATGTCTTGAGTTGGAGTTGCATTATTGCCTTTTTCTTGTGTTTACACAATGGTTAAATCAAATCTATGATTTGCACATAAATAGTACAGCTTTTATTTGGAAATAATTTTAATTACTTCACTTATTGTGGAACTGAAAGGAAATTATGTTCTTTTCAAAATAACATTTTTGTTTCAAAGATAACTGGTTTTTTTTTCATGCCAATTAAAACAAGAAGATACTGAGTCACCGAATTTAAATTCTGATGGATTTAATCTATAACATTTATAGTTCACTTACTAATACGTTTATTTTAATGTACTTAGATATTTATTTTATTGAAAGATCAATGGGCAAAGCCATATTTAGCATACAGTTTAATACAAATCATCAATTATATTGTAAACACAGATATTGTAGATATTTATAATTATCGATCCATCTGTAAATGTATTCACCCAAATTAAAATTAAATCATTCTAACAGCATTGTTAGAAGATACATACTTTTTACACATTTTTCTAATAAGACAGCAAATATCCATTACATTATTCTAATACTTACCTCTCTGTTTCAGTTTTGGAAAGTGAGCAAGGTGTTCAAGGCGAGCATCTCCTGGACGGGCCTGAAGTTCGACAAAGAAATCAAAGAGACCAACGACGAGAAGATGACGAGGGAGTATGACGAAGAGTGCATGAAGTACTTGAGCTACCTGCTGTACCCCCTGTGTATCGGTGCTGCCGTGTACTCGTTGCTGTATCAACCCCATAAGAGGTAAGGGAATTTCTTCACCTCGATGGTGGCGGTGAGATTTTGGGCTTCGTGGAGGTCCGGGGAGAGTGTAAAGTATCTGTAGGATTTCATGGTTGTTGAATTAATACAGTTGTGTCTTGTTATCTGTAAGCAATGAGTACATGTGCAAAAGTTTGGAGGTTTTGGTGAAAAAGCTCCTTCGCCAATACACTGGATCTTTCGCCATGACTTTTTGCCATTCTTCCTTTCGTCAATTCTTTCTTAATACGCCATATTTTAGCAGTTGTATTCTTTATCACATTTGTTTTACTTCCTCTTTCTCTTCGACACTCCCACCATTCACTGCTTAAACTCATAAACTGCCTACCCTTGCAATTCTGCAATTTCAGCAAAATGAATTGATTAACGTTGATTAATGACAACTCTAATAAGACTTCACTGTTTAAACTTTCCAGTTGGTATTCGTGGACGATAAACAGCCTGGTGAACGGGGTGTACGCCTTTGGGTTCCTTTTCATGCTGCCGCAGCTGTTCATAAATTACCGGCTGAAGTCGGTGGCTGCGTTGCCCTGGAGGGCATTTACCTACAGGGCCTTCAATACTTTCATAGACGACATCTTCGCTTTCATCATAACGATGCCGACGGCGCACAGAGTAGCCTGTTTCAGGGATGATGTCGTCTTTCTGATTTACCTTTACCAAAGATGGTACGTATGTATTTAATGGCTGACCCCCAAAAAATTATAAATAAATATTACACTCATGGCAATAAACTAAGGGCACATGCAACTAATTACTCGTGGAAACAGTGCATTACAGTAGGAATTATTGTTAATTAGTTGAAATGACTTAACTAGGGTAAATTGAAATGCTAGGTTTTTGTTTGCATTGCAATATTGCGACTCAAATGCGACTGAAGCATTTTGTTATCAGATCAACTGTACGAGGCAAAATTGACCTTTGCTCGATATTTGTTGTGCCAGTTCAATAAAGTATTAGTTTTTTTTTATTTATTGAGTACAAATTATGTAATTATTACTCTTACAAGAGATGTACAATGTTTATGTACTAAAGTTATATGAGTTGTGTCCCCATTTTTAACAAACGATGATTTTTCTTCTAGGTTGTACCCCGTAGATAAGTCACGTGTCGAGGGCATCACGGGCGAAAGTGAGATTGTTGATGACAGTGAGAAGAAAACGAAGTAAGTTAAAATAGTTTTTTTGATTTATTATTTTGTTGAATAAAACTTTATTACTTTCAATTGTTTTTATTGGTAAACTTAGGCCTAAAGTGGTTGCAATGTCCCAGATTTTTATTTAAGCAATGATAGCAACACTGAAGCTACTACGATTTCAACAAAAATGAGGAAAAAGTTGTTTCTTTTTAAAATTGAAGGTGCACTGGTATCCTTTTATTATTTTCCATAGTCGACACTCTTGTTTTACAATTTTTTAACCGCGAGATTTGTCATACTTTATCAATTAATTTTTTACAACGTATTCATTGTACTTCAAAGGTAATGTCCTCCAAAAGTAAATAATCTAATTTAGATTTAAAGAGTTTTTAGTAGTCAGAAATCGATACTAGCACTAACAAACAGTTTGAGTCGAGTTTAAAACCTTTCAAAAGCCAACTTTTCATCAGGTTTTGACAATATTTTAGCTATGACTAATAATCAGACATACTCTGTGTCGATAATAGCATTAAAATTAGAAATTGATAATCTGAACTATCTTTTACAGTTTTTCAAAAACTTTAAGATATTGCCAGCATATACAACAAGTTGTTTCATGGCGGAAGGTTTATACTAAAGTGATCAATTTGAAGGTAAGTTATTAACAACATAGGGATATTAAATTCAATTACACCATTCCTTTTTGTATTTTTCTGGGATAATTAACCTAATGGATATTATATAGTCAAAATTCTCCCATAAGAAGACACATAAATTTCTATTGCAGAAGAATTAATAGAAAAAAAATCCACGCATCCTTCCATCTTGCGTATTTACTTAATGCCCTTACTTACCCCTTGGGTATTTAGCTGTATGGAAATTGTATATAAAATAAACCATGGCGCCATATAAAATGTAAATAATGCTGCTTTCAATACATGATAATTTTTAAAAAGTTTTTAAACCTTATGGTAAATGCTAAAGAACAAAGCTGGTCCAGTAATATGAGCTCCATTTTTCAGGGAAATATTGGTTAATCAATGAGCATAGTTTTTGGATAATTAATATCTCGGAAACTATTACGTTCACTTTATTTTTTCAAGATGAACAATCCAGATTTGTTTCACGTTCTGTTTTTAAAATGTTTTCGTTAAGTGTTTTAACGTAACGTGCTTATGTGAAGCTGAAAACAGAGAAAAATTCTTGAGACCAGTCGCCTTTAAAACGTTATAGAAAAATGCTTTAATGTCCACTAAAACTCGAGTTGATTTAACATTTGCTACATTATGTTTTCGACCCCCAGGAATCCGAATCTGACTATTTTTAACCGCAACTAACAAGGGGTTGAAAATGACCCAAATATCTTCCTCTCGTGAGGATTAAAGTTAAACGAACAATTTACCGCGTTTTGTTAGTGCAAAATATGATTTTTTCCTATTTCCATGAAAATATTGTCATGCCCAAGAACCTAGAGGAGAGCTCGAATGTGTGTTTAGGGGTTGTAGCTGAGAGAGAAGATCTCCTCAGAAAATGTACATTTATTCAAGCTTAATGAGTGATTATATTTGAAATAACCAAACGTGCCTTTTAAATTGTAATATTTCCTTTGTTTTGAGTAGCCTTGCTCCATGGTAATGTAATAATGTAGTGTTCATGAGGACTTTTCAAAATTTGCACGTCGTTTAAAGTGTTGAAATTGGTGGTAGACGACAGAAAAGGCATTAGAAAACTTGTGAAACTTTTAGATGTTAGAAGCTTAAATGATACACGATTTGTCGTAACGTTTAACGATGTATAATCGTTAAAAAGCCATCAAAAATGTTATATCCTTGTTCTCAGACCTCGATCGCCTGGACTATATGGCGTATCAAACTTTAGAAAGGCGTGTACGATAATCTCGAAAATAAATACATATGGCGAATGTTGCGCAGTATTTGGTGGAGGGCACCCGTCAAGCAAAAAGGGCCCATTCGGCCCCCTCGACGGTCTGGATGGCCCTTCCCGCGGAAAACCACCAGATTCGCCGGTAACGAAGCGCTCGGTCGCCCCCGAAAATCTTTTTTTCGAGAAATTGTTCCGCCACGGCGGTGGCGCGTTCCGCTACCGACGCGCCACCTATAAAGAGAAATGGCGAACTCTATCCGCTGCCGATTTCCCATTCCCATCGTTTCCATGCGTGTGTCGTGAATTATGGTGGAAGCGCAACAAGTGTTCACTTTTATAAGCGAAAACCACACGTGTGGCCATTAATTGTAGTATCAGCGAAGGCCCCGTCGCCGCAGTTTGCCCGGGAGACGAAGATAAGCGAGGCGAACGCTACACCTCGGCTACAAGTCTGCCCGGATATATCCGCCATATCGTGGGCTTGGCGTTGTGTGCGTGCGTGCCTGCGTGTGTGCGTCCTGTGACTTTAGCTTCGGACGCTTTATTTAGTGGAAATCCGGATCTTATCCCGAATCCAATAGGCGGAGGACGGGATAGGAGCACTTTCCGAACGACTGGTAAGCTTTAAAAGTCCACGCCTGCACCCGACCCTCCCGTCTCGTGATGTACGTTGTGGCGTATAATGAAAGTCGAATGTCGCCTTTCGCCATTTTTAACACCCGCAAGGGTCCATTCGATATTTCATACACTTCCACCAAAACATATAAGCAGTGCGATTTCACCAACGTCAGCTGTTATGCTTATTAACCGCCTAATTTACTAAAACGTTTTTTTCTCATTTCGAGGCCATCAGTTAATAACTCGAATCGACACCATTAAAGGTATCTATATATTATGTAAATAATAATTTAGTTTGTAAACAATTGTATCACGCTTCGTCACTTTTCGTGTCAACGTGACTAATTTTATAGCAGTGGAAAGCAGAAAAAGGAACCCGTAACTTTAAGGGTAAGGGTAGTTTTATAACCGTCATATAATCCAAAAGAAGCCTCCATCAACCTACAGCGTTCTAAGGAACTTTCTACCTTCAGATAGGTTATGTAAAAGTCAAAACTTTATCTCTTTACACTCCGTTTTAGTTTGTTTTAACTAAACCCATGGGAATGGTAATATTAAACATATTTATACTTAACCTACACCCAATATAGGCAGTAACCATTATATTTTAAATTTTAGGTGATGTGAGTTGAACTGTTCGATGAGTAGTTTAGTTAAACTAAGGTTAAAGTGCACTTTTATAGTAGGTGCTTTTTGTTATTGTTGATATTAGGCGACTTACTATTGAAATAAATAGAAAGAAAATAGTAATGCATCTCGTCCCCTCATCTTAAGGGAAGCTAATTCCAGAATTTTACCCAGTACCATCTTTCATAGAATCGTAGCTTTATACACTTTATTCCCTAAAAATCTGTTTCTGTTAACTTTCGCGAGTTCTTGCTTTGCTGAATTCGGCTTGGTCGTTGATGTGACTCAGTAATGAGGTTTTATGTAGTTATGGGAAGTTCATCCTGGAATAAGAATCGAAGCAATTCCTGTAAAAGTCATATACTCGATATTAGGATTCCATCCCGGGAAAATGTAGTACAGGGTTTTATATACAAAAGTTTTTGCCCTTTTCATCTTAGTGTACAATAAGGCAGACTTATTGCAAAATAGAGGTTAGTTATAGGCCAAGTAAATGCCTTATTCCCAAAATTAAGCCTCTTTAGTTATTTTGACTTCAAATTCGCCAGCAGTGAATTACGAGTAAAAAACCGAATGCTACATTAATGTTATATTGATATTGATTCTAGTAAGCATTTAGTCAATAAATCTAAAGTTGTCTTACCAATTCGAGATTCCTTATGATGAACCTATCATTCTCCGTTTTTATATTCCAGCTCGTCTGTGGTACACAGATGCTGTGTAGGGAATAGAGTGACTACCAACGCAGACTGTAATCTATCATCTACGAAGAAGAGGTCAAAACGGTGCTCTTAGAGGCGCCAAGTTGGTTGTCCTGCGAGGTATAAATGCTGTGAAGTGAAAAGCGAGCGAGGACTTTAACATAGTGAAGGTCAAAGATGTCAAATCTGGAGCTTCCAAAAATCTCAAATCCCGTTCAAAACCTATTCGATAAGGTCAAGCAAAGGATCGGTGGATGCCCGAGCACCTTAAGTCTCTCCTCTACTGATTTTGATGTGACTTTGACCCCTACTACAAGTTTCAAGCCCAAGAGAGCCCTCAAAAGGAAACCAGAAGACGAAATCATCATCATCACCGAAGACACGGAGGTGAAACGCGCTCCATTGAAGAGCAGCTTTGACGAGACCGTCGAAGATCAGGCCAACAAGATGAAAGACGAGGTAGACAGCGTCGAAATCGTTATTAAGGATGAAGTCTCTGACGAGGGGAACGATGAGAGCAACACAACGGAGAGGCCCAAGCCAAGAAGAAACAGGGCCATACCGACGGCCATCCCACCAATATTCCTGAACACGCCCATGCTACTCAGATCGGAGCTGTCGCAGAAGAAACCCTCCCCTATCGAAAGGACAAGGGTTAAAGAGAAGCTGAGATCGTCGACTGTCGCTATGGCAGGAAAGGTCGTTGTGGCGCTCAACAATAAAGATAAAGCACAGAAGGCCCCTGCTCCGAAGCTGAGCCCTACCAAGAAACCAACCACTGAAATCCTCAGCGAAGACGTACTGTTCGTATCAGAGGAGGTGAAGTCGCAAGGTGATGGTGACAAACCATCTCTCAAATTGTTAATAAGGCAGAAAAGGAAGAGTGATCCCATCCAAACTGAGAGCTCGATCAACGTCGAGCAGAAAGTCGAAGAAAAACTGGAAAAACTTGAAAAGATGGAAAGCGAAGAGAACAAGGATGTGATTCCGGAAAATGTATTCTTGAACAACAATGACGTTAAAGAGAATGAAGAAATCAAAGAGAATCCGCATCCACCACAAGAACTCCCACCTCCACCTTCTCCTTTAACAATCGATGTGGATACCATAACTGATGAGGTTGTCCAAGTTACTGAAAACAAGATCATTGTCCAGGAAGAAACAGAGGTCGTCGAGGTAATCGAGCTACCTCAGGAAGAACCACCAGTTACAGAAAAAGAAAAGGAAGTCATAGTGATTGAACCTGAGCCAGCTTTGAACACCACCGAGAAATTCGTCGCAGCTCCGACACCTGAAGTCCCAACACCTAGGAAAAGGGGCCGACCCCCCAAAACGCAGACCGAAGGAGACAAAGTCAAAGCCACCCCCACACCAGAACGATCACAGAAGATTACCAGAAGTAGCAGAAGCACTCCAATCGTAAGCCCCAAGGAAACCCCAACTAAGAAACAGCCTCATACTACCCCAAAAAATAAACTCAGCAGGAAGAAGTCTCCGAGCCCCTCGACCCTAGAAGTGAAACCGATGGTAACCCGCAGATCTGCCATGAAAGCGAAGGTAGAGCTGAAGAAATTGGTACGTAAAAGCGCTCCTTCGAAGCCGAAGAAGAAAGTGGAAAATAAGAAAACGAAAACAGTGACGCGGTCTCAGAAAAAGCTCCAAAGTAAGAAAGTTGTGGAGAAACCCAAGAAAGCCGAAGTGAAAGTACTCGCCAAGATCCCCCAACTTGCGAAAGATAAAAAGAAAAAGGTTACGTTAACGGTGAACAAAAAGCAAAAGGTTGCACCGAAGAAACCTAAAGTTACCAAAACCACACCTAAGAAGGTCGTAAAAGTTGAGAAAACTCCCCCTAAACAAGATAAGCCCGATGAGACCACCCCGAAAGACAAACGTCGTTCAAAAATTCTGAAACCGATCTCATTAAAATCCAACACCATGTTAATAGCCACTATTGTGAAAACAACTTTAGAACAACTTTCCGCCCAGAAAAAGCTGTTTAAGAAGTCGAAACTGAAGCAGAGAGCCACACTTGGTAAGAAAGAGGAAACCGACCAGGCCCAAGAGGAGAACAAAAACGAAACAAACGAAGTCAAAAACGAAACCAACACCATCGACAATGTCATATCTCAAGTAAAAGAAATCCTGGCGAAAGACCCGAGCATCGTGAATTCGATCGTCGAAGACTCGACCTCAGCTGAGAAAACCGTCGAGGCAGCCACTGAAACCCCTGAAGAGAAAGCCCCGGTGCAACCTGCCCCCGCATCCCCTCCGAAGAAACTATACAGTGTGATCCCGGACGTGTTCCCCCGTCCCAGGGGAAGGAAACCCAACTGCTCGAAACCTAAACCAGATTCTCCACAGTCTCCCTCTAAGGTCATGCTCCCCACTGAAGTCATAACTAAGAACGAGGAGAAACTAATCAACGACATAGAAACGTTGAAAACGAAATGCACCGAAGACCTCAGACAACGCCCCGTCGACGAGAGCAAAGGCGACATGGGGGTGTTCGACTTTGACGAGTTCGACCCTGAGCCTGAGGAGGTGCTGCCCAGTTACAAGGTAATCAAGGAAGCGAGCAACGACTCAGAGGAGAGCACCTCGGGGGACAGCAAGACACCGATGAAACAAGCGACGATCTTCGAGATGTTCGACCGCGTCCTCATCAAGAACAAGAAGGCGAACGTAACGAGGTCGGTGTTCGGACATTCTTCCAGGGAGACGGTCGCGCTCGAGCAAAGGCCGCCGCCGCAGCCGCAGGAGCCGAAGCGGAAGTCGACGGAGGCCGGGCCGTCGATGCCGCCGCCGCCCAAGAAATTCGCCCCCGCGCCGGACGAGGAGGACGTCGAACTGTTCGACGACGATGACAGCAGGAGGGAGTGGATGCCCGAGGAGCTCGCCGAGTACAAGTTGAAGTACTCCGCCAAGAAGGAGATGGGATACAAGCCGATCTACAAGTGCAAGATCTGCCTGATGGTGCTGCCGACTTACTACAAGCTGTACAAGCACAAGGAGGAGCACGTCAAGACGCAGAACCCGTACAATTGCAAGCAGTGCGAGGCCTCGTTCGGGAACGTCAACGATCTGGTCGCCCACATCAGAGTGCACAAGGGTGAGTGTTTACACGAGGCGTTGCCTTCTGAATTCCACTTGTGGAATTAGTAGACAACATCTCGTTTCTTTTTCTTACGGTGCCTGCCCTAGTCGGACTTGGCGATTATCATTTCAAATACTTCTCTGCCTGGGGACAGATGTATAATCGTTACGTACTAATATAACTTATAGATCGTAACTTCAATCAGCTGATAATCCCTTGTCTTTTTCAGGTAAACACCCTTACGTGTGTCAAAAGTGTGACCTAGGCTTTTGGTCTAAGAAAGCCTACGATGATCACATCCCGATCCATCTCCTGAGGAAAGTGAAGGAACCTCCAAAGAAGTTCCAGTGCGACGTCTGCGGCAAGAGATTCCCTAAGATTTGCGACATCGAGAGACACGTCAGAGTACACACAGGTATTCAAAACCAGGTTTATAAAATAATTATACTGTATAAGTCCGGCAGTCCATACAGTTCCTGACTGTGTATATTATTTTCTGTTGTTATATTGTAACTAAACTTATGTTTATAGTATCAAGTAAGCTTTTATCACACTTATTAACTGTTGCGTTGTGTAGATACTGTTGAAGTATCGATCAAAAGATGTGTATGCTACGATATACAATTTTGTTATTTTTGTTTTCTAGGTGAGAAACCCTTCGTCTGCAACATATGCAACAAACCCTTCCAGCAGGCTCACAACCTGAGCAAACACCTCCTGATCCACCTGCACCTGAAACCGTTCAGTTGCGAGATCTGCGGCAAGCAGTTCGGCAGGGTGGACGTACTCAACAGGCACGTCTTGACACATTCAGTGAAGAAGCCGGTAGAGTGCTGGCTCTGTCCCAAAGTAAGTTAGAAAGTTCAGTCTGGTAGATAAACTAGTAATACCCACTGCTAAAAAGTAAAATTCCCTTAAAATGATCCTACCATCTTTAATATTATTATTAAAGAATCTCTGTACTCACTGTCATTCTTTAGGTATTAAAATAGACTTAATGGATTGAAGATTACTCCTTTAAATTTTTGTAGGATTTCATCCGGCACAGCCAGCTGAGCCACCACGTGCAGAAGGAGCACCCGCAGGCGATGGACACGGAGATCGCTCGGGAGCTGTTCGGGGCCCACAAGAGGAGGGGTCCCGTGCCGAGGCGGCTGACTGACTACGAGTCCGGCGAGGGCGAGGGCAAGTCCGAGGCGCAGATGGTGGCGTAACTAAAGTTTGTACTATATCCTGAGAAGTTTCAAAAGTGTTGACATTGTGCTATGCAGTACCCCTTTATTAGTTTTAGCGAGTGTTAACATTATGTTATAACGTACTTTATAGTAGATTTTAACAGTGTTAATGATGATAAGTATATTTTTTATATAAACTTTTACAAACGGGAGGAAGATTATTACCATAATTTAGGGATTAAACTTTTTTCTGTTTTTATCTTCATTACGTGTAGGACTTTTTACTTTAAGCAAGGATTAAACCTTTTTACTTTTAGAATTGTAAATCTAGTATGTAAGATGAATTACTTTTTAAATTAATATTTCTTAGGTGCTCATTTATTATTGATACAATCTTAAGGCAATAATGAAATGTTCTTGCTGTAACCTAAGTATAGAGTATATATACTTTAGTTTCGTGTGAAGTTCTGTATTTGACTATATTTTCCCTACTTTTGTAATCGAGACTTGAAGTGCCTTCATCAAGGACTCTGTGCCTTTGAAATAGAAAATTACAAGCATATATTCCTACTGTATTTATTTACCATTTGATAACCTAGTTTCTTGTAATAAATATTGTGAGTCGTAGATAGTTTTATTAAAACAATTGGTGTAAACTTTAATCTTTATTGAATTATTCCATGACTGTTCAAATTAACGTCAGACAGATTTCCATCGCCACGCATTCGCGCCCTTGGAAATTAAAACCGCCTTTTACTACGAAGTAGCATAAATACTAATTATGTACAAAATATTAATAATAAAATCACAAAACAATAATGATTCTGAGGGGAGGGGAAACATGATAAACATTAAAAAACCTTAACTGAAATGACTGCTAAGTCTGTGCAGATCTTGCACATAACTTTCACATATATAATCCAGTCTCTTTTTCTTATTCAACGGGAACACATCTATATACACAGCACACGCACACACATGCCATAGGGCTTGCTCAATCGATCTTGACGGTTGAATATATCTTCCTCACGAATATACTGGTACCGATGTAGCCTACGGTGCCCACCATTATGCCTAAGGCGCCGCTGAACAGCGCCATGTAGCCGAAGTAGAACGCCGTTTGGAACAACCCGTACATTCTAAAAACAAATAAACCAATAAGAAAATATGTTAAGAATTGAGAATTTCCATTGACAGCTTGTTAAGGAGTTTAGTCGTTTAAGAATTTATAAATTTATGGCTGTTCTAAGGTACTCTTCACCTAACATAACACTTACTTTGTCTTGAAAAAGAAGTAATAAATAGCGTAGATGTAGACATAAGCAGAGGTAGACGCGGCCGCCAGGAACGATGTCCATTGCCAACGGTAATCCTCGGCGTTCAACAGGAAGTACGTGCACACGATGGTCACGCACACGGTCACGATTATCAATATTATGAATACCAGTAACATGAATCCATACACATAGTAGATCTTGTATGCCCAGAATGAGGTAAATATGAAATACCTGAAAAGCAAGGCGAAATTAACATTACTTGTATTAAAAACTTCAAAAAAGTACAAAGAATGTCAATCTGAGCCTTGCTTGAACTCTTCCCCAAAATGTTCAGGCCTTCAGAGCCCACAGAAAACAATTAAAACTCACATCTCGATAAAAATACTAGCAAAAGGTAGCACACCACCCAGAAGAATAATAACACCAGGCTCCATGAACCATTTCTTCTCCGGGATCGGTCTGGGCACCGCATTAATCCGGCATGGATAGTCAGGTTGACCGGCCAGGTTTCTGCCTAGCACCGTTCCGACCATCGTCAAAGGGAGGATCACAAACAAGCAAATGCAAGTAACGGCCACCTAAAAATAAAATAACTGGAATGAACGAAACTTATACAACATATGGTTATAGGTTTGTTCCACTAAGTAGAAAATTACGCAGTAGCCATGTCCTGTAAGTAGTGACATGATGAAGACTTTAGTCTACTGGTAGATCTACTGTCTAAATCACCATTCTACCCAAACTTCCCTGCATTATAACTTTAATTTCACCACTTATCTTCTCTTCTTAATATCACAGAACAGTACAATTTTGTGATACTCACCATAGTGCCGAACGGAATGGCCCTTGATGCATGATAGTAGATAGCGATGAAGTTAATGAAGAACGCCGTGCCGCACACGAACGCAGGCAACATGAAAGCCGAGACCAGCATCTGTCGTATCCACACCTTACCGCCCATACGGGCGTACAAGGAGCCCCCAAAGTAACCGTTGATAGGCGACGTCACGGCGTAGACGAAGATCGCTGTTGATAGGAGTGAACCTCTCCTAGGAAATAATGTGCAAACATATCAATCCAGTAGTGAAAATAATTATAATATGTATTTGTATCATAATCATGTATTTACTCTGTGTACAGCTCCCCCATGATGGCGAAAATGATGACGCTGAGGACGACGGTGGTGATCTGATGCCCGGCTCCAATCAGAGCTGAAAAAAGCAGTGAATGTGAAGCAGGCCTGAAAACGTCTCCGTGCACCTGTTTCCAGCCGTACTCGTCCCCAAGATCCCTTTCCTGAAATAGTCATTTCGTAAGTTGCATGCTCTAGCCCTTTAAAGTACTCCAGTGGAATTTACCATATCATCGATATCGTCGTCTTTGCTGTATCTCGCGTAATCCTTCCTCAGAGTCCTCATCAAGATCATTGAAACTAATCCGACCAAGAAGATCACCATCATGAAACTGTTAAATATACTAAACCAATGGATCTGGAAACAAAACACGACACATCAAAGAATCTATTGACATTTTATTCTTGGTTCTTACCCTGTGCTGGAAAAAGTTGTGATCCAAGTACTTATCGAACCGATCCTCGAATTTTGTATCGGTCTTCTTCCAGATCACCTCGTAGGTAAAACTCAGTTTAGCCGTCGGTTTCAGGAGCGACTTATCCTCCGAAGTTAGGTTCACGTCAATGATCTGCTTGCCATTGTAGCCAATCTCGAATTTCTTGTGCGTCCATATATAGTAGTTGTTGTCTTTGACCTCGCCGACCACGCCCCATATAGGCAAATGGTCTATATACATCTGATACCAGTAGTGGTTCTTGACGGCATAGACAAATGCCTTGTATTTTATATCGTCCAACTGTACGGCGCAGTACTCGCTTTTTGGCATATTATCTGAAAAAATATTTTATTCAGATGTGGTAACGATTAAAGGATCCTGAGGTGATGGGACTGAGGAGAAAAAATAAGCAAGGAAATAACTGAAAATAGTAACACGCTAATTTCAGACATTTCAACTGTGGCATTAAGTACCCTAATGGTAGTAGAAATAGTATTTGTTTTAATTAGTAGCAATAAGCAAGTAAAATGTTTATTATTATAGAGCAGATTCTAGTGATTTCATTATCTTGCAGGTGAAATATTTAAGATTTAGATAAATTATTTTTATATGACCCACATGTTTAATGATTTTATTCAAAAATATGGATGTTCAAAGATCTGAAATTGTATTGAATCATACCATTGAAACATTTTGCCTCCAAAAAAAATATGTAAACTTTTATCACAAGCAGTGATAATCAAGTACTTGATAACTGTGATAACAATACACACATATGCTTCAAATATGGAACTATATATTGACATAATTCTTGAGAATTTATCAAATTAAATTTAAAAAAAATTATATCATAACCTTGAAGAACATAAATTCATATATATTGAAACAACATAAATCCAAAACAGCTGTTCAACAAATTTGAACAACAGCCAGACAAAAACAACATTAAAATAATTGTTTTTGCTTTAATAATCGGTAAATATAAAACACCAGACTAATAAAAGGTAATGAAACTTGATTATGCCTCAAAATCTGATTTAAATTCATGTTTTCCAATAGCTACTCAGCAAAGTTAACAACAGATCCAAGCACTTCTCTTGCTTGCAATTTTATAGATAAATAAGTCTTATCACAAGAATTATTAATCTCGGTAATATCTACTGTTTGAATAAAAAACCCACAACTTAATTAACACATTCCAAAGGATTCTAAACATTAACTTTCCTCTGAAAAATTTCCACGACCATTTCTCGTGCCCCTTCGCCCATACTCCCGTCTTATCCTCAATGGCCTTTCTACTTACGAGCAAACTATGACTTACTCTTAAACTCTATCTCGATACCGCTGAACTCGAGCTCGACCCCCTGCAGCGCCTCGCTGAGGGTCTCGTGATAGTGGTTGATTGTTTCCTTAGCACCAACACAGAACGGCAGTGAGAAGTAAGCGTATGTCTCCTGCCTGTTGTGATACGGGCCGACCGTGTTCATCCATAGCACGACCTCTTCGTTGTCGCCGTACTGGAAAAGAGGGGCCAGCCGTTTAATTTAGGGTGGTGTATATACAGGGTAGCTGTCACTTACTATGTGGTTGTGTTCATCCGCCAGCGCCTCGATGACGAACGTCACCAGTAGGATCTTCCACAGGGCACTCATTTTGGATGCGTTCGACGTCGTTTCGTTTAAGATTCAGCCTGATTTAACGCCATAAATCACCGGGATATAATAATGTTGAGCATTCCTACACGTAGACAACGAAAACAGTGACAATCGGGGTTGCCAACGTGACCGTGTTGGTAAAAACGGAATCTGTAATCCACCCTGAAATGTAATGATATATTTTTTCAATCGGGCACAATTGAAGATGTCATAAATTTACACCAAAGCTAATAATTTGTCTATAATTACCTGAATTCTTTCTGATAGGTTACAACAACATACATACGATTCAGTGAGGGGACGTTATGCGTGCGATTGGCTAGAAACTGCTTACATCTGACACCTCTGACAGTTCTGCCAATTGTTGTTGTGAGTTCTCATAAGTTTGAACGTCGTTTATTCCTGCTTTGTAGTGTCGTTAGTGTTCAATTATAGAGCAGACTTGGATATTAAAATGCCGATTTTAATAAAAACGTAAGTGGCAACAATTTCATAAAAACGATTCACTCAATCGGTAAATTCAATACGCACCTAACCTCACTTGCAAGATTATTCAGCGGTACAATTTGTGCCAATAGCAACGATTCGCTGTGATCACGTGTGAATATTGACCTCCAGAGGTATTTTTGGCCAATAAAACAACGAAGTGACGCCACTTGCAATTGCGTGTGACGTAAAACGAGGCAATTTATTGGCCGACTTGGTCCTCGCGTTTTGAACAGTCCTCCTTAACCTCAGGTTGTGTTAAAGTCAGGTATACAGTGGCAGTAATAGTGATTTTGTGTGATATGCCAAGCATTTACCGTTAAAAAAGGTATTTATATTACATACACAACACACTTACGTGGTGAGTATGATCAAAACCACTTATGAGATTCCTTTTAGATGGGGCCCCCGAAGCGAATCAGCAAGGCCGAGGGCAAGTCCTCGAAGAAGCGCAAGAAGGAGGAGGAGCCCGCCTGGACATATGAGGAGGAGGACGACAATGACACTGAGGACGCAGCCGAGGGGGCAGTGCCCGGAGCGGCGGCCCGTGATGCCGAGAAGAATGACCAGAATGTGATCGAGGACGAGTTCGGCGCCAAGGACTACAGAAACCAGATGGAGCTGAAACAGGATCACAACTCGAGGCCGCTGTGGGTCGCGCCTAATGGTCATATCTTCCTTGAGTCATTCTCACCAGGTACTCATTTAAATCTTTGGTACCATTGGTACCATTAGAGTTTGTTGCTTCGTCTTTGTCATATCTTTAATTATCACAATCACTTTCATTCCAAAGACTCTTGAGTAGTCTTATTGAATAAGCCTTGACTAACACTCTCTGTTCTTTTCCTTAGTTTATAAGCATGCCCACGATTTCCTCATTGCGATAGCGGAGCCTGTTTGCCGCCCAGAGTACATCCACGAGTACAAGCTGACCGCTTATTCCTTGTATGCAGCCGTGAGCGTCGGGTTGCAGACTGACGATATAATCGAGTATTTGAAGCGTTTGAGTAAGACAACAGTGCCAGATGGCATTGTCGAGTTCATCAAGCTGTGCACGTTGTCATATGGCAAGATCAAGCTCGTGCTGAAACACAACAAGTATTTTGTCGAGAGCCCCCATCCAGAGATTCTCCAGAAATTGCTCAAAGATCCGGTGATTCAGCAATGCAGGCTGAGGAGGAACGTTGAGAATGAGAATGAGGAGTTTCTCAGGCAGGTAAGTCTTTGATGCTAATACAGGAATTACCTTATAGAATTTTATTTATAGTCTCCCTTGAAGGTTCTTCATAGTGTCCCATATGTTCCTTGAAAAATGTATTTTGTTGAGAATCTCATTGTCTTTTTTGTATGTTATATCACATCTTCAATATTCAAAATGTGTTACTTGTATGGTTCTGTTTTCAATTCTCCATACTCCATTTTCAGACTGAAGGGAAAAAGGGGCCGTTGACTTTTGGAGCTACAAAAGTCCCCAGTACAAATGATCAGACACAGTTAACTGAGGGTGCGACGGTTGTCCCTGACGACATCACGAATTTCTACCAGAAAATAGATAGTGAAGAGGAAGAGGAGGAGATCACGTCTGAAACTGTTTCGTTTGAGGTCAACCAGGAAAAAATCGAGGTGCTACAGAAACGTTGTATCGAGCTGGAGTTTCCCCTTCTCGCTGAATACGATTTTAGGTAGTTATTTATTTAATACTAGGTAGGTCACTGTAACAAACCTGTAGGAGGTCACACAGTTACCTGTACGTTCTAAGCTGCTTCTGTGTTTAATTCCCTCTTCATTTTTCTTTTGTGATCTCTTTTCATCCAGTTATACTTGTCTTTTACTTCTGGTCCAAAGTATCCACTGACACTAATTTCCTCTTTTGTTGCAACTTTCAGAAATGATACTGTGAATCCTGACATAAACGTAGATTTAAGACCGGCAGCGGTGTTGAGACCCTACCAAGAGAAAAGTTTGAGGAAAATGTTCGGGAACGGTAGAGCCAGATCCGGTGTGATTGTTCTGCCTTGCGGTGCTGGTAAATCGCTGGTCGGGGTAACTGCTTGTTGCACCGTGAGAAAAAGGGCTTTGGTGTTATGTAATTCAGGCGTGTCTGTAGAGCAATGGAAGCAGCAGTTTAAGATGTGGTCCACGGCTGATGACAGTATGATCTGTAGGTTCACTTCTGACGCCAAGGATAAACCAATGGTAAGGAGATCATTAAATATACATAAAGTTGCGCTAAATCTAATTCTTTCAGGAACAACAATGTAATTCTACTAAGGAAAATTTTTGATATGATTCCAGGTGTGTAGTTCTG
This sequence comes from Cryptocephalus primarius, assembly GCA_963576515.1. Lineage (NCBI taxonomy): Eukaryota > Metazoa > Arthropoda > Insecta > Coleoptera > Chrysomelidae > Cryptocephalus > Cryptocephalus primarius. The sequence goes on along the minus strand of OY754943.1, from coordinate 13,923,006 downwards.
GAATGATGATCCTTTTCTATTTTCAGGGTTGCAGTGTCCTGGTGACGACGTACTCGATGATAACTCACACCCACCGTAGATCATGGGAGGCTGAACAAACGATGAAATGGTTGCAAGACCAGGAGTGGGGCATCATGGTGTTGGACGAGGTGCACACGATCCCTGCCAAAATGTTCAGGAGGGTACTCACTTTGGTGCAGTCTCATTGCAAACTCGGTTTGACCGCGACGCTGCTGAGAGAAGACGATAAAATTGCAGATCTGAACTTTTTGATCGGCCCAAAACTGTATGAGGCTAATTGGTTGGAGCTTCAGAAACGAGGTTTGAAAGCATTACTTTTTGCGATTCCTTCTGGTAAATTTTATCGTCACAATGTCACTCAACTCTGTTCTCTTTTAGGATACATCGCGAAAGTTCAGTGTGCCGAGGTGTGGTGCCCGATGACTCCGGAATTCTACAGGGAATATCTGGTGTGCAAAACAAGCAAAAGTATACTCTTGTACGTGATGAATCCGAACAAATTCAGAGCGACTCAATACCTCATCAGGTACCATGAGAGAAGGGGCGATAAAACCATCGTATTCTCCGATAACGTATTCGCCTTGAAACACTATGCCATCAAAATGAACAAACCTTACATATATGGTCCTACCTCGCAAGGTGAGAGGATACAGATCTTGCAGAACTTCAAGTTCAACCCAAAAGTGAGTGCAAAACTCTCAGTGATGTTATAAATGATATGTTTATTTGTGTATTTATTTTATCTTTTGCAGGTGAACACAATTTTCGTGAGTAAAGTGGCCGACACGTCCTTCGATCTTCCCGAAGCTAACGTCCTGATCCAGATCTCCTCGCAGGGCGGTTCGAGGAGGCAGGAAGCGCAGAGGTTGGGTCGTATCTTGAGGGCGAAGAAAGGAGCCATTGCCGAGGAGTACAACGCTTTCTTTTATACGCTCGTATCGCAGGACACCTTGGAGATGAGCTACTCCAGAAAGAGGCAGAGGTTCTTGGTGAACCAGGGGTATAGTTATAAGGTGATCACTAAACTGGCCGGTATGGACGATGAGCCGGACATGATGTATAAGACGAAGGAGGAGCAGCTGCAGCTGCTGCAACAGGTGAGAAATTATTTCATTTAATGTAGTTTCTTGGCCATAAACATAAATTTTGAGATTTTTTTATAAAATCTCGTGAAATCTTTTAGGATTGTTTCTAGATTTGCTGTTTTGTGTTTTAGGTACTCGCTGCTAGCGATATCGACTGTGAGGATGAACGCATTCCCGGTGATCCTTCTTCCAGAGGCGGTTCTAGCGGCGTGACTAGAAGGACTGGGCACTTGAGCTCAATGTCAGGAGCCGATGACGCCATATACTTTGAATACAAGAAAAACAATACCAATAAACACCCCTTGTTTAAGAAATTCAGGAATTGAAATGTAATTAACGAATAGAAGTGAATAAATAAAGTTAGGTTTTGTAATAGGTTCGTTTGATTACGTTTTATTTCATTACTTTAGTGTAATTACGAAGTAGTAATTATGATTATTTATTTCCAGGAATAAAGACGGTCTCTCCGACGACTGGGCCATCATAGAGCTCCAGGGTGACTTGCAGTCCAAATCGAGTACCGGTTTCCAGTCGAAATTCATCGGAGACCTGCACTACACCAAGTCTGGAACACCTTTGCTCATCATCGGCCATCATCTGTTGTACGGGAAAGAAACCAAACTGGAAAAGCCGTACGCGTTTATGGAAAAGAAGAAAGTTCCCGGCGGCGTCGAGTATGAGGTGAAAGCCGTGATAAGGAACAAGCTGATATTCAAGACGAGACCCAAGCCGATCGTCGGGGAGCAAACAGAGGTTTCTTAGGATTCAGTAATTACATTATTCATTGTGTTTATCCGTTCGAACTTAATAGACGTAGATTATCCCGATCAAATTGATTTGATTTAATTACACTACAGATACCAGAAATCTAGTAATTATAATTATTTGCAAACGTTTAACGTGTAGGAAATTATTTTTAAACATTAATTTACCACTTGTGAAACAGGTATATAATGGTAATTTTTTGCCTAGCGGAACATGTAGTGAATATTTAAATTTGAAAGCCTCCTTGAAGACAAGCAACAGTCGTTAAACACTTTTTTCTAGAACAAAAAACGTATCTTTTTTTGCTGTGCGCTGTGATAAGTGAGAGCCATAATGAACCTTCCCGACAGGGGCGCCCCATACTTTCTTTTACAAGTAGAATAGTCTTTCAGAGCTTCAGCACCCCCTGTTTAAGTTACCGGTACCCTTCTATTACTGTTCCCTATTAATTATCACTTTAGCTCATTTCCCCTTATTTTCCTTAATTTTTTCGTATTTTAGTTACAACATCTCGACTAAGCAGCCCCCCCTTTCGCCGTCGCACTGCCTAGGAACATCATTTGCACTTGTCGCCTTGTTGCCTGTCGCTCAGGTGGAGTCGCGGCGGAAGGTTTTGCACGCGCGCGGGTCCGTTCGATTTTCCGGGGAAATTCGATCGAAAAGTCGAAAATGCCTTCGCGTTCGATCGATTCGACGGGAGTGAAAGTGCGTTTTCCGAAATTTCCGCGATTTCCATTCGGGCGCCGCGACGAAAGTGTCCAGATGTACCTGTTGAGGCGCCGGGGAGCGAAGGTTAGTACCGAATAGGGCCACATTTGAAAAGTGATTTTCGATTGTAATTTGCTTTTGGTGTTCAATAATGAACGAATTTCGAATAAGATGGAGGGTGAAATAGAAGCCCCCATTTTTGGGAAATTCCCAGATCATTGGTTACACCTAAAAATTGATATGAATTCCCCCCTCCCTTTGTATTTACTCTGTTGCTTATATGGTGACGGTGTATGGAGTGCGGGGGGGGTCACCCATAAGTATACGTAGTAAAAGTACCACAGGTTGCCACATTTGTTGCTGTCATATTAGGAACAGTTTTTGAATGTTTTAATGTGAAAAGTATTTTTAAAAAATAGGTGTAAATTGTAATACGAAAAAATGGAAGTAATTTATGTCACGTGATTCCCAATTTCAATCATGGCGTACTTTGGCCAGGAATTGGATTGATGAAACTAATTATTAGTGATTAATGATTTTCAATGTGAAGCACTTATGCCACCTTTTACAGGGGCACGTGCACGTGCTAAACGGCGCAAGTGAGGCAATTGTCGGCATTTCCCCACATTTTTCTACTACTTTTCTAATACTTTTCACCATGAAAACCCCACCTGCTCTTATGTGATTTAAATTAATAAGTTCTTTGCATCACAAATAAATCACACAAGAAATTTTTCAATAACTTTCCCGAAGCCTAATTTAATTTAGCTTTTAGGCCACAATACTTCATTGTAATAGATACTCCATTAAAAATTTCTAGGTCTTCAAAACTATTTTCTTTAAGTCTCATCGTAAGGGGTAGTGTTTATGGAATGAAACGTTGATGAAATCATAACTTACGTCTCAGAACATAAAAGAAACTTTATTGTACATAATTAACCATGATTACAGGGACATATAACTTTTGAATTTCCGGGTAAATCGGTGTAATTCGAAATAATTCTGCGATTATAACCTACTTTTCCGACCTGCGGTGGAAAGGGTTGTGTGTGTTGGATAAAATTTAAAATTTGGCGCAGGTTTCAACCAAGATCGATAGGGTATACCCATATACAAATTCCCGATCTAAACGAATCCATGGGGTCCGATGGGCGAGGGGGCGCCACGGGGGCACATACGACACATTTCCAACGCATCTCTGGACGTAATAGGTTAGTAGTGACACTCTCGCGACGACAATTACATTATCGACTCGGGGCGTGCGCCCGCGCCGACGCCGCGACGACGGCGTCGCGACGCTCTCGCGCTACGGGGTAGTTTACGTCGCGACGCTCGCCGCACCGAACGCGACGCCCGAGGGAGGGTGCGATAGAGGAAGACAGGAAGTGTCTCGAATTTGTGTCTTTTTTTTGCGCGTACCAAGTGATGACGTCTCCTTGAATTTAGCGAGCAGGAGAAGATGTAAGTCCCGGCGGGGGTCCCGGGGGTAGGCAGGGTGAATAGGCGGGGGGTTGGCCTCGTTGTTTTCTTCCGGTCTGGCGACCATGTGCTCATGTGTGTTTTTGCTGGATGCGCGCCTGTAACAGTGTAGTGTCGTACTTGCATGCATTTTGTAACTGAACGTTTGAAATTTTTCCTTCCTCTTACTTGCAAAATGACAATGTTTAAAACTGCAACACACATATACTTTCTACCTAAATAAATAGGCAGATTGGTCCTTCTATACTGTAAAACTGATCCAAAGCTGTGTTGTATTAGATTACAGCACTTGCGTTACTTACATATCCATGAATAGAATTGAAATAACTTTTTCCTTTATCAATTGGTAGTTTCGGCCTTTACAATAATTGAATAACACACTACGGATCAAGAGTTCTTAAAAAAGGTCCAAATTTAATTATTATTTATGAAAATACCAAAATGAAACTTCCTTACACACTTGGTCTATAGTCCACTTAATATCTATTTCGACGATAGGTGTATACAGGGTGTCCCTGTAATGCAACAAATAATTTTTAAAATTTTTCTAATTGTACACAATCGTACTTGCTCTATTTTGCGATCTCTCATCAATTCAGTAATTATAACCGTTAGTTGTTGCACGTGGGACACCCTGTGTAACGTTCCCGTGTACCGATCATCATCTTGGGTCTGTTCCGCCAGAAATCCTGAACGGATTCCAAACTAATCCCGTCCAATGAAATGTGGCAATTTACTCGTGTGAATGATTTAACCGCAGGAAACGAAGCTTTTCATTGGATCGAATTAGTTCAGTGTAAAGATTGTCTCTTGTGGAACGTAGAAGCTTCAATTAAAAATGTTGGATGTATTTTCATTAACGGAGTGTTCATTAACGCTTTCCATTCGTGGTGGTAAATTGATACTTTTCACCGGGGGCTCGTTTGTATATGAAACTGGATGAAGTTATTAGAAGTTAAATCGATGAAATGGTGAAAGCACATCGATAACATTTGATATAGAATGGTGAATGCCACGTGTATTCTGACGTGTAATAACTCTCTGTGGGTTCCCCAAAATCGTATTAAACCTTTTAAGCTAAATTATGCTACTTATTGGTGCAGAAATAGTTAGCAAAGTTTGATTACATCATTTCTAAATCAATCTCTTGCAATATTTCAACGGAAAGGCGTACTTCTGATATATATGAACCAATAAATCGAAACTTCGTCAATCATTGAACTAAGCCAACCACAAAAATGTAAATTTCAGTCATTTTTTACAAATTTTTCTTATCTCAGTAACTCCATGAGTTAACGCATTAGGACTTTGTGAGAATCTAAATAAAATTTCAACCAATTGTCATTTAAAGTTCCAGCAAACAATTTTTTGCAGAATTTCTAAAACAGGGAGTCGTGAAACCCCATAAATTAATTATTAGAAACATCGCACACTCACTAAAGAAACTCCATTTACATATTGTGCAGACTTTTTAGTTGACCGTTATTCCTCTATGATATTCAATCCCAAAAAACTCTGAAACTTCACCACTTAACGACTTGAAACTTCGTGTGTAATGATACTCCAATTAATTGTTGCCCAGAGTTTCACTAACACGAGTTTGGGTGTAATGTTTGAAATACCTTTTTAATCAGCTAAAAATGGGGTCTCAACTCTGAAACTCCGAGAGTTAATGGCTTGAAACTTCGTAGGCTTTCTAATGAAATTTCAGCTAATTGTTGTACAGAGTTTCACCAAAATTGAAGAGTCAGTCACTGGTTTACAGCATTTTTAGTTCTTGCATGTCCTTAATTTCGTCAAGTTTCAAACATGGGGTTGTATCTATGGAACTCCACGAGTTAACGTTTCGAAACTTCAGCTAATTGTTGTGCAGAGTTTCATCAAAACTGGATTTGAAGTTAATGTATCGCAGACTGTGATTTGCTGCTATTTTGTGTCATGTATAAATGTTAAATTAAAACATAGAGTAGTATTATTAAAACTTCAGAAGCCAATGACTTGAAACTTCCTGTGCTTCATAATAAAATCCAATTAATCCAATTAATTTAATAACGGACGGATCGCCAATCGGCTTGTACTTATTATTTACGAACTCATTAAATTTCCGTGCCCTTATTAAATGCGCCGACTGTTCTTTCGTTTGCTTACGCTTGTTAACTTGGAATTTCCCCCTCATTTATTGGGATATCGTAGGGAACGTTCCCTGCACCTGTCACGGAGGTCCCCTACGGTAGATATTCCCGTATTGAACTCTGGGAATCGTAAGGATAAACGGGTAATATTTGGATTAAAATTTTCTTTCCTTCTGTAACATGGAATTTAACATGGAGTTAAAAATGACTGTTTTACGAATGAAGCTGAGACAAACGTACCGTTCGACTGAGGTTAGCTGTAGTGAAAAATGAGCGGGGAGTGTCCCTTACGAATTCCCCCTCCGTTATCTATCGCCTCTCCTCTCCTTGTAATGGCGTCGTATTTCCAGAAATTCTCAGGACGTAGGGACGTGGTTCGGGGCATAGCCAGACAAACGATCCCTTTCGCTCCCGGAATTAATTAAGTATCGGCTAAAAATTTATGTTTTTAATTAGAAACGGGCGGCGGCCTCGGAACTTTTTCGGGATCATTAATGGTTTTGGTGGAACAGCGTCTGCTTCGCATCTGTCAAGCCGTCTTTTGAAATCTGATGGTAAATACTTTCAAAGTTTAGTATGGAGTTAAGTTTAAAGTAGGGAATTTTCATAGCCTGTTCACCAGGACTCCTGGTGTTCCATGTCGCTCCCTGTTCCGTGCCCACTGCTCCACCTGGTGTTCCACGTCACGCACAAGCGTCAAATTTAGGCGCTAAGCCAATGAGGCCCAGGGGGCGGAGCTCAGCCTCTATCGGCGGAAAGTGAGGGCAAAAGTGAGGTTATGTACGGATTCATGTCGCGAAATCGGCCTAGTGTATCTACTCAAACCACGAGAAAAGAACTTTGCGGTCTTGTGGTTTCTTACAAAAGGAGTGGAAGTGGATATAATTAAAAATTGATAATCTGTATCTTATTAATTAATCAGTTAAGAATTAATATGCTTGTTTCAAGTTATGGGGTGAATGTGAGAGATAAATGGCTTCATAACAAACAAAGGCCACGAAATTTCTCATAGAATTGGGGTACTTATTAAACTGGTGGGACCTGTGCAATTATCATGCGATTTAAGGCTGGAATGGAAACCCTTCTAATATCCGCTGTCATACAATGGGAAGAATGGCGATTGTTGTCGAATTATATGTCGTCGCGTTGAGATAAAAGCTCCCCTAAAATTATATTTGAAGTATCGATATTACACGAATAACCCAATAGGAAGCCGCCCTCAGCGCTTCGCGCCCTCAGATCCTCGGGGAATTTTAATATTAAAATGTAAATCACATCCCTACCCTTTTACCAGCCTTCGAAAGCTTAAACACCACAATTTATTATATCGCCTGAAACAATGTTACCTTCCCCAGAACTTTTCGAATAATTATTAAAAAAGGGAACAATTTACGAGGTTAGTCGTCGTAATTCACCCTCGCCCTTATTAAAAAAAATAATCGAGCGGGTCATTCTAATATCAGAACCTTTTATAAACGACTCTGGAAGAGAGAGGAAAAAGAGCCGATCGAGGAAAGTCCCATTTCCTCATGGAGATGACCCGGGAGATCGTTTATCAAAAAACGGGTTCCTCCGTAAGTCCCGATAAGGGCGGCAGCGGAAACTTTTGTTTGGGTAAAGTTCAGGAATGCCTCCCATATCGCTTACGGAAATTATTTCTGGCTTTTCTCCTCGGATTGCGGCGTCTCCCTACGACTTTCAATTCGGGAGACAATCCCGGGAAGTTCAGGCGAGATCGATTGCGTATCGGGAATTTTATGATTGTGGGATGTTAGGGAAACCGGGAAGACGTGACGTTGCAATATTTTAAGGTGCAACCGTAATCCCGTAATTCACTTGAGTTTCGAGGTGATTTCTCGAAGTTTCTCGTGCAGTTTCGCAACGGGATGCGATTGGGATCTTTTGACGATGTAATGGAAAACGTCGAAACTGGCTGCTAGAAGATCATGGAAAAATATTCCAGATTAGATCCCACATAAGTGGACCAATATGAATCAATCGATATCCCAATATCGTTGCAATAGGTTCATTTAGATTTTTGGAGGTTGATTCTTGGATCCAGCGACCAATTCAGATATGGGAACAGATCAAGAAGTCATTTGATTGGTTATTACGTCGTATTTAATTGATTACTTATCGAGTTAACATCACTTTCGAAGAATCTCGAGTTTGGATCGTTTCTGGATAATTCTAATGGCTTTCTAGAAATGATTTTATTTGATTGAAAAGATCGACGCATTTATGGTGATTTGAGGCACTCGAAGAGTCTTTCCAGGGCAAACTTATTTCAAGATTCTATAAGATTTGTCAATCATCCTTAAAGGTTTATCGAGCTTGAATCGATTGCTTGTCTTAAGTCAGTCCGTTTGAGGAGTTTTTTAAGTATTCCATTAATGAGGTTTATTAAATGGGTACGTAATTCACAGTACCCCTTAAAATCCCAAAAGTCCCCGGGAAAAGAATCAGAACGAGTCTTTGATATCGCGATGAACGCCATTAAAAATAATGAAAACGAGGATTTAATCCCGGGGCGGAAAGAGCCCTTCGAACAAATAACTTTTCGCTTCGAGTTAAAACAACAGCAAACATTAGGACGGAGGAACTTACACTTTTTAACGTAAAATTGAATTACATCCCTCCAGTAGGAGGGGGGGGGAGCAGTCGGACAAGCCGACAAACTTCGATAATTACCGGGCATTATGTAAAGGGGGCCGCCCGGAACGGGCGGGCATAACGAACCGGAATAAAAGAAAGTGAAATAAAATGACGATTAGGCCGACCCGAAACTCCCGGAACTTTTCCTTTCCTTTCCCGGGGAAGTTTCGGGACGACGGGGGAGCGGCCGCCCAAAAAATCCCATTAAATTTTGGCGTTTGTACGTCGGTCGCGATCAGATTCCGCCAGCCCGTATCTTGCGTCGGGGGAAAGCGGGCGAGGGGGGGGGTGATTAGGGAGGAACGCCGACAGGATTAGTGATCTTATCCCTCGTGGATTCTGGGATGATATACGCGCCCCCGCGCCCTTTTTTGCCCAGTGGAGAGGTCCCGATTATTAATTATTTATAGGCGGTACGTGAAGGTCGTACTAACCAGCATCACTGGTTTAACAATAAATTTGACAATATTTTATCTAATTTAATTGAGGACAATTAAAATGTATAAGCACTAGAAGTGAACTTAATGAATTAATAGCAATAACGCAAATTTTACTGTAGTAAACTTTACTACACTAGTACAGTCCTTTAGTAATGACCATAAGGAAGGTCCCTATATCCATAGTACTCTATGGATTAATTTAATATATAATATATATAACATATAATTATAACTAACAATATTTTCGCTAAGATTGAAGCATCGTGTTAGCCATTCGGACTATCGTTCTCAATCATATGAGAAGGCATCACCGGAGTCCCTCGTACCCCTCGCCCGACTCTTGTCCTCGTAAGCGATTAAAAATCCCACTCCAGGAGAATCCAGACGCGGGATTTGCATTTTATAACGGCTCTCCTCCCTCTAGAAACTTCAATTCCATTCGGTATTCCGTGACGTTCCCGCCCGGCTCTAGTAACTAGTTTTTTCCATTCGACGACGATAATAAAGCGGAGGATGTGCGGCTCCGAAGTTCGGGAACGACTTTCTTCCGAGGGAAAGAACAATGGGGACCCGCCGGGATTTTCATAAGTCCATAATTTTAATTCGCCTGCCCGGCTGCGAGTGAAAGAGAGAGATTATTAATAAAATTTACAACAAAGGGTTCGGGGGGGGGGGGAGAGGTTTATTCCACGGGACGAGTCAATGGAGGGGAGAGTTCATTAGGAGGAAGATCTACGGGGTGCGACGGGAAGTAACAAGGGGAGTAACATATCTGATGTCAGTTTTTCTACAATGTGATTCATTTAGAAGTTACAGCTGATGATCTGAGATAAAGTCCGAAATTCAGGAAGCTATTTTTTTAATTAGAAATAACAGATAGAAGGCTTGACGCAGCCTTCCCGCGCATACACTATTGGAAAGAACAAACATTTTTCTACAGGATATATGACTTTCAGGGCGCTAACGACGTTTTTATCGGAAATACGGGTCTCGATACTAGACCGCGTCGCCGAACTGATCTCATTTCAAATACTTAGGCGGTATTTTTTCAATTAGCCCTCATGGAATTTTTTCCTTATTTTTCCCGTAATCAGAGGGGTCGATAAAACTACGAAAGTGCCCTTCAAAGTTCAATTAGAGGAAGTTTTGAAAAATCGATCTTTCGAAATCCACCTATTTTCGATTTGAAACTCCATAACAGAAAGAAGGCTTGACGCAGCCTTCCCGCGCATACACTATTGGAAAGAACAAACATTTTTCTACAGGATATATGACTTTCAGGGCGCTAACGACGTTTTTATCGGAAATACGGGTCTCGATACTAGACCGCGTCGCCGAACTGATCTCATTTCAAATACTTAGGCGGTATTTTTTCAATTAGCCCTCATGGAATTTTTTCCTTATTTTTCCCGTAATCAGAGGGGTCGATAAAACTACGAAAGTGCCCTTCAAAGTTCAATTAGAGGAAGTTTTGAAAAATCGATCTTTCGAAATCCACCTATTTTCGATTTGAAACTCCATAACAGAAAGAAGGCTTGACGCAGCTTCCCCGCGCATACACTATTGGAAAGAACAAACATTTTTCTACAGGATATATGACTTTCAGGGCGCTAACGACGTTTTTATCGAAAATACGGGTCTCGATACTAGACCGCGTCACCGAACTCTTCTCATTTCAAATACTTAGGCGGTATTTTTTCAATTAGGCCTCATGGAATTTTTTCCTTATTTTTCCCGTAATCAGAGGGGTCGATAAAACTACGAAAGTGCCCTTCAAAGTTCAATTAGAGGAAGTTTTGAAAAATCGATCTTTCGAAATCCACCTATTTTCGGTTTGAAACTCCATAACAGAAAGAAGGCTTGACGCAGCCTTCCCGCGCATACACTATTGGAAAGAACAAACATTTTTCTACAGGATATATGACTTTCAGGGCGCTAACGACGTTTTTATCGAAAATACGGGTCTCGATACTAGACCGCGTCGCCGAACTGATCTCATTTCAAATACTTAGGCGGTATTTTTTCAATTAGCCCTCATGGAATTTTTTCCTTATTTTTCCCGTAATCAGAGGGGTCGATAAAACTACGAAAGTGCCCTTCAAAGTTCAATTAGAGGAAGTTTTGAAAAATCGATCTTTCGAAATCCACCTATTTTCGATTTGAAACTCCATAACAGAAAGAAGGCTTGACGCAGCCTTCCCGCGCATACACTATTGGAAAGAACAAACATTTTTCTACAGGATATATGACTTTCAGGGCGCTAACGACGTTTTTATCGAAAATACGGGTCTCGATACTAGACCGCGTCACCGAACTCTTCTCATTTCAAATACTTAGGCGGTATTTTTTCAATTAGGCCTCATGGAATTTTTTCCTTATTTTTCCCGTAATCAGAGGGGTCGATAAAACTACGAAAGTGCCCTTCAAAGTTCAATTAGAGGAAGTTTTGAAAAATCGATCTTTCGAAATCCACCTATTTTCGGTTTGAAACTCCATAACAGAAAGAAGGCTTGACGCAGCCTTCCCGCGCATACACTATTGGAAAGAACAAACATTTTTCTACAGGATATATGACTTTCAGGGCGCTAACGACGTTTTTATCGAAAATACGGGTCTCGATACTAGACCGCGTCGCCGAACTGATCTCATTTCAAATACTTAGGCGGTATTTTTTCAATTAGCCCTCATGGAATTTTTTCCTTATTTTTCCCGTAATCAGAGGGGTCGATAAAACTACGAAAGTGCCCTTCAAAGTTCAATTAGAGGAAGTTTTGAAAAATCGATCTTTCGAAATCCACCTATTTTCGGTTTGAAACTCCATAACAGAAAGAAGGCTTGACGCAGCCTTCCCGCGCATACACTATTGGAAAGAACAAACATTTTTCTACAGGATATATGACTTTCAGGGCGCTAACGACGTTTTTATCGAAAATACGGGTCTCGATACTAGACCGCGTCGCCGAACTGATCTCATTTCAAATACTTAGGCGGTATTTTTTCAATTAGCCCTCATGGAATTTTTTCCTTATTTTTCCCGTAATCAGAGGGGTCGATAAAACTACGAAAGTGCCCTTCAAAGTTCAATTAGAGGAAGTTTTGAAAAATCGATCTTTCGAAATCCACCTATTTTCGATTTGAAACTCCATAACAGAAAGAAGGCTTGACGCAGCCTTCCCGCGCATACACTATTGGAAAGAACAAACATTTTTCTACAGGATATATGACTTTCAGGGCGCTAACGACGTTTTTATCGGAAATACGGGTCTCGATACTAGACCGCGTCGCCGAACTGATCTCATTTCAAATACTTAGGCGGTATTTTTTCAATTAGCCCTCATGGAATTTTTTCCTTATTTTTCCCGTAATCAGAGGGGTCGATAAAACTACGAAAGTGCCCTTCAAAGTTCAATTAGAGGAAGTTTTGAAAAATCGATCTTTCGAAATCCACCTATTTTCGATTTGAAACTCCATAACAGAAAGAAGGCTTGACGCAGCCTTCCCGCGCATACACTATTGGAAAGAACAAACATTTTTCTACAGGATATATGACTTTCAGGGCGCTAACGACGTTTTTATCGGAAATACGAGTCTCGATACTAGACCGCGTCGCCGAACTGATCTCATTTCAAATACTTAGGCGGTATTTTTTCAATTAGCCCTCATGGAATTTTTTCCTTATTTTTCCCGTAATCAGAGGGGTCGATAAAACTACGAAAGTGCCCTTCAAAGTTCAATTAGAGGAAGTTTTGAAAAATCGATCTTTCGAAATCCACCTATTTTCGATTTGAAACTCCATAACAGAAAGAAGGCTTGACGCAGCCTTCCCGCGCATACACTATTGGAAAGAACAAACATTTTTCTACAGGATATATGACTTTCAGGGCGCTAACGACGTTTTTATCGAAAATACGGGTCTCGATACTAGACCGCGTCACCGAACTCTTCTCATTTCAAATACTTAGGCGGTATTTTTTCAATTAGGCCTCATGGAATTTTTTCCTTATTTTTCCCGTAATCAGAGGGGTCGATAAAACTACGAAAGTGCCCTTCAAAGTTCAATTAGAGGAAGTTTTGAAAAATCGATCTTTCGAAATCCACCTATTTTCGGTTTGAAACTCCATAACAGAAAGAAGGCTTGACGCAGCCTTCCCGCGCATACACTATTGGAAAGAACAAACATTTTTCTACAGGATATATGACTTTCAGGGCGCTAACGACGTTTTTATCGAAAATACGGGTCTCGATACTAGACCGCGTCGCCGAACTGATCTCATTTCAAATACTTAGGCGGTATTTTTTCAATTAGCCCTCATGGAATTTTTTCCTTATTTTTCCCGTAATCAGAGGGGTCGATAAAACTACGAAAGTGCCCTTCAAAGTTCAATTAGAGGAAGTTTTGAAAAATCGATCTTTCGAAATCCACCTATTTTCGGTTTGAAACTCCATAACAGAAAGAAGGCTTGACGCAGCCTTCCCGCGCATACACTATTGGAAAGAACAAACATTTTTCTACAGGATATATGACTTTCAGGGCGCTAACGACGTTTTTATCGAAAATACGGGTCTCGATACTAGACCGCGTCGCCGAACTGATCTCATTTCAAATACTTAGGCGGTATTTTTTCAATTAGCCCTCATGGAATTTTTTCCTTATTTTTCCCGTAATCAGAGGGGTCGATAAAACTACGAAAGTGCCCTTCAAAGTTCAATTAGAGGAAGTTTTGAAAAATCGATCTTTCGAAATCCACCTATTTTCGATTTGAAACTCCATAACAGAAAGAAGGCTTGACGCAGCCTTCCCGCGCATACACTATTGGAAAGAACAAACATTTTTCTACAGGATATATGACTTTCAGGGCGCTAACGACGTTTTTATCGGAAATACGGGTCTCGATACTAGACCGCGTCGCCGAACTGATCTCATTTCAAATACTTAGGCGGTATTTTTTCAATTAGCCCTCATGGAATTTTTTCCTTATTTTTCCCGTAATCAGAGGGGTCGATAAAACTACGAAAGTGCCCTTCAAAGTTCAATTAGAGGAAGTTTTGAAAAATCGATCTTTCGAAATCCACCTATTTTCGATTTGAAACTCCATAACAGAAAGAAGGCTTGACGCAGCCTTCCCGCGCATACACTATTGGAAAGAACAAACATTTTTCTACAGGATATATGACTTTCAGGGCGCTAACGACGTTTTTATCGAAAATACGGGTCTCGATACTAGACCGCGTCACCGAACTCTTCTCATTTCAAATACTTAGGCGGTATTTTTTCAATTAGGCCTCATGGAATTTTTTCCTTATTTTTCCCGTAATCAGAGGGGTCGATAAAACTACGAAAGTGCCCTTCAAAGTTCAATTAGAGGAAGTTTTGAAAAATCGATCTTTCGAAATCCACCTATTTTCGATTTGAAACTCCATAACAGAAAGAAGGCTTGACGCAGCCTTCCCGCGCATACACTATTGGAAAGAACAAACATTTTTCTACAGGATATATGACTTTCAGGGCGCTAACGACGTTTTTATCGGAAATACGGGTCTCGATACTAGACCGCGTCGCCGAACTGATCTCATTTCAAATACTTAGGCGGTATTTTTTCAATTAGCCCTCATGGAATTTTTTCCTTATTTTTCCCGTAATCAGAGGGGTCGATAAAACTACGAAAGTGCCCTTCAAAGTTCAATTAGAGGAAGTTTTGAAAAATCGATCTTTCGAAATCCACCTATTTTCGATTTGAAACTCCATAACAGAAAGAAGGCTTGACGCAGCCTTCCCGCGCATACACTATTGGAAAGAACAAACATTTTTCTACAGGATATATAACTTTCAGGGCGCTAACGACGTTTTTATTGGAAATACGGGTCTCGATACTAGACCGCGTCGCCGAACTGATCTCATTTCAAATACTTAGGCGGTATTTTTTCAATTAGCCCTCATGGAATTTTTTCCTTATTTTTCCCGTAATCAGAGGGGTCGATAAAACTACGAAAGTGCCCTTCAAAGTTCAATTAGAGGAAGTTTTGAAAAATCGATCTTTCGAAATCCACCTATTTTCGATTTGAAACTCCATAACAGAAAGAAGGCTTGACGCAGCCTTCCCGCGCATACACTATTGGAAAGAACAAACATTTTTCTACAGGATATATGACTTTCAGGGCGCTAACGACGTTTTTATCGGAAATACGGGTCTCGATACTAGACCGCGTCGCCGAACTGATCTCATTTCAAATACTTAGGCGGTATTTTTTCAATTAGCCCTCATGGAATTTTTTCCTTATTTTTCCCGTAATCAGAGGGGTCGATAAAACTACGAAAGTGCCCTTCAAAGTTCAATTAGAGGAAGTTTTGAAAAATCGATCTTTCGAAATCCACCTATTTTCGATTTGAAACTCCATAACAGAAAGAAGGCTTGACGCAGCCTTCCCGCGCATACACTATTGGAAAGAACAAACATTTTTCTACAGGATATATGACTTTCAGGGCACTAACGACGTTTTTATCGGAAATACGGGTCTCGATACTAGACCGCGTCGCCGAACTGATCTCATTTCAAATACTTAGGCGGTATTTTTTCAATTAGCCCTCATGGAATTTTTTCCTTATTTTTCCCGTAATCAGAGGGGTCGATAAAACTACGAAAGTGCCCTTCAAAGTTCAATTAGAGGAAGTTTTGAAAAATCGATCTTTCGAAATCCACCTATTTTCGATTTGAAACTCCATAACAGAAAGAAGGCTTGACGCAGCCTTCCCGCGCATACACTATTGGAAAGAACAAACATTTTTCTACAGGATATATAACTTTCAGGGCGCTAACGACGTTTTTATCGGAAATACGGGTCTCGATACTAGACCGCGTCGCCGAACTGATCTCATTTCAAATACTTAGGCGGTATTTTTTCAATTAGCCCTCATGGAATTTTTTCCTTATTTTTCCCGTAATCAGAGGGGTCGATAAAACTACGAAAGTGCCCTTCAAAGTTCAATTAGAGGAAGTTTTGAAAAATCGATCTTTCGAAATCCACCTATTTTCGATTTCAAACTCCATAACAGAAAGAAGGCTTGACGCAGCCTTCCCGCGCATACACTATTGGAAAGAACAAACATTTTTCTACAGGATATATGACTTTCAGGGCGCTAACGACGTTTTTATCGGAAATACGGGTCTCGATACTAGACCGCGTCGCCGAACTGATCTCATTTCAAATACTTAGGCGGTATTTTTTCAATTAGCCCTCATGGAATTTTTTCCTTATTTTTCCCGTAATCAGAGGGGTCGATAAAACTACGAAAGTGCCCTTCAAAGTTCAATTAGAGGAAGTTTTGAAAAATCGATCTTTCGAAATCCATCTATTTTCGATTTGAAACTCCATAACAGAAAGAAGGCTTGACGCAGCCTTCCCGCGCATACACTATTGGAAAGAACAAACATTTTTCTACAGGATATATGACTTTCAGGGCGCTAACGACGTTTTTATCGGAAATACGGGTCTCGATACTAGACCGCGTCGCCGAACTGATCTCATTTCAAATACTTAGGCGGTATTTTTTCAATTAGCCCTCATGGAATTTTTTCCTTATTTTTCCCGTAATCAGAGGGGTCGATAAAACTACGAAAGTGCCCTTCAAAGTTCAATTAGAGGAAGTTTTGAAAAATCGATCTTTCGAAATCCACCTATTTTCGATTTGAAACTCCATAACAGAAAGAAGGCTTGACGCAGCCTTCCCGCGCATACACTATTGGAAAGAACAAACATTTTTCTACAGGATATATGACTTTCAGGGCGCTAACGACGTTTTTATCGAAAATACGGGTCTCGATACTAGACCGCGTCGCCGAACTGATCTCATTTCAAATACTTAGGCGGTATTTTTTCAATTAGCCCTCATGGAATTTTTTCCTTATTTTTCCCGTAATCAGAGGGGTCGATAAAACTACGAAAGTGCCCTTCAAAGTTCAATTAGAGGAAGTTTTGAAAAATCGATCTTTCGAAATCCATCTATTTTCGATTTGAAACTCCATAACAGAAAGAAGGCTTGACGCAGCCTTCCCGCGCATACACTATTGGAAAGAACAAACATTTTTCTACAGGATATATGACTTTCAGGGCGCTAACGACGTTTTTATCGGAAATACGGGTCTCGATACTAGACCGCGTCGCCGAACTGATCTCATTTCAAATACTTAGGCGGTATTTTTTCAATTAGCCCTCATGGAATTTTTTCCTTATTTTTCCCGTAATCAGAGGGGTCGATAAAACTACGAAAGTGCCCTTCAAAGTTCAATTAGAGGAAGTTTTGAAAAATCGATCTTTCGAAATCCACCTATTTTCGATTTGAAACTCCATAACAGAAAGAAGGCTTGACGCAGCCTTCCCGCGCATACACTATTGGAAAGAACAAACATTTTTCTACAGGATATATGACTTTCAGGGCGCTAACGACGTTTTTATCGAAAATACGGGTCTCGATACTAGACCGCGTCACCGAACTCTTCTCATTTCAAATACTTAGGCGGTATTTTTTCAATTAGGCCTCATGGAATTTTTTCCTTATTTTTCCCGTAATCAGAGGGGTCGATAAAACTACGAAAGTGCCCTTCAAAGTTCAATTAGAGGAAGTTTTGAAAAATCGATCTTTCGAAATCCACCTATTTTCGATTTGAAACTCCATAACAGAAAGAAGGCTTGACGCAGCCTTCCCGCGCATACACTATTGGAAAGAACAAACATTTTTCTACAGGATATATGACTTTCAGGGCGCTAACGACGTTTTTATCGAAAATACGGGTCTCGATACTAGACCGCGTCACCGAACTCTTCTCATTTCAAATACTTAGGCGGTATTTTTTCAATTAGGCCTCATGGAATTTTTTCCTTATTTTTCCCGTAATCAGAGGGGTCGATAAAACTACGAAAGTGCCCTTCAAAGTTCAATTAGAGGAAGTTTTGAAAAATCGATCTTTCGAAATCCACCTATTTTCGATTTGAAACTCCATAACAGAAAGAAGGCTTGACGCAGCCTTCCCGCGCATACACTATTGGAAAGAACAAACATTTTTCTACAGGATATATGACTTTCAGGGCGCTAACGACGTTTTTATCGGAAATACGGGTCTCGATACTAGACCGCGTCGCCGAACTGATCTCATTTCAAATACTTAGGCGGTATTTTTTCAATTAGCCCTCATGGAATTTTTTCCTTATTTTTCCCGTAATCAGAGGGGTCGATAAAACTACGAAAGTGCCCTTCAAAGTTCAATTAGAGGAAGTTTTGAAAAATCGATCTTTCGAAATCCACCTATTTTCGATTTGAAACTCCATAACAGAAAGAAGGCTTGACGCAGCCTTCCCGCGCATACACTATTGGAAAGAACAAACATTTTTCTACAGGATATATGACTTTCAGGGCGCTAACGACGTTTTTATCGAAAATACGGGTCTCGATACTAGACCGCGTCGCCGAACTGATCTCATTTCAAATACTTAGGCGGTATTTTTTCAATTAGCCCTCATGGAATTTTTTCCTTATTTTTCCCGTAATCAGAGGGGTCGATAAAACTACGAAAGTGCCCTTCAAAGTTCAATTAGAGGAAGTTTTGAAAAATCGATCTTTCGAAATCCATCTATTTTCGATTTGAAACTCCATAACAGAAAGAAGGCTTGACGCAGCCTTCCCGCGCATACACTATTGGAAAGAACAAACATTTTTCTACAGGATATATGACTTTCAGGGCGCTAACGACGTTTTTATCGGAAATACGGGTCTCGATACTAGACCGCGTCGCCGAACTGATCTCATTTCAAATACTTAGGCGGTATTTTTTCAATTAGCCCTCATGGAATTTTTTCCTTATTTTTCCCGTAATCAGAGGGGTCGATAAAACTACGAAAGTGCCCTTCAAAGTTCAATTAGAGGAAGTTTTGAAAAATCGATCTTTCGAAATCCACCTATTTTCGATTTGAAACTCCATAACAGAAAGAAGGCTTGACGCAGCCTTCCCGCGCATACACTATTGGAAAGAACAAACATTTTTCTACAGGATATATGACTTTCAGGGCGCTAACGACGTTTTTATCGAAAATACGGGTCTCGATACTAGACCGCGTCACCGAACTCTTCTCATTTCAAATACTTAGGCGGTATTTTTTCAATTAGGCCTCATGGAATTTTTTCCTTATTTTTCCCGTAATCAGAGGGGTCGATAAAACTACGAAAGTGCCCTTCAAAGTTCAATTAGAGGAAGTTTTGAAAAATCGATCTTTCGAAATCCACCTATTTTCGATTTGAAACTCCATAACAGAAAGAAGGCTTGACGCAGCCTTCCCGCGCATACACTATTGGAAAGAACAAACATTTTTCTACAGGATATATGACTTTCAGGGCGCTAACGACGTTTTTATCGAAAATACGGGTCTCGATACTAGACCGCGTCACCGAACTCTTCTCATTTCAAATACTTAGGCGGTATTTTTTCAATTAGGCCTCATGGAATTTTTTCCTTATTTTTCCCGTAATCAGAGGGGTCGATAAAACTACGAAAGTGCCCTTCAAAGTTCAATTAGAGGAAGTTTTGAAAAATCGATCTTTCGAAATCCACCTATTTTCGATTTGAAACTCCATAACAGAAAGAAGGCTTGACGCAGCCTTCCCGCGCATACACTATTGGAAAGAACAAACATTTTTCTACAGGATATATGACTTTCAGGGCGCTAACGACGTTTTTATCGGAAATACGGGTCTCGATACTAGACCGCGTCGCCGAACTGATCTCATTTCAAATACTTAGGCGGTATTTTTTCAATTAGCCCTCATGGAATTTTTTCCTTATTTTTCCCGTAATCAGAGGGGTCGATAAAACTACGAAAGTGCCCTTCAAAGTTCAATTAGAGGAAGTTTTGAAAAATCGATCTTTCGAAATCCACCTATTTTCGATTTGAAACTCCATAACAGAAAGAAGGCTTGACGCAGCCTTCCCGCGCATACACTATTGGAAAGAACAAACATTTTTCTACAGGATATATGACTTTCAGGGCGCTAACGACGTTTTTATCGGAAATACGGGTCTCGATACTAGACCGCGTCGCCGAACTGATCTCATTTCAAATACTTAGGCGGTATTTTTTCAATTAGCCCTCATGGAATTTTTTCCTTATTTTTCCCGTAATCAGAGGGGTCGATAAAACTACGAAAGTGCCCTTCAAAGTTCAATTAGAGGAAGTTTTGAAAAATCGATCTTTCGAAATCCACCTATTTTCGATTTGAAACTCCATAACAGAAAGAAGGCTTGACGCAGCCTTCCCGCGCATACACTATTGGAAAGAACAAACATTTTTCTACAGGATATATAACTTTCAGGGCGCTAACGACGTTTTTATCGGAAATACGGGTCTCGATACTAGACCGCGTCGCCGAACTGATCTCATTTCAAATACTTAGGCGGTATTTTTTCAATTAGCCCTCATGGAATTTTTTCCTTATTTTTCCCGTAATCAGAGGGGTCGATAAAACTACGAAAGTGCCCTTCAAAGTTCAATTAGAGGAAGTTTTGAAAAATCGATCTTTCGAAATCCACCTATTTTCGATTTGAAACTCCATAACAGAAAGAAGGCTTGACGCAGCCTTCCCGCGCATACACTATTGGAAAGAACAAACATTTTTCTACAGGATATATGACTTTCAGGGCGCTAACGACGTTTTTATCGAAAATACGGGTCTCGATACTAGACCGCGTCACCGAACTCTTCTCATTTCAAATACTTAGGCGGTATTTTTTCAATTAGGCCTCATGGAATTTTTTCCTTATTTTTCCCGTAATCAGAGGGGTCGATAAAACTACGAAAGTGCCCTTCAAAGTTCAATTAGAGGAAGTTTTGAAAAATCGATCTTTCGAAATCCACCTATTTTCGATTTGAAACTCCATAACAGAAAGAAGGCTTGACGCAGCCTTCCCGCGCATACACTATTGGAAAGAACAAACATTTTTCTACAGGATATATGACTTTCAGGGCGCTAACGACGTTTTTATCGAAAATACGGGTCTCGATACTAGACCGCGTCACCGAACTCTTCTCATTTCAAATACTTAGGCGGTATTTTTTCAATTAGGCCTCATGGAATTTTTTCCTTATTTTTCCCGTAATCAGAGGGGTCGATAAAACTACGAAAGTGCCCTTCAAAGTTCAATTAGAGGAAGTTTTGAAAAATCGATCTTTCGAAATCCACCTATTTTCGATTTGAAACTCCATAACAGAAAGAAGGCTTGACGCAGCCTTCCCGCGCATACACTATTGGAAAGAACAAACATTTTTCTACAGGAGATATGACTTTCAGGGCGCTAACGACGTTTTTATCGGAAATACGGGTCTCGATACTAGACCGCGTCGCCGAACTGATCTCATTTCAAATACTTAGGCGGTATTTTTTCAATTAGCCCTCATGGAATTTTTTCCTTATTTTTCCCGTAATCAGAGGGGTCGATAAAACTACGAAAGTGCCCTTCAAAGTTCAATTAGAGGAAGTTTTGAAAAATCGATCTTTCGAAATCCACCTATTTTCGATTTGAAACTCCATAACAGAAAGAAGGCTTGACGCAGCCTTCCCGCGCATACACTATTGGAAAGAACAAACATTTTTCTACAGGATATATGACTTTCAGGGCGCTAACGACGTTTTTATCGGAAATACGGGTCTCGATACTAGACCGCGTCGCCGAACTGATCTCATTTCAAATACTTAGGCGGTATTTTTTCAATTAGCCCTCATGGAATTTTTTCCTTATTTTTCCCGTAATCAGAGGGGTCGATAAAACTACGAAAGTGCCCTTCAAAGTTCAATTAGAGGAAGTTTTGAAAAATCGATCTTTCGAAATCCATCTATTTTCGATTTGAAACTCCATAACAGAAAGAAGGCTTGACGCAGCCTTCCCGCGCATACACTATTGGAAAGAACAAACATTTTTCTACAGGATATATGACTTTCAGGGCGCTAACGACGTTTTTATCGGAAATACGGGTCTCGATACTAGACCGCGTCGCCGAACTGATCTCATTTCAAATACTTAGGCGGTATTTTTTCAATTAGCCCTCACGGAATTTTTTCCTTATTTTTCCCGTAATCAGAGGGGTCGATAAAACTACGAAAGTGCCCTTCAAAGTTCAATTAGAGGAAGTTTTGAAAAATCGATCTTTCGAAATCCACCTATTTTCGATTTGAAACTCCATAACAGAAAGAAGGCTTGACGCAGCCTTCCCGCGCATACACTATTGGAAAGAACAAACATTTTTCTACAGGATATATGACTTTCAGGGCGCTAACGACGTTTTTATCGAAAATACGGGTCTCGATACTAGACCGCGTCACCGAACTCTTCTCATTTCAAATACTTAGGCGGTATTTTTTCAGTTAGGCCTCATGGAATTTTTTCCTTATTTTTCCCGTAATCAGAGGGGTCGATAAAACTACGAAAGTGCCCTTCAAAGTTCAATTAGAGGAAGTTTTGAAAAATCGATCTTTCGAAATCCACCTATTTTCGGTTTGAAACTCCATAACAGAAAGAAGGCTTGACGCAGCCTTCCCGCGCATACACTATTGGAAAGAACAAACATTTTTCTACAGGATATATGACTTTCAGGGCGCTAACGACGTTTTTATCGAAAATACGGGTCTCGATACTAGACCGCGTCGCCGAACTGATCTCATTTCAAATACTTAGGCGGTATTTTTTCAATTAGCCCTCATGGAATTTTTTCCTTATTTTTCCCGTAATCAGAGGGGTCGATAAAACTACGAAAGTGCCCTTCAAAGTTCAATTAGAGGAAGTTTTGAAAAATCGATCTTTCGAAATCCACCTATTTTCGGTTTGAAACTCCATAACAGAAAGAAGGCTTGACGCAGCCTTCCCGCGCATACACTATTGGAAAGAACAAACATTTTTCTACAGGATATATGACTTTCAGGGCGCTAACGACGTTTTTATCGAAAATACGGGTCTCGATACTAGACCGCGTCGCCGAACTGATCTCATTTCAAATACTTAGGCGGTATTTTTTCAATTAGCCCTCATGGAATTTTTTCCTTATTTTTCCCGTAATCAGAGGGGTCGATAAAACTACGAAAGTGCCCTTCAAAGTTCAATTAGAGGAAGTTTTGAAAAATCGATCTTTCGAAATCCACCTATTTTCGATTTGAAACTCCATAACAGAAAGAAGGCTTGACGCAGCCTTCCCGCGCATACACTATTGGAAAGAACAAACATTTTTCTACAGGATATATGACTTTCAGGGCGCTAACGACGTTTTTATCGGAAATACGGGTCTCGATACTAGACCGCGTCGCCGAACTGATCTCATTTCAAATACTTAGGCGGTATTTTTTCAATTAGCCCTCATGGAATTTTTTCCTTATTTTTCCCGTAATCAGAGGGGTCGATAAAACTACGAAAGTGCCCTTCAAAGTTCAATTAGAGGAAGTTTTGAAAAATCGATCTTTCGAAATCCACCTATTTTCGATTTGAAACTCCATAACAGAAAGAAGGCTTGACGCAGCCTTCCCGCGCATACACTATTGGAAAGAACAAACATTTTTCTACAGGATATATGACTTTCAGGGCGCTAACGACGTTTTTATCGGAAATACGAGTCTCGATACTAGACCGCGTCGCCGAACTGATCTCATTTCAAATACTTAGGCGGTATTTTTTCAATTAGCCCTCATGGAATTTTTTCCTTATTTTTCCCGTAATCAGAGGGGTCGATAAAACTACGAAAGTGCCCTTCAAAGTTCAATTAGAGGAAGTTTTGAAAAATCGATCTTTCGAAATCCACCTATTTTCGATTTGAAACTCCATAACAGAAAGAAGGCTTGACGCAGCCTTCCCGCGCATACACTATTGGAAAGAACAAACATTTTTCTACAGGATATATGACTTTCAGGGCGCTAACGACGTTTTTATCGAAAATACGGGTCTCGATACTAGACCGCGTCACCGAACTCTTCTCATTTCAAATACTTAGGCGGTATTTTTTCAATTAGGCCTCATGGAATTTTTTCCTTATTGTTCCCGTAATCAGAGGGGTCGATAAAACTACGAAAGTGCCCTTCAAAGTTCAATTAGAGGAAGTTTTGAAAAATCGATCTTTCGAAATCCACCTATTTTCGATTTGAAACTCCATAACAGAAAGAAGGCTTGACGCAGCCTTCCCGCGCATACACTATTGGAAAGAACAAACATTTTTCTACAGGATATATGACTTTCAGGGCACTAACGACGTTTTTATCGGAAATACGGGTCTCGATACTAGACCGCGTCGCCGAACTGATCTCATTTCAAATACTTAGGCGGTATTTTTTCAATTAGCCCTCATGGAATTTTTTCCTTATTTTTCCCGTAATCAGAGGGGTCGATAAAACTACGAAAGTGCCCTTCAAAGTTCAATTAGAGGAAGTTTTGAAAAATCGATCTTTCGAAATCCACCTATTTTCGATTTGAAACTCCATAACAGAAAGAAGGCTTGACGCAGCCTTCCCGCGCATACACTATTGGAAAGAACAAACATTTTTCTACAGGATATATAACTTTCAGGGCGCTAACGACGTTTTTATCGGAAATACGGGTCTCGATACTAGACCGCGTCGCCGAACTGATCTCATTTCAAATACTTAGGCGGTATTTTTTCAATTAGCCCTCATGGAATTTTTTCCTTATTTTTCCCGTAATCAGAGGGGTCGATAAAACTACGAAAGTGCCCTTCAAAGTTCAATTAGAGGAAGTTTTGAAAAATCGATCTTTCGAAATCCACCTATTTTCGATTTCAAACTCCATAACAGAAAGAAGGCTTGACGCAGCCTTCCCGCGCATACACTATTGGAAAGAACAAACATTTTTCTACAGGATATATGACTTTCAGGGCGCTAACGACGTTTTTATCGAAAATACGGGTCTCGATACTAGACCGCGTCGCCGAACTGATCTCATTTCAAATACTTAGGCGGTATTTTTTCAATTAGCCCTCATGGAATTTTTTCCTTATTTTTCCCGTAATCAGAGGGGTCGATAAAACTACGAAAGTGCCCTTCAAAGTTCAATTAGAGGAAGTTTTGAAAAATCGATCTTTCGAAATCCACCTATTTTCGGTTTGAAACTCCATAACAGAAAGAAGGCTTGACGCAGCCTTCCCGCGCATACACTATTGGAAAGAACAAACATTTTTCTACAGGATATATGACTTTCAGGGCGCTAACGACGTTTTTATCGAAAATACGGGTCTCGATACTAGACCGCGTCGCCGAACTGATCTCATTTCAAATACTTAGGCGGTATTTTTTCAATTAGCCCTCATGGAATTTTTTCCTTATTTTTCCCGTAATCAGAGGGGTCGATAAAACTACGAAAGTGCCCTTCAAAGTTCAATTAGAGGAAGTTTTGAAAAATCGATCTTTCGAAATCCACCTATTTTCGATTTGAAACTCCATAACAGAAAGAAGGCTTGACGCAGCCTTCCCGCGCATACACTATTGGAAAGAACAAACATTTTTCTACAGGATATATGACTTTCAGGGCGCTAACGACGTTTTTATCGGAAATACGGGTCTCGATACTAGACCGCGTCGCCGAACTGATCTCATTTCAAATACTTAGGCGGTATTTTTTCAATTAGCCCTCATGGAATTTTTTCCTTATTTTTCCCGTAATCAGAGGGGTCGATAAAACTACGAAAGTGCCCTTCAAAGTTCAATTAGAGGAAGTTTTGAAAAATCGATCTTTCGAAATCCACCTATTTTCGATTTGAAACTCCATAACAGAAAGAAGGCTTGACGCAGCCTTCCCGCGCATACACTATTGGAAAGAACAAACATTTTTCTACAGGATATATAACTTTCAGGGCGCTAACGACGTTTTTATTGGAAATACGGGTCTCGATACTAGACCGCGTCGCCGAACTGATCTCATTTCAAATACTTAGGCGGTATTTTTTCAATTAGCCCTCATGGAATTTTTTCCTTATTTTTCCCGTAATCAGAGGGGTCGATAAAACTACGAAAGTGCCCTTCAAAGTTCAATTAGAGGAAGTTTTGAAAAATCGATCTTTCGAAATCCACCTATTTTCGATTTGAAACTCCATAACAGAAAGAAGGCTTGACGCAGCCTTCCCGCGCATACACTATTGGAAAGAACAAACATTTTTCTACAGGATATATGACTTTCAGGGCGCTAACGACGTTTTTATCGAAAATACGGGTCTCGATACTAGACCGCGTCACCGAACTCTTCTCATTTCAAATACTTAGGCGGTATTTTTTCAATTAGGCCTCATGGAATTTTTTCCTTATTTTTCCCGTAATCAGAGGGGTCGATAAAACTACGAAAGTGCCCTTCAAAGTTCAATTAGAGGAAGTTTTGAAAAATCGATCTTTCGAAATCCACCTATTTTCGATTTGAAACTCCATAACAGAAAGAAGGCTTGACGCAGCCTTCCCGCGCATACACTATTGGAAAGAACAAACATTTTTCTACAGGATATATGACTTTCAGGGCGCTAACGACGTTTTTATCGGAAATACGGGTCTCGATACTAGACCGCGTCGCCGAACTGATCTCATTTCAAATACTTAGGCGGTATTTTTTCAATTAGCCCTCATGGAATTTTTTCCTTATTTTTCCCGTAATCAGAGGGGTCGATAAAACTACGAAAGTGCCCTTCAAAGTTCAATTAGAGGAAGTTTTGAAAAATCGATCTTTCGAAATCCACCTATTTTCGATTTGAAACTCCATAACAGAAAGAAGGCTTGACGCAGCCTTCCCGCGCATACACTATTGGAAAGAACAAACATTTTTCTACAGGATATATAACTTTCAGGGCGCTAACGACGTTTTTATTGGAAATACGGGTCTCGATACTAGACCGCGTCGCCGAACTGATCTCATTTCAAATACTTAGGCGGTATTTTTTCAATTAGCCCTCATGGAATTTTTTCCTTATTTTTCCCGTAATCAGAGGGGTCGATAAAACTACGAAAGTGCCCTTCAAAGTTCAATTAGAGGAAGTTTTGAAAAATCGATCTTTCGAAATCCACCTATTTTCGATTTGAAACTCCATAACAGAAAGAAGGCTTGACGCAGCCTTCCCGCGCATACACTATTGGAAAGAACAAACATTTTTCTACAGGATATATGACTTTCAGGGCGCTAACGACGTTTTTATCGGAAATACGAGTCTCGATACTAGACCGCGTCGCCGAACTGATCTCATTTCAAATACTTAGGCGGTATTTTTTCAATTAGCCCTCATGGAATTTTTTCCTTATTTTTCCCGTAATCAGAGGGGTCGATAAAACTACGAAAGTGCCCTTCAAAGTTCAATTAGAGGAAGTTTTGAAAAATCGATCTTTCGAAATCCACCTATTTTCGATTTGAAACTCCATAACAGAAAGAAGGCTTGACGCAGCCTTCCCGCGCATACACTATTGGAAAGAACAAACATTTTTCTACAGGATATATGACTTTCAGGGCACTAACGACGTTTTTATCGGAAATACGGGTCTCGATACTAGACCGCGTCGCCGAACTGATCTCATTTCAAATACTTAGGCGGTATTTTTTCAATTAGCCCTCATGGAATTTTTTCCTTATTTTTCCCGTAATCAGAGGGGTCGATAAAACTACGAAAGTGCCCTTCAAAGTTCAATTAGAGGAAGTTTTGAAAAATCGATCTTTCGAAATCCACCTATTTTCGATTTGAAACTCCATAACAGAAAGAAGGCTTGACGCAGCCTTCCCGCGCATACACTATTGGAAAGAACAAACATTTTTCTACAGGATATATAACTTTCAGGGCGCTAACGACGTTTTTATCGGAAATACGGGTCTCGATACTAGACCGCGTCGCCGAACTGATCTCATTTCAAATACTTAGGCGGTATTTTTTCAATTAGCCCTCATGGAATTTTTTCCTTATTTTTCCCGTAATCAGAGGGGTCGATAAAACTACGAAAGTGCCCTTCAAAGTTCAATTAGAGGAAGTTTTGAAAAATCGATCTTTCGAAATCCACCTATTTTCGATTTCAAACTCCATAACAGAAAGAAGGCTTGACGCAGCCTTCCCGCGCATACACTATTGGAAAGAACAAACATTTTTCTACAGGATATATGACTTTCAGGGCGCTAACGACGTTTTTATCGGAAATACGGGTCTCGATACTAGACCACGTCGCCGAACTGATCTCATTTCAAATACTTAGGCGGTATTTTTTCAATTAGCCCTCATGGAATTTTTTCCTTATTTTTCCCGTAATCAGAGGGGTCGATAAAACTACGAAAGTGCCCTTCAAAGTTCAATTAGAGGAAGTTTTGAAAAATCGATCTTTCGAAATCCATCTATTTTCGATTTGAAACTCCATAACAGAAAGAAGGCTTGACGCAGCCTTCCCGCGCATACACTATTGGAAAGAACAAACATTTTTCTACAGGATATATGACTTTCAGGGCGCTAACGACGTTTTTATCGGAAATACGGGTCTCGATACTAGACCGCGTCGCCGAACTGATCTCATTTCAAATACTTAGGCGGTATTTTTTCAATTAGCCCTCATGGAATTTTTTCCTTATTTTTCCCGTAATCAGAGGGGTCGATAAAACTACGAAAGTGCCCTTCAAAGTTCAATTAGAGGAAGTTTTGAAAAATCGATCTTTCGAAATCCACCTATTTTCGATTTGAAACTCCATAACAGAAAGAAGGCTTGACGCAGCCTTCCCGCGCATACACTATTGGAAAGAACAAACATTTTTCTACAGGATATATGACTTTCAGGGCGCTAACGACGTTTTTATCGAAAATACGGGTCTCGATACTAGACCGCGTCGCCGAACTGATCTCATTTCAAATACTTAGGCGGTATTTTTTCAATTAGCCCTCATGGAATTTTTTCCTTATTTTTCCCGTAATCAGAGGGGTCGATAAAACTACGAAAGTGCCCTTCAAAGTTCAATTAGAGGAAGTTTTGAAAAATCGATCTTTCGAAATCCATCTATTTTCGATTTGAAACTCCATAACAGAAAGAAGGCTTGACGCAGCCTTCCCGCGCATACACTATTGGAAAGAACAAACATTTTTCTACAGGATATATGACTTTCAGGGCGCTAACGACGTTTTTATCGGAAATACGGGTCTCGATACTAGACCGCGTCGCCGAACTGATCTCATTTCAAATACTTAGGCGGTATTTTTTCAATTAGCCCTCATGGAATTTTTTCCTTATTTTTCCCGTAATCAGAGGGGTCGATAAAACTACGAAAGTGCCCTTCAAAGTTCAATTAGAGGAAGTTTTGAAAAATCGATCTTTCGAAATCCACCTATTTTCGATTTGAAACTCCATAACAGAAAGAAGGCTTGACGCAGCCTTCCCGCGCATACACTATTGGAAAGAACAAACATTTTTCTACAGGATATATGACTTTCAGGGCGCTAACGACGTTTTTATCGAAAATACGGGTCTCGATACTAGACCGCGTCACCGAACTCTTCTCATTTCAAATACTTAGGCGGTATTTTTTCAATTAGGCCTCATGGAATTTTTTCCTTATTTTTCCCGTAATCAGAGGGGTCGATAAAACTACGAAAGTGCCCTTCAAAGTTCAATTAGAGGAAGTTTTGAAAAATCGATCTTTCGAAATCCACCTATTTTCGATTTGAAACTCCATAACAGAAAGAAGGCTTGACGCAGCCTTCCCGCGCATACACTATTGGAAAGAACAAACATTTTTCTACAGGATATATGACTTTCAGGGCGCTAACGACGTTTTTATCGAAAATACGGGTCTCGATACTAGACCGCGTCACCGAACTCTTCTCATTTCAAATACTTAGGCGGTATTTTTTCAATTAGGCCTCATGGAATTTTTTCCTTATTTTTCCCGTAATCAGAGGGGTCGATAAAACTACGAAAGTGCCCTTCAAAGTTCAATTAGAGGAAGTTTTGAAAAATCGATCTTTCGAAATCCACCTATTTTCGATTTGAAACTCCATAACAGAAAGAAGGCTTGACGCAGCCTTCCCGCGCATACACTATTGGAAAGAACAAACATTTTTCTACAGGATATATGACTTTCAGGGCGCTAACGACGTTTTTATCGAAAATACGGGTCTCGATACTAGACCGCGTCACCGAACTCTTCTCATTTCAAATACTTAGGCGGTATTTTTTCAATTAGGCCTCATGGAATTTTTTCCTTATTTTTCCCGTAATCAGAGGGGTCGATAAAACTACGAAAGTGCCCTTCAAAGTTCAATTAGAGGAAGTTTTGAAAAATCGATCTTTCGAAATCCACCTATTTTCGATTTGAAACTCCATAACAGAAAGAAGGCTTGACGCAGCCTTCCCGCGCATACACTATTGGAAAGAACAAACATTTTTCTACAGGATATATGACTTTCAGGGCGCTAACGACGTTTTTATCGGAAATACGGGTCTCGATACTAGACCGCGTCGCCGAACTGATCTCATTTCAAATACTTAGGCGGTATTTTTTCAATTAGCCCTCATGGAATTTTTTCCTTATTTTTCCCGTAATCAGAGGGGTCGATAAAACTACGAAAGTGCCCTTCAAAGTTCAATTAGAGGAAGTTTTGAAAAATCGATCTTTCGAAATCCACCTATTTTCGATTTGAAACTCCATAACAGAAAGAAGGCTTGACGCAGCCTTCCCGCGCATACACTATTGGAAAGAACAAACATTTTTCTACAGGATATATGACTTTCAGGGCGCTAACGACGTTTTTATCGGAAATACGGGTCTCGATACTAGACCGCGTCGCCGAACTGATCTCATTTCAAATACTTAGGCGGTATTTTTTCAATTAGCCCTCATGGAATTTTTTCCTTACTTTTCCCGTAATCAGAGGGGTCGATAAAACTACGAAAGTGCCCTTCAAAGTTCAATTAGAGGAAGTTTTGAAAAATCGATCTTTCGAAATCCACCTATTTTCGATTTGAAACTCCATAACAGAAAGAAGGCTTGACGCAGCCTTCCCGCGCATACACTATTGGAAAGAACAAACATTTTTCTACAGGATATATAACTTTCAGGGCGCTAACGTCGTTTTTATCGGAAATACGGGTCTCGATACTAGACCGCGTCGCCGAACTGATCTCATTTCAAATACTTAGGCGGTATTTTTTCAATTAGCCCTCATGGAATTTTTTCCTTATTTTTCCCGTAATCAGAGGGGTCGATAAAACTACGAAAGTGCCCTTCAAAGTTCAATTAGAGGAAGTTTTGAAAAATCGATCTTTCGAAATCCACCTATTTTCGATTTGAAACTCCATAACAGAAAGAAGGCTTGACGCAGCCTTCCCGCGCATACACTATTGGAAAGAACAAACATTTTTCTACAGGATATATGACTTTCAGGGCGCTAACGACGTTTTTATCGGAAATACGGGTCTCGATACTAGACCGCGTCGCCGAACTGATCTCATTTCAAATACTTAGGCGGTATTTTTTCAATTAGCCCTCATGGAATTTTTTCCTTATTTTTCCCGTAATCAGAGGGGTCGATAAAACTACGAAAGTGCCCTTCAAAGTTCAATTAGAGGAAGTTTTGAAAAATCGATCTTTCGAAATCCACCTATTTTCGATTTGAAACTCCATAACAGAAAGAAGGCTTGACGCAGCCTTCCCGCGCATACACTATTGGAAAGAACAAACATTTTTCTACAGGAGATATGACTTTCAGGGCGCTAACGACGTTTTTATCGGAAATACGGGTCTCGATACTAGACCGCGTCACCGAACTCTTCTCATTTCAAATACTTAGGCGGTATTTTTTCAATTAGGCCTCATGGAATTTTTTCCTTATTTTTCCCGTAATCAGAGGGGTCGATAAAACTACGAAAGTGCCCTTCAAAGTTCAATTAGAGGAAGTTTTGAAAAATCGATCTTTCGAAATCCACCTATTTTCGATTTGAAACTCCATAACAGAAAGAAGGCTTGACGCAGCCTTCCCGCGCATACACTATTGGAAAGAACAAACATTTTTCTACAGGAGATATGACTTTCAGGGCGCTAACGACGTTTTTATCGGAAATACGGGTCTCGATACTAGACCGCGTCGCCGAACTGATCTCATTTCAAATACTTAGGCGGTATTTTTTCAATTAGCCCTCATGGAATTTTTTCCTTATTTTTCCCGTAATCAGAGGGGTCGATAAAACTACGAAAGTGCCCTTCAAAGTTCAATTAGAGGAAGTTTTGAAAAATCGATCTTTCGAAATCCACCTATTTTCGATTTGAAACTCCATAACAGAAAGAAGGCTTGACGCAGCCTTCCCGCGCATACACTATTGGAAAGAACAAACATTTTTCTACAGGAGATATGACTTTCAGGGCGCTAACGACGTTTTTATCGGAAATACGGGTCTCGATACTAGACCGCGTCACCGAACTATTCTCATTTCAAATACTTAGGCGGTATTTTTTCAATTAGGCCTCATGGAATTTTTTCCTTATTTTTCCCGTAATCAGAGGGGTCGATAAAACTACGAAAGTGCCCTTCAAAGTTCAATTAGAGG
The DNA here is from genome assembly GCA_963576515.1 of Cryptocephalus primarius. Lineage (NCBI taxonomy): Eukaryota > Metazoa > Arthropoda > Insecta > Coleoptera > Chrysomelidae > Cryptocephalus > Cryptocephalus primarius. The sequence continues at coordinate 13,890,155 of OY754943.1, read as the reverse complement.
AAGTTTTGAAAAATCGATCTTTCGAAATCCACCTATTTTCGATTTGAAACTCCATAACAGAAAGAAGGCTTGACGCAGCCTTCCCGCGCATACACTATTGGAAAGAACAAACATTTTTCTACAGGATATATGACTTTCAGGGCGCTAACGACGTTTTTATCGGAAATACGGGTCTCGATACTAGACCGCGTCGCCGAACTGATCTCATTTCAAATACTTAGGCGGTATTTTTTCAATTAGCCCTCATGGAATTTTTTCCTTATTTTTCCCGTAATCAGAGGGGTCGATAAAACTACGAAAGTGCCCTTCAAAGTTCAATTAGAGGAAGTTTTGAAAAATCGATCTTTCGAAATCCATCTATTTTCGATTTGAAACTCCATAACAGAAAGAAGGCTTGACGCAGCCTTCCCGCGCATACACTATTGGAAAGAACAAACATTTTTCTACAGGATATATGACTTTCAGGGCGCTAACGACGTTTTTATCGGAAATACGGGTCTCGATACTAGACCGCGTCGCCGAACTGATCTCATTTCAAATACTTAGGCGGTATTTTTTCAATTAGCCCTCACGGAATTTTTTCCTTATTTTTCCCGTAATCAGAGGGGTCGATAAAACTACGAAAGTGCCCTTCAAAGTTCAATTAGAGGAAGTTTTGAAAAATCGATCTTTCGAAATCCACCTATTTTCGATTTGAAACTCCATAACAGAAAGAAGGCTTGACGCAGCCTTCCCGCGCATACACTATTGGAAAGAACAAACATTTTTCTACAGGATATATGACTTTCAGGGCGCTAACGACGTTTTTATCGAAAATACGGGTCTCGATACTAGACCGCGTCACCGAACTCTTCTCATTTCAAATACTTAGGCGGTATTTTTTCAATTAGGCCTCATGGAATTTTTTCCTTATTTTTCCCGTAATCAGAGGGGTCGATAAAACTACGAAAGTGCCCTTCAAAGTTCAATTAGAGGAAGTTTTGAAAAATCGATCTTTCGAAATCCACCTATTTTCGATTTGAAACTCCATAACAGAAAGAAGGCTTGACGCAGCCTTCCCGCGCATACACTATTGGAAAGAACAAACATTTTTCTACAGGATATATAACTTTCAGGGCGCTAACGACGTTTTTATCGGAAATACGGGTCTCGATACTAGACCGCGTCGCCGAACTGATCTCATTTCAAATACTTAGGCGGTATTTTTTCAATTAGCCCTCATGGAATTTTTTCCTTATTTTTCCCGTAATCAGAGGGGTCGATAAAACTACGAAAGTGCCCTTCAAAGTTCAATTAGAGGAAGTTTTGAAAAATCGATCTTTCGAAATCCACCTATTTTCGATTTGAAACTCCATAACAGAAAGAAGGCTTGACGCAGCCTTCCCGCGCATACACTATTGGAAAGAACAAACATTTTTCTACAGGATATATGACTTTCAGGGCGCTAACGACGTTTTTATCGGAAATACGGGTCTCGATACTAGACCGCGTCGCCGAACTGATCTCATTTCAAATACTTAGGCGGTATTTTTTCAATTAGCCCTCATGGAATTTTTTCCTTATTTTTCCCGTAATCAGAGGGGTCGATAAAACTACGAAAATGCCCTTCAAAGTTCAATTAGAGGAAGTTTTGAAAAATCGATCTTTCGAAATCCACCTATTTTCGATTTGAAACTCCATAACAGAAAGAAGGCTTGACGCAGCCTTCCCGCGCATACACTATTGGAAAGAACAAACATTTTTCTACAGGATATATGACTTTCAGGGCGCTAACGACGTTTTTATCGAAAATACGGGTCTCGATACTAGACCGCGTCACCGAACTCTTCTCATTTCAAATACTTAGGCGGTATTTTTTCAATTAGGCCTCATGGAATTTTTTCCTTATTTTTCCCGTAATCAGAGGGGTCGATAAAACTACGAAAGTGCCCTTCAAAGTTCAATTAGAGGAAGTTTTGAAAAATCGATCTTTCGAAATCCACCTATTTTCGATTTGAAACTCCATAACAGAAAGAAGGCTTGACGCAGCCTTCCCGCGCATACACTATTGGAAAGAACAAACATTTTTCTACAGGAGATATGACTTTCAGGGCGCTAACGACGTTTTTATCGGAAATACGGGTCTCGATACTAGACCGCGTCACCGAACTATTCTCATTTCAAATACTTAGGCGGTATTTTTTCAATTAGGCCTCATGGAATTTTTTCCTTATTTTTCCCGTAATCAGAGGGGTCGATAAAACTACGAAAGTGCCCTTCAAAGTTCAATTAGAGGAAGTTTTGAAAAATCGATCTTTCGAAATCCACCTATTTTCGATTTGAAACTCCATAACAGAAAGAAGGCTTGACGCAGCCTTCCCGCGCATACACTATTGGAAAGAACAAACATTTTTCTACAGGAGATATGACTTTCAGGGCGCTAACGACGTTTTTATCGGAAATACGGGTCTCGATACTAGACCGCGTCACCGAACTATTCTCATTTCAAATACTTAGGCGGTATTTTTTCAATTAGGCCTCATGGAATTTTTTCCTTATTTTTCCCGTAATCAGAGGGGTCGATAAAACTACGAAAGTGCCCTTCAAAGTTCAATTAGAGGAAGTTTTGAAAAATCGATCTTTCGAAATCCACCTATTTTCGATTTGAAACTCCATAACAGAAAGAAGGCTTGACGCAGCCTTCCCGCGCATACACTATTGGAAAGAACAAACATTTTTCTACAGGATATATGACTTTCAGGGCGCTAACGACGTTTTTATCGGAAATACGGGTCTCGATACTAGACCGCGTCGCCGAACTGATCTCATTTCAAATACTTAGGCGGTATTTTTTCAATTAGCCCTCATGGAATTTTTTCCTTATTTTTCCCGTAATCAGAGGGGTCGATAAAACTACGAAAGTGCCCTTCAAAGTTCAATTAGAGGAAGTTTTGAAAAATCGATCTTTCGAAATCCATCTATTTTCGATTTGAAACTCCATAACAGAAAGAAGGCTTGACGCAGCCTTCCCGCGCATACACTATTGGAAAGAACAAACATTTTTCTACAGGATATATGACTTTCAGGGCGCTAACGACGTTTTTATCGGAAATACGGGTCTCGATACTAGACCGCGTCGCCGAACTGATCTCATTTCAAATACTTAGGCGGTATTTTTTCAATTAGCCCTCACGGAATTTTTTCCTTATTTTTCCCGTAATCAGAGGGGTCGATAAAACTACGAAAGTGCCCTTCAAAGTTCAATTAGAGGAAGTTTTGAAAAATCGATCTTTCGAAATCCACCTATTTTCGATTTGAAACTCCATAACAGAAAGAAGGCTTGACGCAGCCTTCCCGCGCATACACTATTGGAAAGAACAAACATTTTTCTACAGGATATATGACTTTCAGGGCGCTAACGACGTTTTTATCGAAAATACGGGTCTCGATACTAGACCGCGTCACCGAACTCTTCTCATTTCAAATACTTAGGCGGTATTTTTTCAATTAGGCCTCATGGAATTTTTTCCTTATTTTTCCCGTAATCAGAGGGGTCGATAAAACTACGAAAGTGCCCTTCAAAGTTCAATTAGAGGAAGTTTTGAAAAATCGATCTTTCGAAATCCACCTATTTTCGATTTGAAACTCCATAACAGAAAGAAGGCTTGACGCAGCCTTCCCGCGCATACACTATTGGAAAGAACAAACATTTTTCTACAGGATATATGACTTTCAGGGCGCTAACGACGTTTTTATCGGAAATACGGGTCTCGATACTAGACCGCGTCGCCGAACTGATCTCATTTCAAATACTTAGGCGGTATTTTTTCAATTAGCCCTCATGGAATTTTTTCCTTATTTTTCCCGTAATCAGAGGGGTCGATAAAACTACGAAAGTGCCCTTCAAAGTTCAATTAGAGGAAGTTTTGAAAAATCGATCTTTCGAAATCCACCTATTTTCGATTTGAAACTCCATAACAGAAAGAAGGCTTGACGCAGCCTTCCCGCGCATACACTACTGGAAAGAACAAACATTTTTCTACAGGATATATGACTTTCAGGGCGCTAACGACGTTTTTATCGAAAATACGGGTCTCGATACTAGACCGCGTCACCGAACTCTTCTCATTTCAAATACTTAGGCGGTATTTTTTCAATTAGGCCTCATGGAATTTTTTCCTTATTTTTCCCGTAATCAGAGGGGTCGATAAAACTACGAAAGTGCCCTTCAAAGTTCAATTAGAGGAAGTTTTGAAAAATCGATCTTTCGAAATCCACCTATTTTCGATTTGAAACTCCATAACAGAAAGAAGGCTTGACGCAGCCTTCCCGCGCATACACTATTGGAAAGAACAAACATTTTTCTACAGGATATATGACTTTCAGGGCGCTAACGACGTTTTTATCGGAAATACGGGTCTCGATACTAGACCGCGTCGCCGAACTGATCTCATTTCAAATACTTAGGCGGTATTTTTTCAATTAGCCCTCATGGAATTTTTTCCTTATTTTTCCCGTAATCAGAGGGGTCGATAAAACTACGAAAGTGCCCTTCAAAGTTCAATTAGAGGAAGTTTTGAAAAATCGATCTTTCGAAATCCACCTATTTTCGATTTGAAACTCCATAACAGAAAGAAGGCTTGACGCAGCCTTCCCGCGCATACACTATTGGAAAGAACAAACATTTTTCTACAGGATATATGACTTTCAGGGCGCTAACGACGTTTTTATCGGAAATACGGGTCTCGATACTAGACCGCGTCGCCGAACTGATCTCATTTCAAATACTTAGGCGGTATTTTTTCAATTAGCCCTCATGGAATTTTTTCCTTATTTTTCCCGTAATCAGAGGGGTCGATAAAACTACGAAAGTGCCCTTCAAAGTTCAATTAGAGGAAGTTTTGAAAAATCGATCTTTCGAAATCCACCTATTTTCGATTTGAAACTCCATAACAGAAAGAAGGCTTGACGCAGCCTTCCCGCGCATACACTATTGGAAAGAACAAACATTTTTCTACAGGATATATGACTTTCAGGGCGCTAACGACGTTTTTATCGAAAATACGGGTCTCGATACTAGACCGCGTCACCGAACTCTTCTCATTTCAAATACTTAGGCGGTATTTTTTCAATTAGGCCTCATGGAATTTTTTCCTTATTTTTCCCGTAATCAGAGGGGTCGATAAAACTACGAAAGTGCCCTTCAAAGTTCAATTAGAGGAAGTTTTGAAAAATCGATCTTTCGAAATCCACCTATTTTCGATTTGAAACTCCATAACAGAAAGAAGGCTTGACGCAGCCTTCCCGCGCATACACTAT